>BSUD01000003.1:97743393-97821432 GCA_033239045.1 Fagopyrum esculentum | reverse complement strand
CTTACCATGAAGTGGCATTTTTCCCAATTTAAGACAAGATTTGTCTCCTCACATCTTTGCAACACTAATGACAAGTTAGCCAAGCAGTTATCGAAAGAAGAACCGTAAACAGAGAAATCATCCATGAACACTTCCATGATATTTTCTATGTATTCCGAAAAGATAGCCATCATACACCTTTGGAAGGTGGCGGGTGCATTACACAACCCAAATGGCATTCTCCTATATGCAAAGGTACCCCATGGACATGTAAAAGTCGTTTTCTCTTGGTCATCGGGGTGGATAGGGATTTGGAAAAATCCACTATACCCATCTAAATAGCAAAAATGAGAGTGTTGAGCTAACCTTTCTAGCATTTGGTCAATGAAGGGGAGAGGGAAGTGATCTTTCCTAGAGGCCATGTTTAACTTCCTATAATCTATACACATCCTCCATCCCGTGACCGTCCTAGTTGGTATTAGTTCATTGTTCTCATTAGTTACTACCGTCATTCCACCCTTCTTAGGCACTACATGAACGGGACTAACCCACTTACTATCCGAGATAGGGTAGATAATTCCCGCATCTAGCAACTTAATGATTTCTTTTTTGACCACCTCTTTCATTATAGGATTCAATCTCCTTTGATGTTCAATAGAGGGTTTGTGGTTATCTTCCATCATTATCTTATGCATGCACAAAGATGGCTTAATGCCAACCAAATCATCAATAGTATAACCAATGGCTTTCCTATGCAATCTTAGTTCATGCAACAATTTAGCAAGTTCATCATCACTCAAGCATGCATTAACAATCACAGGATATGTAGAATTATCTCCAAGGAATGCATACTTTAAATAAGAGGGGAGGGGTTTAAGTTCAAGTGATGGAGGACCTTTGTTGGTTGAAGATGATCCAAATAAGGTTGGATGAGATGAGTCCAAAGCAAATGAAGACTCCTCATGGCTCCTAGAAGCTTGATCATCATCAAGAGCTGATTCAGGGAAAACCACGGTTGGAAATACGGGTTGCTCATTTTCCACGACCGTGGTTTTTGCCAAGTTTGCTTCTCGGAGTTGTCCAGAAAGTTTGACGGCCGTGGTTTGTAAATCTCGACCGTGGAACTTGCAGCTGTTCACAACTTCTTTGTGGCTCTCAAATCCAACTCTTGGCTCCTCTTTCAAGGCCTCCAAGGCCTTGATTTCTTCATTGCAAGCCTCCTCATCATCTTCTTCCGTCATACTCAAGGTAAGAACCTTTTCCAAAGGATCTTTGATCAAGATTGAGCTCACAACTTCTCTAGATTCCTCTTGCTCGACTATGTTGAAGATATCTTCATCAATGGTTGGCCCTTTCATCATTGTGGACAGCTTGAACTTGATGTTCTCTTCCCCGATGTTGAAAGAGAGAGTCCCGTTCTTGCAATCCACCAAGCATCCGGAGGTGGCTAGGAAAGGCCTTCCCAAGATGATAGGAACCGGATAGTCCGCCGGAATGTCCAACACTACAAAGTCGATGGGTACATAGAATCCTCCTAGCTGCACCGGGATGTCCTCTAGAATCCCAACCGGGTGAGTAATAGAGCGGTCCGCCATATAGAGGGTCATCTTGACCGGTTTCGGCTCTCCTAGCCCGACCTTGTTGCTAAGTGCAAGCGGTATGATGCTTACACTTGCCCCAAGATCACAAAGGGCTTCGTACTTCACGTGTCCTACTCCAATTGGAACACAAAAGGAGCCCGGATCTCTTAACTTGGGAGGCATTTCTTCCTTCATCGTTTGGATCAACTCCGAGGATCTCTTGGTCATCCTTATCTCCCCATACTCCTCCAACTTCCTTTTGTTGGAGAGTATCTCCTTCAAAAACTTGCCATACGCCGGCATTCCTAAGATGGCATCCATGAACGGAATGTTAATATGCAACTTGGACATTAGTTCAAGTAACTTACCAAAATGATTATCCAAACGAGCTCTTGCTCTTGATTGTGGGAACGGTAGTGGTGGCTTGTATGGAGGTTGTGCCACATAGGTTGGCTCTACATCCTTGCTCTTTCCTCCATCATCTTGCTTTCTTCCCTCTTCTACCACTACTTGCCTTCCCTTAGCTTGGTCTTTGGGCAAAGGATCTTTCATACTCAATCCGCTCCTTGTTGTGATAGCCAACACTTGGCCTCTTGGGTTGTCTTCGGTTCTTCCGGGAAGCTTCCCCGGATCCCTATGTGCCTCACCCGCCTTTTGAAAGACTTGTGCTTCCAAGACCTTTTGAGCCTTAGAAATTGAAGTGACGGTGCTCTCAAGTCCACTCAATCTTCCTAGCAATTGTTCAAACATGACTTCGGTTCTATCCTTTGAAGGTTGAGTAAAACCGGGTGGAGGTTCTTGTGAAGCCCTTTGTGGTGGAGTTGTGCTTGTGGAAACGGGAGGGTTCAAGGCTCCATCTGGATTAGAGTAAGAAAATCCGGGATGGTTGTGGTTTGGCCGGTAATTGTTGAATTGCCGGTTGTTGTTGAAATTTCTTGGGCCTTGGTAATTGTTGAAGTTGCCCCTTCCCATATAATTCACATCTTCCTCCTTGGAAGACAAGGTAGCTTGTGGAGGTGCTTGAGGAGTTGCTTGGCTCTTCAAGGTAGTAGTACACAACTCTCTCAAGGATTTTAACTCGTTGTTGATGGCGTCAAGCTTGAAATTGCTCATGGTGACTTCACTCACCTCATATGCTCCCGCCTTTCTTCCTTCGCTCTTCCTATGAGAGTACTTTTCAATCACTAGAGCTTGCTTCTCCACAAACTCCCAAGCATCATCTACATGTTTCTCGATAAATGTCCCACCGGAAAGAGATTGAAGCTTGAATTGGCTATCTTCATCAAGCCCCTTGAAATAGATCTCTAATAGCTCAATCTTTGGTATGCCATGGTGCGGACAATCTAGGAGAAGGTCTTTGAATCTCTCCCAAGACTTGAACAAACTTTCTCTATCCCTCATCACAAAGGCATTGATCTTCCCTCTTAATTCGGTGGTCTTGGAAGGTGGGAAGAACTTGGTCAAGAACTCGGTTGTCATCTCTTCCCAAGTACCAACTCGCCCTTGTGGAATAGATTGATACCAAGCCAAGGCCTTGTCCTTAAGAGAGAAGGAAAAGGCCCTTAGCTTATGGTTGTTGCTCTCCAATCTTGGTGGTCTAAGAGTCTCCATCAAAATCTCATAGTTCATCAAATGTTTGTGAGGAGACTCTCCTTCCATCCCTCCAAATTGATTATGCCGGATCATTTGAAGAACTTGAGGGCGGAGTTCATAGTTGTGGGTTGCGGGATCTCCTAGATTCACACCCGGTCGGTGTGCTCTTTGTGCCGGATCCATACGTCTCCCTAGGGTTTGTGGCTCCTCAATAGCAATGGGAACGCCCCTAACATTGGCCGCCGGCTGCGGTTGTGGTGGAGGAGGTGGAGGTTGTCGGCGATTAAGCTCTCCTTGAACAAGGGCTTGCCTAATCTCCTCAATCTCCCTCCTTGTTTCCTCTTGCCTCTCATTGGCAAGTCTCCTTTCTTCCTCCAAGAGCTCATCTCTTAACCTTATTTGCTCTAAGGCTTCATCCAATTCAGCTTGGAGGTTTCTTCCGGCCATCTCTTTCTTCTTTCGGATGTTCTTGGATCTAGATCGAAGGGTTTTCTCCGGTTCGGGATCGAATGGAGCTAAATCCTTGCCACGAGATCTTCGCATACACCTAAAGAGAAATAGATGTCCTGAAAAGCAAAGACACAAACAAAGAGAGATCAAAAGCAACAAGAAAGATCTACACTAGAAACAATCACAAAATAGACTCAATCTAGACCTAGTCCCCGGCAACGGCGCCAAAAACTTGTTACGCTAAAAAGTGTGCACGCAATAAGCCTTAAATTTATACTCGTTATAATTATCCTAACTTCTAGCGCACCCGCAGTGTACGGGACGTTCGTAGTATGGATAGTACTCCGAGGTCGAACACAAAGACTAAGGTGAAATTGATTCGGTTTTGTGATTAAATTTAGTGAAGGTCTAAAGTTAGAAAAAAGGAAAACAAAGAACTAAAATCTCAATTGTTTTTGTTTGGTTGTAGGTGATCAAAGATCACGACTCATACGAAGCAAACAATCAAACTAAACCAAAAATCACAAATAACAAATCTAACAAGATATTGATCAAGTGAAAGGAAAAACGGATTCTAGGGGTCGGAAGTTCCGGTTATGGCATAGAACTCAAGTTATCTATTCATTCTTTGGATTGATTATGATATGTTGGGATTAAGTGTTTCTAAATTGGGGTCAATTACCGGGTAAGTCTCATGATCCAACTAGTCCACACCTAAGGTCTCATTACCGGTTAGGTCTCTAAGAACCTAAGGTTAGGAATTCTACACAAACCGGAATTGTTAATTAAGGATCTAACCTATCCTTACCGGGTAAGTCTTGGAATGGGAAGTCCTAATCAACATTCCTAGCACATCTAATCCAATGGCGACTTATTAGGTTCACCACTACCTAAGGTTTTGCTATTTTAGATTCTAAGGGAAGGGATTACCGGGTAAGTCTCTCCTATCACTTAGTCTCTACACTAGGGCACCCTAGGGTAGGTTAAACTCAGCAAAAACTTAGGGTTTCAACAATTTTATGAGTCTAAGGTAAGATCCTTCGAACCAGGAAGAATCACGGTTTGTTCTACAGAAACCACGACCGTGGTTCTACAAGAACTACCCGTGATTTCCAACAGCAGCTATGTTCATAAACGAAAATCATCCAAAGGTAAATCTAAATCCGTCCTATCATAGATCTAGCCATAACAATCCTTTCCTTACCCTAGAATCACATCAATTCAGCCTACAACATTCATAATGAAAATCAAAGCAAACAAACATAAAATCATAGCATTCATTGCAAGATAATGAAAGAAAGAAGATGAACAAGTGAATTTCAACACAAACCAATCTGAAGATCGAATTAGAACAACTTATAACCCTTCCAAAAGAAGGTTCAAGGGTTCACAAATCTCTAGAAATAAATCCGAAATACAAGGAGCTAAGTGTGTGTTCTTCTCTCTTCTTCAATGGCACCTTTCTTCTTCTCTTTGGCACTTTCCTTCCTAGAAAAAATCTTCTTCTTTGGAGAATATATTTGTTAGAGAAATGGAGAATGGATGAGCTGCTCCCAAACTACCCCCATCTGCCTTGAACAACCCATCAAGGACCACTTTTATAACAAATTCTTCATGAGCTGGCCATGAGAGTCGTGGCACAGCTGTCACGAGAATCTGGCAAAATCCACGGTCATTTCCACGGCCGTGGTTCTTCAGGAAACCGTGATTCTATGCAGAAACTTCGCCTTAGATCATTGAGTTG
Organism: Fagopyrum esculentum; assembly: GCA_033239045.1. Taxonomy (NCBI): domain Eukaryota; kingdom Viridiplantae; phylum Streptophyta; class Magnoliopsida; order Caryophyllales; family Polygonaceae; genus Fagopyrum; species Fagopyrum esculentum. The sequence continues at coordinate 97,816,086 of BSUD01000003.1, read as the reverse complement.
TGGTTTGGTGCATGGCTAGTGTTGGCAAGGTTCCATGGGTCCTCCTTACCCCTTTGCTTGTCCTAATGAGTCCGAGGACGTGTCATCTAAATGAACGATCCTTTAACGCATCGTTTTAGCTCTAAACCTCCCGAAATACCTACAAAACGCACACAAGTCCGTGTAGACGTCTATCTCGACAAAATACATGTTTTGAGCGCAAAACGTATTGGACTAGTGCTAGATCATGCATGATTGAGCGAGAATACTATCTAAATGTACACCTAAAACTATGCTATAAATCGTGTTATCAGAAAGCAAGTAAAAGCAAGAAATCTTAGCTGAATATGAGTTTAAGCAAGACTTACAACCCTTCAAAAGAAGATCCAAATCGTTCCTTACAACACTTCCAAAGGTTTCTTGTTCGCTCCAAACGGTGTGTGCAAGCTTTAAATTTATATCCCAAGAAATATGCTTAAACAAGGATGCGAACCCACAGTGTACAGATCAATTATAGTAAAAGCAAGAATTCCGGGGTGTCGATCTCAAGGACTTAGGTGAAACCTAAGCAAGTATAGGTAGTCAATGTAACTAATAACCACAAAAGCGATTAAAGCAATCAAAGAGATGATAATAAGGTCAATTAAGGAAAATATGCAAATTCTAGGGATTAAAGCATCTAGTTGTGGTTCCAACTCAAGATCTCAAGATAAGCGGACAAAGTTGAGATTTTGCAAAGGGAAGGTGTTACTAAAGTGGAATAGATCTCCGGGTAAGTCTCACTACTCACTAACTCCAAACCAAAAGCTCCTATTACCGGGTAAGTCTCAAGGTACTAAGGAAAGGAATTATAATCTCAAACCAACACACCAACTAAGGGAATAGAATCAACCTTTACCGGGTAACTCTCAGGCTAACTCACAAAGATGGGATGAAGGCACACTCAAACCCCAATAAAGGATAAACTTTTATTACCTACACTCATGATCTTAGGTAAACAAACAAAGGAATCACTGGGTAAGTCTCATCCTAGGCTTGCATTAAACCAGGAAAGGTGTAATAAGAATAGGATTTGACAAACTCTAACACTTAACTCTCAGTTTCGGATCAGAAAAGTTACCTCGGTCAGTCAAGTTCGACCCCGGCCGAGATGTTCATTGACTGAACGAGATGTTCTAGGGTTAAGGATAAAGACTCGAGCTTTCAGGGTCCTACTGGGATTAAGATTATTCTATCATTGTTTTTCCCACAACTTTCAGTCAATCACCCTAGAATCGCACAAGAAATTTAACCACTCATCATCATGAAAGCAATAATCAAATATAAGGGAAGAGAATGAATATTTGAACACAAAAAACTTAAGAACAAGGCTTCAATAACTGAATCAAATATCAAACAATCAGCGTTCCTTGGATCACAAATCCAACAAGACAATCAAACAAAAGGGAATCTAAGAAAGTCTTATAAATCCCCTCACAAAATCTATCACAAGCTATGAACTTTCTTCCTTCAATCTTCAAAGCTTCCAGAAAATCCTCTCTTTGCTGGTTATTCTCAGCCTCTAAGCATGGTTGAACTTGTAGAAAATCCAACCCTTTATATAGGAGAATTATCTGCCAAAGATAATAATATCTTCAAAAGATAATATCCTAATAAAATATATCTCTATCTCTAAAATAGATCTTCTAAATATATGATCGTCCTTCCAGAAATCCAGCCAAAAAATATAAGATCTCTCCTTCCAAAAATAAAAGATCTCAGCCAAATAAAATATATCTCGCCGCGTCAGGGTATTCGCCTCGGTCGGGGCGCTCCTCTAGCTGATCGAGGTGAATCTTAGCTGAAGGTTAAATCTCTCAAATCTGGTCCAAAGTAAATCTTCTTTGTTAATTCCTTGCGCCCTGAGTTCTCTTTTAAACTCCTAAATGTAGCTCCAATGACTCATTTGCTTCTTAGCTCCATTTTGATCCAAAACGTGCCATTTTACCTATGATTACAACGAAACTTGGTGTAGACCTCGATTCCCGTAAAGGTAGATGAAACGACAATATAATCACATAATATACATTCATACATGCAGATTATTGAAGATAAAACGTCTAAACAAGTCCCAAAATATAGACTATAATACATGCTATCAAAATACCCCATACTTGTCCCTTGCTTGTCCCCAAGCAAGTTCCAAATCTTAAGTACAAGATAGAATGGATTATAAGTCATAAAGATCAATGAAAAGTATTTCAAAACATTTTAATGGTGTGCTCCACTCATACATCATTCTAAGAGAATGCTTCATGGTGTTTAAAATCAAAATATGATCAAAACATTTTATAAATATAAGAAAGTTGTTCATCTTTGCATAAAATCGTAGAATGCATAATAAATCATAATTATCGAAATTAATCATGTATAATCCAGTTTAAACCACCAAGTCAATCACAAGCTCGAGGTCTCAAGGGCTTTTCAAGAGAAGGTCAAGAAACGTTTGAGGGTGGGATGTATATAGGGAATGTGGTGCTAGAATCCGCGAAAAGGATCTTACTTCACTTCCTTTGAACTTCAACATTCTTCCACCAATAATCTTTGCTTATTTACTTTTTTTAGTTTTTGGGATGCATGGATAGAGGTGCACAATAACCGAAGCCTAGGAGATCAACAATCATCAATTTCTCGAGATGCCTCAAACCCTTGATGCACATACCATGACCTGTTAGGAATATCGCTCAATCCGACTTTGGCAAGACACAAACACCCGTCTATGTGAATGGTGCCGAGTTACTCTTCATCATGATTGACTTCCCCAAACCTATTTGTTTCTTTCTAAACTTTCAGCCAACATCTCATCTTTTCTTTCACTTGCCTTTCACTTGCTTGCTTCCAAATTCCCGGATAGGTAAAGGGAGGCAAATATGTATATGAGGGGCAAAGCATGATCAAGAAGAAGAAGAGAAGAGAATGAATTGCCTTAATCATCCCAGGAAGAAAGTGATAGAACTCATCATGTGGGGTCAACCTTCAAATTCAACATAATTTGGATAAAAACAAAGTATTAAACATGCCAAAATTTCAAACAAAGCATTTTGCAACTTAAACATATCATAAAACCTTTCGAGCATATAAAGATTTCAAAGCCAATCTACAAACAAATATCATCACTGAGGTCATATCCAGAGAAGAAGCACAAAAATCATTTCGAAAACTGTTTCAGTTAAACCACCTCGGTCGAGGTGTTCTAAGTCAACCGAGTTACTTGACCTCGTCTCGCAAGAATCACTTCGGTCGAGGTCATAAAATTTTTTTTCTTTAACCAGTTTCTGACGTTTTTCTCAATCAAATAACCTGTATGCATGCATGTAATCTCAGATAAGCATATAGAGCCAAGCAAAATATAATAAGATCATAAATATCCAAGAGTCATACACATAAGGGCAAATAAAGTACAACAATACCCCATACTTGGGACACATTGTCCCACTGGGTCAAAATAAGTCTAGAAATAGAGTACTCACCGGACATAAGCTGAGTTGCATAATAAATAAATAAAAGAAATCCCTGCAAGCTCTAGTCCTGATCTGGTGGTGGTGGTGGTGGATACGGCACGTACGGATGCTGGGATGGGTCAAAAGGATATCCCATCATGTGCTGGAACTGAATCTCCATCATCCGGTGCTGGTAGTGCTGGCTCTCCAGCATCTGATGTGTCCGACTCTCCATCTCTCGGCGCTGGTCATCCAAACGCTCACTGATATCAACTATTAGGGCGGCGTAGGAGTCGATCATCTGATCGGTGAGGTCATCAATCCTCTGATACGCTGCTGGATCTCTAAATCTGCGGACTCTGCGCCTGGCAGGACGTGATGGTGTTGCAGCTGCCTCCTCCTCTGTAGCCTCGTCGTTTAGGTCGACAACTTGCTCACTGGGACCGGCTGTATCCGTCCCTGTCTCCATGGCAGCACCGCCATTGTCCTCCTCATCCTCCTCTTGTGCCTGGGCTGCTGCTGCGTCTCTAGCATCCTCAATGTAGGGAATCCACGCAGTGGACCAATACTGTGAATCATAGACGGAGAACTAGGATGACCACCTAATACCCTGAGGGGCAGGCTGCTCCCAAGGCATCGCCACATATGGCGTAGTGAGTCCACGAGGAACTAGAATCCTCCTGGTGATCATCTCCTACAGACCTAGCGGCTTGGCAGCCGCCACTAATGTACATGCACTCAGATCAAGGTCCATCACAGTCGCTATGTGAGTCACTAAGCCGCCACAACAAATATCTCCCTTCCCCTTAGCCTTGATCCTGTGCAGATCCTCAACTAGCATCGCACCAAAATCGGGTACTCCCTAGTCACCATACAAAATAAGCTCAGAAGTTCCCCTTGTCTAACCTTCTGGGGCGTCTCAGTATGCGCCAGAAGTGTCTCGCTGAATATACGGTGGGCGAGTCTGAAAGCAAGGTGGAAAATAATCCTCTCCCTAGAGTCTCCAGGTCTCCACCTGTCAGCATGCTCAACAACATGAGCTATCTGACCCCAGAACTGTCGAGCTACGACTCGAGAAGGGAAGTCGGGAACTGTGGGGGTCGGGAAGCCGAAGATGTCTCTCCACTGATCCATCGGAACTAAGTAATTCCGGTTCAGCAACCGGTACTTGATGGCCCTCTCCTCAGGCAGGTGAGTCACAGAACTCACAAACTCCAATGTAGGCTCGAGGTAGGTTGGAGCTCTAATCTCCATGAACTGCTCTAGCCCTACCATCGAGACCATCCGCCTCAGATCCTCAACAACATAAAGACAATCAAAAGCAGCAATATCTAAAAACCGCGGCACAATCACAGAGCGCGTACAGATGCGGTCATAATCATCTTGGTGACGCTCATGTATCACCGGTATGGAAGGTCGAGAAGAAGAAGAAGGAGAGATCTATCTCTCAGGACTATCTGGCGATCAGACCTGGAACTCTTTTTTTTCTGACAGATCACCTCGGTTGCTTTGACAGACCTCAAGAACACCTCAGCCGAGGCACAGGTCGACTATACTGAGGTGAGAAGCTTTTCTATTCCAACTCTCTGAATTTCAGTTCTTTTCCCCCAATTTCACTACAAATTGTTCCTATGGGGTACTTAAGCCTTTTTCAACAGAGATCTATGGCAACCAAAGGCACTAAATTCCAAAATCTGCGAGAATAGAGAAGTTAGTGTTTTCGAACGTTTGCCCCAGATTCAGTCGATTTGAGGCGTTCTTGTTGCAAATTCTTGCTTGCAATTGGTTCCTCTAGCCTTTCCTCGCAGAATGGACGCACGAATCGTAGAAAACGATCGAGAAACGAAGAAAACGAGGTTGGGATGTGCCGCGGTCGAGGGGGTGTTGGGAGGGAAAGAGGGAAAAAATGTTCCCCTTTTATACCCCTCACCGATTCTTGGTCCCGACTGGACCGAGGTGTCTGGACCGAGGTGGATTGTTATCAGCTCTAGTCGCCTCGGTTGCTCAAGAATCATCTCGGTCGAGGTGTTGTGACTACAACCGAGATGTGTCTCAGTACAACTCCGTCTTCTCAATTTCTCGAACTTTTGTCCTTCCAGTGTTGCTCTTGGGTTGTAATCCTTCCTTAGAAAGTACATGGTTTCTGTCTAGGACGCCAAAAACAAAGCAAAGCAAAAACAAACTATCCAAAGCGAGACTAGAAAAGGGAAAAGAAAGCAATACCTTGGGTTGCCTCCCAAGAAGCGCTTGATTTAAGGTCGCTAGCTGGACCATATGGTATCCCTAAACATGCTGGAAGGTACCCTCACCCCATACTTCGCCTTCATCATGGGGTGAGATAAATAGGTCTATCAAACGCGTGAAGAGGGAGTTAGCCGGCTGAGGTGATCTGCAACAGAATTTTCAGATCCCTTCTTATCGCGAATCTCTAGGTCAAACTCTTGAAGCAAGAGAATCCATCGAATAAGACGTGGCTTAACATCCTTCTTAGCAAGTAAGTAGCGGATAGCTGCATGGTCAATGTAAACAATAACTTTCGCTCCCACTAGGTAAGAGCGAAATTTCTCAAAAGCATATACAACCGCCAAAAGCTCTTTTTCGGTGGTGGCGTAGTTTATTTGGGCTTCATCTAGCCTCTTGCTAGCATAGTAAATGGCGTTGGTCCGGCCATCCTTCTTTTGTCCAAGCACCGCTCCTACCGCCACATCACTCGCATCACACATGATCTCAAAGGGCAAGGTCCAATCTGGAGGTTGGATAATGGGAGCGGAGATCAACGCTTCCTTAATCCTGTAAAATGCATCAAGACATTCCTGCAAGAACTCAAAAACAACATCCTTATTCAAGATTTTAGTGAGTGGTTTAGAAATTTTTGAGAAATCCTTGATGAACCTCCTATAGAAACCTGCATGCCCGAGAAAACTCCACACACCCTTAACAGAACAAGGGGGAGGAAGTTTCACAATAGTCTCGATCTTAGCTCGATCGACCTCAATACCTCGGTTGGAAACGAGATGTCCAAGAACAATGCCTTCATTAACCATAAAATGACACTTCTTCCAATTCAAAACGAGATTAGTGTCTTCACATCTTTGTAGAACTAGAGAAAGGTTAGATAGACAATCCTCAAAAGAGGAACCATATACTGAAAAATCATCCATAAATACCTCCATGATCTCCTCTATATACTTGGAAAAGAAAGCCATCATGCATCACTGGAAGGTAGCGGGTGCATTACATAATCCAAATGGCATCCTCCTATAAGCGAATGTCCCCCATGGACAAGTGAAAGTGGTCTTCTCTTGATCATCCGGATGGATAGAAATCTGTAAGAAGCCACTATAACCATCTAAATAGCAAAAATGTAAATGTTGAGCCAACCGTTCGAGCTTTTGATCGATGAAGGGAAGTGGAAAATGGTCCTTCCGAGTGGCCACGTTCAGCTTCCTGTAATCGATGCACACCCTCCATCCCGTAACGGTCCTAGTTGGGATCAACTCGTTGTTCTTATTCACCACAACGGTCATCCCTCCTTTCTTCGGAACTACATGCACTGGGCTTACCCACTTGCTATCCAAGATAGGAAATATGATACCTGCATCCAACAACTTAAGAATTTCTTTCTTCACAACCTCTTTCATGATCGGATCTAACCGTCTTTGAGGTTCCCGTGAAGTCTTATGATCGTCCTCCATTAGTATTCTAAGCATACAGAAAGAGGGCTTAATACCAATAAGATCATCAGTAGTATAACCCAAAGCCTTTTGATGCTTTCTCAGGACATGCATTAGTTTAGATAATTCAGTTTCGGAAAGGGAAGCACTAACAATAACGGGATAAGTAGAATCCGGTCCAAGAAAAGCATACCTCAAGTGACTTGGAAGCGGTTTAAGCTCCACAATTGGGGGTGCTTTCTGAGGGGGGTCCTTGCTTCCTCCTTCCAATGGAGTAGACTTAGATCGAAGAACTGGACTTTCAGAAGTCTCAGTTGACATCATCTCGCTTTCGACCTCAATCGAGGTCCAGAGTGGGTGACCGAGATGTTCTTCAGTCAAGAACACCTCGCTTGGTCCAGAAAGTGCCTCGGTCGAGGTACTGCAACTGGGACCGAAACTGGAGATTCTCTTCTCCTGGATTAGCTTCTCAATCTTAGCTCCTGGATCTTCTTCCAGTGCCTTTAAGTTCCGTATATCTACATCACAAGAAGCATCTATACCTTCCTCCATTAAGTTAAAACTAATAAATCTTTCAAGTGGATCATTAATAAGGATAAAGCTCACCAATTCTCTTAATTCTTCTTCATCATAGATGTTAAATATATCATCCTCCAGCGGCTCTCCTTTCATTGCAGCTAGCAATGCAAACTCCACTTGATCTCCGCCAATGTTAAATTTCAACTTGGCGTTCTTACAATCCACATTGCAACCCAAAGTTGCTAGAAATGGTCTCCCGAGAATGATAGGGACGGGATAATCTGCGGGAATATCAAGCACAACAAAGTCTATAGGTAAATAGAGGTTACCTAACTTAACCGGAACGTCTTTCAAAATGCTCACGGAATGGGTAATGGAGCGGTCCGCCATGTATAACCTTATCTTCACCGGCTTGGGCTCTCCAAGTCCGATCTTCACACATAGCTCCGGCGGGATGATGCTCACGCTGGCTCCTAGATCACACAACGCCTCACAAGTAACATCCCCAACTTGAATGGGAATGCAAAATGAGCCGGGATCTCTTAACTTGGGTGGCATCGTCTCCTTCATGATTTGAATGAGCTCCGAGGATTTAGATGTCATCCTTACTTCATAAAAATCTTCCAGCTTCCTCTTCCTTGATAGAATCTCTTTTAAGAACTTCCCATAAGCGGGCATCCCTAGAATAACATCAAGGAAAGGGATGTTAATATGTAATTTATTCATCAAGTCAAGGAACTTACCAAAGTGCTTGTCTAGATGTGCTCTGGCCCTTGACTGGGGGAATGGAAGTGGTGGTTTATATGCAGGAGGTGGGACATAAACTTCAGTTTTGTCCGACACTTTCTGAGGCTCCACCTCGGATGGCACCTCGACCAAAGTATTCTTCGTCTGTACCTGGACCGAGGTGTTCTTCATCTGCATTGACATCGACCGAGGTACTGGATCTGCAGTTTTCAATCAACTTCTTGTCGTTATTGCCATGATCTGTCCTTTTGGGTTGCTCTCTGTCCTTACTGGGAGCTTCCCTGGATCTCTTGGCGCTTCATTCGTCTTGTTAAAGAATTGTTGCTCTAAGGCTTTTTGTGCCTTTGAAAATGAAGTCATGGACGTCTCCATAGCATTGAGCTTGATCAATATGGCCTCCAGCACTGCATCTTTCTTCTCTGGCTGGGACGAACTTGATCCAGGCTCCTGACTCTTCAATGGAGTAGAAGAAGAAGAAGAGGGATTAAAAGAATTATTCGAGTTGGAATTAGAGTAATGGTTACCCGGATTTTGATTGTTGGATCTCCAATTGTTGCTGTTGGAGCCTCTATTGTTGTTGTAGTTGTTATTCCGGAAACCTTGATTGTTGTTCCTTGAGCCTTGATATCCTCCCTCCTCCTTTTTGGTGTAAGCAACAAAAAGGTCCTTTAATTGCTTCACATCATTCTTGAGGGAGATGAGTTGATTATCATTTGATTGAGCTTCCTGGAAGTTAACTCTCTTAACTCCATTTTCGGCTCCTTGGTGGGAGTATTTCTCCATGTGCAAAGCTTGTTTCTCAATGAACTCCCAAGCTTCATCAATCGGCATGTCCATAAAGGTGCCGGCGGATAGTAGTTGAAGGTTGAATTGGGTAGCTCCATCCAATTCCTTGAAGTAAATCTCCATCAACTCTATCTTTGGAATCCCATGATGTGGGTAATCCAAAAGAACATCTTTAAATCTTTTCCATGACTTGGACAAGCTCTCCTTGTCCTTCATGATAAATGCATTGATCTTCCCTCTTATTTCAGCGGTTTTGGAGGGGGGAAAGAATTTTGTTAAGAACTCCGTCGTCATTTCCTCCCAAGTATTGATCTTTCCGGGAGGAAGAGACTGATACCAAGTAAGCGCCCTGTCTTTCAAAGAAAAGTAAAAAGGCCTTAGCTTGTAATTATTATTTTCCAGCCATGAAGGTCGCAAGGTCTCCATCAAAATCTCATAGTTTTGTAAATGTTGATGCAGAGACTCCCTCTCTAAACCTCCAAACTGGCATTGGCGGATCATGGATAGAACTTACGGTCGAAGTTCATAATCATGCTCCGCTGGATCTCCTAGGTTGACTCCTAAACGCCTCACTTGCTGGTTTGGGTTCATCCTCTGTCCTAGGGTCTGTGGGATACCTGCAAAAAGAACATCTTGGACAGGCATCTAAGGTGGAAGTATCTCGGCCGCGGCAACTGGAGCGGGGTCCTGCCTCGGTCGAGGGTTTGGTCGATGTAGAATCTGAGCTCGTAACTCAGCCATATCTGCTTCAATCTCTGCAGCTCTGGTGCAATTTTTCTCCCTTTCATGCTGCAGTTCTTCCCTATTGAGGCGCAGCTGTTCCATCGCCTCCTTCAATTCGACCTCAAGATCGCGATCGTCTCGATTGGCCATTTTTTGCTTCTTTCAAGCGTCTTTTGTATGTCTTTTTGATGGCATGAATTATAGTCTATATTTTGGGGTTTGTTTGGACGTTTTATCTTCAATAATCTGCATGTTTGTATGTACATTATGTGATTATATTACCATTTCATCTACCTTTGCGGGAATCGAGGTCTACACCTAGTTTTGTTGTAATCGTAGGTAAAATGGCACGTTTTGCATAAAAAAGGAGCAAAAGGAGCTATGGAGTCATTGGAGCTACATTCAGGAACATAAGGAAACATCCAGGAAGCATAGCCATGGATTAGAGATTCACTTTGGACCAGATTTGAGAGATTTCACATTCAGTTGTGACTCACCTCGGTTGACTATAGAGTCACCTCGACCGAGGTGATCCAGAGAAGTCGACTCGACCGAGGCGAACACCTGGGACGCGGCGAGAATATTTTATTCTTGGCTGAGATCTTTTATCTTTGGAAAGAGGATCTTATATTTTTGGGCTTGGCTCCTGGAAGGAAGAAGATATGCTAGATCATATATTTTACCTATTTTTATGGGAAAAAATCTTTCTAAGATATCTTATATTTGGAGAGTAATTTTCCTATAAAAAGGGTCGGATTTCCCACAAATCCGACATCCGCTATCAGCGCAAGACACCCGTTATCACCCCACATACACTGCAGCGTGTTTAAAGCATTCCCCATTGTTGGGAGATTTGAAGAACCTTTTTGAAGGTTGAAGAAGGAAGTTTATAACTTTTATAGCTTTTGAAGGGTTTTTGTAAGATCATCTTAGATTCCCTTCCTCTTTGTTGTCTTGTTGGATTTCTATCCAAGGAACGCTTGTTTGGGTGATATTTGATTCAGTTATTGTAGTCTTTCTATTAAGTTCTTCTTGTTCAAATATTCACTTTCTTCCCATATATTTGATTAATACTTTCATGATGATGAGTGGCTAATCTCTTTGTGTGATTCTAGGGTGATTGGCTGAAGGTTGTGGGAAAAACAATAATAGAATTCTCTTAATCACAGTAGGACCCTGAAAGTTCGAGTCTTTAACCTTAACCCTAAGCATGTCGCTCAGTCGATGAACATCTCGGCCGGGGTGGAATTCTTCTGACCGAGGTGACTTATCTGATCCGAAACTGAGAGTTAAGTGTTAGAGTTTGCCAAATCCTATTCTTATTACACCTTTCCTGGTCCAATGCAAGCCTAGGATGAGACTTACCTGGTAATTCCTTTGTTTGTTTACCTAAGATCATAAGTGTAGGTAATAAAGGTTTATCCTTTATTGGGGTTTGAGTGTGCTTTCATCCCATCTTTGTGAGTTAGCCTGAGACTTACCCGGTAAAGGTTGATTCTATTCCCTTAGGTGATGTGTTAGTTTGAGATTATAGTTCTTTATCTTAATTCCTTGAGACTTACCCGGTAATAGGAGTTATGGTTTGGGATTAGTGAGTAGTGAGACTTACCCGGTGATCTATTCCACTTTAGTAACACCTTCCCTTTGCAAAAACCTCAGCTTTGTCCGCTTATCTTTAGATCTTGAGTTGGAACCACAACTAGATGTTTTAATCCCTAGAATTGCATATTTCCTTTATTGACTTTTTATCATCTTTGATTGTTTTAATCGCTTTTGTGGTTAGTAATTGCTAAAGCTTACCGTTATCAGCTTTGTTTCACTAAGTCCCTGTGATCGACCCCTGGAATTTCTTGCTTTTTACTACGATTGACCCGTACACTGCGGGTTCGCATCCTTGTTTTAAGCTTACGTCTAGGGTTATAAATTTAAAGCTTGCACACACCGTTTGGAGCGAACAAGTTTTTGGCGCCGTTGCCGGGGACTTGGTCTAGACCGAGCCGGTTATGGTTTGCTTTTGGGGCACTTGCCCCCGTGTCTACTAACATCTCTACTTGAGTGACTTTTGCAGGTTCTTTCTTAGGTTTATGCGAAGAACCCGCACTGGGAAGGAAATCGTTCCTTACGATCCCGAACCATAAAAGACATACAAACGACGCTTGAGAGAAGCAAAGGTGGCCAATCAAGACAATCGCAATCTTGAGGCCGAATTGAAGGAGGCGTTAGAACGGCTACGCCTCAGCAGAGAAGAACTAAGGCAAGAGAAAGAAGAAACTCGCACCAGGACTGAAGCGATCGAAGCAGATATGGCAGCCCTACGAGACCAGTATCTACTTCGACCAAGGGAAGACCCAGTTCCCGATGTTGGACCGATGCAGGTCCCAGTCGCAGACCCTCGACCGAGGCAGGTCCCAGTACCTGACGCCCCGGCCGAGGTACTTCCACCTCGGATGCCAGTCCGAGGCGCTCTTTTTGTAGGAATCCCGCAAACCCTAGGTCAAAGGATGGACCCCAATCAACAACTGAGGCGTCCATGAGTTAACCTAGGAGATCCAGCGGACCATGACTACGAACTTCGACCGCAAGTTCTTTCCATGATTCGCCAATGCCAGTTTGGAGGGCTAGAGAAGGAATCCCCACATCAACATCTTCAAAACTATGAGATCTTGATGGAGACCTTGAGACCCTCAAGAATTGAAAATAACAACTACAAGCTAAGACCTTTTTACTTTTCTTTAAAAGATAGAGCTCTTACTTGGTATCAATCTCTTCCTCCAGGAAAAATCAGCACTTGGGAGGAGATGACTACGGAATTCTTGACTAAATTCTTTCCCCCCTCTAAGACCACTGAAATGAGAGGGAAGATTAATGCATTCATTATGAAGGACAAGGAGAGCTTGTCCAAGTCACGGGAGAGATTTAAGGACATTCTTTTGGATTGCCCACATCATTGGATTCCAAAGATAGAGTTGTTAGAGATATACTTCAAGGGACTAGACGGAAGCACCCAGTTCAACCTCCAACTACTCTCCGCCGGTACATTTATGGACATGGCGATTGACGAAACTTGGGACTTTATCGAGAAGCAAGCTTTGCATATGGAGATATATACCCATCAAGGAGCTGAAGGTGGAGTTAAAAGAGTTAACTTCCAAGATACTCAGCCTAACAACAATCAACTCACGTCTTTGAAGAATAACGTGAAGCAATTGAAGGAACTCTTGGTTGCTCAAACCAAGAAGGAAGATCAAGGACAAAGGAACAACAACACTGGATACCATAACAACAACAACGGTTCCCGGAACAACAATTACAACAACAATATAGGATCCAACAGCAATAATTGGAGGGCGAACAACCAAAATTCTGGTAACAATCATTCTAACTCCAATTCTAATGATTCCCCTAATCCTTTCCTCTCTTCCCCTTCTTCTTCTTCTACTCCATTAAAGAGCCAAGGGCAAGGATCAAGTTCGTCCCAGCCGGAAAAGAAAGACGTAGTGCTGGAGGCCATTTTGATCAATCTTAGCGCTATGGAGAATCTATGACTTCATTTTCGAAGGCCCAAAAGGCCTTTGAACAACAACTTGCTAGTAGGGCGAATGAAACGCCAAGAGATCCAGGGAAGCTTCCAGCAAGGACGGAAAGCAACCCTAAGGGCCAGATCATGGCCATAACAACGAGGAGTGGACTGAAAACTGCAGATCCTGTGCCTCGGTGGGTGCCAATACCGACGAAGACTACCTCGGTCCAGGTGCAGTCGAAGAACAATTCGGCCGAGATGCCAACCGAGGTGGAGCCACAGAAAGCGGAGGGGAAAACTGAAGTTTATGTTCCACCTCCTGCATACAAACCACCACTTCCATTCCCCCAGTCAAGGGCCAGAACACATCTAGACAAGCACTTTGGTAAGTTCCTTGACTTGATGAATAAACTACACCTTAACATTCCTTTCCTTGATGCTATTATAGGGATGTCCGCCTACGGGAAGTTCTTGAAAGAGATCCTATCGAGGAAGAGGAAACTGGAAGACTTTGGTGAAGTAAGGATGACATCTAAATCCTCGGAGCTCATACAAATCATGAAGGAGAAGATGCCACCTAAGTTGAGAGATCCCGGCTCATTTTGCATTCCCATTCAAGTTGGGGATGTCACTTGTGAAGCCCTATGTGATCTAGGAGCCAGCGTGAGCATCATTCCGCTGGAGCTATGTGTGAATATCGGACATGGAGAGCCCAAGCCGGTCAAGATTCGATTATACATGGCGGATCGCTCCATTACCCATCCGTGGGAATTTTGGAAGACGTTCCGGTCAAGTTAGGTAACTTCTATTTACCTATAGACTTTGTTGTACTTGACTTTCCCGCAGATTATCCTGTTCCTATTATTCTCGGGAGGCCATTTCTAGCAACTTCGGGTTGCAACGTGGATTGTAAGAACGCCAAGTTGAAATTCAACATTGGCGGAGATGAAGTGGAGTTCGCATTGCTTGCAGCAATGAAGGGAGAGCAGCTAGGAGATGATATCTTCAACATCTATGATGAAAAAGAGTCAAGAGAATTGGTGAGCTCTATCCTTACTAACGATCCACTTGAAAGAGTTATTAGTTTCAGTTTAAATGAGGAAGGTATAGATGCTTCTTGTGATGCAGATATACGGAGCTTAAAAGCACTGGAAGAAGATCCAGGAGCTAAAACTGAGAAGCTAACCCAGGAGACGAAGATCTCCATTTTCGGTTCCAGTTACAGTACTCGACCGAGGCACTTTCTGGACCGAGCAAGGCGACTGAAGAACTTCTCGGTCAACGCCTCTACGCCTCGACCGAGGTCGAAGGCGAGATGATGTCAACTGAGACTACTGAGAATAACAAACTTCTTACTCCTTTCTCTGACATTCATCCTCAGTTGGTGGAACATTCTATCCACCAACTTTCTGATAATAAAGGACCTTGGTATGCGGATATTGTGAATTATCTTGTTTGCCAGGAAATACCGCCCGGATTGACGTACTCTCAAAAGAAGAGATTCTTCAACGAAGTACGCCATTACTACTGGGATGAGCCGCTGCTATTTAAGCGCGGGCCGGATGGGATGCTTCGAAGATGCATTCCGGAAGATGAAGTTAATAGCATCACATGGCATTGTCATTCACTTCCTTGTGGGGGACATGCTAGCACCGATTAGACATGCGCTAAGGTATTACGTTCCGGTTTCTTTTGGCCTACATTATTTAAAGATGTGCAATCGTTTGTTGTCTCTTGTGATGCATGCCAAAGAACAGGAAATTTATCTAGGAGGAACGAAATGCCACTTAATAACATTCAAGAGGTGGAAATCTTTTATGTATGGGGGATAGACTTCATGTGACCTTTCCCATCCTCCGGAGGAAACCTCTATATTCTTCTTGCAGTTGATTACGTTTCAAGATGGGTTGAAGCCATTGCTTCTCCCACTAATGACGCCAAGGTGGTTGTGAAGTTCTTAAACAGGACTATCTTTCCACGTTTTGGAACTCCACGTATCATCATCAGCGATGGAGGGACGCATTTCATCAACCGGAAGTTTAAGGCACTTCTATCGATGTATGGGGTAACCCACAAGGTAGCAACCCCTTATCACCCTCAAACTAGTGGACAGGTCGAGATCTTGAATAGAGAAATCAAAGAAATTTTGGAGAAGACCGTCTCTAGGACGAGGAAGGATTGGTCGATGAAATTGGACGACGCTCTTTGGGCCTACAGGACCGCATTTAAGACTCCCATCGGTACCACCCCTTATAATTTGGTATATGGGAAGTCTTGTCATTTGCCCGTTGAGTTAGAACACAAAGCATATTGGGCGATCAAATGGTTGAACTTCGACATTAAAGAAGCCGGTGAGAAGCGGCTATTAGATATCAATGAGCTGGAGGAGCTGCGTTTGAACGCTTATGAGAATGCCAAGATCTACAAGGAAAGGACGAAGAAATGGCATGACAAGCGTATCATCCCTAAGGAGCTTAACGAAGGAGACTTAGTTCTACTCTTCAACTCCCACCTCCGCCTCTTTCCAGGTAAGTTGAAATCTAGATGGACCGGACCTTATGTTGTGAAACATATTTTTCCTCATGGCGCAGTTGAGATATGGGGCGAAACAAGTGGAAGCTTCAAGGTCAATGGCCATAGACTTAAGAAGTACAAACCGGAAGTTTCGGTTGAGGAGGTTGCACCACTATACCTCATTTGAGATGCCGTATGGTCCAGCTAGCGACCTTAAACCAAGCGCTTCTTGGGAGGCAACCCAAGGTATTGCTTTCTTTTCCCTTTTTCTAGTCTAGCTTAGATAGTTTGCTTTTGCTTTGCTTTGTTTTGTTTTTGGCGTCCTAGACAGATAACAGGTGACATCTAAGGAAGGAGTACAAACCAGGAGCACAACTGGAAGGACAGAAGTTCGAGAATTTGAGAAGACGGAGTTTTAACTGAGGCATATCTCGGTTGCTGTCAAAGCACCTCGACCGAGATGATTCTTGAGCAACCGAGGCGACTAGGGTTTCTGAAGAACCACCTCGGTCCGTACCACCTCGGTCTAGTCGAGACCACCTCGACCGAGGTGACAGCAGTTCCAGAAAGGGTATAAAAGGGGGGCTGAATTTCTCTCTCTTCTTTTTACCTCTCCTCGACCGCGGCAGCTCCCTCGCCTCGCTTCGCCCTTCTTCGATCGTTTTCGACAATTCTTGCTTCCAAATTGCAAAGAAAGGATAGAGGATCCCAATGCAAATGTCAATCTGCGAGAAAAACGAACCGAATCGACCGAATCAGGGTAAACATCGAAAAAACCACAATCTCGTTCTCTTCACTGTTTTGCTTTGAATTGGGCTTTGGTTGCCCTTGCATTTGCTGAGAAACAGATTAAGTACCCCATAGGAACCAGTTGTAGTGATTTTGGGGGAAAAGAACTGGATTTTTGAGAGATTCGTTCGCACAGTTATTCGCCTCGGTCCAATCGTTCTGTGCCTCGGCCGAGGTGTTCTTGAGTTGTGTCAGGCCGACCGAGGTGATCTGACAGAGTGTTTTGAGAGATGAGTTCAGATAGACAGCTTGTCCTGAGGGATAGATCCTCCCCTTCCCCTTCTTCTTCTTCCTCTAGACCTTATAGACCGGTGATCCACGAGAGACACCAGGTCGATTATGACCGTATTGCAGCCCGTCCAGTGATTGCACCGCGCTTCCTGGACATTTTGGCTTTTGATTGTCTCCATGTGGATGGAGACTTGAGGCGGATGATCTCGATGGTAGGGCTAGATCAGTTTACTGAGATCCGTGCACCTGCCTATTTAGAGCCTACCTTGGAGTTTGTTAGCTCCTTCACCTACCTCCCCATAGAGCGTTCTGTGAAGTACCGGTTGATGAACTGGAACTTCCTAGTTCCCTTAGAGCACTGGAGAGACAGTTTTGGCTTCCCGGCCCCGACTGCTGTTGATTTTCCCTCCCGGACTGTAGCTAGGGAGTTTTGGGGTCAGAGTGCTCACGTAGTTGAGCACGCAGACAGATGGCGCCCTGGAGACTCCAGGGAGCGTATCATATTTCACCTAGCCTTTAGGTTGGCCCACCGTATTTTCAGTGAGACGCTTCTGGCGCATACTGAGACGCCCCAGAAGGTCCGACAGGGGGAGCTTTTCAGCCTTTACTGCATGGTAACTGGAGGGATCCCAGACTTTGGCTTGATGCTAGTAGAGGATCTGCACAGGATCAAGGCCAAGGCGAAGGGGGATATCTGTTGCGGAGGACTCGTGACCCACATTGCTAGCTATCAGGATATGGATCTCAGCGCTTGTACTATGGTGGCGGCTGCCAAGCCGCTAGGACTTTAGGAGATGATCACTCGGCGGATTCTGGTTCCCCGAGGACTCACTACACCATATGTAGCCATGCCATGGGAGCCGACTACACCACAGGGGATCAGATAGTCACCCCAGTTCTCAGTTTATGACCCTCACTACTGGCAGACTGCTTGGATCCCATTGATGGAGGATGCTAGAGAGGCAGCAGCTGCACCACCTGAGGAGGATGAGGTAGAGGAGGAGACTGCTGATGATGATGATAGGGATGGTGGAGTTCCTATGGATACAGGGACCGATACTGCTGGGACGAGTGCGCCGGTTATTGACATAGATGATGATGACACTGAGCCTGCACCAGCCACATCACCAGTGAGACTTGCTAGGCCTAGGGTACGCCGACACAAAGATCCAGAGGCTCACCGTCGGATCGATGACCTGACGGATCAGATGATCGATTCTTATGCTGCCCTATCACTGGATATCCGTGAGATGCAGGAGAGACAGCATTACCAGCACATGATGGCGCAGATTCAGTTTCAGCAGATCATGGGCTACCCGTTCGACCCATCTCAGTATCCGTATGTACCACCACCACCGGATCGTGACTATTGAGAGCCGCATGATTTACTTTCTTATTTATTATGCAGCTCAGCTTTATGTCCGGTGAGTATTTTATTTCTTTAGACTTATTTTGACCCACTGGGACAGTGTGTCCCAAGTATCGGGTGTTTATGTATTTCATTGACTTATGTGATGTATGACTCTACATTATCGGATATTTATGCTTATTTTGCTTCTATGGATTTTATCTGAGATAACATGCATACATACAGGTTATTTGATTGAGAAAAACGTCAAAAACTGGAACAGAAAAAAAAATTGACCTCGACCGGGGCAGTTCTGGCCGAACGAGGTACTTCACCTCGGTTGACCTAAGAACACCTCGACCGAGGTGGGTTAACTGAGAGTTTTCGAAACGATTTTTGTGCTTTTTATTTGGATATGATCTCAGTGAAGATCTTGTTGCTGACTGGTTTTGAAATATTTATGTGTTTGAAAGGTTTTATAATATGTTTAAGTTGCTAAATGCTTTGTTTGAAATTTTTGGCATGTTTAATACTTTGTTTTTATCCAAATTATGTTGAATTTGAAGGTTGACACCACAAGATAAGTTCTCTCACTTTCTTCCTGGAAAGATCAAGGCAATTCATTATCTTCTCTTCTTCTTCTTGATCATGCTTAGCCCCTCATATACATTTTTGCCTCCCTTTACCTATCCGGGAATTTGGAAGCAAGCAAAGTGGTGAAAGCAAGTGAAGTAAAGTTTGAGAAGTTGGCTGGAAGTGAAAGTGTTAGAAAGAAATAAATAGGTTTGGGGAAGTCAATCATGATGATGAGTACCTCGGCACCATTCACATAGCCGGGTGTTTGTGTCTTGCCAAAGTCAGATTGAGCGATATTCCTAACGGGTCATGGTATGTGCATCAAGGGTTTGATGCATCTCAAGAAATTGATGATTGTTGATTTCCTAGGCTTTGGTTATTGTGCACCTCTGTCCATGCATCCCAAAAAGTAAAGTAAAAAAAGAAAAAGTGTGAAATAAGCAAAGCTTATTGGTGGAAGATGTTGAAAGTCAAAGTGAAAGTGAAGTGATATCCTTTTCCCGGATTCTAGCACCACATTACCTTACATACATCCCTACCCTACACGTTTCTTGACCTTTCTTTTGGGAAGCCCTTGAGACCTCGAGCTTGTTGATTGACTTAGTGGTTTAAACTGGATTATGCATGATTAATTTCGATAATTATGACTTATTATGCATTCTACGATTTTATGCAAAGATGAACAACTTTCTTATATTTATAAAATGTTTTGATCATATTTTGATTTTAAATTCCATGAAGTATTCTCTTAGAGTGATCTATGATTGTAGCACTCCATAAAAATGTTTTTTGAAAGACGTTTTCATTGATTTTCTTGACTTATAATCCATTCTATCTTGCCTTTTATATGCGGAACTTGCTTAGGGACAAGCAAGGGCTAAGTATGGGTTATTTTGATGGCATGAATTATAGTCTATATTTTGGGGTTTGTTTGGACGTTTTATCTTCAATAATCTGCATGTTTGTATGTACATTATGTGATTATATTACCATTTCATCTACCTTTGCGGGAATTGAGGTCTACGCCTAGTTTTGTTGTAATCGTAGGTAAAATGGCACGTTTTGCATAAAAAAGGAGCAAAAGGAGCTATGGAGTCATTGGAGCTACATTCAGGAACATAAGGAAACATCCAGGAAGCATAGCCATGGATTAGAGATTCACTTTGGACCAGATTGGAGAGATTTCATATTCAGTTGTGACTCACCTCGGTTGACTACAGAGTCACCTCGACCGAGGTGATCCAGAGAAGTCGACTCGACCGAGGCGAACACCTGGGACGCGGCGAGAATATTTTATTCTTGGCTGAGATCTTTTATCTTTGGAAAGAGGATCTTATATTTTTGGGCTTGGCTCCTGGAAGGAAGAAGATATGCTAGATCATATATTTTACCTATTTTTATGGGAAAAAATCTTTCTAAGATATCTTATCTTTAGAGAGTAATTTTCCTATAAAAAGGGTCGGATTTCCCACAAATCCGACATCCGCTATCAGCGCAAGACACCCGTTATCACCCCACATACACCGCAACGTGTTTAAAGCATTCCCCATTGTTGGGAGATTTGAAGAACCTTTTTGAAGGTTGAAGAAGGAAGTTTATAGCTTTTATAGCTTTTGAAGGGTTTTTGTAAGATCATCTTAGATTCCCTTCCTCTTTGTTGTCTTGTTGGATTTCTATCCAAGGAACGCTTGTTTGAGTGATATTTGATTCAGTTATTGAAGTCTTTCTATTAAGTTCTTCTTGTTCAAATATTCACTTTCTTCCCATATATTTGATTAATACTTTCATGATGATGAGTGGCTAATCTCTTTGTGTGATTCTAGGGTGATTGGCTGAAGGTTGTGGGAAAAATAATGATAGAATTCTCTTAATCACAGTAGGACCCTGAAAGTTCGAGTCTTTAACCTTAACCCTAAGCATCTTGCTCAGTCGATGAACATCTCGGCCGGGGTGGGATTCTTCTGACCGAGGTGACTTATCTGATCCGAAACTGAGAGTTAAGTGTTAGAGTTTGCCAAATCCTATTCTTATTACACCTTTCCTGGTCCAATGCAAGCCTAGGATGAGACTTACCCGGTAATTCCTTTGTTTGTTTACCTAAGATCATAAGTGTAGGTAATAAAGGTTTATCCTTTATTGGGGTTTGAGTGTGCTTTCATCCCATCTTTGTGAGTTAGCCTGAGACTTAACCGGTAAAGGTTGATTTTATTCTTTTAAGTGATGTGTTAGTTTGAGATTATAGTTCTTTATCTTAATTCCTTGAGACTTACCCGGTAATAGGAGTTATGGTTTGGGATTAGTGAGTAGTGAGACTTACCCGGTGATCTATTCCACTTTAGTAACACCTTCCCTTTGCAAAAACCTCAGCTTTGTCCGCTTATCTTTAGATCTTGAGTTGGAACCACAACTAGATGCTTTAATCCCTAGAATTGCATATTTCCTTTATTGACTTTTTATCATCTTTGATTGTTTTAATCGCTTTTGTGGTTAGTAATTGCTAAAGCTTACCGTTATCGACTTTGTTTCACTAAGTCCCTGTGATCGACCCCTGGCATTTCTTGATTTTTACTACGATTGACCCGTACACTGCGGGTTCGCATTCTTGTTTTAAGCTTACGTCTAGGGTTATAAATTTAAAGCTTGCACACACCGTTTGGACCGAACACTTTTCTGCTTTGGGATCGTAAGGAACGATTTCCTTCCCAGCACGGGTTCTTCGCATAAACCTAAGAAAAAGAACCTACGAAAGTCACTCAAGGCGAGTGGTTAGTAGCAACAGGGGCAAATGCCCCGAAAGACTACCGCAACCGGCTCGGTCTAGACCAAGTCCCCGGCAACGGCGCCAAAAACTTGTTTGCTCCAAACGGTGTGTGCAAGCTTTAAATTTATATCCCAAGAAATATGCTTAAACAAGGATGCGAACCCGCAGTGTACGGATCAATTATAGTAAAAGCAAGAATTCCGGGGTGTCGATCTCAGGGACTTAGGTGAAACCTAAGCAAGTATAGGTAGTCAATGTAACTAATAACCACAAAAGCGATAAAAGCAATCAAAAGAGATGATAATAAGGTCAATTAAGGGAAATATGCAAATTCTAGGGATTAAAGCATCTAGTTGTGGTTCCAACTCAAGATCTCAAGATAAGCGGACAAAGTTGAGATTTTGCAAAGGAATGGTGTTACTAAAGTGGAATAGATCACCGGGTAAGTCTCACTACTCACTAACTCCAAACCAAAAGCTCCTATTACCGGGTAAGTTTCAAGGTACTAAGGAAAGGAATTATAATCTCAAACCAACACACCAACTAAGGGAATAGAATCAACCTTTACCGGGTAACTCTCAAGCTAACTCACAAAGATGGGATGAAGGCACACTCAAACCCCAATAAAGGATAAACCTTTATTACCTACACTCATGATCTTAGGTAAACAAACAAAGGAATCACCGGGTAAGTCTCATCCTAGGCTTGCATTAAACCAGGAAAGGTGTAATAAGAATAGGATTTGGCAAACTCTAACACTTAACTCTCAGTTTCGGATCAGAAAAGTTACCTCGGTCAGTCAAGTTCCACCCCGGCCGAGATGTTCATCGACTGAACGAGATGTTCTAGGGTTAAGGAAAATGACTCGAGCTTTCAGGGTCTTACTGGGATTAAGATTATTCTATCATTGTTTTTCCCACAACTTTAAGCCAATCACCCTAGAATCGCACAAGGAAATTAGTCACTCATCATCATGAAAGCAATAATCAAATATAAGGAAAGAGAATGAATATTTGAACACAAAAACCTTAAGAATAAGGCTTCAATAACTGAATCAAATATCAAATAATCAGAGTTCCTTGGATCACAAATCCAACAAGATAATCAAACAAAAGGGAATCTAAGAAAGTCTTACAAATCCCCTCACAAAAGCTATCACAAGCTATGAACTTCCTTCCTTCAATCTTCAAAGCTTCCTGGAAAATCCTCTCTTTGTTGGTTATTCTTAGCCTCTAAGCATGGTTGAACTTGTGGAAAATTCAACCCTTTATATAGGAGAATTATCTTTCAAAGATAATAATATTTTCAAAAGATAATATCCTAATAAAATATATATCTCTATATCTAAAATAGATCTTCTAAATATATGATCTTCCTTCTAGAAATCCAGCCAAAAAATATAAGATCTCTCCTTCCAAAAATAAAAGATCTCAGCCAAATAAAATATATCTCGCCGCGTCAGGGTATTCGCCTCGGTTGGGGCGCTCCTCTAGATCACCTCGGTCGAGGTGACATTGTAGATGACCGAGGTGAATCTTAGCTGAAGGTTAAATCTCTCAAATCTGGTCCAAAGTAAATCTTCTTTGTTAATTTCTTGCTTCCTGAGTTCTCTTTTAAGCTCCTAAATGTAGCTTCAATGACTCCTTTGCTCCTTAGCTCCATTTTGATCCAAAATGTGCCATTTTACCTATGATTACAACGAAACTTGGTGTAGACCTCGATTCCCGTAAAGGTAGATCAAACGACAATATATTCACATAATATACATTCATACATGCAGATTATTGAAGATAAAACGTCTAAACAAGTCCCAAAATATAGACTATAATACATGCTATCATTTCTCCACAAAAAGTCTCTCAAAATCACTCCAAGTCTTACTCTAGATCTAAGTTTAGATGATGTTCTTCTCCTCTCAAATGAGAGTGTTTTTTCTCCCTCTTCAAAGTCTCCTCAACAACAATGGTGGAACCCCTGCAAAAGTTCCAGGCTGCTCATCCAAAGGCACACTCCAACAAGCAAAAGCAAAGGCCGGAAATAGAAGAAATGAGACAAGTGTCAATGTAGTCAGAGGCCAAAAATCGACCCATATGTGAAGGAAATCGATCGCGTTTCATGAGTGTTACGCAGATTTTTTTCAACAAAAGTTTGTTATGATCATCTAGCCATGAGTTGCCCCTAGTCTTGCACCAATAAGGGTCCTTGTGTCCTTCTTTGCTCCAATTATGTTCCTTCAAAGCTTTGGATATGTACCACCATGAGGCTTGACCCTCGAATGTATCGATTAATGTCCAAAAGATCCCCGAAATACCTACAAAACCGACAAAAGCTCGTGTAGACGTCTTTTCTAGCAATATGACTCAATTAAGCAATAAACGTCACGAACTAACGTCAATCATGCATGGATGAAGGGAAAAACTACCTAAATGTATGCCTACACTAACGTCATAAATCATGTCATCATTGTAGTAGTTCATGCCTTGAAGATTTGGCGGCATTACATGTATGGAGTTTCATGTCAAATCTTCATAGACCAAGAGTTTGACCAGTGAGAATTGAATAACCGCCAAAGGAGATGGCTTGAGTTGATCAAGGACTTTCACCTTGAGATTTTATATCATCCGGGGAAGGAAAATGTAGTCGTCAATGCCCTTAGCAGGAAGACGCCTCGAGAGAAGGCGATAGCGAGATTGATAGCTCAGTCGTAGTTATAGTGAGATCTAGTGTGGCTAGAGTTAGAAATCTAGTTCCCTGATATAAACAATCATTTGTCTACTTTAGAGGTTCTACCTGATCTGTTGGGAGAGATTCCAGAGGCGTAGAAGACCTACCTACATTGAGACGGACCCGAGACAAGATGTCTCGAGGTGAGGCTCCACAATTCACCATAGGTGTTGATGGAGTGATGAGATACCGCGAGCGTGTCAGTGTACCTTCTGATAGAGAGTTGAGGCAGAGGATCTTACAGGATGCTCAAACCACACCTTACTCAATGCACCCAGGTGAGAGTAATATGTATCAGAATGTGAGACGTTTATACTAGTGAGGTGGGCTGAAGCCTTGACATGGTCAGGTTTATAGTCTAGTGTGCGACTTGTCAACAGGTCAAGATAGAGCATTCAAGACCCGGAGGAGAACTCCATCCACTACTAGTACCGCATTGGAAGTGGGTGGACATCTCCATGGATTTTGATACTAGCTTGAGGTCGAGTAGGAGCTTTGACGCTATATGGGTTGTAGTTGATGGACTGGCGAAGATGGCACATTCCATCCCTATTTGGGAAACATGGCCGGTGAGTCGGCTAGTTGAGGAGTTCACTAGGAAGATAGTGAGACTACATGGGGTACCGAGGACTATCGTGTCTGATAGAGATACCTCGCGATTTTGGCAGTAAGTACACATTGCCTTGGGTACGAGCCTTCATTTCATGATGGCTTTTCATCCTCAATCAGATGGCCAGTCAAAGAGGAGTATACAGGCCTTAGAGGATACGTTTAGGGCTTGCGTGCTAGATTGGGGACAAGTGTGGTCAGACCTCCCGTTGGTCGAGTTTTCGTACAACAACAGCTGCATTCGTCAATCAAGATGGACCTTATGAGGCATTGTATGGACGGAGGTGTCGTACACATTTATGTTGGGATGAGCCGAGTAGTATCAGTGGTATAGCTCCCTAGCATATACATGATGATATAGCCCGAGTGGCATTGCTTAGAGAGCGGATGTTGGCCACGCAAAGGGGCTAGAAGTCGTATGCACACAAGAGGCGATAGCCTCTAGAGTTCAGAGTTGGAGCTCATATCTGGCTGACAGTGTCACCGACGCGAGGCGTCAGACGATTCGGCATAAAGGGGAAGTTGAGTTCCCGATATGTCAAACCTTTTGAGATCTTAAAGCGAGTTGGAGAGGTGACATACCGACTTGACTTGAGTTGCGTGATCTTATTAGATTTGGTTATGCTTGCACGAGTTATGATTATGATTTTACTAGAGATAGTTTTTCCTCCATGCTATCGAGTTGCTGGAGACGGTTTTACCTCCATGCTTTCGAGTTGAGGTTATGGTTGATGGAGATATTATGCCTCCGCGATGTTGAGTATTTATACCTTGGCGTTTTAGGCCGAGAGGGTTTGAGGTTATTCAAGTTTCGGGATGAAACTTGTTTTTAGGGGAATTTGATGTAAGACCCATGTCCTCTAGGAGATCCCGCAACCGCGCAAAACCTTCCCAGCATGCGCACCACCGCAGGTGCGGCTTTGCCGGGCAGCGGTCGCGGCATAGTTGTGAACGGACGCCTTTTTAGGCCGACTTTATTTCTATTTCCTTCTTCTTTAAGATTTTTCTTTCCCTTCCTTCCAAGGGTTTCTAAATTTCTCTCCACACTTCTTCCTTCTTCATTCTTCCTTCTTACGCTCTTCTCTTCCTCTTGGTATTTCTTCCTTGGTTTTTCTTTGGATCTTCTTCCTTCAAGTAAAGATTGTTGAGTGTTGATGTTGTTGAGTGTTCTTGTGAGAAGCGTGTCAGAGTAGTTGCAGCTTGTGTTCTTCCTCCTGCAAACCAGAGAAGAGTGGTGAGCCTCTTCTTTCCTTTCTCCTTCTCTTTTCTTCTTATTACTTGTTTAGAAGATCCAACAAGTTGATCTTGTGTGATATGTTTATGAACATTTGATGGTGTTATGTGTATGTTTGGATGAAGGCAAGTGTGCCTTGGTTACTCCTTGTGGTGGATTGAAGTGATGGATGAGAGATTTGTTAAACAGCACGAAAGAGTTGTGCTCTATTGAAGGACCGCACCCGCGCCTTGTTTGATCCGCCCCCGCGCCTCCTGGTGTGTCGCCGCCCCCATGCCAGCACTCTGCCAAAGTCGCGGCATCGGACCCTTGTCACCGCGCCTGCGCCTTTTCTTGCCCCCGCCTGAACCTTCGTCAAAACTTACCAAGTTTTTTTTATAAGTTCATCCTTCCTCATGTCCTTTAGGCTTTGGAGTTTAGAAGCATGCTTGGTTAGAATGTTTGGAGTTTGAGGATGATGATATATGGGATGAATGTCTTGTGAGGCTTTAAGGTTTGATTATGAATGTCGAGGTTATGATTTACAGATGTGGTGTATGATCTTATAAGTATCTTAGAGGCTAGAAGAAGAGTCTTCTAGCAGTGTGTTCTGATGACTAATTGTGTGTGCCTTGTGTATCAGGCTGTGTATATTCTTGCGGGAACTTGGAGAGTTGATCGACTATTGAAGATATTGTGATACAGGTAAGTCCATGAACTTACTTAGTTGTATTCTTGTATTGGATGTATGCATGAGTGGTGATTGTTATATGTTTTATAGCATGCGATATTGATTATTACCGACGTTTGATTGGCCCCCTTGTAACGGACGGTGACCACTTGCTCAACATTCCCGAGTGAAGCTAAGGTGTTCTTTGTGACTAGGCTAGTGCTAGTATACGGAGAAGGTAATGAACCATTCCTTATGGTATACGGGGAGGTACTGTGATACCACTCAAAATGGTAAAAGAAACAGAGGCGAGAATGATATACTTCCCGTGTCACAACCATAAATATGGTTTTGAGTGTATAAAGTTATAATGATAATAAAATGGGAAATGTGTGATAACATGCTTGGTGTTTATGGTATTTCTGATGTGTGTATGTGCTTATGCATGATCTTATATATGAATTGTTAGCTAACGATTTATACCGTGTTGTAGATGTTTTGTAGGATAGGAGGACTACATAGTGATCTGGTCGGAGTGATTAGCCGAGGGCTTCCATACATGTAAGATGGGGTTTTGGGGTTGTGCTTGTATGGATATATGTCTTGTACAATTTTGATACTCGGTTGTGGGATTTTGTATGTATTATGATTTTTGATATTTTAGTTTTATAAATGTTTGTTTTATATTTATTTGTGTCTTGTTGTAAGATCCAGTGAACTTGTTGTCAAGCTAGGGTCAAGACCCATTGTGAGGTCATAGCCCGTAGCACTCCGAGTCCTATGGATTTGGGGTGTTACAATTGTATCCTTATCCTTGATAGTTGGTGGCTCAGTGTCTCCAACCTCAATAGCATTGTGTGGGTCTTCATTCTCAACGACCTTTACGGTGTCTTCTGTGTTGGTCTGTGGGGTCAGATCTGTTGGTTTTGTGCATCTTTCCAAAGTATGACCATATAGACCACATTTGTGGCAAATAGCGTACAATCCCTTATATTCCACATGAACTCTCGAATTCCCAACTATTATGGTTCCGATTAGAGGTTTGTCGAGTTCAATCTCGATACAAACTCTGCAAATTTATCTCTAGTGGCATAAAAGGTGTTCAGCTCCATTTTTGAGGGGGGTGCCAAGTGCCGATGTTACCATACAAGACAACCTCATCGTGTAGTTGCATTGGAAGTTTAGTGAGTCTTTCCCACTCGAATTGTGCGAAGAGTGTCACTATAAGCATTAAATTGAACAGACCACAGTCTAATAGTAATGTAATGGCCAAAGATTTCCCATGACCTCTCCGTTAATGCCTTAAGAAAATCCTCCTTTCAGGCAAACCGAACAACATAATAGTTGTTAGGAAGGTTCCATATTGTCGTTGGGCTGGATGAAAGCCAAATTTGGTAGAGTCTTCGTCCAAGAAAGAGGAAGGCCAAGTTCCTTCCAAGCACCTTAATGATAATGACAATCTTCCACTTGTCTTCTAGAGTGTTTACAACGTCCGGATCTATCTCTGTGATGGCTAGACCCTTAGTGCCTTCGGGGAAAGAGATACTCATGCGTCTAGACTCAATGAGAGAATCACAACTCAGTGGAGCCATGAGTTGCTTGCGGGAACCGAAATCATCAACATATGACCGAGACAATTCTGGTGATTTATTTGGTAGTAGTGGTGATAGAGGGGTGTTGATTGGATTTGAGGTTGGTAGTGGAGTTGGTGATGTCATTGAGAGCGTTTTTACACACAAGTATTCATAAATTACAACAGGTTAGATTTTTTCCTTGAACGTTGGATTGTTTTCACTCATCTTTGAATTCATAATATTCTTGGCTATGTTGATGTATTTAGTTTGGTTGGATTTCACTAGTTTTATAGACAATTTCTTTGTGGTATTGGTTCTTGGGGTTATACATATCATCCATAGTGGCCAGAAGCAAGTAGTTAACATATCTCGTAAACAGGAAAGAAGTTATACTAGAAGATATTTTATTCAGGCAGCCTTCATGATGTTGTTTGTGTTCAGTTTCTTCAAACAAATTCAACTTGGAATCAAACTTCAGATTTCTGCAGATCAACAACAGGTAAGAAGGGTACATTGATTGTTTCTTCCGTACGTGTGTTTTTGCTAGGATTGTGTTCTTGTTAGTTATCCGATTGTTCAGGTTTTGCGGTTTTTGATTTTACAGTGCTTGTTCTCAAGAATCCCCGACCAGTAGTGTACCGTATTGTGTAGACAATCTTGAGTAGGAGTTTTCTTTGATTTCTTCCAATACTTTGACACTTTTACTCTTCAATCCTCATTAGGTGATGGATAAGGAATCATCAACTTTCTTCTTTGCCTTCTTCGAGTTCGAGTATCACCCCACCAACCTTTGCTTTCCAGCCCCAACTTGATTTTTGCCCATTTTTTAATTTCATTTCCCTAACCATGTTCTCCCGATTAGGAAATCTGCACTTCAACTCAAATGTTCTTCCAAAGGCTTTACTTTTGTATTTTTATCTTTCGTCGCTTTGCTACACTAGGAGATATGAGCTCAATCAATTTGAGGAGATTTGTGTTTCAATCCGGTTTCAGGCAAGGTTGGGAGCTAGAGCATTTTCTTGTGGTGTATAGTGATGAGCGTGTGGGGTGCATTCTTTTGTTTGCCATAAGGTATAGTGTTTTTCCATGAGAATGATAATTTTTTTTAAGCATATACTTACATATAGCTCACATAAAATTCATAAAAAAAAAAAAAAATTTCGTTAAACACAGTTGTGGAACCTTAAGAAAAGCCGAATACACAAAAATCAAAAATCAAACCTAAACCCGATTTTTACATTCCCAAGAAAATGTGTGCATCGCACGCGTTTGCAACGCGTACAACATATGCGTATGCGACTAGTAAGAGGAAACACCCATAACAAACGAGAAAAATCATTCATAATGAGCATATAATATTTGTGGCCTTCCCTAATACTCACGGGAGAGGTCCAAACATCGATGTATACTAGATCAAAAACAAGTTTTAGTAAAATACCTAATAAAGGGGAGTTTATGATATTTTTCCAATTGACAAACATGACAAATAAAAGCCAGTTTATCCTTATTACAGCTGAAAAAATTTAAATTTGTAAGATAGTCTAGAGCAGGCGTTCTAGGATGGCCAAGGAAAGCGTGTCAAAGACAAGATGACTCAGAGGAAAGTGCATGAGGCAGAGTAGAAGGCGGACGAGGAATGAATGATGGCAATGTAAACAGATAAAGCTCCCCCGACTATTACATCTCATATAGGTAGTTCCCGTTTAATAATCCTTCACATAAAACCAAAAGGGTCAAATACGACATATACATATGTTTAGTAAACTTTCTAACGGATACGAGTTTCTTTTTTGATATTATGTGTTATGAGGATATTGGAAAGATGTAAGGTTTTTTGGTGGTGGGTAAGGTGGTATGGCCAAGGCCAATAGAGGATATACTGGAGCCATTTCCAGCGATAACCGAATAAAGAGGATCCTTATTTGAAATAGACGAGAGTATACTTGAGGTGCAGGGGCTGGGAGGCTCTGTAATAGTTGCAAAAGTTCATACGGGTAGCACTCGGAGACTCGACACTCGTCATTTGATAGGAGATCTTCAATTTTTTTTTACAAGTAAGCAATTATGAACGGGAATGAGGACAACCGATAACTTGTGAACACGTGTTCAAGATAAATTGCTCGAGTCGACTTGTTATCAAGGAACATCTCCTTCAATTTGTCCCATGCTGCTAGGACGGTGTTTCCTGGATCCAGAATCGAAATCAATAAGTCTTTCAATATTGTACGAGAGATCCACTACAAGATTATTGAGTCTAGTTGTTCATAGAGTTCACCATCAATATGAGTAGGAACGAGGACAGCCGATAACTTGTGAACTAGTTATTCCAGCATTTGCTGAATCTCATTCCGTTTCAACTGTAGGGCCGTGTTAGGGAATAGATAAATGCATTTGTATATGATAATTACCTGGTCAAATATTGTTTAAGACACTACTATGTTTTGTATATATATCTTTTTTGTCTAAAAAAGAATAAAAGAAAAAAAAAGTACCTGACAAGTCATTCAATGAAAGAAGTAAGAGAAAAAAAGAGGGTTATCGAAAGTATGATTATTTTGGAAGAAAAAGCGATTAAGAGGGTTTTGTTGGACTGAAATTTGGTGAACCATTTGTAAAATAATTTGAATGCATTAAACAAGTCCTCAAAGAAGCTCAGGTGGGTTTATAGTCATACCTACCCTACTAATCAAAACATCCATCCTAGCTACAGCATATTACGTCTTCATAATGAACAAAGGTTACCGTTACTCTGCTGCTTGCTGGATTTCGTCTCCAAACAAAATGTGAACCACATTGGAGCCTGAAAAGGCAAAGTCAAACTAAAAGCCTTGCGTTAGTACGTAAACAATATCATCCTCCTCCTCAATAGTTGGTTGAGTGTTGCTCACCCAACACTAACCCAAATCCCTCTCTCCATAAAATCCTCAGGACTCATCCAAGTTATTATTATAACAAAGCATCCTCCTCCTCCTCCTCTCCCGTTTAGCAGTGAAAAGGATAATTCATAGATTGCAACTCCCTCTGCATCTACATCAATTCCTCCAACCACAATCACTAAATGCAGCTAAATTTTTTAAATATCATAAAATAGCCCAACCTTCTCCTGTCTCTGCAATAAAGATTGGTGTCAGTACACAGCAACAAAGTGTGTGAGCTCTCAACTTTCCAAGCTTCACAGAGAAAAGATTACTAAGGTATGTATAGCCCTTTCTTTCATTTAAAACTGCCTCTTCTTTTCTCTTTTCATTGGTCCATCTGATTAAATTTCAACCAATCGCATACCTACCCAACTTCTTATCTCTTCCTTTCTCCTTCAGGATTCAACTTTATGGCTGATCATCATCCATGCCTTTCACCCCAGATTTTGCAATGTAAGCTCCAAGAGAATCCCTAACCTAACCAAACACCCTGCCCATTTTCAGATTTTCCTAAGAATCATCCTTCTTCACAAATATGTTAGTAGGCTTACTTTCTGGGAAAGCTAAGTTAATTCCTTTTTTTTTTCATCTGTAAATCAGGGGGAGAATCCATACACTTCAGCCTAGTCATGCCAATGAGCCAAATGGACACGTTTCTAGGTTTGTTCTTTGTGGGATTGATCACAGCTTACTTGCTGTGGTTCACCTTCATCTCACGCTCCTTGAAGGGTCCACGTGTTTGGCCCTTACTGGGTAGCCTCCCGGGCCTTGTGGAGAACTTCGACCGTATGCACGATTGGATGGCTGACAACCTCCGCGCTTGTGGCGGCACGTACCAAACATGCATCTGCGCCATCCCATTCCTTGCCCGAAAGCAGGGGCTTGTTACGGTTACATGTGACCCTAGGAATCTTGAGCACATACTCAAGATCCGAGCAGATAACTACCCGAAAGGCCCCACGTGGCACGCGGTGTTCCATGATCTCCTAGGTGACGGGATCTTCAACTCTGATGGTCATACATGGAGGTTCCAGAGAAAGACGGCTGCTCTCGAGTTCACAACACGGACCCTACGTCAAGCCATGGCTCGGTGGGTGACCCGGGCCATCGATTTACGTCTTTGTCCAATCCTTAAGACTGCTGAGTCTCAACACGGGTCCGTTGACATGCAGGATCTCATGCTAAGGCTCACATTTGATAATATTTGTGGTTTGGCTTTCGGGCAGGACCCACATACCCTAGCCCTGGGGCTGCCAGAGAATGACTTTGCTGTGGCATTTGATCGAGCCACCGAGGCCTCGTTGCAGCGGTTCATTTTCCCGGAGGTTATATGGAAGCTAAAGAAATGGCTCCGGCTCGGAATGGAGGTCAGCTTGAGTAGGAGCCTGATGTACATTGACAAGTACTTGTCAAATGTAATTGAGACTCGGAAGCACGAGCTGATGACTCAGCGAAATGATGTGGATAAAGATGAGAAGAAGAATCTGTATGATGATTTGCTTTCTAGGTTCATGAAGAAGAAAGAGTCCTACTCAGATATGTTCCTGCAACATGTGGCTCTGAATTTTATCCTTGCTGGACGTGACACCTCATCAGTGGCAATGAGCTGGTTCTTCTGGGTGGTGATTCAGCACCCAAGGGTTGAAGATCTGATAGTCCAGGAAATATGTGAAGTCCTCATGGACACACGTGGAGATGATGTGGCAAGATGGATTAGTGAGCCCTTAACCTTTGAGGAGGTTGACAGATTAGTGTATATCAAAGCAGCACTCTCCGAGACACTCCGGCTGTACCCCTCGGTGCCAGAAGACTCAAAGTATGTCGTGGCGGACGACATCCTCCCAGATGGGACATTCGTTCCGGGAGGCTCCTCTGTGACCTACTCGATATACTCGGCAGGACGGATGGGGTCCACTTGGGGAGATGATTGCTTAGAGTTCAAGCCTGAAAGGTGGCTCTCGCCAGATGGCAAATCTTTTGTATCTCATAATCCATTCAAGTTTGTGGCGTTCAATGCAGGGCCGAGGATCTGCCTAGGGAAGGACTTGGCCTACCTGCAGATGAAGTCCGTGGCAGCCGCAGTTTTGCTCCAATACCGGCTCACAGTGGTCCCTGGACACAAGGTGGAGCAGAAGATGTCTTTGACACTATTCATGAAGCATGGGCTCAAAGTCAATGTGCATCAAAGAGACTTGACCAAGATTATTCAAAGCTTAAGGTATGAAAAGAGGTCGGAACAGCTAGCTAGCTAGTTGAGGGTTTGAGCATTGAATAATTCTGAATATTTTTAACCCCTGGGATTAGGCCAGTAGGGCAAAGTGTATTTACACTCAAATTTACTGTTGAGGGTGATGGGGAACCGTATGCTCTTGTTTGGATGTATGGAGCTCCATTGTCCTGCACATGAAGAAGAGTAAATTTTGAATTCAGTCGGGGAAGGTGAGATTCAATTTAAGAGGGGAGTTATTCATCAAATGGTAAAAATAAATGAACCAGCTGTTCCAGTTGGCCTGATCTGGTTACAGTAGGTGCATTTTGTATTCTTTGAATTAAGTTTAAATAGTTTGGTTCAGAGGCATTTAATATTGGTAGAATATGTGAAGTCGATTGGATTCTGTTAAAAGTAATTTCATCCAAGCAAGAAATTTGAGATTGTAACACTTCACTTGAAATAATATTGCAGTCGTTATAAATGGTCTATGTGCTTGTCCACAGTTCATACTTTATAATGTGTCAGCTCACATGCACATTTACTTTATTTATGGAGCCCCATGTGATGTTTGCATCTAACAAGCAATTTAAGGGTTTTAGAGTAGGCATCAAATCTACTTGGGAGTGTTACTCTAACAATTTCTACAGGAATGTCTCATGTAAGGAAGTGATGACTCTTTCTTAGCATTTCGAGCTCTTCGAGCTTGTAAAATTTATTATGTAAAACAGCACCTCCTTCGCTTCAATGACCAAACAGGAAACCAAGTTATATCAAACCAAGTATGAAGTGTAGGGCTGTAATATGAAACAAGCTACTCAGACTCGGCTCGCGTTCGGCTCGTCAAAAGCTCGGCTCAAGCTCGTTCATTTTCTAAACGAGCCGAATACAAACACATTTTAAAGCTCGTATAAAACATAGGTTTGGCTTGGACTCGCCTCGTTATAAGCGAGTCGAGCTTGAGCATGTCATTGCTCGACTCGTTCGGTTAAAATTCGGCTCGTTCGGTTAAAACAGCACTATAAGAGTGTTATTTTAGTCGAGCTACTCGAGATCGACTCGTCAAAAGCTCGGCCCGAGCTCGTTCACTTTCTAAACAAGCCGAATATAAACACATTTTAAAGCTGGTATAAAATTTAGTTTCGACTCGGACTCGACTCATTTCTAAACGAGCCAAGCTTGAGCATGTCAATGCTCTGCTCGTTTACACCCCTAATGAAGTGATTAAGAATGTCTATGAGAAGATCGGTGGTAGGAGGTCTAGGGACACATGAAAATGAGTCCCAAAGGATGAGTCACAAAAAGGGACAATTTCTTTTTCTTTTATGTTTGCGGTTTCCTGAATTTACTGAAGCTGACTTTAGAGCAAGTTCATCACTTCATCTATTGAGTTAAAATGTCAAAAGTCACTAGTTGAAATGTCATGAGTCATATATTATTCATTGTCATTGGACATGTGTTTTCACCCGTTATATATTTTAACCAGTTAAATTCAATATGGTTTTATTTATTTATTATTTTTAGTGATGTAATTAGAAAAAATTTTCGAAGGAAAAAAAAACATTAATTTTTTCTATAAACAAACAAAAATAATTATACAATAAATTAATAAAATATAAAATGATGTATTTATACAAAAAAAATTTTAAATTTTATTTACTAAAATAAAATCATAACAAAATATTTTATACATAATGACAAAAATACTCATTTAAATTGATTAAGTAGGGATATTTTGGTTAAATTATCTATATTTCACTAGAAAATGATTATGGATGGTTTAATTTCATAATATATTATAAATATAAAAAGCTCACGTAATTTATGTCATGTTTCGATTTGGGAGTAATTTAAGGGTGACATATTAGGCTCATATTTATTGCCAT
This sequence comes from Fagopyrum esculentum, assembly GCA_033239045.1. Classification (NCBI taxonomy): domain Eukaryota; kingdom Viridiplantae; phylum Streptophyta; class Magnoliopsida; order Caryophyllales; family Polygonaceae; genus Fagopyrum; species Fagopyrum esculentum. The sequence continues at coordinate 97,780,637 of BSUD01000003.1, read as the reverse complement.
AGAATTATTTTCTAATTATCTATTTTGTATTATTTTTAATGTATCTATTTTACATAATCGATAAAAAGGTAAAAATAAGATTTGCATATCTAATGCTCAAATTTTAACTAAGAAAAACATATTTTAAATTATAATATGATTTTTAAATAAATTTAATTTAAATTACAAATGTACGAATATAGTTGAAAATAACATGGTCAAATAATTATAATATTAATTATTTTATCGTCAATATTTAAAAACAAATCGTACAAGGTGAGAATATTAAACTAGTTGTATTATATAATGTGGTTTTGCTTCAACGTTATAATGAGAAACAGGTGGTTTGTTAAAAAAAAACACAATTTTAAAAGGTATTCAAAATAATATAATGCCATGGTCCACACGTGCAAATAAAAATTGTTAAATGTCACAAAAAATGTCAAGATTCCACCAAATATCAAATAAAAACCGGTTAAAACAAACAGTGGAGATCGTTTTTTCAAAGATGGATGTGGTCATATCACTTTATCTATGTGGTGACTGGTTAAAACCGAGCGGGTGAAGTTGTTCTCAGTGAATATGCAGTTGTGCTATTTTACAAGTGCATTTTCAGTGAAAACAGTGCAGGTCAATGAGCACTTTTTAAGTATAAAATATGCACGTTATGCTACATATTTTGCACAGTATTCTGCTTCTTGTTTTTCACTTAAGAGAAATTACCACAAGTAATCTCTATGATTTGATTGAATTTTCCAACACATTTTAGTCAAAAAAAATACAAAGATAACTGTGAGTGTGGCAATGCACTTGAATTAAGAACCGTGAGGCTGCAAAAGCATGAGCAGTGTTTTCATGATTTATTTTTAGCCTATCAGGAAATGAAGACGAGGCAAATAAGTTTACAAGTCACTCTTTCTTCACATTTCTCCTCTAATGTAACAAGTAATATGCTACCAACAATTAATTAATACGCCAGGTCATAATGACAGATTTCCCTACTGAAGTAATATGCTACCATCAATTAATTAATACGCCAGGTCATAATGACAGATTTCCCTTGCATCATAAGGCATAGCCTACTGAAGTTGAAACTTATTATGTAAAACCATCAAACTGGGAACAACTAACTATGCTATAAGAGGCAAAGATAACGCACCTTGTAGCTCAATCGATGTCTTGGTGGTGATTGGGATAAATCCCTGACTCTAGTGCCTGTGAAATCAAAGAAATGCTAAGTTAAAATTATTATCAGCACAAAGTTTTATATAATAGCTACACGCTATCAGTTAAAACATAGTTCCTTACAGCTAATCTATTGCAGTTGAAACTTTTCTCTTAAGTTTATCCAAATGTATTTAAGTTGAAACTTGCTCCTAAAGTGGCATGTGTGTTAGGTTGGGGTACTGGGGCGGGAGCCCATGTGTGAAACTTTTGTTTCATTGGGTTATCAATTCTCGTGTTTGTGTTCTCTCATTGATTCCTTTTCCCACAAAGGGTTTAATATAAGCTAAAACAAAATGAGGATATACTTTTTATTCATATAAAAATAATTTTGAAAACCCTATGGATAAAGTAGAGATTCACAATATATAACAATGAAAAATAATGAGTAAGAGAACAGATATACCTTACTGCAATCCATGTATAATACTACCATAACAGGTGTTCTTATTTGGATAGGTAATCAATCGAATAAAGATGTGTCAAGGAGCCCAACTAATTCAGTATCGAAAGTATCGGTATGCTCGAGTATCATTTGAACATGTATCACATAAAGCTCAAGTTGAACATTTCATAACATAAGCTCACCATAAGTTTCTTGCTTCATCAAACTCAAACATTTGAAGTGCTCCCTGGATCAGATGATTCACCATAATCATCACTGATCTTAAGCAATTTGAAATCGGAAGAGTAAGACTGGTCACCTACGGATTTATCCTACAGAAGTAATTCATCGTCCTATTTTTGCAGATAGAGCTGTGGTCAACCTAGGTAAAACAGACAGCAATCCAGACTCCATTATATTGGAGTTCAGTACCTGATAAACACATATAACGACATCAGTGAAGAGAACACAATAGTTAACAAGAATCAACTTCATATTTAGCCTAATTGCTCAGCAGAAATCATCAACACATGCAGCAATCTATATAAACTGAGACACAGAACTTCTAGCATCCAAGTTGGGTGACAGAAATACTGAATATTTCCGATTATGACAGAAGTGGGAAACAGTGAAGGTCCAATAGGAGGTGTGTTATTTAGAAAAGGCACAGTCTCCCTTGAAATCAAGGCGTCAAATTTAGTTCACTCAGCCCTTAGCATGATTACTGCAATACTAAAAAGGAGCGGTTAAAATTGTTGATACGAGGTCCGATTCAAACGTGTATAAGTACAATTACTAGTGCTGGGAACAAAAAAAAAGGAAGAAACGAGTACATTTGGATAAAAAAGAGTTCCTTGCCAGGTGATGAATGTATTGCTGATGGGAGCACTTGTATCCTTCCAACTGCCATGAGGAACTTCATGGTTTGGTGATAGAACTTGCCTTCAATTTTTTTAACCAATAGCAATGGAAAGGCCATTCCATGTATATTGTTTTCTCAGATTAGATAAACTCCAAAGTTCGAATAAATTACTCTGATAATGCTCAATCAAGCTACTGTGCAATTTTTGTTGCTTCTATGAAAAAAATTCATCGAACAAATGAATGAAAGTGGGGGATCTCACTCGCAAAAGATTATCATAAATTCAAATACAGCTGCACCCAATTCAAGTCAAAATCCCGATTTCAGAGAGAGAAAATAACAGTACAACGCAATAATCCAAACCTAAAACTTCCGTATGAAATGAAATTATCACAACGAGAGGATATGACCTGAAGCAGGCGAAGAGCTAAATTCGACTGGATTGACTCGACCCCTCCTTCCGGCTTCAGCCAAATCCAGTATCAAATCCAATGCGGTATGCCAACTCAACATCCCTTCAATTTATCAACATATTCCAAGAAATAAACCCTAATTTCCCAAATTTGTGAAATTACTACAATTTGCACAGAAACAGTCAAGGATACACGTTGGGTATGTTCCAATATTCCTTGGTGTTCACATGGGTGTGCTTGGTGGGAAATGAAAAGAATAAGGGTGTGTTTAGTAAACTTGATTCGTTGTTGCGGTTAAGATTTGGGTCGTGGTTATGGTAATGGTTGTGGTTATAAACACGTGTTTAGTTAAAGGGTTTGGTTCTAGTTTTGATTTTGATCAATGACCGAAATACCCTCACTGCCATCTTCACCAGTCACCACACTATTGTCTTCTCACTTTTGGCCCGTATGATGCCATTGTTGGATACCCATTACAAATTGTACTCTACGATCATACACCACACACTTGCAAGGTGCACTCAAATGAATCAATTCTCAGTTTGTGAGTACAGTAATTTTTCCATACTAATTTCAATTGAAGGCTAGGGCAGAAAAATCCCTAAATTCATACTTCAATTCATCTCTCTTTTTCAGATCTAGGTTTTCGCATTTACAAAGCTTCGCGATCACCATCAATGAAGATAATGTTAGGATACGCAACTGGAGCTGAGGCAATCATGCTCATCCTCCTCACAGTTCTTGGTCTCGGCGCCAGAAGGGTCTCGCTCTGTCACTCGCAACCTCCTAAAGCCAGAAACGCTCCATTGTCGAGGATGAAGAGCAGAGAAGATTCATGCTCAGGTATTAGAAGTCCATCATGAAGAGCCAGAAACGCTCCATTGTCGAGGATGAAGAGCAGAGAAGATTGATACTCAAGTTGAATCTGAATATGGAGAGGATGAAGAGCAGGGAAGATTGATGCTCATGTTACTCTTGCAGAAGACAAACCTCCATTGTTAGGATCTTGAGCAGTTCGATTTCTCATACACACCTCCATTGTCGCTTTGAAATCGATGTTCAGAGAGGGAAATCGATGTTCGGATTGGAAAGGGCTTGAATGGAATAATCGTGTAGAAAATCCCCAAAATCTTCCCCATGAGATTCCAAATCAGAGTTTTCAAACCCCCAAAACCACAACCACAATAACCACAGTTAAAACCAAATCTCTAACTAAACGCCCCTAGTTTTCCAAAACTCTAACCATGAATCTAAATGAACCTCTTCAACTCTCTAACTAAACAAGGTTCTGAAACAGAATCCATATCAATCGAACGGAATCATAATCATATTCATCCGATATCTAGATCTGGAACGTCGGGGGAAAATCTATTTGGTGTGGTGTTAGGCTAGAAATGTATCACGCAAAAGCCTTACAATTTATAACTCGATATATTCTCCTAACTCCTAGCGAACCCACAGTGTAAGGGTCGTTTTGTAGCGAGGATAGTACTCCGAGGTCGAACACGAAGACTAAGGTGAAATCAAATCATACAAATGATCATGAATAGTGCAAACCTAGTCTAAGAAAAGAGAAAGGAATAAAGAAATGAAAATCATGATATTTTGGTTGGGTTTTTATGGTGATCAATCAAGGATCACAATCATGCAAGGTTATCAATCAAACAAACAACACAACTAAACAACACAAACACAAGGTATGAGATCAAAGTGAGAAAAGCGGCTTCTAGAGATCAAGATTTCCGGTTATGGCTTTGGACTCAAGCTTCTAAAGATCTAAGGACAAGGCTGCGGTGTTGGGAAAGGGTGTTTCTCTAATGGAAGCAATTACCGGGTAAGTCTTATGCTTCACTAATCCCGCACCAAACTCCTATTACCGGGTAAGTCTCAAGGAGCTAAGGTGGGGAATTGTACACAAACCGGACACTACTTAAGGGGCAAACCTCTCCTTACCGGGTAAGTCTCGGAAAAGGGCAAGTCTCAAGCAACAATCCTAGCACACTCAGTCCAATAGCGGCTTGTGAGGCTCACTACTACCTAGAGTTCATCATCTTCGGTATCTAAGATCGGAAATCACCGGGTAAGTCTCTTTCCTTACTTAGTTTGCTAGCTTTAGGTCACCCTAAGCTAGATTATGCTTAACAAACACTAGGATTTCAACAACCTAACATCCTGACATACAGATTCATCAATTAAAGAGCAACAAAGAGAAAAATTGGGTGGATCATGAAATAAATTGGTCGATCTGGAGAATGAACAGGTCAAATTTTTTGTTTGGGTTAGGTTTTGTGCATACAAATCATCCTAAACTAACATACAAGTCCATTCTATCATCACCCAAGCCATAAACATCAATCCATCACCCGAGAATCACAATAACTTAACCAATAACATGCATTTCAAGATCTAAAATCATCATACAAGCATGTTTGGTTTTCATAGCTAGATGGTGAAAGAAAAGCAAGTAAAATCAAGAAATCTTAGCTGAATATGAGTTTAAACAAGAGTTACAACCCTTCAAAAGAAGATCCAAATCGTTCCTTACAATACTTCCAAAGGTTTCTCCACAAAAGTCTCTCAAAATCACTCAAAGTCACTCTAGATCTAAGTTTGGATGATGTTCTTCTCCCTTCAAATGAGAGTGTTTTTCTTTCTTCTCCAAGTCTCCCAACAACAATGGAACACCTTGCAAAAGTTCCAGGATGCACATCCAAAGGTTCACTCCAACAAGCAAAAGCAAAGGTCGGAAATAGAAGAAATGAGACAAGTGTCAAAAGCTGTCAAGGGCCAAAAAATCGACCCAACCTGAAGGAAATCGACCAATTTTCCTGAGTGTTAGGTCGATTTTCTTCAGCAGAAGCTTGTTATGATCATCTAGCCATGAGTTGCTCCAAGTCTTGCACCAATAAGGGTCCTTGTGTCCTTTGCTCCAATTATGTTCCTTCAAAGATTTGGATATGTACCACCATGAGGCTTGACCCTCGAATGTATCGATTAATTTCCAAAAGATCCCCGAAATACCTACAAAACCGACAAGAGCTCTTGTAGACGTCTTTTCTAGAAATATTACTCAATTACGCAATAATGTCACGACTAATGCCAAATCATGCATGAATGAAGGGGAAAACTACCTAAATGAATGTCTAAACTAACGTCATAAATCATGCCATCAAAATACCCCATACTTTTCACTTGCTTGTCCCCAAGCAAGGTTCAAACCTAAGCTACAAGATAGCATGAGTTATGAATGCAAAAAAAAAAACGAAAATCTTTTTGCAATTGTGCTTCTAGTCATAGATCACCTTCATAGTGAAAGGATGAGCAAATGTGTATCAAAAGAATAAATGCACGGAAAGACAATCACATTTAACTTGAAATCACATATGGAAAGTAAATCGAGAATGTCTAGATGGTCATGAAGATATCAAATCTAAATCACTTAAGTCAAAACATATGTGCATAGAGGTCTTAAGGACTTAGGAAAGAAGAGGCCAAGAAACGTGTCAAAGGTGGGAATTTTTAGGTCATGTGATGCTAATCCGGGAAAGGAACTAACCCCACAACTTCATTTTTGTTCAACACCACCATAAGTGTATATTTTCTCCATCTTTTTCTTTTCTTTCTTTTCATTTTCTTCTTTTTCTTTCATTTATTTTTGAGACAATGGCATTGGTGTACAAAAGCCTAAACCTTGGTGATTAGCGGTCCTAGGAATTTTTCCGAGGTGCCTCACACCGGGCACAAATACCAAGGCTCGTTAGGACTATCGGTTAATCCGACTTTGGCAAGACACAAACACCCGATTATGTGAATGGTGCCGAGTTACTCGTCATCAAAACCAACGTCCCCAAACCTATATTTTTTTCTACACTTTCACAACACATTCAGCACTTCATTCATAACATTCATATACTTCCTTCAACACCCCACACTTGCTTTTCTCACACAACACACTATCATGCTCCTATTCCTGGATGGGTCAAAAGAGGTCAAAATTTTAATCAAGTGAGGTGCTTCAAACAATGTAATACCCGGAATTTTAATTCCGGGTCAAACCGGACTTAGACCGGTTTGGACTTATTTCACCTTTATCTCCAAAACCATGAATTGTTTTCCAAGACCAACTATTTACAGACTTAACTCTTCTTATTAGTTTATGTGTTACCTAGTACCATAAACCCAATATACTTATCACTCTAAGTAAGTATAGTTAAATATCACATACATTATGCTTATCATTTTAGGTGAGCATTTTTATGCCAATCGTTTTATGTGAGTATTTTTATGCAAATAAACTATCAATGTCCATACCTCATATATCTAAACATACTTCTCTTTCACATTTCCACCATTTTATATAGACTAAACCTTTATATTATAATTAGATTGGTCCCCTCCTTTCTATACCTATACTTTAATGTACATGAGGAGAGAGTCTTCCCCTCCTTTGTACATGAATACATGACCAAGCAACAACTTCTCTTCCCTTTCATGACAACTATCACTGACAGGTAGAACGTCACTTAAAAGCCTAGACGTTGCCATGGTAACAGCTGATCTTTTCCTTCATTTCTCACGAAATGATAACAACCATTTATTGCACACTATTATCCCCTCTTAATCAACCTTGACTTGCTGTGTAACAGTTGATTCTTTTCTAGATTCCCGTAAACACCGCACACAAGCCTTATCCCTCCATTTTCACACGTACAACCTGAACCTCTATTCTTCTTTCCCATTGTTCTTATATGATCTTCCTATTCAGATCAATGGGTATTACACAGCAACCCTCCTTTGTACCTCACTTGCCACGCAGAGTAGCAACAACCATGAGCTACTCTTGCTCTTATCCTAAGTCGGACCATTCAACAACAACAGACCACAAAGCCTCAAGACACACCACAAATGCTTACCCCTTTCCTCCTCCGCATAGCAGCAACAACCATCCAAAGAACCCCGGACCGCCAGCGCCGTTCGCACACCACCCCCACAACATTGGAGATGTCCTGAGAATTTCACAGTCGACCGAATAACAACAATTAGGGGTATATCGAGACTAGATAAACCATTGCTCGCCACTACCATCGCCGGTGAGAGATCCCCGTCTCGCTTGACGTTGAGGAACCACGCCCCTACGACTTACCGCCAATTCGACCCCTGCCACCACCACCCGCGACTGCTGTCTGCTCCGCCCTAATAGTTCTTGCCGGGACTGCTGGCAAGACGCCGGAGATGCGAGCCCTTGTCTCGCCTGGCGCCACCACCGTCGACTGTCCCCTCCAACAAGCGCCGTCACCGTCCAGGAACGAGAATGAGAACCGCCGCACGCAAATACCTTCAGCCCTATAGCTGGACTCCTGTTTATAGAGAGGTAAATTACATTTTTTTAACCCATCTTGTCAATTTTGTTATTTGGCCCATAGTTATGATATTTTCAGTTTTTACCCTAATTTGGAAAAAAATTCAGAAAGGGCCCAAGTTTCATAATTACTTTAGTAACCCTAATATTGTTAGAAGGTTGATATTTGACCTATAAGGATAAGTGTACTCAACTTTTAAATTTAGAGTATGATCCTAGTTGTAAGAGAGTGAACTATTAGTTTAGTTGGTGTTAGAGACTAACTAGCGTTATGGGTTTAATTTAAGGATGGGAAACATCTGTACTATAAGGGTTCTTGAGTTCACAAAGGGGATAGAAATTATACTTTGACAAAGAAATTAGTCGGAAGATGACTAAGGCGGATTTTAAGGTTTAGAGGTATGTTGACTTAATTCGGGAATTTTGTTAAGTGTTGTAGTTGACTATTTTGGGATTTTCTTTGCTCCTATGAGTAGTATGCATATCATAGAGGACCTGGAGATTTATCTCGGAATTTTTTTATATATTTACTCGAGCCCCATTTCTTAAGCTAAAGTCGGACCTTAGCAACTCTTTTGGAAATCTAGAATTTTGGGTTAAATTTTATAAATCCTTAGCAAACTATCTCGTGAGAACTAGATTATGGAAATAGGTTCCAAAGAAGAATTTGGAACTAGGTCATAAATTATTCTTGGAGTTTTGGGACCGGGGGTAAAATAGTCATTTTACCTTGAGAGGGCATTTTAGTAATTAATCTTCATGAGATTGTACATCTTAGAAGTTTATAACTTCTAAGAATATGGGATGTAGTTTTAATCCACGTGCCTGGTATGACAGGCGTTTGAGTTCTCCGGTTGCGGACTGAGTTGAGATTGGGAGAATTGCGAATTGAATCAAGTAATTCCACGGACTTACTTAGTTGGCTTCTTGTATGAGTGTGATGCGTATGAGTTGTGTTTGTTAGTTAAGATAAATAACGAAACCGGAATAGGCCGACTTTAATATATTGTATAATTGACCCAAGTGTATGATAACGGGTCGTGACATCATCTTCCTAGCTCTTGCGAGAGTCTAGGAGGTTCCCTGCGACCAGCCTAGTCCGGTAGACGGTCAAATGCATTAGTACCATTCCGCGTTGGTAAACGGGGACAGGGGCGAGGTTTGGGAATCCCTCGTGTCACAAAATAAGTATCATTAGTAATGACCTATCACCTAATTAAAGATAATAAAAGGATTGAGTGTTCATGTTGATTGTGTATGTTGTGTGTTTGTGCTATACTTATGCGTAGAATGTTAGCTAACGGTTTTACACCGCTTGTAGATGCCTTGCAGGTTAAGACAGTTGTAGAGAGATCCGGAGGAAATGGTCAGCCGGGTCCACGTACTCATTTAGTTGGGGACGGGGATGTCTTCTGTTCTTCATATGCGTTGTTGTAATATCTTTTCTTGTAAGGCTGATACATATTTCGATGTATATATTGTTTATAGTTTTCAAATGTTTTAAATACTTTTGTGCCTTGTTGTAAGATCCAAGTAAAATTGTTGTCAAACTATGGTCGGGACCCATTGTGAGGTCCTAACCAGTAGCTCCCCAAGTTCTCAGAATTTGGGGTGTAACAGTATGGTATCAGAGCTCTGGGTTGGCAACAATGGCACTTGAAATCTTCTGAAAGACCAAATGTATAAAATAACTAGAACCCGAAAGAGGTCTAAAATTTTCAAAACGGATTTCTGTTTTTAAACGCGCGCATAGTCGGGTTGTTGGGTTAGTTGTACGTGGGACCACCATCGCTCTCCGTGGATCTCTACAACTTAGATCGATATGAGTTAGCATATAGACTTACTATGATGAGTATTAATGTATGTTATATATATGTATAAGTGTAGTATGTTAGTATCCTAAAGGATATATTATATCCTTTAGTTGTGATATCATGAAGCGATTATCGCCTCATGATAAATCGGTAGCAGACTTGAAGAGTTTTCAACACGAGACAAAGGACTCGAACCTTGGATCAAGTATTATACTAGGGTGGGCGTCCTAGTATCCCTTGTTAACCATCCAAAGAACTAATAGGCGAAGAAGTAAAGATGTGGAGATAATTTTGACCATAAGTACAATCAAATGAGGAAGAATTTCCGAGTCCACTCAGATAGAAGAAATAGAAGGTCATACAAGGGACTTGGTTGTATGAAGCCGATATATGAATTATAAGAACCATGCAAGAGACTACAAGAGTGCGGAGTAGAGATAACAATATTGGAACGAGACAAGTAGAATTGAGTACAACCAAGATTGCGGAATCAAGGACATTACCATCGATGCGGATGCCCCATAGACCATTATGGGCATTAGAAACCAGAAGAGACAGAGTGTCAATCTGGGTGTGATAATCTAAGGTGCAAGGAATGAAGACCTACAATTGAGTGTAAAAGCGAAAAGGCAGACCCCACAAATGTGGAGAGTTTTCGACCTCCTCAGCAATATAAGAAGTTTGAAAGAAACCGCGACGCCAATATCCAAAGAATGGAAGCCTGTAGCAGAGTCAACGGAGTTTCAGGAAGGCGATATTATCACCAACACTAGTGAAGAAATCGGTATGGGAGAACGGCCTTGATAGACTCGAGAGTCCAAGGTAACCCGAATTATCACGGGACCTAAGCCATCAACACAGATGGTCCATGCAAAAGGAACTGCAAGTGGATGATCATTACGGCCATAAAAATTTCAAAGACGCTTGCAAGCTATCGTGGAAACTTGAAACGACTATTTATGCCAGATGAATGACACAATCGAACTTGAGAAAGAGAGTTGTCCCAAAGGAAGCAGAAGAGTGAAAGATAAGGCGAACTAAAAAAGGATAAAAGGATTAATCTAGTAGGTGATTTGCACCAAAAGTTTAATACGAGTAGAGGTATGAAATTGAGATAAGTCAATTATAGACCGACCGATATCAACCAAGGACGTGCAAATATTGTTTTGTATTGGCGAGTTATGTGCCGTTAAGAAGAGATATTTGTGACTGTGGATCTATGGAGTAGCTTTACCGACGCCTTAGAGGATTTCCTCAAGTAGGCAATGACAACCATCTTGGATGAATTAAAGGTATAAAGAGAAACGTTTTAAGGGTTACTTCTTGGCTAGTTAAGATCAAACTCCGGTCAAGTCAGGGAATTTGGATCCGTGGTAGAAGAATTAAGAAAGTAAGCGGAAGAAGTTTTTTTTCAATCGTTGTTTTATTTTCTTAAGGCAAGTAAAGAAGGTACTTGGTACTTGATCCGTATAAGACTCATGGTGTAATTGGAAGAAAGAGTTTTGCGGTCAATCATTTTATACTTAAAAAAAAAAAGAGAAGGTCCTTAGGATTAATGACTGACAACAAGATAATCAGAGTAGCGCAGTGGAAGTGTGGTGTGTCCTAACCCACAAAGCAAGAAACTCAAGGGTACTGATGGATGTCGTGTCGAGTTTAAGATGGTGATAGTTGGTGAAATGCATCCCAGTTGAAAGGAACATGAGATAGGCTATGAGGAGTGACTGAAAATGTTGTACGGAAACTTATTTGCTTGTAGTGGTAATAGAAGGAGACTGGTACCTTATTATGATCCGAGTGAAGAGTTATGGCTTTGTTACATGTTGCCAGACAAGTAGTGTGGAATTCTACACTAATAGAATACTCTAGAGTGAGTTTTCAGGATGGATTAGGAAAGAATTAATGATGTAATAATAATATTGTGCATGGTCTGCACTAGAAAGCTCAAAGTGAGTAACTACCATCCTGAGTCGAAGATACATAAGAAAGAGAAGCGACGAGAGCATACTTGCAACCTAGTAACCGTGCTTAAAGGAAGCATAATCTCGGAGTAGATTTTATGTGTAATGTTATGTCAGAACAAAGCCTAGTTGCGTTTTGAGTTAGAGGGCTATTACTAGTCCGATAAAAGGGGAGGATATAAGAGTGCTATGTTGATAATGTGCTAGCATTAATAGAGTAGTTATGATCAAATATCGGTGATATGAGATCACTTTGTGTCTAATACCGTCATTCTGGACATATTCTATGTCACTTAAGATTTTGGAAAATGCGTGAGAAGCCTAGGTTCGAGTTCACGATATATTAGAGATTTATAAATAATATAATAATGCCAAGTGAACAGAGAGGATGACCACTAGGTTTGATTTTTAGTTGTCTCGAGTGTTAGACCTGAAAAGGGTAAAGGTGACGATTCCTTACCTGAGGAATAAGATGACTGAGTAATATTAAAAGACAAGACCAAGTAGGTCGTGATATGAAGAGTATGGGGTACTTTGTAAAGTGTTGGTGGATGTCCAAGACCTTGGGCCTGAGTGTGTAGTCAGAACCTTTTTAGAAGGCTGGAAGCAAGTGGTTATAACGAAAGGAAGAAAGTGGAATAGATTATTTTCCGTAAGGTCATCAAAGGATTTGGAAGTGAGTTGCGTATTGTAACCATTTGAAATTTTAAAGCGGTTTAGTAGTGACGGATGGACTAGTATTCCTCACCCTATTGGAGGGTGTAGCTTCAGTTTTCCACGGAGAATAAGTTTGGGAACTGAGTTTGAGAATTTCAGTTGGAGAGATACCTACCAGACACGAGTTAAGTCATCAGATTAGAGGATCAGACAATTGAGTCGGATGATACCGGTGAGATATCTGGTAACCACTGTAGAACATGGTAGTAGACGCTTGTGATCTAAGTACCTGAAAAGATTTAAGATTCGGTGGTCTTATGAAAAACTGATAAGCCTACCTAAAATTTTGGGGATAGTTAGAGACGCAACATTTCAAAGATCTATGTAGCGATAGTTGTAACCTCGGGAGTGATGACTTAGGGCTTGACCTTGTATGTGTGATATTGTTTGACTGCTTGTTTATTTCATGATTGAGTGTTTAGTCAGTGATGTGTTCTTTTGGCAACCTTGATGTGCGGGATACTTAGATGTGGAAACGACGAGACTTTTGTGTAGTGATCAAACACACCCATTGGATGCTTTAAAGGCCGATCAGGATTGTCTTACTCTAAGTTTCGGGACGAAACTTATTTTGAGGGGGATCTGATGTAACGACCGGATTTTTTTTTCTCGTTACCCTTTGACAAGGTTAGAGGAGTTTAGAAAGCGAAATTAAAATTTAGTGAGACTAGGATATACAAGTTTAATTTTGGAAGTCGTTTGATTAAATACCTTGTTCTAAGTTTCGGGACGAAACTTATTTAAGGGGGAATTGATGTAATACCCGGAATTTTAATTCCGGGTCAAACCGGACTTAGACCGGTTTGGACTTATTTCACCTTTATCTCCAAAACCATGAATTGTGTTTCCAAGACCAACTATTTACAGACTTAACTCTTCTTATTAGTTTATGTGTTACCTAGTACCATAAACCCACTATACTTATCACTCTAAGTAAGTATAGTTAAATATCACATACATTATGCTTATCATTTTAGGTGAGCATTTTTATGCCAATCGTTTTATGTGAGTATTTTTATGCAAATAAACTATCAATGTCCATACCTCATATATCTAAACATACTTCTCTTTCACATTTCCACCATTTTATATAGACTAAACCTTTATATCATAATTAGATTGGTCCCCTCCTTTCTATACCTATACTTTAATGTACATGAGGAGAGAGTCTTCCCCTCCTTTGTACATGAATACATGACCAAGCAACAACTTCTCTTCCCTTTCATGACAACCATCACTGACAGGTAGAACGTCACTTAAAAGCCTAGACGTTGCCATGGTAACAGCTGATCTTGTCCTTCAATTCTCACGAAATGATAGCAACCATTTATTGCACACTATTATCCCCTCTTAATCAACCTTGACTTGCTTTGTAACAGTTGATTCTTTTCTAGATTCCCGTAAACACCGCACACAAGCCTTATCCCTCCATTTTCACACGTATAGCCTGAACCTCTATTCTTCTTTCCCATCATTCTTATATGATCTTCCTATTCAGATCAATGGGTATTACACAGCAGCCCTCCTTTGTACCTCACTTGCCACGCAGAGTAGCAGCAACCATGAGCAACTCTTGCTCTTATCCTAAGTCAGACCATTAAACAACAACAGACCACAAAGCCTCAAGACACACCACAAATGCTTACCCCTTTCCTCCTCCGCATAGCAGCAAAAACCATCCAAAGAACCCCGGACCGCCAGCGCCGTTCGCACACCACCCCCACAACATTGGAAATGTCCTGAGAATTTCACAGTCGACCGAATAACAACAATTAGGGGTATATCGAGACTAGATAAACCATTGCTCGCCACTACCATCGCCGGTGAGAGATCCCTGCCTCACTTGACGTTGAGGAGCCACGCCCCTGCGACTTACCGCCAATTCGACCCCTGCTACCACCACCCGCGACTGCTGTCTGCTCCGCCATAATAGTTCTCGCCGGGACTGCTGGCAAGACGCCGGAGATGCGAGCCCTTGTCTCGCCTGGCGCCACCACCGTCGACTGTCCCCTCCAACAAGCGCCGTCACCGTCCAGGAACGAGAATGAGAACCGCCGCACGGAAATACCTTCAGCCCTAGAGTTGGACTCCTGTTTATAGAGGGATAAATTACATTTTTTAACCCATCTTGTCAATTTTGTTATTTGGCCCATAGTTATGATATTTTCAGTTTTGACCCTAATTTGGAAAAAAAATTCAGAAAGGGCCCAAGTTTCATAATTAGTTTAGTAACCCTAATATGTTAGAAGGTTGATATTTAACCTACAAGGATAAGTGTACTCAACTTTTAAATTTAGAGTATGATCCTAGTTGTAAGAGAGAGAACTATTAGTTTAGTTGGTGTTAGAGACTAACTAGCGTTATGGGTTTAATTTAAGGATGGGAAACCTTTGTACTATAAGAGTTCTTGAGTTCACAAAAGGGATAGAAATTATACTTTGACAAAGAAATTAGTCGGAAGATGACTAAGGCGGATTTTAAGGTTTAGAGGTATGTTGACTTAATTCGGGAATTTTGTTAAGAGTTGTAGTTGACTATTTTGGAATTTTCTTTGCTCCTATGAGTAGTATGCATATCATAGAGGACCTGGAGATTTATCTTGGAATTTTTTTATATATTTACTCGAGCCCCATTTTTTAAGCTAAAGTCGGACCTTAGCAACTCTTTTGGAAATCTAGAATTTTGGGTTAAGTTTTATAAATCCTTAGCAAACTATCTCGTGAGAACTAGATTATGGAAATAGGTTCCAAAGGAGAATTTGGAACTAGGTCATAGATTATTCTTGGAGTTTTGGGACCGGGGGTAAAATAGTCATTTTACCTTGAGAGGGCATTTTAGTAATTAATCTTCATGAGATTGTACATCTTAGAAGTTTATAACTTCTAAGAATATGGGATGTAGTTTTAACCCACGTGCCTGGTATGACAGGCGTTTGAGTTCTCCGGTTGCGGACCGAGTTGAGATTGGGAGAATTGGGAATTGAATCAAGTAAGTCGACGGATTTACTTAGCTGGCTTCTTGTATGAGTGTGATGTGTATGAGTTGTGTTTGTTAGTTAAGATAAATAACGAAACCGGAATAGGCCGACTTTAATATATTGTATAATTGACCCAAGTGTATGATAACGGGTCGTGACATCATCTGCCTAGCTCTTGCGAGAGTCTAGGAGGTTCCCTGCGACCAGCCCAGTCCGGTAGACGGTCAAATGCATTAGTACCATTCCGCGTTGGTAAACGGGGACATGGACGAGGTTTGGGAATCCCTCGTGTCACAAAATAAGTATCATTAGTAATGACCTATCACCTAATTAAAGATAATAAAAGGATTGAGTGTTCATGTTGATTGTGTATGTTGTGTGTTTGTGCTTTTACCTTTATACTTATGCATAGAATGTTAGCTAACGGTTTTACACCGCTTGTAGATGCCTTGCAGGTTAAGACAGTTGTAGAGAGATCCGGAGGAAATGGTCAGCCGGGTCCACGTACTCATTTAGTTGGGGACGGGGATGTCTTCTGTTCTTCATATGCGTCGTTGTAATATCTTTTCTTGTAAGGCTGATACATATTTCGATGTATATATTGTTTATAGTTTTCAAATGTTTTAAATACTTTTGTGCCTTGTTGTAAGATCCAAGTAAAATTGTTGTCAAACTATGGTTGTGACCCATTGTGAGGTCCTAACCAGTAGATCCCGAGTTCTCAGAATTTGGGGTGTTACAAACAACATGATCAAGATGAGAATAAGAGAGAAATGAATGCCTTAATCATTCCTAGATGATGTGTAAGAACTAGCATGCGATTTCGATAATCAATTCTCAATCCAGCCTAGACAACAATCTTCATCACAATTCATACATGGGATTCAAGAGAAGTATTCAAGTCTACATATGCATAAATTCATTCAACACACAAGACCATTCATAGCGAATTCACAAAACAAGATCATCATAAGGTTCATAACAATCTTAGAAGCACAAAATTTTCTAAAATTTTCTGATTTTTGGAATTTTTGAGATAAATATATACAAAGCAAAACATAATGAAACATGTGACAATAATATGAAACTATCCTAGATGCAATCATGCAAATGATTATGAAAACCCCACCCCATAGTTAAAACCACATTATCTCCAATGTGAGAGTTAAACAAAGAGTGAAAGAAGATCTCACAATGTAAAAATGGTGATGCTTTGGTATTTCGGTTCACATCGAATGATGATGGTGGATGCTCAATCAAAGATGGTAGAGAGCTCTTGATATTCATTATGGTGTCGGAAAATTTTCTATAAAAGCAGTATCCGTATCCGATCCGAATTTGATCGGATATCCGGTCCGAGAAGGGGAAACGTATCGGATATCCGTTTTCGGATATCCGGATTATCCGACTAAGACAACGTTTTGATGTTTGGTTGCTGTTTTAATAAAAAAATACATTTACAATGATTTATTTAGACATTGTTTCATGTTCTATTAAGCTTTAAAATTTTCAAAATGAGGGTATGAACAAAAAATCTAATTAAATAAATATATTAATCAATAAATTGACAACAGCTGAAAATCACTAAATCAACATAAAACTAACAAGTTAAACTAAAACAAAAACAAAGTATGAAAGTCCAAACAAAACAGCTTGTTGCTCCATGATTCATACTTCAAGCATCCTACAAGAAAATAAATCAATATTAAGGTTATACATCTTACAAAAATTAAATATTCATACTAATTATTGAACATTAGGGTATTACGAGTTTGAGAGTCTAGAGATTGGTAATCTACAGATAAGAGAAAATATTTATGAGAAGAGGAAACCGATTTAGGGTTTTCTGAGTAAGAGAAGCAATGGTCTGAGTAAGAGAGAAGAGGGCTGACGGAGACGGAAGCTGTGACTCGTTGTTTGACGCCGGCAATAACAAGAGATGCCGATACGGTAGCAAGAGAGAAGCCGAGCGCCGATGGAGACGGAATCAGAAAAAAGCAATCGATTAGGGTAAGAAGAGATAAACTGAGCGGATTGGAGAAGAAGATCGTCACACTTACCGGATGTGAGGATGTGACGGAGACGGAAGCCAAGAATAGAAGAGCGCCGATGTGGTCCGAGTCCGAGAGGGCATAAAGAAGTAGAGCGCCGGGCATGGTCTAATGGCCTCTCATTTTTACAGAGGTAGAAAGTGGGAAGAGCGGCTGTGGAGAGAAGTGAGAGATGAATGGAACTTAACGATGCTTTTAGGGTTTCTTTCTTTTATTTTGTAAAAAAAATCAGAAAAAAAAACTGTGGGTGTGAAGGTTCGAACCAAGGACCATATTCAACATATAAAATATTTAATCACCCTTGAACCAACTCAGCTATAACAACTAAATTACAATATTCTGATAACTATTATACATATATCGGATAACGGATATCCGGCCTTTAAAAAAATTGTGATCCGTATCCGATCCGTATATCCGAGTATTATAGACGGATCGGACCGGATACGGATAGTTTTCCGCCTGATCGAGTAAAAGTCGGATATCCTCTAATCGGATAGTCGGATTATTGGCGGATCGGATTTTTTTTGAACACCCCTACATCACCTTGCTTGCCAGAAGGAAAAATCGGACCACATGCCCAGGAAAATCGGCCGATTTCTGTGCTAGAACAATCCGATTTTCCTGGGTGCTTTCTTCATTTTCCTGGGTGCTTTCTTCCTTTTCCATGTGCTTGGATCTTGTACCTTCTTCTCAACAGTTTCATGAGGTTTTTACATGACCTCCAGCATCTTATCACACATGACAACAACAAGATCTAGCACCCAAAAACACAAAAGAAAAACAAAGCATACCTAGAACAAAATCAAACAAAAACAAGAAAAATAAAAGGGAAAGATATGTACCCTTGGGTTGCCTCCCAAGAAGCGATCTTTTAAGTTCATTAGCTTGACCAATTCCAGGAGCGTTTCACTCAAGATGAAGCGGGACAATCACTTCCACCGGAGCTTCCGGTATGTACTTCTTCAAACAGTGCCCATTCACCTTAAAGTTACCACAATGATCTCCTCCTATCTCCACCGCTCCATGAGGTAAGATCTTCCTCACTACATAAGAACCCGTCCATCTTGACTTGAGCTTTCCGGGGAAGAGCCGCAAATACTAAGGTTAGTGAAGAGAAGCACTAAGTCACCTTCACTCAACTCCTTTGGGATGAGACGTTTGTCATGTCAACGCTTGGTCCTTTCTTTGTAAATCCGGGCATTTTCATAAGCATCTAACCGGATCTCTTCAAGTGCATTCATGTCAAGTAACCTCTTCTCACCGGCTTCCTTGAGGTCGAAATTCAGCCACCTTATGGGCCAATATGCCCTATGCTTCATTTCCACCGGAAGGTGGCAAGACTTGCCATAAACTAGCTTGTAGGGAGTGGTGTCAATTGGTGTCTTAAAGGTGGTTCTATATGCCCACAAAGCATCATCAAGCTTCATAGCCCAATCTTTTCTCATCCTAGAAACCGTCTTCTCAAGTACTCATTTTATCTCCCGGTTGGAGATCTCCATTGGCAACTAGTTTGGGGGTGGTAAGGTGTGGTCACCTTATGAGTGACCCCATACTTAGCCAAAAGTTTTCCAAAGTTCCTATTGGTGAAATTCTTCCCTCCATCACTTATGATCACTCTTGGTGTTCCAAACCTAGGGAAGATGACTCGGTTGAAGAACCGCACCACTACTTTGGCATCGTTTGTGGGAGAGGCGATTGCTTCCAGCCACCTTGACACATAGTCCACCGCCAAGAGAATGTAGAGGTTGCCACATGAAGAGGGGAATGACCCCATGAAGTCCGCACCCCAAACGTCAAAGACCTCAACCTCTTGGATATTATTCAAGGGCATCTCGTTCCTTCTTGAGATGTTGCCCATCCTTTGGCAAGCGTCACATGCCACTACAAAATTCTGCACATCCTTAAACAAGTTAGGCCAATAAAAACCTGATTGCAATACCTTTGCACACATTTTGTGTGAGCTAGCGTGGCCTCCACATGGCAAGAAATGGCAATGGCAGATCACACTCTCCATCTCATCCTCCGGAATACACCTCCTAAAGACTCCATCCGGTCCTCTCTTGAACAAGAGAGGCTCACTCCAATAATAATGCCTCGCATCTTTGAAAAATATTTTCCTTTGGGCATATGACAAACCGGGTGGCACCTCTTCAGACACAAGATAATTAACTATATCCGCATACCATGACTCACTCCCTTTAGACACTTGAAGCAAGCACTTCTCCATCACTTGCAATTGCTCATCCCGGAATGAGTCATCAATCGGGATCTCATCTCTCTCAACTTCCAATGGTGGTAGCCTACTAAGGTGGTCCGCTACTGAATTTTCAGAACCTTTCTTGTCCCGAATCTCCAAGTCGAATTCTTGGAGGAGAAGGATCCACTGAATGAGGCGAGGCTTGGCATCTTTCTTTGTGAGGAGATACCGGATCACAGCATGATCCGTGTACACAATAACCTTTGCTCCAACAAGATATGAGCGGAACTTCTCAAAGGCATACACCACCGCTAGCAACTCTTTCTCGGTTGTGGCATAGTTAAGTTGGGCATCATCTAGCGTATTGCTAGCGTAGTAAATGGCATGTGTAAGCCCATCTTTTTCTTTTGTCCTAAAACAGCCCCAACAGCCACGTCACTCGCATCACATATTACTTCAAATGGTAAGCTCCAATCCGGTGGTTGCATGATAGGGGCCGAGATCAAAGCATCCTTCAACCTACAAAACGCTTCAAGACAATCTTTGGAGAAAACAAACTCAACATCCTTCATTAGTAGTTTAGCGAGAGGTTTAGAAATTTTAGAGAAATCTTTTATAAACCTCCAGTAAAAACCGGCATGCCCTAAGAAACTCCTTACCCCTTTCACCGAGGTAGGTGGTGGCAACTTCTCTATCGTTTCTATCTTTGCTCTATCAACCTCGATGCCTCGGTGGGAAACCAAATGTCCCAACACTATCCCTTCACTAACCATGAAGTGACATTTCTCCCAATTCAACACAAGGTTAGTTTCCTCACATCTCTTCAACACCAATGATAAGTTAGCTAAGCAATTATCAAATGAAGAGCCATACACCGAGAAATCATCCATAAACACCTCCATAATGTTCTCAATATATTCCGAAAAGATAGCCACCATACACCTTTGGAAGGTGGCGGGTGCATCACACAACCCAAATGGCATCCTCCTATATGCAAATGTTCCCTAAGGACAAGTAAATGTGGTTTTTTCTTGGTCATCCGGGTGAATCGGGATTTGAAAGAACCCGCTATATCCATCCAGGTAACAAAAATGTGAATGTTGAGCTAACCTTTCTAGCATTTGGTCAATAAAGGGGAGAGGGGAGTGATCTTTCCTAGAGGCCACATTAAGTTTCCTATAGTCAATACACATTCTCCACCCTATAACCGTCCTAGTAGGGATTAGTTCATTATTCTCATTAATTACTACGGTCATGCCACCCTTCTTAGGAACCACATGTACGGGACTAACCCATTTACTATCCGAAATCGGGAAAATTATTCCCGCATCTAGCAACTTATAGATCTCTTTCTTTACTACCTCTTTCATTATAGGATTCAATCTTCTTTGATGTTCAATAGAGGGTTTATGGTCATCTTCCATCAATATCTTATACATGCACAAAGAAGGCTTAATGTTAACAAGGTCATCAATGGTGTATCCTATTGCCTTTCTATGCAGTTTCAATTCAGTCAACAATCTATCAAGCTCATCATCATTCAAAGATGCATTCACAATCACCGGATAAGTAGAATTTGAACCAAGGAAAGAATACTTTAAATGAGAAGGAAGAGGCTTTATATCAAGTTTAGGAGGACCTTTATCGGTTAGAGATGATCCATACAATGTAGGTTGAGATAATTCCAAAGTCATGGAAGCCTCACCTAAGTCCCTTGATGATTGCTCAAAAACACTTGGATGATGCTCAAAAGACTCAGGAAAATCGACACCCTGTGAAGAAAATCGGTCGATCTGTGGGTCGATTTAAGCTACGGCATTTGCAAAATCGGATGAAAATTCAAAATTAATGCTGAAATCGGCCGATTGTTTGCCCTCTTGTCCGATTTTTCTACAGGAATTTGTTCCTTCTTCTAGTACTTCAAATCCAACACTTGGTAGCTCTTCCAATGCATCCAAAACCTTGATCACTTCATTGCTACTCTCCTCACCTCCTTCCTCCATCAAACTCAAGCTAAGAGCCTTCTCAAGTGGATCCTCGATCAAAATTGAGCTCACAACTTCTCTAGACTCCTCTTCCTCAACAATGTTGAAGACATCTTCACCTAAGGTTGGCCCCTTCACCATTGTGGACAAATTAAACTTGATGTTCTCCTCTCCAATTTTGAATGAGAAGGTTTCATTTTTACAGTCCACCAAGCATCCCGAGGTGGCTAAGAAAGGTCTTCCTAAAATGATAGGAACCGGGTAGTCAGCCGGGATGTCCAAAACACCGAAATCGATTGGCACATAGAACTTTCCAAGCTGAACCGGTATGTCCTCTAGGATCCCCACGGGGTGAGTGATGGATCGGTCCGCCATGTAGAGGGTCATCTTGACCAGCTTCGGTTCTCCTAGCCCAACCTTTTTGCAAAGTGCAAGCGGGATTATGCTTACACTAGCACCAAGGACACAAAGGGCCTCATATTGCACTTCTCCAACTCCAATTGGCACACAAAAAGAACCCGGATCCCGCAGCTTAGGAGGCATCTCCTCCTTCATGATTTGAATCAACTCGGAAGACCTATTTGTCATTCTAACTTCTCCATACTCTTCTAACTTCCTCTTGTTGGAGAGTATCTCCTTCAAAAACTTTCCATAGGCCGGGATACCTAGAATTGCATCCATGAACGGAATGTTAATATGTAATTTAGACATGAGTTCAAGGAATTTAACGAAATGTTTATCCAAACGAGCTCTTGCTCGTGATTGTGGAAAGGGTAGTGGTGGCTTGTACGGAGGAGGTGCCACATATGTTGGCTCATCATCTTTGCTCTTGCCTCCTTCTCCTTGCAATGGTTCTTCCTCCACCATCAATTGCTTACCCTTGTCATTTTCCTTGGGTAAGGGATCTCTCATGCTCAGCCCACTCCTTGTGGTAATGGCCAACACTTGACCTCTTGGATTGTCCTCGGTCCTTCCGGGAAGCTTTCCCGGATCCCTTTGTGCCTCACCCGCCTTTTGGAACACTTGTGCTTCTAGCACCTTTTGAGCCTTCAAAATGGATGTCACCGTTCCCTCAAGCCCACTTAACTTCCCTAGCAATTGTTCAAACATCATTTCGGTCCTATCCTTTGGAGGTTGAGCAAAAACGGGTGGAGGCTCTTGTGAAGCCTTAAGTGGTGGGACCGCACTTGTGGAAGCGGGAGGGTTCAAGGCACCATCCGGCTTAGAATAGAAGAACCCGAGATGGTTGTGATTAGGCCGGTAATTATTGAAGTGTCGGTTGTTGTTGTTGAAGTTCCTAGGGCCTTGGTAGTTGTTAAAATTGCCCCTTCCCATGTAGTTAACATCCTCCTCTTTAGAAGCCAAGTTGGCTTGCACTTGCACTTGAGGACTTGCTTGAGTCTTCAAGGTTGTAGTACACAACTCCCTCAAGGGCTTAAGCTCATTGTTGATTGCATCAAGTTTGTAGTTGCTCATGGTGACTTCACTCACTTCATATGCTCCCGATTTCCTCCCATCACTCTTCCTATGGGAGTACTTCTCTATTACCAAGGCTTGCTTCTCTACAAACTCCCAAGCTTCATCCACATTCTTCTCCATGAATGTTCCTCCAAAAAGTGATTGGAGCTTGAACTGACTATCCTCATCAAGCCCCTTGAAATAAATCTCCAATAACTCTATCTTTGGTATCCCATGGTGTGGACAATTTAGGAGGTGGTCTTTGAACCTCTCCCAAGATTTGAATAGGCTCTCCTTATCCTTCATCACGAAGGCATTGATCTTCCCTCTTAGCTCGGTTGTCTTGGAAGGTGGGAAGAACTTTGTAAGGAATTCGGTTGTCATCTCATCTCAAGTACCCACACGTCCTAGTGGAATGAATTGGTACCAAGCCAAGGCCTTATCTATAAGTGAGACGGAAAAAGCCCTAAGATTGTGGTTGTTGCTCTCTAATCTAGGTGGCCTTACAGTCTCCATCAAGATCTCATAATTCATCAAGTGTTGATGAGGAGACTCTCCTTCCATCCCTCCAAATTGATTGTGCCGGATCATTTGTAGGACTTGAGGGCGGAGCTCGTAGTCATGGGCTGTGGGATCTCCTAAGTTTACACCCGGATGGTGCACTTTTTGGGCTGGATCCATACGTTGCCCTAGCATTTGTGGCTCCTCAATAATGATTGGCTCATTCCGTACATGTACCGCCGGCTGCGGTAGTGGTGGAGGTGGTGGTTGACGAAGATTAAGCTCCCTTTGCACAAGAGCTTGCCTAATCTCTTCAATTTCCCTCCTAGTTGCTTCTTGCCTCTCATTTGCAAGTCTCTTCTCATTCGTCAGGGCTTCATCCCTTAGCCTAATTTGCTCTAAGGCGTCATTCAACTCAGCTTGAAGATCTCTTCCGGTCATCCCCTTCTTCTTCTTAGTGCCCTTAGATCTAGTCTTAAGGGTTTTCTCCGGTTCGGGATTGAATGGAGCTAAATCCTTGCCACGAGATCTTCGCATGCACCTAAAGAATAAGAGGGTTCCTTAAAAATCAAAGACACAAACCAAACAAGATCAAAAGCAACAAGAAAGACCTACACTATAAACAATCACACACAATGATTCAATCTAGAACTAGTCCCCAGCAACGGTGCCAAAAACTTGTTACGCTAGAAATGTACCACGCAAAAGCCTTACAATTTATAACTCGATATATTCTCCTAACTCCTAACGAACCCACAGTGTATGGGTCGTTTTGTAGCGAGGATAGTACTCCGAGGTCAAACACGAAGACTAAGGTGAAATCAAATCATACAAGTGATCATGGATAGTGCAAATGTAGTCTAAGAAAAGAGAAAGGAATAAAGAAATGAAAATCATGATATTTTGGTTGGGTTTTTATGGTGATCAATCAAGGATCACAATCATGCAAGGTTATCAATCACACAAACAACACAACTAAACAACACAAACACAAGGTATGAGATCAAAGTGAGAAAAGCGGATTCTAGAGATCAAGATTTTCGGTTATGGCATTGGACTCAAGCTTCTAAAGATCTAAGGACAAGGCTGTGGTATTGGGAAAGGGTGTTTCTCTAATGGAAGCAATTACCGGGTAAGTCTCATGCTTCACTAATCCCGCACCAAACTCCTATTACTGGGTAAGTCTCAAGGAGCTAAGGTGGGGAATTGTACACAAACCGGACACTACTTAAGGGGCAAACCTCTCCTTACCGGGTAAGTCTCGGAAAAGGGCAAGTCTCAAGAAAAAATCCTAGCACACTCAGTCCAATAGCGGCTTGTGAGGCTCACTACTACCTAGAGTTCATCATCTTCGGTATCTAAGATCGGAAATCACCGGGTAAGTCTCTTTCCTTACTTAGTTTGCTAGCTTTAGGTCACCCTAAGCTAGAATATGCTTAACAAACACTGGGATTTCAACAACCTAACATCCTGACATACATATTCATCAATTAAAGAGCAACAGAGAGAAAAATCGGGTGGATCATGAAATAAATCGGTCGATCTGGAGCATGAATAGTTCGATTTTTCTGTTTGGGTTAGGTTTTGTGCATACAAATCATCCTAAACTAACATACAAGTCCATTCTATCATCACCCAAGCCATAACCATCAATCCATCACCCTAGAATCACAATAACTTAGCCAATAACATGCATTTCAAGATCTAAAATCATCATACAAGCATACATGGTTTTCATAGCTAGATGGTGAAAGAAAAGCAAGTAAAAGCAAGAAATCTTAGCTGAATATGAGTTTAAACAAGACTTACAAGCCTTCAAAAGAAGATCCAAATTGTTCCTTACAGCACTTCTAAAGGTTTCTCCACAAAAGTCTCTCAAAATCACTCAAAATCACTCTAGATCTAAGTTTGGATGATGTTCTTCTCCCTTCAAATGAGAGTGTTTTTCTTTCTTCTCCAAGTCTCTCAACAACAATGGAACACCCTGCAAAAGTTCCAGGCTGCACATCCAAAGGTTCACTCCAACAAGCAAAATCAAAGGTCGGAAATAGAAGAAATGAGACAAGTGTCAAAAGCTGTCAGGGGCCAAAAAATCGATCTAGCCTGAAGGAAATCGACCGATTTTCCTGAGTGTTAGGTCGATTTTCTTCAGCAGAAGCTTGTTATGATCATCTAGCCATGAGTTGCTCCAAGTCTTGCACCAATAAGGGTCCTTGTGTCCTTTGCTCCAATTATGTTCCTTCAAAGCTTTGGATATGTACCACCATGAGGCTTGACCCTCGAATGTTTCGATTAATGTCCAAAAGATTCCCGAAATACCTACAAAACCGACAAAAGCTCGTGTAGACGTCTTTTCTAGAAATATGACTCAATTACGCAATAACGTCAAGAAGTAACGTCAAATCATGAATGAATGAAGGGAAAACTACCTAAATGAATGCCTAAACTAACGTCATAAATCATGTCATCATGTGGCAAGTACAAATATGAAATGAAATTTCATAAACTTTCATCATCTGTTTATTTTGATAAGGACATCACACTACGGGCCCGTTCGGAAGACGCCTTTCCTCGGTTGAAGATGAAGATTATCTCTTCATCCCTACCATAAGCTTGTTGGTTGTATTGGTTGAAGTTGAAGCCGACTGTGATAAATCGGATGAAGATTATCGATTTGGTAATTGGATGACCCTAGATTATCAACGTGAATGATCCATTGCCGATTCAGTTTCTTATTCTTACTCTTCCAAAGCGAGGGAAAGGAACCCTAGTGAGTGGTACTTCTCTTCTCTCCCTCGATCTATCGAGTGACCATCTTTTTGTGTCCGATAACTCTTCTCCTCTCTTGTATAGATATTCGGGTGTGTTTTATTGTTTTATTGTTCTGGTAATTGTTCTAATCTCTTCTATATAGATTTACATTTTTGTGCTTTTTCTTTTACAATCGATTCATGATTGTTTTCCATAGCTTGATTATAACTCGTATTTGTGTATATACATGTTTGAATTGAGAAGTACGAACAAGAGAAACGATGAAGGACACCATAAGTAATTGAAAGTTGTTTTGACACTGAAACTCAATATAGACATTAATGAGAGTGCACGTGTTTAGTGTGATGTGTAAACATTCTGTTGTAACAACCTTTGCACGTTGAAGCCAGTATAAATACTTGTAATAGATGATTATCAATACACAGATTTATATTCTCTCATTTCTCTCTTTCTCTCATACTCAAATTGTGACATGGTATCATATTTTAACATCTGAGTATGACTTTGAACTCCCCTCCCCTTCTCCTAACAATGTCACCAACATTAATCTACCAGATCCATCTCTTTCTTCATCTAATTCTGATCAATTTTACCTGCATCACTCAAATGCTCCTTCTCTTAAACTTTCTACAACTCTCCTCACTCCAATCAATTACAACCGATGGAAGTGATCGGTTGAGGTGTCTTTGCTTGCGAAAAACAAAGTAGGTTTTGTCAGTGGTGTCTGTAAGCGTCCATCCTCAGATGCAAAGTTGATAGCAAAGTGGAACCAATGCAACAATATGTTGATATCCTGGCTTCTCATTCAGTTGTTCGAGAAATAGCTTAATCTATTTTAGGGTTGAGCGTTTGAGATAGATAAGTCTCCCTACTTCCTTAGCTCGTATTCTTTGTATTAGCTTCGATGCGTGTTCGGTGGTGTGTGTTTTCGTATTGCTTTATAACAATGAAACCGGAAATAGGATCACCGACCTTTATATATTATTTGGTCAAGTGTATGATAACGGGCGGTGATATCACTACCTAGCTCTTGCGAGAGCTAGGAGGTTCTCGGCAACTAGCCCGTGCGGGTAGACGGTTGGATACATCAGTACCATTCCTTGCCGGTAAGTGGGGACCAAAGCGAGATCACAATGATTCTCGTGTCACAAACCTAAGTTGAATTAGAACGGAAATGACTTAATAATAAAAAGATAATAAACCGGACTTGTTTGCTTTGGAATATGTTGTGTGTTTATGATGACTTACGCGTGTTTGTGCCATCACCTTGATTCTAATGTCTTGAATATTAGCTAATGATTTAATACCGATGTTGTAGTTGCCTTGTATGTTAGGATTGCGGTCGAGAGATCCGAAAGAGTGCGTAGCCGGGGTTCCATCTATTTTCGGAGGGGTTTGGTTGAAGTCGTATTTGTCTATTGTATATTGTATATTGTATGTCGCGTGTATGACGTTTGGCCTTTGGAATTGTATCTCGGCTGAAGTCTTTCGTTTGTATGTTTTTGGGTTTCATTACATTGCATAAAAACGTACTTCGGTTTTGGCTTTTATTTGTGTCTTGTTGCAAGATCCGGTGAAATTGTTGTCAAGCTAAGGGTCGGGACCCATTGTGAGGTCTCCGCCCGTAGCATCCCGAGTCCCGCGGATTCAGAGTGTTAAAAAAAGAGGGAAGAACTTAGGATTCATGACTCCCAACATGAGGAGATCAAGGAATAAGAAGAAGAAGGAGAAGAAGGAGGAGAAGAAGAAGAAGAAGAAGAAGAAGAAGAAGAAGAAGAAGAAGAAGAAGAAGAAGAAGAAGAAGAAGAAGAAGAAGAAGAAGAAGAAGAAGAAGATGGAGGGAGGGGGAAGAGAGGAACTTACCTGTAACACCCCGAATCCAAGGGACTCGGGATGCTACGGCAGATACCTCACAATGGGTCCCGACCCTTAGCTTGACAACAGTTTCACCGGATCTTTCCAACATGGCACAAATAGTGGCAAATATCGAAATCGTTTTAATGCAATGCAAACAATCTCGAGTTGTATATTATGATTATAAACTCCAAAATCCCACGAGATCATACAACCCCACCCCGAGCCTCTTTGTGATTATAAGTTGCATGATGGACGTGATTATATGCATTGTATATTGTGGACTATAATATATGTTTTGGACCTTGTTGTGTTGTAATGAATTACCGGATGTGTTATATTAGTACTTATGTGGACATAGGACATATATAAGTTTATATACGGACTCTTATATATAGTAGTATATAGTATGAGATGTTATAGTTAGGACGACAGAAAGATAGCATCACCTTTAAGACGACTTTGTTGGCTTGGGATATCGTTCATACGTGGAGGAGTACGCTCAAGTATCGAGTTGAGCGTTTTGTGTTGACAAACACCATGGCATTTCTTGGGTTCCTATAAAAGGACATCGTAGAGGAGGATTAGAGATGACATAAACGAAGGACAAACAAGTGAACGGAAAACTCGAGACAACTAAAGAGAAAGCGAGATGGAGACAATACAAGAAAGAGGAGTAACATTTATGTGTGGAAGTGGTTCCAAGGAAGCCATGATTGAACCAAAACGGGACCAATAGTGAAAATAAACTTAAGTACGCATGGACAACTAAAGATACAAATCGAGAAGGAGATGGATACACTCTAGCAAGGTTAAAGGTGGTATTTCTTCAAGAATTGAAACTTTCCTTAGAAGCTCCTAGGCATTGGAGTCAAGATGAACAAGAGTGAACGGACCATTTGCGAAAGATTAAGATACCGTAAGTTAAGCTTATGAGGTACCAATAAGTGAAGTGTCAATATTACTAGAGTTAGTAAAAGAAGAGCATGGTGGAGATTCACGTGGAGTTGACCGGTTTCTATTATAACGATAAGACTAAGAAACGCCAAGAAGAAGGAAGTGTGAGTAGACGTGATCCCGATAAAAGGAGTGACGCAACAAGAAGCTTTTGTTTATGGAAAGACTTAAGATATCAACCAAGAGAAACGTGAACGGACGCTACCTAAGGTTGTAATATTTGGGAAGGTGCACTTGAAAGACATCAAGGAAGAATGGTTAAGCTTATGAAAGGGAGTTATATAAAACAACAAGGCAAAGAAGATATAGTTACCTTATAAAGAAGAGGAAGCATGAAATGAAGAAGGAACTAACGGAGTTTAAGGTAGAGTACCTCGAGGAGGGTAGCTTCTAGAGAATGGTAACATGGAGGGTAAGAAGAATGGTAAGTCATTGACATTGGAGAAGGTCAGTTATAAGTTAATTGATGACAACCAAGAACGCACGTGTGCGGGTTGTCTATTGGTGAGTGAAGAGGGGATGAGCAAATAAGATTATGGGCAAACAGAGGGATTTGGATGACCTTATGCGACCTTTGTAGGTCATGGAATTGGCATAGGGGAGAACGACACGAAATAGAGGTTTTAAAGTTTGACCATGGTAAAAGTGAAGTAGTGAATCAAGAAGAAGGTAAGGTGTCATGGAGGTGGTACGTAAACGGGGGTATATAGAGGATGCAGGGTATGAAATGGATGATATGTTATCGCGGACAAGAGATAAGTCAAGTTTGTAGACTCACACGGAAAGGACATGGTGGGTATGGCGTGAAAGAGAGGACCTAGATTAGGGCAACGCTGCAAGCTTAGAGTTATGATGTTAGTACCTGGAGATGTAAAGAGTTTGATATTTTAGTGGTTTTGGATGGGGAGTTTCTTCTAGCATTTTCCACGGGGCATACCGGTACAGTTGTGAAGTTGTTCATGGAATACCGAGAGATGCATAAGGTGACCAACAAGAGTAAGAGAAGATCCAAGTTTTGAAGTTTGATGTCGACAAGAGATGTACAAAAAGCATATGGAAGATTGAAGAAAGGATGTCTATGGTGAAAGCTTATGTAGAATATGAAGAGCTTCTCCCATATGTTGGGATGTCGCGGAAAGTGAAGAAGATAAGGTCAATCGTTTTGAAACACGGTTAAGTCCTACCGATTGGACCTTATGGCTGCTCATAAGTGAGAAACCTTAGAAGATTTTACAATCATGCCATCAAAGAGGGAGGATGAGATTAAGTTATAGGAATACTTAAATAAGGCTACAAGAGTTAGAAGACTCGAGCAAGTCTCTTGAGTTCAAGAGATGAAGGATCTCTAAAAGTGGATGGTAAACATTTTAGCTAAAGATAAAAAAAACGTGTTTAAAGGATGTCACCTCAATAGATCGGGGAAGACCATTGGTATCATGACCACCTGTCAAGTTTTAAAGCAAGGTTGTGTAGGTTTTATTTATGGGACGAAAGAAGGAAAGACGAAAACCGAGATATCACAGTAGAAGAAGAAGTGATGTGGATTATTTCCCAACAGTCAAATTGTGGATTTTTCCACTAAGGTCAAGCTTGACTCGATTACAAAATCTAAGGCGCCGTATGGAATGACACTTGTGAAGAGACATGAGTTGTAGAAGCAAGTGAAGGAGCATTTGCAAGAATTTATTGAAAAGAGTCCATTAGAATTAGTGAAATGTTATGGAGAAATCCGAAGGATATCTTGAACTCTTGATTTGAAGTTCATATTGGAAAATATCTTAAACTCTTGATTTTGAGTTATTATGAGAACACCAGAATTGTTCATATTGGACAAATCTTCCTTAGAACGAATTGGATGATCTACTCAATCGGTTACAAGGGTCGATAGTCTCTTATGAGAATGATATAAGGTCTGATTGTCACCAATTGAGAATTCGAGTTTGAGATATTGCAAGTACGACATTTTGGACCAATCAAAGTCACTACGAGTTGTAGTTATTCCCTATGGGCTTACTGATGCCTCAGATAAGATATTTTGGATCTACTCTTGAAGAGGAGAGAGGTTATGACAAGTTGTCTCGGGATGACAAATCCCGAAGGATGTGAAAGGATTTATAAGTTTCCTTAGATGCGCTGAGCATTATCAGATCTGTGAAGAGAGAAGTTGTATAACACCAATTATGGTAATCTACTCCGGATGACAAGGAAGTACTGAATGGGACAAATAATTGACGAAGGAGTTGCTGAGAGTTAAGAGGGGATTCACTGGTGCAATGTTTTTGACATACCTTGAGGTATTATGAGTTTGAAGTGTACAAGTGATTCTTCAAGACAAGGTCTTGATCGAGTACTGCGGAGCGATGTAAAAGTAATAGCATACGGGTCTGGTTAAAAGAAGTAGTATGGAGTAGAGTACTTCCTTCGTTACATGGAATTACAACAAGAATTGAGAAAACATAACATCAGAGTTTGGTTTGAAAAGAACAAAAGTCAACAGTGTGAAAGGGGAGATTTGATCTCCCTTGTTAGAGACAATTAACGAGAAACATAGTGGTTATGTTGCTTCGAGAAGGACCCGAGAAAGAAGTTGAGTTCTGATATATCGGAGTGTGGGGAGATCATAGCGTTAGTTACCGGTTGGCGTATCCGTCGAGAATAGTGAGTGTTCACCCGGGATTCCATGTGTATTAATCTAGGAAGTACATGTATGACTCGAAAAGTATTGCCGGTCTTGATGAGTTAGTGGCAGTCGAAGAACCAATGAGGCTAATAGGAAGACGGAAGATAGTATCTTTGGTTGAGTTTTACGTTAAGCTAGTAGCTTCGATATAATCGAGGGGTTAGACCTAGTTCTTCCCTTAGTTGTGTTATGTGCATGTGTGATGTCATAATTGTTTGTGCCCCGCGCGGGAATGTGTTTTACGTCCGGTTATATATATTGCGATGGTGGTTGGAGTAGTTGTGTATATAGATTAGAAGGTCTAAGTCTTCCTAGTTGTGACTTTGTACCTCGGCCTTAAGGACCGAGAAGTTCGACGCATAGCAAGTTTCGGGACAAAACTTGTTTTTAGGGGGATCTGATGAAACGCCCCAAATTTTTGGCGCGTTTTCGATATTTATTTCTCCGACTTCTATCGATATTTTTTTTATTTAGCTTAAATATTTTATTAAAAGTATTTATACAGCGTAAGTTATTCTTTCCAAGTATTTATATATTGGGTACGTTCACGTATATCCGTGTTATTAATTTCAGAAAAGTCGGGAAAGTATTTCGATTTAAAAATCTCGATCTGAGTGTTTCGATCGGGTTCTTTTCCTTTTTCTATTTCTATATGGAAAAATATATTTTTATGAATATATATATTTTATAGATATTTTTTTCCGTATATTATTGCAGGAAAATTTTCCGTCCCGGGTATTTTGATCGAATTTAATTTAAATATCGGATAATATATATATATATATAAAAAGATATATTTTGTTATTTTAATTTTTCTTTTCTTTCTTCCTTACCTGCTTTGGATTTCCGGCCATTTGGTCTTGCTGTTGCTTGGTCTCACATGCAAGCTTCACCTATGACCTTCTGCCTTGGGAACTTGTGCTACACAGCTATACAGGCATCTCAATCTCTCTTCACCTTGCTACAAAGGGAACTCCATTCCAAGCAAGCTGCAACACTCCTTTCAACAACACAGACTTCCCCACCACCTCATTGCTGCACCTCCGACCTCACCTCCTCACCTCTTCCCTGCTTCCCTTCTTCAACACCGGAGCAACACCCTTCCTTCCTCGTATGTTACAACCGTCACCAGTTGCCGGAGAGAAGCCTGATCCCGCCTTCAAGAAGCCACCAATCTCACCGCCAGAGAGAGCCGCCTCTCCTCTTCCTTTTCCACTGGCCATCGCCGCCACCGGGAAGCTGTCGAAGTTGGAGAGCCCACCGAATGAAGCTAGCGCCGCTGGACCCATCACCCTACCCTGCCTCGCCTTCTCGTCGGACATCCAGGCCCACCGGAGAGCTCGCCGGTTGCCACCTCGTCCCCTGCTCCGCCTAGCCGCCGCCTGCTTCTTCTTCCCTTGCCGCCTGCCGGAGCTCACCGGGCCGCCGCCCTGCTTCCCCCTTTTCTTTTCTATTCCACGCACACTGTAAATCGATGGGGAAGGAGTCTTTTTAGGGTTTGTTCTTTCGGCCCCTCTATTTATGGTTAATTACAAAATGGACCCAGTATTTTGTATTTGCAAATGTAGCCCTAATTTCTGGAAGTTGCATCTATGCCCCTGCTTCTATATAATTACAGTTTTTAGCCAGATTTTCTTATTTATATTTTATGACCCAAACTCTGAGATTTAACTATTATGCCCTTTGATTGGATTATTTTCAGAATATGGCCCAAGAATTTATTGGCGGATTTTGACCCATATTTATAAGTTGTATGAATTTCCCCGGAAAATGTTTTAGTGATTTATAACCTTGCTCTTGAAAACGAGTTACCTTAGATTTATATATATTACATATTACGCACTCATTGGGTTATTTTCGAGTTATATAAATTATATATTCCCCGGGTTTTAGCGTTTGCTTTTGAAAATGAGTTTACCTTATAATAATATATCTTATATATTACAATCAAATTTAGCGTATTAGCTAAATTTGTGTAGCTTTGGTTTTAGGTCCGGAAGCGCCCCGATAAAGGCCTAAGGAGTCCAAGATTCGACTTCCGTCTTTTGACGTCGTGTGAATACTATTTCCCCTCGATCTAGTTATGTTAAGTTTTAGTATCATGCTAGGATGGATCTAGCATAACTTAGAGTTAATGCCAAGTAGTGGCTTTGAACCTTAGGTGAGTTTTAAGGATTTGATATTGTTTGATGGATTAATGTTGATTCTAAGCTTGAGGTGTTGGCTATCTTGTGAGGTTGTTATAAGACTTTAAGTTATATGGTTGATCTTGTGAGCGTTTTGAGGCTCGGGGTGGGGTTGTATGATCTTGTGGGATTTTGGAGTTTATGTTCGGTTTATCCTAGTTGCGTTGTGAGTTATGATCTTGCGAGATCCGAGGGTTTAGAAGTCTTAGGACTTCTAGCTTGTGTTGAGTGTGATGTGAGCATGAGAGATTCTAGGATGCGGTCCTAGAATGAGAGTCAAACGGTTTTGCGTAGATCATTTGTATAGAAGTTTAAGACTTCTATTGTGAGTGGGTTGTTGTTGATATAGTTACCTTCTTGTGAGCAGGTTACGGTCTTCCTCCCTAAGGAAGCGAGAGTGTTGTGAGTTGAGTGTGGTGACGAGGTAAGTCTCCGGACTTACTTAGCTCGTATTCTTTGTATTAGCATTATTGTGTGTTGGGTGGTGTGTGTTTATTATTTTACTGTTTATAACAACTAAACCGGAAATAGGATTACCGACCTTTATATTATTTGGCCCAAGTGTATGATAACGGGCGGTGACATCACTGCTTGGCTCCCCGTGAGAGCTAGGGGGATCTCGGCGACTGGCCCGTGCTGGTTAGACGGTCAGAGGCATCCGACCGTTCCATTGCCGGAAGAAGGGACCGAGGCGAGTTTCGGAGGATTCTCGTGTCACAAAAGAAGTTGAACTAGAACGGGATATGACTTAATAAATAAAGATAATAAACCGGATTTGTGTGCTTTGAGTATGTTGTGTGACTATGTTGAATTAATTGTGTTTGTGCCTTTCCCTTTAATTCTAATGCTTCGAATATTAGCTAACGGTTTTATACCGATTGTTGTAGATTGCCTTGCAAGTTAGGAAAGCGGCCGAGAGATCCGGAAGAGTGGGCAGCCGGGGTTCCGTACATTTTAAGAGTGGGTTTTGGTTGGAGTCGGGTTGTGTTTTATTCTTCGTTTATTATGTTGGTATGCCGTGAGTATGGCGTTTTGATCTTTGGTGTTGATTATCGGCTGAAGTCTTTTGTTGTTTTCCTTCGGGTTTCTTATCATTTGCATTAAAAGGAATTTTGGTTTTGCCTTTATTTGTGTCATGTTGAAAGATCCGGTGAAATTGTTGTCAGGCTAAGGGTCGGGACCCATTGTGAGGTCCCAACCCGTAGCATCCCGAGTCCCGCGGATTCGGGATGTTACATTCTTTCAAACCGATATCCATATTCTCCATTTTGTGCTCCTGTAAAAGACACATATCCTCCATTTCTGATTTTCTCGTTTTCATTTTAAATGGAAAACTCAAAGAAAATCTTTGTTCTAAATATTCATCGTCTACAACTCCAATCGAAACTCCATCAATTTCTTACCCAATGAAAACGCCCGCCCAAGTTGTTGTTGAAGCCGAAGTTGAAGCTAAGAACACTGATGAAGCTTTCAACGGAGAATCAAACCCAATATATGATGAAGAGGATAAATTCGTAGCTTTTCTGAGATCTATTCAAAATTTTTGAGTATATTAGTGAGTTAGTTAGTTTTAATCTAGTTTTCTGAATTCTATTCAAAACTCAAGCATGTATGATGAAGAGGATAAGTTCGTTACATTGTTGATGGTCAGTATTTTTGTGTGTTACAATAAAGTTGAATATGTGATTCAGAGTTTTGGGTATAATTGTAGCGTTTTTTTATCTATGAAGTTTGAGTATGGTATTTATATCTTCAAACTTATCAAGCATGTATGTTGAATCGATGATAGTGGTTTTTAGTAATTTTGGGTATGTTATTATGTGCTTTATAGTAAATTTGAGTTTGTTATTTCGGAGTTTTGGGTATGAATTGGTAATAGTTCTTTTGATTTATGATTCTTGAGTATGGTGTCATATATTCCATCTTACATAATTTAAAAGTGGAAATGATTACTTTCTTGCAGTACACTTACATAATTTAAAAATGGAAATTGTATCATTTCATGCAGTCACATTGGACGACTGCATTCAGATCTTGCAGTACACTTACATAATTTAAAAGTGGAAATAATTTTTTTTTGGGCCTAATTTACAAAGTTGAAAAAGGTGTGGGTTAGAATAGATAGTGGTATAGTGTTTTAGGGCCAATTCACCAAAAAACGCATTATTATTATTATTATTATTATTATTATTATTATTATTATTATTATTATTATTATTATTATTATTATTGTGTAATAAACAATAAATTTTTCCGTCATCTAAAAAAATAATATCAATTTTAAAATATGAGGTTTTAATATTAATCAGTTAATGATCACTCAAAAGTTGAAAATATAGGGTACTAAGATATATGGTGATAGTTGATTTTTTTGTATAATACAATTATTGTGCCAAAAAAATGAAAAAAAAAACATTATAAGACCAGTTAATGTTTTAAAGATTAAAAGTCATTTGTTTCTCAAAATTTAATAAATGTGCGTTTTTAATATTAATCAATTAATGCTCTTTTATAATATCAAGATATAGGAATGTAAGATAAGATATGAGGTGATAATTGATTAGTTTTATATGAGATAATCAATGCGCCAAAAAAAAAAGATTATTCAATGTTTGAAAGGTAAAAAGTCATTTGTTTCTCAAAAACTAAAAATAGACGTTTTGAATGTTAATTAATTAATTCACTTTCGAAAGCTAAAAATATAGGGTTGTTCTTTTGATTTTCTTTAACCGATTAATTTAAAATTTGATTTTTTTGGCATCTAGTGTTTAAATAATAATTATTTTTAATTAGTTGTGTTTATTTTTTTAACTATGTATAGTAACAATAATTTTTATTGAAAGAATTTGACCTACTAGGCCATTTTAGTTTTGTGTTTAGTAAATATACCCATAATGTTTTATCACTTT
>BSUD01000003.1:97731252-97743299 GCA_033239045.1 Fagopyrum esculentum | reverse complement strand
TAAATATACCCATAATGTTTTATCACTTTCATTTAATGGTAGATAAAAGTAATTAACCCCTCTATTTTTTTTAAAAAAAAATGTTTGTTATTTATTATGTAAGTATAAGTTTTAATTTTTAATTACTAAATTTATTTTTTTATTTTTTGTCTTTTTTTATTTTCTTTTTTATTGTTTGGAAAGAATTTTTCAGAATTTTTCACATACAAGAAGATTTTACATACTAGAAAATTTCAGATACTAAAAAATTTCACATACCATAAAATTTCACATCCCACATATTAAAATTTTTCATACCAGAATTTATTTTTTTTTTGTTTTTTGAATATTTGTTATTTTTTATAATTTTCTAGTATGAGTTTCTGATATGAAATTCATACTAGAAGTTTTATGTACAAATTGGGTTGGATGAGTTGTAAGGACCAAATCATACCAGAAGTTTTATGTCATACCAGAATGTTCATGGACATACTACGACATATATAAAGCTCACAAAATTCACCATTAATGAACAAGTTTGAGAGGACATTGTATCAAATCATTAACAGTCAAACTCAATCACATCTGAGTAGCGAAGTAAAATACAAATCACTAACAAGCTTAACTTGGCCACATGCCATGGAATAATCAAGAAGCTAAGAGCATCTTTATCAGGAGTCTTGGGGGGGAGGTTCTTGTAATTTGTATAAAAAATGAGGAAGAAAGCGTAATTAACCGGGTCTTGAGAAGACCCGGGTCTTGGATTAAAAGGGGGGGACACGTGTCTCCCCCCCATTGGCCGCTTAAAAGCGGCCTTTAATTAAAAAAAAAAAATTGTAGCTTGCGCCACGTGTCGCGCTGCAATTGGTGCGAGCGGTAATCGACACGTGGCGCTTTCTTATTGGCTACGGCTAATTAAGTTTTAATTTATTATAAATCCATTTTCCGGCTTAAATATTTAAAAAAAAAAAAACAAATTATACCAAAATTCATAATTTTTTTTTATCTATACATAGACACCCATTTTGAATATATTTAGAATAGTTTTAAAAAAATATTTTTTTTATGGTAAAGTTTGTAGGTATAAAAATATCAAAATACAAAATATATTAATAAATTTCGTTTTAAGGTATAAAAGTTCTATATAATAAAAATTTATTCCTTATTTTTTCATATATGTGTTGGGTAATTTTTTATCTCTTTGTTTCTTATTGTATTATTCATAGAGATAATTAATAGATTAATCTAAATTTCATTCTAAGGTATAAAAATATAATAAATAATAAAATTAACCCATATTCTTGTCTATATATAGTGAATGTCTATATATAGTGAATGTGTTGGATCATTTTAATGTTATAATAATAAAAAGTTTGGTTTAAGATATAGTTAAAACAATTATAATATTAAAAAGTTAGTAGGGGTATATTTGTAAAATGGTATGAAGAAATAAATGGGTGGGTGATAAAAACGAGATAAGAACAATGATGAAGACCCATTGATAAATTGGAAAAAGTAAGCTATAAGATTTAATTGAAAAAAAATTACAAAAATGGCCCAAGATCCCGCTTTGAAGATCCAGGCCTAATAATATATGATTTCACCAATTGTACTACCAACTCGAAGAAGTTCTTACTGCTATACGCATGTAGAAGACCCAATTTCACAGTTTCCAATCTTTGCTTCTAGCATTTCCCACTGCATTATAAAAATGAAGCTATGTTTCATTCTGCAACCTTCAACATCCTCATACTTTTGAAGCTGTGTTTCAACGAAAAAAAGCTTAATGTCATTGTCTAAAAACCTACCCAAAACAATTGGATCAATATATCAAATTAAACTTTAAGAATCAGTCTCGATTCGCCACGAATTGCACAAATCCATTAATGCAAAAGCTAACCAATCCCGCAGAAACATACCAAATTCGGAGAAGAGGACGGCTTGGGCTTCTTTTCCTTGATAGCCTCCGAAACGGCGACAACCTTAGTAGCGGAAGCTGATCCATGGCGGCGGCGATTAGAGAAGATTAAGGTCTGGCCATTGGGGATACAAAGTTGGGTTTGAGCGGGACCAAGGAAAGACGTAGAGGGGATAGACGAGCGATGCTTATCTGTATATCTCATCTGAGCACTCAAATTCAAGGGTTGGATGATTTTTGAAGCTACAAGTGCTGAAGACATTATAGGCATCAGTATGAGGTTTCCTCTCAAATTCAAGTGTTGGATGAGAGAAGCCAGGCTTCGAGTTTCCTGGCATGGTCGTGGTGGTGGTTGGCGCGACGGTGGCCGATGGTGGAGAAGTCGCCAAAGTGAGAACGGCGACGATGTCTGGACCTGCTAGAGACAGACAATGGAGAAGACACCAGAGGCGAGTTGGAGGCTGTAGACGCCAGGTTGTTCTCGGAATCTAGAACCAATGAATGGGTGGTTTGTTTGAATCTCAAATTGGGGGAATTTTGGGGAGAAGCGTAGATCTAGGGTTTGGTTTGTTCTGAATCTCAAATTGGGGGAATGTGGGGTAGAAGCGTGGATCTATAGTTTTGGAAAGAGAAGAGGCGTTTTTTTCCCTTTTGAACAGTAAAAAAAATGTAGGGTACCCTAACCTAATTATAAGAAAATGAAATAGACTACTTACTAAATAAACAAATAAAAAAGATCTAATTACCAAATTAACCCATTTTTATTTATAAGATGAAGTGTTTATATATATATATATATAATTATAAAGAATATATAAGATAACTCTATGTTCCATTCACGAAGAAAGGAAAATTAAACAAATGATTTTTAACCAAAAATCCAACCAGATTATCTCTTCGGTGTAACTCCCCAATTTTCAATAAATCGAGATGTCACTAGCTTTGATTCATCCAATGGAATCATCAATAATAGCTTGACAACAACAACATCAATTGGACCTTCCAATAAGGACACGACAAATATAGGAAAACATCCAACCTGATTATCAAGTAAAACAACGGAAAAATGCTAGAGCATGCGGACGACCTAGATAAGCCAAAGAATCGTAACAACCTTAAATGAGGTATACAAAATAAGGACATCGTCTAAACGAAGATAGCAAAAGTCTACTCAAAGTCTAACAAGCATAAACATCTCAGGTCCTAAGGCACTCAAAAATCTAGCTGAACACGTACCATCAAGCTGCAAGGTAACCTTAGCGTACCTGGCGTCAGAAGGAGAACCAAACAACAAAATTTGAGAAGAAACCCGTTAGCTAGCATTTGTTCGCTCCAAAAGGTGTGTGCAAGCTTTAATATTTATATCAAGATTATTTGCAAATAAGCGAACCCACTGTGTACGGATCGATTGTAATAAAAGCAAGAATTCCAGGGTCGAACACAGGGACTATGGTGAAACAAAGATCGGTAATTCAGGTTGTCAATTAAAAAAAACAAGCAACAAGAAAAGATATCAAAGATGAGGTAATAACAAGCAACAAGAATTCCAAGGTCGAACACAGGGACTATGGTGCCTTAAACTTCCGGTTGATGAAATGTGTCCCTCCATAGCTGATGATGATGCGTGAAGTCCCAAAACGTGGAAAGATAGTCCTATTGAAGAACTTCACAACCACCATAGTGGGAGAGGCTATGGCTTCCATCCATCTAGAGACGTAATCGACGGCTATGAGGATGTAAAGGTTTCCTCCGGATGATGGGAAGGGTCCCATGAAGTCAACTCCCCATATGTCAAAGATCTCAACCTCCTAGATGTTGTTGAGTGG
The DNA here is from genome assembly GCA_033239045.1 of Fagopyrum esculentum. Taxonomy (NCBI): domain Eukaryota; kingdom Viridiplantae; phylum Streptophyta; class Magnoliopsida; order Caryophyllales; family Polygonaceae; genus Fagopyrum; species Fagopyrum esculentum. The sequence continues at coordinate 97,739,576 of BSUD01000003.1, read as the reverse complement.
CATCTCATTTCTCCTAGATAGGTTCCCTGTTCTTTGGCATGCATCACAAGAGACAACAAACGTTTGCACATCCTTAAATAATGTAGGCCAAAAGAAACCGGAACGTAATACCTTGACGCACGTTTTGTGAGCGCTAGCATGCCCTCCACAAGGAAGTGAGTGACAATGCCGTATGACACTAGTAACTTCATCTTCCGGAATGCATCTCCGAAGCATCCCATCCGGACCTCTCTTAAATAGTAGAGGTTCATCCCAATAGTAATGGCGTACATCTTTAAAGAATTTCTTCCTTTGAGCGTACCAAGGCCCTTTATTATCAGAAGTTTGGTGGAGAAAGTGTTCCACCAACTGAGGGTGAATTTCAGAAAAGGGAGTAAGAAATTTGTTATTCTCAGTTGACATCATCTCGCTTTCGACCTCGGTCGAGGTCCAGAGAGGGTGACTGAGATGTTCTTCAGCTAAGAACACCTCGCTTGGTCCAGAAGGTGCCTCGGTCGAGCTACTGCAACTGGAACCAAAACTGGAGATCTTCTTCTCCTGGATTAGTCTTTCAAATTTAGCTCCTGTATCTTCTTCCAGTGCCTTTAAGCTTCGTATATCTGCATCACAAGAAACATCTATACCTTCCTCCATTAAGCTAAAACTAATAACTCTCTCAAGTGGATCATTAATAAGGATATAGCTCACCAATTCTCTTGATTCTTCTTCATCATAGATGTTGAAGATATCATCTTCCAGCGGCTCTCCTTTCATTGCCGCAAGCAAAGCAAACTCAACTTGATCGCCGCCAACGTTGAATTGCAACTTGGCGTTCTTACAATCCACATTGCAACCCGAAGTTGCTAGAAATGGTCTCCCGAGAATGATAGGAACGGGATAATCTGCTGGAATATCAAGTACTATAAAGTCTATAGGTAAATAAAAGTTACCTAACTTAACCGGAACGTCTTCTAAAATACCCACGGGATGGGTAATGGAGCGATCCGCCATGTATAGCCTTATCTTCACCGGCTTGGGCTCTCCAAGGCCAATCTTCACGCATAGCTCCAGCGGGATGATGCTCACGCTGGCTCCTAGATCACACAAGGCTTCGCAAGTCACATCCCCAACTTGGATAGGAATGCAAAAAGAGCAGGGATCCCTTAATTTGGGTGACATCTTCTCCTTCATGATTTGAATAAGTTCCGAGGATTTAGATGTCATCCCAACTTCACCAAAGTCTTCCAACTTCCTCTTCCTTGATAGAATTTCTTTCAAGAACTTCCCATAGGCGGGCATCCCTAGAATAGCATCAAGGAAAAGGATATTAATATGTAGTTTATTCATCAAGTCAAGGAACTTACCAAAGTGCTTGTCTAGATGTGCTCTAGCCCTTGACTGGGGGAATGGAAGTGGTGGTTTATATGCAGGAGGTGGAACATAAACTTCAGATTTCTCCTCCGCTTTCTGAGGCCCCACCTCGGTTGGTACCTCGGCCGAAGTGTTCTTCGACTGTAGTGGCATCGACCGAGGCACTGGATCTGCAGTTTTCAGTCCACTTCTCGTCGTTTGTTGCCATGATTTGTCCCTTGGGATTTCTCTCTGTCCTTGCTGGGAGCTTCCTTGAATCTCTTGGCGCTTCATTCGCCTTGTTAAAGAATTATTGTTCTAAGGCCTTTTGTGCCTTTGAAAATGAAGTCATGGACGTCACCATCGAGTTTAGTTTGATCAAGATGGCCTCCAACACTGCATCTTTCTTTTCTGGTTGGGACGAACTTGATCCTTGTTCATGGCTCTTCAATGGAGTAGAAGAAAAAGAAGAAGAGAGGAAAGGATTAGAAGAGTTTTTTGAATTTGAGTTAGAGTAACAATTACCTGATTTTTTATTGTAGGATCTCCAATTGTTGCTGTTGGATCCTCTATTATTATTGTAGTTGTTGTTTCGGGAACCTTGATTGTTGTTCCTTGACCCTTGGTATCCTCCCTCTTCCTTTTGGGTTTGAGCAACCAAATGGTCTTTCAATTGCTTCACATCATTCTTCAAAGAGGTGAGTTGATCGTTGTTTGATGGAGCTTCTTGGAAGTTGACTCTTTTAACTCCACCTTCAGCTCCTTGATGGGAGTATTTCTCCATGTGCAAAGCTTGTTTTTCTATGAACTCCAAAGCTTCGTCAATCGGCATGTCCATGAACGTGCCGGCGGATAGTAGTTGAAGGTTGAACTGGGTGTTTCCGTCCAATCCCTTGAAGTAAATCTCCAACAACTCTATCTTTGGAATCCCATGATGTGGGTAATCACAAAGGATGTCTTTAAATCTCTCTCATGACTTGGACAAACTCTCCTTGTTCTTCATGATGAATGCATTGATCTTCCCTCTCATTTCAGCGGTCTTTGAGGGGGAAATAATTTAGTCAAGAACTCCGTCGTCATCTCCTCCCAAGTGTTGATTTTTCCGGGAGGGAGAGATTGATACCAAGTAAGCACCCTATCTTTCAAGGAGAAGTAGAAAGGCCTTAGCTTGTAAGTGTTGTTTTCCAGCCTTGAAGGTCTCAAGGTCTCCATCAAGATCTCATAGTTTTGCGGATGTTGATGCGGAGATTCCCTCTCTAGCCCTCTAAACTGGCATTGGCGAATCATGGAAAGAACTTGTGGTCGAAGCTCATAGTCATGCTCCGCTGGATCACCTAGGTTGACCCCTGGACGCCTCAGTTGCTGGTTAGGGTCCATCCTCTGCCCTAGGGTCTGTGGAATACCTGCAAAAGAGCATCTCGGACTGGCATCCGAGGTGGAAGTATCTCGGCCGGGGCAGCTGGAGCTGGGTCCTGCCTCGGTCGAGGAGCTGGATCTGGTCGAGGTAGATATTGGTCCCGTAAAGTCGCCATATCTGCTTCGATCGCTTCCGTCCTTGCGCGAGTTTCTTCCTTTTCCTGTCGTAGTTCTTCTTTACTGAGGCGTAGTTGTTCCAATGCCTCCTTTAATTCAGCCTCAAGATCGCGATTCTCTTGATTGGCCATCTTAGCTTCTTTCAAGCGTCTTTTGTATGTCTTTTCTGGTTCGGGATCGTAAGGAACGAATTCCTTCCCAGCGCGGGTTCTTTGCATAAACCTACAAGAAAGAACTTGCGAAAGTCACTCAAGTAGAGTGGTTAGTAGCAACAGGGGCAAGTGCCCCGAAAGACTACCACAACCGGCTCGGTCTAGACCAAGTCCCCGGCAACGGCGCCAAAAACTTGTTCGCTCCAAATGATGTGTGCAAGCTTTAAATTTATAACCCAAGAAGTATGCTTAAAACAAGGATGTGAACCCGCAGCGTACGGGTCAATTATAGTAAAAAGCAAGAATTCCAGGGGTCGATCACAGGGACTTAGGTGAAACCTAAGCAAGTAGAAGTAGTCTATGTAATTACTAACCACAAAAGCAATTAAAGCAATCAAAGATGATAAAAAGTCAATTAAAAGAAATATGCAATTCTAGGGATTAAAGCATCTAGTTGTGGTTCCAACTCAAGATCTAAAGATAAGCGGACAAAGCTGAGATTTTGCAAAGGGAAGGTATTTCAAAAGTGAAATAGATCACCGGGTAAGTCTCACTACTCACTAACTCCAAACCAAAAGCTCCTATTACCGTGTAAGTCTCAAGGTACTAAGGAAAGGAATTATAATCTCAAACCAACACTCCAACTAAGGGAATAGAATCAACCTTTACCAGGTAAGTTTCAGGCTAACTCACAAAGATGGGATGAAGGCACACTCAAACCCCAATAAAGGATAAACCTTTATTACCTACACTTATGATCTTGGGTAAACAAACAAAGGAATCACGGGGTAAGTCTCATCCTAGGCTTGCATTGAACCAGGAAAGGTGTAATAAGAATTGGATTTGGCAAACTCTAACACTTAACTCTCAGTTTCGGATCATAAAGGGTCACCTCGGTGAGACGAATTCCACCCCGGCCGAGATGTTCATCGACTGAACGAGATGTTCTAAGGTTAAGGATAAAGACTCGAGCTTTCAGGGTCCTACTGGAATTTAAGATTTTTCTATCATCGTTTTTCCCATAACCTTCAGCCAATCACCCTAGAATCACACAAAGAAATTAGCCACTCATCATCATGGAAGCAATAATCAAATATATGGGAAGAAAGTGAATATTTGAACAGAAAAACCTTAAGAACAAGGCTTCAATAACTGAATCAAATATCACAAATATAAGCGTTCATTGGATAACAAATCCAACAAGACAATCAACAAAAGGGAATCTAAGAAAGTCTTACAAATCCCCTTAAAAAGCTATAATAAGCTATCAATCCTTCCTAGATTGATCTTCAATCTCCCTTCCTTCCTTCAACCACTATAATGATAGCGGGATTTTCGGTGATACGCCGATGTAGCGGGCCTCCTAAATTGTGGAAAATCAAGCCCTTTTTATAGGAAAACTATCTTCCAAAGATAAAATATCTTGAAAAGATATTTTCCTAATAAAAATATATCCATATCTCTAAATAGATCTCTAAAATATATGATCTTCCTTCCAGAAATCCAGCCCAAAAATATAAGATCTTTCCTTCCAAAAATAAAAGATCTCAGCCAAGAATAAATGATCTCGCCGCGTCAGGGCATTCGCCTCGGTCGGGGCGCTCCTCAAGATCACCTCGGTCGAGATGGTACTGTAGCTGACCGAGGTGACTCTCAGCTGAAAGTGAAATCTCTCAAATCTGGTCCAAAGTAAATCTTCTTCATTAATTCCTTGCTTTCTGAATTCCTTTTTAAGCTCCAGAATGTAGCTCCCATGACTCCTTTGCTTCTTAGCTCCATTTCGGTCCAAACGTGCCATTTTACCTACGATTACAACGAAACTAGGTGTAGACCTCGATTCCTGCACCGGTAGATGAAACGACAATATAATTACAAAATATACATCCAAACATGCAGATTATTGAAGATAAAACGTCTAAACAAGTCCCAAAATATAGACTATAATTCATGCTATCAAACGGGATACGACTTAATAGTAATTAAGATAATAAACTGGATCGTTGTGCTTTTATGTATGTTGTATGCTTGTGAAGAGATTACGTGTGTATGTGTCTCTCCCATTGATTCTAATGTTATAAGCTAATGGTTTTAAACCGTTTGTGTAGACGCCTTGCAGGTTAGGGACGCCGCCGAGTGAGGTGGAGGAGTGGACAGCCGTGGGTCGCCGTACATTATAGGACAGGGGTGTTGTTGGGTTTATTTTTGTTATGTTTGGATTTATGGATTTCGGATTTATGCTTGAGATTTTGTCGTTTTGAGGACTCGGCTGAGTTTCCACTTTGTACTTTTACATTTAGTTTCTCGCATACATTATAAATGATTTGAGTTTTTGCCTTTGTTTGTGCCATGTTAGAAAGGTCCGGTGAACTTGTTGTCAAGCTAAGGGTCGGGACCCATTGTGAGATTTCGGCCGTAGCTTCCCGATATCCCAAGGATTCGGGGTATTACACGGGTAAGTCTCAAGGTACTAAGGAAAGGAACTATAATTTTAAACCAACACACCACCCAAGGGGATAGAATCAACCTTTACCGGGTAAGTCTCAGGCTAACTCTCAAAGATGGGATGAAGGCACACTCAAACCCTAATAAAGGATAAACCTGTAATACCTACACTCTTGATCTTGTGTATACAAACAAATGAATCACCGGGTAAGTCCCATCCTAGGCTTGCGTTAAACCAGGAAAGATATAACAAGGATAGGATTTGGCAAACTGAAACCTCAACTCAGATAAGGATCATGAAAGGTTTCGCCTCGCTCAGTTCATGTTCTATCTCGGTCGAGATGTTCTACGACCGACCGAGGTGTTCGTCAGTTAAGATAAAGGCTCGAGCTTTCAGGGTCCATTGGGATAAAGGCTCATTCTTTCATCGTCTTTCCCACAACTTTCAGCCAATCATCCTAGAATCGCATAAAGAACTTAGCCAATAATCATCATGATAACAATAATCAAATATATAAGAAAAGAATTAATATTCAAACAAGAAAACCTTAACACAAAGGTCTCAATAACTCAATCAAACAAGTAATAAAACTGCGTTCCTCCATCACAATCAGAAAAGACAAATTACAACTTCCTTCAAAGCTAGCTTCCTTCCTTCCTTGATCTTCAACCTTCCAAACTTCCTTCCAAACTTTGGAGAACAATGCTCCACGATCTTTCTGAATCTGATGATCCGGAGATGATTTCTCTTCAGCAAATCAACCTCTTTATATAGGAGAATCACCTTCCTAAGATAAAATATCTTTAAAGGCAATTTCCTTCTATAAAATATCTTCCAATCTTCCAAAATATATTAGCCAAAAAGATATGCTTCTTTCTAGAAATCCATCCTAAAATATGGAAAATTTGCTTTCCATAAATAGAAGATCTCAACCAAAAATAAAGATCTCATGTCCCGTCATCAATTCGCCTCGGTCCAGCCTGTCCTGAAGATCACGTCGGTCGAGGTGGCACTGTAGCCAACCGAGGTGAATCTCAATTAAGCGTCAATCTCTCTGATCTGGTCCAATATCAATCTTCTATCTCATTTCCATGGTTCCCGAGCCTTTCTTATAGCTCCTAAATGCTCCAGAATATAGCTCCAATGACTCCTTAGCTTCCTTAGCTCCATTTCGTTCCAAAACGTTCCATTTTCCCTACAATTACAACGAAACTAGGTGTAAACCTCGATTCTCGCAAAGGTAGACAAAACAACATAATGATCAAAGAATATATATCCATACATGTAGATTTATGAAGATAAAACGTCCAAACCAATCCAAAAATATAGACTATAATACATGCTATGAAAATACCCCATACTTGTCCCTTGTTTGTCCCCAAGCTAGATCCAAATCTTAGATACAAGATAGAATGGATTATAAGTCATCAAAAAGATCAATCAAAAACATTTCAAAACCTTTTGGGGTGTGCTCGTGTAACACCCCGAATCCACGGGATTCAAAGCGCTACGGGTTAGGACCTCACAATGGGTCCCGACCCTTAGTCTGACAACAATTTCACTGGATCTTACAACAAGACACAAATAAAGGCAAAACCGAAATTCATTTTAATGCAATGATATGAACCCCAAAAGAAAACAACGAAAGACTTCAGCCGAGATACAACGCTAAAGGCAACCACCATACACGCGACATACATAATACCCTAAACAATACATAAAAACAACTCCCAAAACCCATCCTAAAATGTACGGACCCCGGCTGCCCACTCTTCCGGATCTCTCAGTCGCGCCCCTAACCTGCAAGGCAACTACAATAATATCGGTATAAAACCGTTAACTAGCATTCAAGGCATTAGCATCATGGTATTGACACACACACACACATAAGGCATCATAAACACACAACATGTTCCAAAACACACAATCCGGTTTATTATCTTTTTATTATTAGGTCATATCCCGTTCTAATTCAACTTCTTTTGTGACACGAGAATCTAAAAGATCTCGCCCTTGTCCCCTTTCACCATACAGGTTTGTACTTGATGTGGATCAGCATCACCCGATGGGCTGGTCGCAAGGCACATCCCAGTCATCCCCATTTTGGACTAGACAAGCGGCCACCGCCCGTTATCATACACTTGGGCCAAATATAAACATATAAAGTCGGTGGTCCTATTACCGGTTTAGATGTTATAACATAAACAATAAACACACACATAAACAATAAAGACACACCACCAAACACGCATCGAAACTAATACAAAGAATACAAGCTAAGTAAGTCTGGAGACTTACTTGTCCCAAAGCTAAACCCGCTAAATCCCGTACTCAATTTCCCGTAGGAATGTAACTCAACGCCTGATCAGACAAGGCGCACAACCAATAACTAACCAATAATCTTGAAGCCCTCGGGCTTCTAGTCTCCCAAAACCTATATGAGGTCACAACCTTAGCATACTGGGTTCAACTCCTAATCTCGAAGATTATCCTATGATCGTACCGAAACATCACAATAATGTTCATATGCCATCCCACAACCACATAAGGTTCACGGCCACTACTTGACATTAACTCTATGTTATGCTAGATCCATCCTAGCATGCTACTACTGCTGCTGCTGCTGCTGCTACTGCTGCTGCTGCTACTACTGCTACTGCTACTACTGCTAATGCTGCTGCTACTACTGCTACTACTGCTGCTGCTACTGCTGCTACTACCGCTGCTACTGCTGTTGCTGCTACTACTGCTACTGCTACTACTGCTGCTGCTACTACTGATGCTGCTGCTGCTACTACTGCTGCTGCTCCTGCTACTGCTACTGCTGCTGCTGCTACTGCTGCTACTACTGCTGCTGCTGCTGCTAC
>BSUD01000003.1:97615030-97730910 GCA_033239045.1 Fagopyrum esculentum | reverse complement strand
TGCTGCTGCTACTACTACTCCTACTACTACTGCTGCTGCTACTGCTGCTACTACTACTGCTGTTGCTACTACTGCTGTTGCTCCTACTGCTGCTGTTGCTGCTGCTGCTGCTACTACTACTGCTGCTACTGCTACTGCTGCTGCTACTACTGCTGCTGCTACTACTGCTACTACTGCTGCTGCTGCTGCTGCTGCTGCTACTACTACTGCTACTGCTACTGCTACTGCTACTGCTACTGCTACTGCTGCTACTGCTACTACTACTACTACTACTACTACTACTACTACTACTACTACTACTACTACTACTACTACTACTACTACTACTACTACTACTACTACTACTACTACTACTACTACTACTACTAGAGAGGTACTCACTCGGGGTCAAAGGTGGAAGTCGATCGACGAATGTCGAATGCGGATTCGATAGCCTTATCGGGGCGCTTTCGAACCTAGCACCAAACTAAACAAATTTAGCTTATAAGCTAAATTTGAACGGAATAATAACATATATAAATCTAAGGAAAACCCCACTTTTAAAACCCGAGTAAAAAACCTTAAATATATATTCCGCCAAATTGTATAACATCATAAACTCAAGGTAAAGCTCGTTTTCAAAGTCAACGTTAAAATCCCATAATTAAACCTTTGAGTCATAACCCGCAACTAATCCATCAAGGGCATAATATATATGGTATATAAATTTAAGAATATCCCGGCAATTAAAATCCAATGTTAAAACACGCTAACACATTTTTCGGGGCAATTTATACACTTATATAAACATGGGCATTTTCAGAATATATAACTTTGGGCCAAAACCGTGATTAAGTCAAGCAGGGGTATAATTGTTGCATTCTAAAAATTTGGGTAAAAACTGTAAATACAAAGTAGTGGGTAACATTTGCAATTATACCTAAAGTTAGGGGCCCGATTTAATTTCTTAAAAAGGTTATCTTCAACCCTTAAACAACACGCAGAAGAAGGGGAAATTTGCAAGGGAGGCGGCTCTACAGAGGCAAGGGCGGAGCAGGGCAGGGCACTCCCCGGCGGTCATAGATGGCGGCGGTGCAGAGAGGGTGGCTCCGGCTATTCAAAGGCGGCAACCACTCCTAGGTCTTCCGGTCGGTGGCGACAAACATAAAATACCCGGAATTCCCGATTTTTCCAACAAAATATAATACGGCATACACACGCACACGTATCCAAAAATAATAAAATACCCGAAATCTTTCCGATCCTTTTCTGAAATAGAATAAATATATACGGAAAATAATATATATATATATATATATATATATATATATATATATATATATATATATATATATATATATATTTAGATTAATCCGCAAAATATACTTTACGACGTAGAAATCAATCTCGTAAATATATTACGAGATTCAAATAATAATAAAAAAAATACCGTTAAAATATCAACATAAAAGTATACTCGAAATAGTAACTTTTACGAAGTGAAGTACTCGTAAAACATACTTAAGATATAAATAAATATCGATAATAGCTGGAAAGATAAAAAAAACAAACGTGCCTAAAAATTGGGGCGTTACAGCTCGCCTCATATATCACCCTAAGAGAATGCTTTTTGGCAAATAAAATCAAGACATGATCAAAACATTTTATAAATATAAGAAAGCTGTTCATCTTTGAATAAAATCATAGAATGCATAATAAATTATATTTATCGAAATCAATAATGTATAATCCAGTTTAAACCACCAAGTCAATCATCATACTCGAGGTATCAAGGGCTTTAAAAAGAGGTTAAGAAACGTGTTAGGGTGAGATGTATATAGGGTAATGTGGTGCTAGAATTCGGGAATAGGATTTTTTTTTCACTTTCTTTGAATCACAACATCTTCCACCAATAAGCTTTGCTTATTTTCACTTTACTTTAATTTTTGGGAACATGGACAGAGGTGCACAATAATCGAAGCCTAGGAGATCAACAATCATCAATTTCTCGAGATGCCTCAAACCCTTGATGCACATACCATGACCCATTAGGACTATCGATCAATCCAACTTTGGCAAGACACAAACACCCGGCTATGTGAATGGTGCCGAGTTACTCATCATCAAGATCAACGTCCCCAAACCTAATTTGTTTTTTTCTAACACTTTCAGCCAAGATCTCAACTTCACTTTCACACGCTTTTCATCAAGTGCATCTAAATTCCTGGATAGGTAAAGGGAGGCAAACATGTATATGATGGGATAAAGCATGGTCAAGAAGAAGAAGAAGAGAATGAAGTGTCTTAATCATCCCAAGAAGAATGTGAGAGAACTCATAATATGGTGTCAACCTTCAAATCCAATATAATTTTGATAAAAACATAATATTAAACATGCTAGTATTTCAAACAAAGCATTCAACAACTTAAACATATCATAAAACCTTTTGAGCATATAAAGATTTCAAAACCAATATGCAAACAAATATCTTCATCGAGGTCATATCCAGAACAGAAGCACACAAACGTTTCGAAAATCTGTCTGTTCAAAACCCATCTCAGTCGAGGTGTTCAACCTCGTTCGGCCAAGAACGTCTTGGTCGAGTCAAAATTTTTTTTTCAAACTGGTTTTTGACGTTTTTCTCTAACAAAAACCTGTATGTATGCATGTAATGACAACTAAACACATGAAGCCAAATAAACGATAATATCCAAGAGTCATACAAGCCAAAACACATAAGTCACATAATACATCAAATGCCCACACTTGGGGCACATTGTCCCAATGGGTCAAATATAAGGCTGAAAGATCAAAGTACTCACCGGATCTAGCTAAACTGCATAATAAAGAAAATAAATCCATGTTGTTCTCAATCCTCGTTAGTTGGCCGTTGTGATGGTGGAATGTAGGGATGCTGCAAAGGATCGAATGGATAGCCCATCTTCTACTGATAATGCAACTCCATCATCCGTTTAGTGAAGTGCTGGCTCTCCTCCATCCTGTGTGTCCATCCCTCAATGGATATGCGCTGATCATCGAAGCGCTGGGTGATGCCAACTATCATGGCCACGTAGGAATCTATCATCTGCTCTGTAAGCTCATCAATCTGTCGGTGTGCCCCGGGATCTCTACGGCGGCGTGATCGTCGTCGAGGTGGTGGTGGTGCAGGTGCCTTCCTCTCGTCCTCCGTGGCCTCGTCGTTAACGTCAACCGTGGGAATATTGGGCCCGCTGGTGTCAGTACCGGTCTCCATAGCAGCACCTCCATCATCATCCTCCTCCTCAGCTGCCTCTCTAGCATCCGACATATACAAGAACCAGGTAGCTGACCAGAACTGACGATCATAGACAGAGAACAGAGAAGACCACATAATGCACTGAGGAGACATCGTTTCCCATGACATTGCAACGTAAGTTTTGCCAAGGTCACAGGGAATGAGAATGTGGCTTGTGATCATCTCCTACAATCCCAACGGCTTCGGAGCTGCAACTAGTGTAACTCTCGACAGGTCAAGTCCATAGAAGTGGGGATGTGGGTCACCAGCCTACCACAACAGATGTCGCCTCTTGACTTCCCCTTGATCTTGTGCAAATCATCTGCCAGCATGGCAGCAAAATTTGGTACTCCTCCTATGACCATACAAAATAAACTCAAAAGCTCCCCCTGTCTGAGCTTCTGGGGCGTCTCAGTACGCGCCAGAAGAGTGTCGCTGAAAATCCGGTGAGCTAATCGGAAGGCGAGTTGGAAAATAATCCGCCTCCGGGAATCTCCGAGCTTCCATCTGTCTCTATGATTTGTAACATGGGCAATCTTGCCCCAGAAACTCCGAGCCACCGCTCGAGAAGGGAAGTATGTAACCATAGGTGTCGGGAAGCCAAAAATCTCCCCAAAATGATCCATAGGAACTGCATAGTTCATGTTCAGCAACCTATACATATCCCTCGATGCTTTGGCACGTAGGTCACTGAACTAAGAAATTCCGACGTCGGCTCTAGATAATCCGGCACGCTGATGGCCATTAACTCCTCCAAACCAACCACATAAATCATCTTCTTCAAGTCCTCCACCACGTGGAGGCACTCGAAGGCATCAATATCCACTAATCGTGGGGCAATGATGGGGCTCCCACAAATACGATCGTAATCCCGCTGATGTCGCTCATGAATGACAGGGATGGAAAATTGTGAAGCAGAAGAAGGAGAGGAGTGGTGTGAACTGCTGGGCCTATCCCTCAAGGCCAACTGTCGATCAGATATGCGTGGGCTTGTCATACTTGGAAGAACACCTCGGTCGGCCAAGAACACCTCGGCCGAGACACAGTTGAGTGGACCGAGGCGAACTAGTGTTCGATGTGAACTTCTGAATTTGTAAGAATTTTCCCCCCAAAACACTACTAAAAGCTTCCTATGGGGTACTTATATCTTTTTCAGCAACAACCTATGGCAACGAGAGCCAAATCTATGCAGAATCGAGAGAAAAAGAAAGTGTTAGGGTTTATTCCGAAATACTCCAGATTCTGTAGATTTGATGCGTTTTTTGCGCTGTTCCTTGTTTGGAAACTGATTCTCGTACTTCCTCTGGTGATTTTGAGCCAAGAATCGTGAAAAACGATCCAAAACTGAGAATTAGAGTGAATAGGGCCGCTGCGGTCGAGGTGAGTGTAGAGAGGGAAAAGTGAGAGGAGTAAGAAACCGTCGCACCTTTTATACCCCTCACTGAATTTGATTACACCTCGGTCGAGATGTTCTTGAGCGGACCAAGGTGTCAAAGTGGATGTCAGACCTAATCACATCGGTTGACGGAGAACATCTCAGTCGAGGTCCTCTGACAGCACTCGAGATGTGTTTCAGTCAAACTCCGTCTTCTCAATTTCTCGAACTTCTGTCCTTCCATGTAGCTCATGAGTTGTAATTCCTTTTTAGAGAGTACCTGATTCTTGTCTAGGAGGACACAAAAACACGAAGCAAACTATCTAAACGAAGCTTGAAAAGGGAAAAGAAAGCAATACCTTGGATTGCCTCCCAAGAAGCGCTTGGTTTAAGGTTTCTAGTTGGACGGTACGCCATCCTCAAACAAGCTATAAGGTGTCCTCACCCCATACTTCATCTTCATCATGGGGTGAAACAAAGGATTCCATCTAAATCTCTAAAAAATGCAAGTGCTCATCGGGAAAAGAGTCATCAATGGGTAGGTCATCCTTCTCGAGCGAGATGGGTGGTAGCCGGCTGAGGTGATCCGCCATGGAGTTCTCAGATCCCTTCTTATCGCGAATCTCTAGGTCAAACTCTTGAAGCAAGAGAATCCAACGAATAAGGCTCGACTTTGCATCTTTCTTAGCCAACAAGTAACGAATAGCTGCATGGTCAGTGTAAACAATAACTTTCGCTCCCACTAAGTAATAGCAAAACTTCTCAAATGCATAAATGTTTGCCAAAAGCTCCTTTTCGGTGGTGGCGTAGTTCAGTTGAGCTTCATCTAGCGTTTTGCTAGCATAGTAAATGGCATTGGTCCGGCCATCCTTCTTCTGTCCAAGTACCGCTCCTACGGCCACATCACTAGCATCACACATGATCTCAAAGGGCAAGGTCCAATCGGGAGGTTGAATGATGGGAGCGGTAATCAACGCTTCCTTTATCCTGTAAAAAGCATCAAGGCATTCATGCGAATACTCCAAAACATCATACTTATTCAAAATATTAGTGAGTGGTTTAGAGATTTTAGAGAAATCCTTGATGAACCTCCTATAGAAACCTGCATGCCCGAGAAAACTCCGCACACCCTTAACAGAACAAGGGGGAGGAAGTTTCTCAATAGTCTCGATCTTAGCTCGATCGACCTCGATACCTCGGTTGGAAACAAGGTGTCCTAAAACAATTCCTTCGCTAACCATGAAGTGACACTTCTCCTAATTCAAAACAAGATTAGTGTCTTCACAACGTTGTAACACTAGAAAAATGTTAGCCAAACAGTTATCAAAAGAGGAACCATATATCGAAAAGTCATCCATGAATACCTCCATGATCTCCTCAATATACTCGGAAAAGATAGCCATCATACAACGCTGAAAAGTAGCAGCTGCGTTACATAATCCGAATGGCATCCGCCGATAAGCGAATGTCCCTCATGGACAAGTGAAAGTGGTCTTCTCTTGATCATCCGGATGGATAGGAATCTGAAAGAAGCCACTATAACAATCTAAATAGAAAAAATGGGAGTGTTGTGCTAACCGTTCGAGCATTTGGTAGATGAATGGAAGAGGGAAGTGGTCCTTTCGAGTGGTAACGTTCAGCTTCCTATAGTCAATGCATACAACCCGTAACGATCCTAGTAGGAATCAACTCGTTGTTCTTGTTTGTCATGACGGTCATCCCTCCTTTCTTTGGAACTATATGCACCGGGTTCACCCATTTGCTATCCGATATGGGAAATATGATACCTGCATCCAACAACTTAAGAATCTCCTTCTTCACAACCTCTTTCATGATCGGATTTAACCGTCTTTGAAGTTCCCGTGAAGTCTTATGATCATCGTCCGTTAGTATCTTATGCATACAAAAAGAAGGTTTAATACCAACAAGATCATCAATAGTATAACCCAAAGCATTTCTATGTTTCCTCAGCACATGCATCAGTTTAGACAATTCATCTTCAGAAAGAGAAGCACTAACAATAACGGGATAGGTAGAATCCGGACCAAGGAAAGCATACCTCAAGTGAGTCGGGAGTGGTTTAAGTTCCAAGACTGGGGTGCTTTTAGAGGTGGATCTGTACCTCCTCTCTCCAGTGAAGAGGACTTATATCGAAGAACTGGACTAACAGAAGTCTTAGTTGACATCATCTTGCTTGATGTCTCGGTCGTGGTCCAAGATGGGTGACCGAGGTTTTCTTCAGATAAGATCACCTTGCTTGCTTCAAAAACTGTCTCGGTCGAGGTACTGGAACTGGGACCGAAACCTAATGTGCTTTTCTTCTCCTAAATCAGTTTATCAAATCCAGCTCCTGGATATGCTTCCAATGTTTCCAAGCTTCGCACATCTACATCACACAAAACATCTATACGTTCCTCCATCATACTAAAACTTAAAAGTTTCTCAAGAGGATATTTAATAAGGATAGAGCTCACCAATTCTTGAGAATCTTCTTCATCATAGATGTTGAAGATGTCATCTTCCAAAGGCTCTCCCTTCATTGCAACCAATAACGGAAACTCCACATGATCGCCGCCAATGTTGAACTTCAACTTGGCATTCTTACAATCAACGTTGCAATCCGATGTTGCTAGAAATGGTCTTCCGAGAATGATAGGAATGAGATAATTTGCGGGAATGTCCAGCACAACAAAGTCTATAGGCATGTAGAAATTACCTAACTTGATGGGAACGTCCTCCGAGATACCAACGAGGCGGGTAATGGAGCGATCCGCCATGAATAACGTCATCTTCACGGCCTTGGGCTCTCCAAGCCGACCTTCTCGAAAAGTTCTAGAGGAATAATGCTCACACTAGCTCCTAGATCACAAAGTGCATCATAAGTCACATCCCCAACTTGGATAGGAATGCAAAACGAACTAGGATCTCTCAACTTAGATGGAATCTTCTCCTTCACGATTTGAATGAGCTCCGAAGATCTAGAGGGCATCCTTACTTCACCAAAGTCTTCCAGCTTTATCTTCCTTGACAAGATCTCTTTCAGAAACTTCCCATAGGCGGACATCCCTAGGATAATGATAACATGAATTATTGTCTATATTTTGGGGTTTGTTTAGACGTTTTATCTTCAATAATCTGCATGTTTGTATGTATATTATGTGATTATATTGTCGTTTCATCTACCTTTGCGGGAATTGAGGTCTACACCTAGTTTTGTTGTAATCGTAGGTAAAATGGCACGTTTTGCATCAAAAAGGAGCAAAGGGAGCTATGGAGTCATTGGAGCTACATTCAGGAACATAAGGAAACATCCAGGAAGCATAGCCATGGATTAGAGATTCACTTTGGACCAGATTTGAGAGATTTCACATTAAGTTGTGACTCATCTCGGTTGACTACAGAGTCACCTCGACCGAGGTGATCCAGAGAAGTCGACTCGACCGAGGCGAACACCTGGGACGTGGCGAGAATATTTTATTCTTGGCTGAGATCTTTTATCTTTGGAAAGAGGATCTTATATTTTTGGGCTTGGCTCTTGGAAGGAAGAAGATATGCTAGATCATATATTTTACCTATTTTTATGGGAAGAGATCTTTCTAAGATATCTTATCTTTGGAGAGTAATTTTCCTATAAAAAGGGTTGGATTTTCCACAAATCCAGAGCATGCTATACCACCGATTGTGTTTTATACACCGCTGCAGCCATACTCCAGTTGGGAGATTTGAAGAACCTTTTTGAAGGTTGAAGGAAGAAAGTCTATAGCTTTTATAGCTTTTGAAGGGTTTTGTAAGATCATCTTAGATTCCCTTCTTGTTTGTTGTCTTGTTGGATTTCTATCCAAGGAACGCTTGTTGTTTTGATAATTGATTCAGTTATTAAAGCCTTTCTCTTAAGGTTTTCTTGTTCAATTATTCTCTTTCTTCCCATATATTTGATTAATACTTTCATGATGATGAGTGGCTAACCTCTTTGTGTGATTCTAGGGTGATTGGCTGAAGGTTGTGGGAAAAACAATGATAGAATAATCTTAATCACAGTAGGACCCTGAAAGTTCGAGTCTTTTTCCTTAACCCTAAGCATCTCGCTCAGTCGATGAACATCTCGGCCGGGGTGGAATTTGGCTGACCGAGGTGAATTATCTGATCTGAAACTGAGAGTTAAGTGTTAGAGTTTTCCAAATCCTATTCTTATTACACCTTTCCTGGTTCAATGCAAGCCTAGGATGAGACTTACCCAGTAATTCCTTTGTTTGTTTACCTAAGATCATAAGTGTAGGTAATAAAGGTTTATCCTTTATGGGGGTTTGAGTGTGCTTTCATCCCATCTTTGTGAATTAGCCTGAGACGTACCCGGTAAAGGTTGATTCTATTCACTTAGGTGGTGTGTTAGTTTGATGTTATAGTTCTTTATCTTAATTCCTTGAGACTTACCCGGTAATAGGAGTTACGGTTTGAGGTTAGTGAGTAGTGAGACTTACCCGGTGATCTATTCCACTTTAGTAACACCTTCCCTATGCAAAAACCTCAGCTTTGTCCGCTTATCTTTAGATCTTGAGTTGGAACCACAACTAGATGCTTTAATCCCTAGAATTGCATATTTCCTTTATTGACTTTTATCATCTTTGATTGTTTTAATTGCTTTTGTGGTTAGTATTTACCAAGCTTACCTATTCCGACTTTGTTTCACTAAGTCCCTGTGATCGACCCCTGGAATTCCTTGCTTTTTACTACGATTGACCCGTACACTGCGGGTTTGCATCCTTGTTTTAAGCTTACATCTAGGGTTATAAATTTAAAGCTTGCACACACCGTTTGGAGCGAACAAGTTATTGGCACCGTTGCCGGGGACTTGGTCTAGACCGAGCCGGTTACGGTTTGCTTTTGGGGCACTTGCCCCCGTGTCTACTAACCACTCTACTTGAGTGACTTTTGCAGGTTCTTTCTTAGGTTTATGTGAAGAACCAGCACTGGGAAGGAAATCGTTCCTTACGATCCCGAACCAGAAAATACATACAAACGACTCTTGAGAGAAGCAAAGATGGCCAATCAAGACAATCGCGATCTTGAGGCCGAATTGAAGGAGGCGTTAGAACAGCTACGCCTTAGCAGGGAAGAACTAAGGCAAGAGAAAGAAGAGACTCGCACCAGGACTGAAGCGATCGAAGCAGATATGGCAGCCCTACGAGACCAGTATCTACTTCGACCGAGGGAAGACCCAGTTCCCGATGCTGGACCGATGCAGGTCCCAGTTGCAGACCCTCGACCGAGGCAGGTCCCAGTACCTGACGCCCTGGCCAAGGTACTTCCACCTCGGATGCTAGTCCGAGGCGCTCTTTTTGTAGAAATCCCGCAAACCCTAGGTCAAAGGATGGACCCCAATCAACAACTGAGGCGTCCAGGAGTTAACTGTTTGCCACTTAGCGTGCGTGCAAATAAGCTTTAATTATAAAACTAGAAATCAAGCAAGCGAACCCGCAATGTACGGATCGATATAGTTGAGCAAAAATTCCAGAGTATCGAACACAAGGATTTGGGGAGAACAAATTCAATTATAGATTATCAAGCGAGTAAATGTAAGAAGCTTTTCAAGTATTGGGAAAACAACAATCCTAAAGATCCAGGAATCCAGTTGTGGCAATCGATTCAAGACATACTATAGATATAAGGACAGAATTAAGGCATGCAAAAGTATACGAATGTAAGGTAATCGTACGGTGAAGTTCCAAAAACCTTATATGACTCACCTACAAGACACTCTCTATAAAGGTTGTTGAGGCTTCAATATAGAAATGTTCTAAAGGTAAGAATTAATGTCAAATACCCAAACTTGTAATCCAAGGATCAAGACTAACTAAACCGATTAAGGTTGTGACACTCACAATCGAGGTAGAGGTTGTTGAGGCTTCACTACCACCTAGAAAAGGGTAAGCCAAGACTAAGTTAAAGCAAATCTTTAACTTTGAATTAAAGTAAAAGCAAGTTCGTAAACTAACACAAAATTACGGGTGGTTCTTGAGTTCCACGGCCGTGGAAGCTCAAGAACAGACCGTGGTTTAAGGTTGTCGGCGATTCTCTCTAACTCTCAGGGTCCAATTTGTTTACGATCGATCTATCATCATCTAAGCCACAACTATCAACCCTTCATCTTAGAATTGCTAAAGGGTTTTAGCCAACAATAGTCATATTGATATCAAATTCAAGGTTTAAAAGAATGAAAGATGAAAACTTCCGAAAACTTTCAATAACTTTAAAGTCAATCTCAAATCCATAAATCAAGAACAATAACGTCAATAGATTTGGAATAATGCAAACAATCACGAATCTTAGATAAGAAGGAAGAACGGAATGTCAATTCGTCTCCTAAATCAAACCTAAATGAGAAGCGAAATCTTCTCACGAACAATCTTCCAAATCTTCAACTCTTCCGTCAATCCGAAAATCTCAATGGTAGAACGCAGATCTCTCAATCACAATCTCCGCAAGATGTGAAATTAGGGCAATTCCAAGTGTAAGTGGAATATGCGTCTAAGCGTAAGCCAAGGTGACGGAATCTCTCCTTTTCCGTCCTTTTATAGTGTAAGATAAAATATAAGCCCGGCCCAATTGCGTAGAAGATCGTGGCTTAAAGTGTGGCGAAAAAGATCGCCAAGATCACGGTCGTGGAAGGGTTCCACGACCGTAATTTAGAGCGTGGAAAGTGTCACGGTTTGACACAAGCCTTCCACGGCCGTAGAAGTTACTGGAATGAATCACGCTTCCCTTGCCAAGGTTCCACGGCCGTGGACTTGAACGTGGAATGTAGTACGGCCGTATTTTAGAGCGTGGTTTAGGGCAAAACCGTGATTCTTCCTTTCCTCGTACTATTCTTCAAGTTAGCACATCCTTAGCTCCTAGGAATGTCCTCAATTCATGGACATGCTCAATCAAACTCCATCCTTGCTCAATTCCGTTCGGAAATAGCTCTTAATTGCCTACAATCAACATAAAGCTTGTGTAGATCTCTATATCGACATTATAGACAAACTAGCTCACAAATGCATCAATGCTTAATCAATGACTATCAATATGGATGGAATACACTTAGAAAACGTGCCTAAAATATCACAATATTTCATGCTAACAAATAACCCCATACTTGCCACTTGCTTGTCCCTAAGCAAGGTCTTTAAAAAAGCTTTTAAACACAAATTAGGATGAAATATCTGTACCTTCTCAAAGCAATACTTCCTTTGGATGAATGTGCCTTCTAATCAATAGATCATTCTCAAATCTTGCTTCATTCGTTTATAAGACTGTCATACACTCAATCAAAGAGTAAAGAGTAAAGAAAGCTCATGAATCAATTAAACTTCCATACAAACATCATAACCTTCAAACATTATCAAAATCAATCATAAGAAACTTCAATTTAGATCACCAAGTCATATAACATTCTTTTGATCTTAAGGACTTTCAAAAAGGTCTAGAATGTGGAAAGGGAAGGAAAACTTTAAGGAATGTGGTGCATGAATCCGGGAAAGTGGATAACTACTCTTTTCTTCTTCTCTTGCGGTTTCCACAACACTTTCAACTTAGAGCTTCGCTCTCTTCCTTTCATTTTTCGACTTTACATTTGGAGTTATGGATAGAGGTGCACAAAAACCGAAGCCTAGGAGATTGGCGTTTCTCAATTTTTATGAGATGCCTCAAACCCTTAGCGCACATACCATAATCCGCTAGGAATATCGCTCAATCCGACTTTTGCAAGACACAAACACCCGGCTATGTGAATGGTGCCGAGTTACTCATCATCATGATTGACTTCCCCAAACCTATAATTTCTTTCTACTCTTTTGATTGCAAATAATTGCTTTCAAGGCCCTCCCACATCAAACATGCCAACATCAATCAACTCCTCCAAATTCCCGGATAGGTAAGGAGGCCATTATTTCAATGAGGGGTTAAATGATCAAAGAAAGAAGAAAGAAAATCGAATTGCCTTAATCATCTCAACAAGAAGTATAAGAACTTATAGTGTGATTTCAACCTTATTTTCTCAACATGATTTAAGTAACATTCATCACATTATGAAACTTGCAATTAGAAGTGTAATCAACTCATTCAATTTCTTTTCAATTCACTATTCGTTTAAGCATGCAATTGTCATCAAACTCAATTCACAAGTAGTGATTGTCATAGAAATCATCTCTATCCTTAGAAGCACAAAATTTTTCAATTTTTATGGGTTTTTCAAACTCTTTTTCATGCAATGCAATAATGAAACATGCAACAATATAATGAACATGCAAGATAGTCTCAATAGAAGCAATCAAAGTGAGTAAGAGTTATTACAAACTTTTAGTCACACCCCACCCCATACTTGGAACAAACATTGTCCCTAATGTTCAAATAAAAGAAAAAGAAGAAAAGAAAGAAAGAAAAAGACTCACAAAATGGCGGTGGAGGGGCTAAACTGTCGGTCCTCAAGGTCGTCACTGCGGTGGAGGCGGGAATGGAGAGAAGCTAGGGTCATAGTACCGCCCGAACTGCTGGCGGTAGACGTCTCTCATCATATGGTCGAGGTCATCTATACGTCCATCTCTAGCGTCAGCTCGGATCTCCAAGGCTCCCACCCTATCGGAAAGACTGGTAGCCCACTCTGGCATCTGCTCATACCAACCTGGAGCCTGGCTGTACCACCCCGGTGCATCTGACGGTGCTGGTGCTGGTGGCGGTGGCTGCTGTGCAGACCATGGTGGTAGAGCTCCGTACCACGCAGGAGGGGTCTCCATCCAAGTGGTTCTCTTGCTCACGCTGGCGCGGCGAGAAGATGAACCTGAAGCTCTGGCGGGGCGTGGAGAACGTCTAGGCATATCAGATGCTATGTCCGGCTGATCCGGAAACGTGCCAAAATCCTGCTCGGCTCCTCCTCCTCCCTCATATGGATCTCTCATCTCCTCCTCAACTATCGGTGGTGGTGGGACATATGGAGGGGCTGCAATCCTGTTCGCATGCATAGCAGCGAACGTCTCCTTCCAGTTATGGCGTCCAACCATAATGGAATACTCTGGGAGCCACTCAATGCCCCTCCCCGTCCTGCTCTCCCATGGCATAGCTGCATAAGGTGGACCTCTATGGGTGGGGAAGATGAGACCTCTAGTCATGAAGGCCTGGAGTCCTAGGGGTACAGCAAGAATACGTGTACGTGCAGAAAAATCTACCCCTAATATCCTAGCAAGGTGGGTGACTATCCCACCATATCCAATATTGCCAGCCCTCTTGTTCTTTAGCTTGCTCATGGTAGCAGCTAAGAGGGTGGCGCAGTCAGTAGGCCGTCCATATAGCATGGAATACAGAAGAAAGAGCTCATCCGTCTTGATCTTCTAAGGTGTCTCCGTCCTAGGGAAGAGACACTCAGAAAGTACCCGGTGAGCAATCTTCAAGGCTAAGTGATACATCAACTTAGCCTTGGTATCAGCTGGTTGCCAGCGGTCCTCGCTGACATAGATCATAGCGACCTCTTCCCAGAAATCCTTGGCGTAAACGCCGCTGGGGAAACGACCATTAAAGGTCTCTTGGAACCCAAAGAAGGATCCGAACTCCCGGATGGAGAAATCATAGTTCCTTTCCATCAGACGGAAAGAAACTGTCCTATCAACGTGGCTGTGCTCAAAAGACGTCACAACCTCTCTAGTGATCTCCTCGTAAGCGTCCTCTCGGATAGCCGAAAAGATGACAAGACCGGCTCTATCCAAGAGCCAAGTAAGGTCATCTATGATGTGTAGAGGAGCTAAATCCTCCAACAATAGGTACCTAGGTCCTATAAGAACCCTCTTATGGATCCTCTCTAAGGCGTCGAGATGATCCTCGTGAATGGTAGGTACCCTAGGGCTAGGAGGTGATGGTGATGAAGGTGATGATGGAGGTGAAGGGGAGGAAGGTGGTGGTGCTCTAGAGGATGAAGAGGAAGAGGGGTTACCCTTCCTCTTTTTATTTTTATCCTTCTCGTTGTTCTTGTCCTTAATTCTCCCGGACACTCTCCTCACAAAATCCATTACTGTTGAAAACCACGGCCTGTTCTTGGTGTTCCACGGCCGTGGAAGTGATAGAGACCGTGGTTCGTCTAGACTTTTCTCAAAACTCAGCAGATAATCACCAAACTCAGCAGTCAATCAGTCCTATGCTAATTCCTTCCAATTTCAATCAGTTCTCCTACAAATGCTAGCAAAAACGAAGCCGAATTGACAAAGATAGAGAAGAGCGAAAAAAACCTAGGTTTTGGATTTTAGAATCCGAATTGTGCTTTCTCCGGTGGTTTACCGCTCGAATCGTTGCTTGGATCTCGTTGGTGTTTGGATTTGCTTCAGTTTGGGTCGAAGAATCGTTGAAAACGATTAACGAACGAAAAATTTAGGTGAGGGGCGTGATTTTGGCGAAATAGGGCGTGGAAAAGCTTTGTGATGTTGTGTTTTGTGAAGAACGTGGTTTATATAGTGGCCGGCAAAATTTTTGAAAACCACGGTCTATCGGGGGGTTCCACAGCCGTGGAATTGTACGGAACCGTGGTTTTGGTGATTTTTCCAAGTCTTTAGGAAATTACGGGCACTGTAGCTGTCACGGCCGTGGTTTAGGCCGTGGAACTCTCTGTAATGCTCCAAAGTCCAAGTTTAGTCACTTTTCTTCAAAATTACTCTTCCCCTTTCCTTTTCCACTGTTCCTACATCCAAAAATACGAACATACCGGAAGGAATCGAAGGCAAAACAAAGCAAAAACGTCTAAACTAAGCTAAACTATGAATCGAAAACAAAAAACGTAAATGCAATACCTTGGGTTGCCTCCCAAAAAGCGCTTTGTTTAAGGTCTGTAGCTAGACCAAATTCGCACTTATTCGAGTGCGGTGGGCGCGAACTCTTTATCTTGGAGTTCCGGCGTATACTTCTTGAGTCGTTGACCGTTCACCTTAAATCTTCCGCCCGCTTCACCCCATACTTCAACTGCACCATGGGGAAAAATACGTTTGATTAGAAAAGGTCCGGTCCAACGAGATTTAAGCTTACCTGGAAAGAGACGAAGCCTTGAATTGAAGAGGAGAACTTGATCTCCTTCTTTGAAGTCCTTTGGAATGATATGCTTATCATGCCAACGCTTTGCTCACTCCTTATAAATCTTGGCGTTCTCATAGGCGTTCAAGCGGAGTTCTTCAAGCTCATTAAGGTTCAAGAGACGCTTCTCTCCCGCTTCCTTCATGCTGAAATTCAACCATTTGATAGCCCAAAACGCCTTATGCTCCAACTCTACCGGTAAGTGACAAGACTTCCCATACACAAGGTTGTATGGTGTGGTTCCTATGGGAGTCTTGTACGCAGTCCGGTACGCCCACAATGCATCATCAAGCTTCAAAGACCAATCCTTCCTAGTCCTTGAAACCGTCTTCTCTAGGATTCATTTGATCTCCCGATTTGAGATCTCAACTTGTCCACTAGTTTGTGGATGATAAGGGGTGGCGATCTTGTGAGTAACCCCATACTTAACTAGAAGAGCTTCAAAGCGCCGGGCAATGAAGTGAGAACCTCCATCACTAATGATAGTCCTTGGTGTCCCAAATCGTGGGAAAATGGTCTTGTTAAAGAACTTAACCACCACAATGGCATCATTGGTGGGAGAGGCAATTGCTTCCACCCATCTAGAAACGTAATCCACCGCCAAGAGTATGTATTGGTTTCCACAAGATGATGGGAACGGTCCCATAAAGTCAACTCCCCAAACATCGAAAATCTCCACCTCTTGGATGTTATTGAGAGGCATCTCATTCCTCCTAGAGATATTTCCTGTTCTTTGACAAGCATCGCAGCAGGAAACAAAGGATTGCACATCTCTAAATAAAGTAGGCCAAAAGAATCCAGATTGCAATACCTTAGCGCTAGTCTTGTTCGAACTAGCGTGTCCTCCACATGGTAGTGAATGACAATGGCGGATGACACTTTGCATCTCATCTTCCGGCACACATCGCCGAATGATGCCATCCGGACCTCTCTTAAAGAGGAGAGGTTCATTCCAAAAGTATTCCCGGACATCCTTAAAGAACTTCTTTCTTTGTGCGTAGGATAATCCGGGCGGTATCTCCTGACAAACCAAATAGTTAACAAAATCAGCAAACCATGGTTCGTTACCTTTGGAGATCACATCGATGCACTCCTCTATAATGTGTAGGTGTTCGTCCGGGAAGGAGTCATCTATAGGTAAATGGTCGTCCTCTAGATGTGTTAGACGACTCAAATGATCCGCAACAGAATTTTCCGAACCCTTCTTGTCGCGGATCTCTAGATCGAATTCTTGTAGGAGAAGAATCCATCTAATTAGCCTTTGCTTCGCATCCTTCTTTGCAAGGAGGTACCGGATCGCAGCAGGAACCGTGTAGACAATCACCTTTGCACCTACAAGATAAGAGCGAAATTTGTCAATAGCATAAACAATGGCTAAAAATTCCTTTTCCGTAGTGGCGTAGTTGAGCTGCGCTTCATCTAGCGTCTTGCTAGCATAGTATATGGCATGGGTTTGCCCTTCCTTTCTTTGTCCAAGAACAGCTCCTATAGCTACGTCACTAGCATCGCACATAACCTCAAAGGGAAGGTTCCAATCCGGAGGTTGGATAATAGGTGCTGAAATTAGAGCTTCCCTAATCATATCGAACGCATCTAAACATTCCTGCGAAAACTCAAAAACCGCATCCTTTATCAATAGATTAGTAAGAGGTTTTGATATTTTAGAGAAATCCTTTATGAAGCGCCTATAGAATCCAACATGTCCTAGGAAACTTCTTATCCCTTTCACCGAAGTTGGGGGAGGAAGCTTTTCTATAGTCTCTATTTTCGCCTTATCCACCTCAATCCCTCTACTAGAGATTAAGTATCCTAAAACAATTCCTTCCTTAACCATGAATTGACAATTCTCCCAATTAAGAACTAGGTTAGTGTCTTCACACCTTTGTAATACAAGAGAAAGGTTAGATAGGCAATTGTCAAAAGAGGAACCATAAACGGAGAAATTATCCATAAAAACCTCCATTATTTCCTCTATGTATTCGGAGAAGATGGCCATCATGCACCTTTGAAAGGTGGTTGAGGCGTTGCAAAGCCCGAACGGCATTCTCCTATAAGCGAACGTACCCCACGGGCACGTGAACGTGGTCTTCTCTTGATCATCCGGGTGTATCGGAATCTGAAAGAAACCACTATAACCGTCAAGATAGCAAAAGTGCGAATGTTGCGCTAACCTTTCAAGCATTTGATCGATGAATGGCAATGGGAAGTGATCCTTCCTTGTCGCATTGTTAAGCTTGCGGTAGTCTATGCACATCCGCCATCCTGTCACGGTTCGGGTAGGAATGAGTTCGTTATTCTTGTTGGTGATGACCGTCATTCCTCCCTTCTTTGGAACTACTTGAACCGGACTCACCCACTTGCTATCGGAGATAGGGTAGATGATACCTGCATCAAGAAGTTTAAGAATTTCCTTCTTGACAACCTCCTTCATGGTCGGATTTAACCGCCTTTGAGGTTGTCTTGAAGTCCTAAAGTCCTCTTCCATTAATATTTTATGCATGCATAGGGAAGGTTTGATTCCTACTAAGTCCTCAATAGTATATCCTAAAGCCTTTCTATGTTTCCTAAGGATAACCATGAGCTTATTATGTTCATCTATGCTTAGATCGGAACTAACAATAACCGGAAAGGTATAATTAGGTCCTAGACAAGCGTACCTTAGATGAGTAGGAAATGGCTTTAGTTCCATTGCTTTCGGAGCTTCCAATGATTCTTGAGGAGCATCCGATGCCTCTTTAGAAGTGTCTAAGGAAGTAGAAGGTGTAGGAGGAGAATCAAGAGAAGTTGAAGAAGAGGTACGATCACCCTCTTCCACGGCCAGAATAACGGTTTCCCTGCATCCTCCACGGCCGTGGTTTAGGGCGTGGAAAGGAAATACGGTTGCTCTGTTTCCTCCACGATCATGTAACCCTCTGGAGTGAGCCACGCTTTGGTTGGTGAAATCCACGGCCTTGGAATATAGTGTATGGCCGTGGATTCTCACGTTTTCTGCCTCGTCGTGGAGTTTCTCAAACTCCTCTTCACATACTTCCTCTTGGGCTTCTAAGGCTTCAATTGCCTCATTGCACTCCTCTTTTTCCCCTACATCCATTAGACTCATAGTAATAACCTTTTGTAAAGGGTCTTTGAAGAGAATAACACTTACCTCCTCTCTAGACAACCCTTCTTCATCTTGGATATTGAATTTATCCTCATCAAAGATTGGCTCCTTCACTAGAGCGGAAAGAACAAACTCTACCTTCTCCTCTCCTATGTCAAAGGCGAGTCTAGCATTCTTGCAATCGACTATGCAGCCGGAAGTTGCAAGAAACGATCTTCCGAGTATGATCGGGACCGGACTATCTGCAGGAATGTCAAGAACGACAAAATCAATGGGAACAAAGAATTTACCTAGCTTGACTGGGACGTCTTCTACAATACCGACGGGACGAGTGATGGATCGATCCGCCATGTACAACGTCATCTTCACCGGTTTAGGGTCGCCTAAACCGATCTTCCTACATAATGCAAGTGGTATGATGCTCACACTTGCTCCCAAGTCACATAATGCATCATATGTGACATCTCCCACTCCTAAGGGAATACAAAATGACCCCGGATCCTTTAGCTTTGGGGGCATTTTCTCCTTCTTGGTCTTGATGAGATCCGAAGAATCCGAACTCATCTTAACCTCTCCAAATTGTTAGAGAGGATTTTCTTTAAGAACTTGCCATAAGCTAGCATACCTACAATAGCATCAATGAAAGGTATATTAATATGCAGCTTGCTCATGAGTTCTATAAACTTACCAAATTGTTTATCTAGGCGCGCTCTCGCTCTAGATTGAGGGAATGGTAGGGGAGGTTTGTAAGCCGGAGGAGGAACGTAGACATCTTCCTTCTCCTTCCCCTTCTCTTTTTCTTTCTCAACGGAGACTTCAACAAACTTAGGCTGTGGATCGGTGGTAATCACTCCGCTCCTAGTTGTGATTGCCATCACCCTTCCCTTTGGGTTGTCCTCTGTTTTTCCTGGAAGTTTCCCTTGATTCCTAGGAACTTCCTCCGCTTGGCTGAACATTTGGTTTTCTAAAACCTTTTGGGCTTTATCAACCTTAGAAATTTGATCATCAACCTTAATGATGCGGTTCTCCAAACCTTGAAGCTTTCCCAAAATCGTTTCTAACTTGGGATCGGGCTTCTCCTTCCCCGAAGTGCTTCCTCCATTAGGTGTTTGCCCCTGGCTTTTCAAAGGAGTAGAGCAAGAGGAAGGTGGAGTTAGTGAATTTGAATTGGAAGGATAAGAGTTACCAGAATTTTGTTGATTGGAGCGCCAATTGTTGTTGTTTGAACCCCTATTGTTGTTCCAATTATTGTTCCGGTTGTTGTTGTTGCCATTCCAATTATTCGGGTTGTTGTTCCGGTTATTGTTGTTGTTGCGGTTTGTATTCTCACCACCGTTGTTGTTGTTGCCCAAGTAGCCAACATCTTTTCCTTGTTGCTTTGGAAAGTTGGTCTTGATAGCTTCCTTCAACTCTTTGATCTCATTGTTGAGGGAGAAAATTTGATTTTGAGCTTCATGTGTGAGCTTTGCTCCTTGCTCCACACGATTTCCCTCCACTTTCCGGTGAGAATACTTCTCTATGACCCTTGCTTGCTTCCCAATGAAGTCCCAAGCATCATCTTCCCTCATGTCCATGAATGTACCACATGAGAGGGATTGGAGCTTGAATTGTGTCTCCACATCCAGCCCCTTATAGTATATCTCCAACAATGCAAGCTTGGATATGCCATGATAAGGGCAATCCAAGAGCAAATCCTGAAATCTTTTCCAAGAGTGAAACAAACTTTCGTTAGATCTCATGGAGAATGCATTAATCTTACCTCTAAGTTCTGCCGTTTTGGATGGCGGAAAGAACTTAGTGAGGAACTCCGCGGAAAGGTCTTCCCACGTGTCTAGTTTCCCACTAGGAAGAGCTTGGTACCAAGACAATGATTTCCCCTTCAAGGAGAAGAAGAAAGGCTTGAGCTTATAGTTGTTGGTAGTCGCGTTCTTCGGCCTCATTGTCTCCATCATACACTCAAAGTTTTGCAAGTGTTGGTGTGGAGATTCAGCGCTTGTTCCGCCAAATTGGTTTTGGCGAACAAGAGTAATAACTTGAGGGTTGAAGCTAAACCCTTGTACATCATCAGCATCAAAGTTCACACCTAGACGGCGTGGTTGCTGCGTTGGATCCATCCTTTGGCCAAGAGTTCTTGGCTCCTCATCCACACGTTCGATCCTAGCATTCCTAGGTGGAACACGGCGATTTGCAGCTGCCCGTGGATGGAATGGATTCACATTGATCGTGGGATCAATTTCCTCTAACGGTGGCATGGAGGAGTCGCTATCCTCATTGGATGAGTTGGCTCTAACCGATCTTTCCGGTCTCCTCCTTTTCTTTTTCTCCTTGAGGTTGTTTATTTCCAACCTCATTTGGAACATCATGTTCGTTAGATCATCAACCTTCATTTGGTGACGATCCGTTTCTTACCTACGTGTCTTCTCACTCCATTGGAGTTGAGCTTCTTTCTCCGCTAACTCCGATTGAAGATCACGTTCGTTTTCTTCAGCCATTTTCTTTTCCTTACGCTTTTGCCTTAAAGTCCTCTCAAGCTCTTGATCAAGAGGTAAGAGGTCCTCGGTGTTCCTAGACCTGCGCATGCACTTGAAAAGATATCAAATAACAAGGGAAGAGCTCCCAAGCTTGACAACCAAAAACCGAATTCGGTCTAAAC
This sequence comes from Fagopyrum esculentum, assembly GCA_033239045.1. Classification (NCBI taxonomy): domain Eukaryota; kingdom Viridiplantae; phylum Streptophyta; class Magnoliopsida; order Caryophyllales; family Polygonaceae; genus Fagopyrum; species Fagopyrum esculentum. Next base: position 97,709,447 of record BSUD01000003.1, on the reverse strand, counting down.
CAAATCCCTGGCAACGGCGCCAAAAACTTGTTCGCCACTTAGCGTGCGTGCAAATAAGCTTTAATTATAAAACTAGAAATCAAGCAAGCGAACCCGCAGTGTACGGATCGATATAGTTGAGCAAGAATTCCAGAGTATCGAACACAGGGATTTGGGGGGAAAAAAATTCAATTATAGATTATCAAGCGAGTAAATGTAAGAAGCTTTTCAAGTATTGGGAAAACAACAATCCTAAAGATCCAGGAATCCAGTTGTGGCAATCGATTCAAGACATGCTAAAGATATAAGGACAAAATTAAGGCATGGAAAAGTATACGAATATAAGGTAATCGTATGGTGAAGTTCCAAAAACCTTATATGACTCACCTACAAGACACTCTCTATAAAGGTTGTTGAGGCTTCAATATAGAAATGTTCTAAAGGTAAGAATTAATGTTAAATACCCAAACTTGTAATCCAAGGATCAAGACTAACTAAACCGATTAAGGTTGTGACACTCACAATCGAGGTAGAGGTTGTTGAGGCTTCACTACCACCTAGAAAAGGGTAAGCCAAGACTAAGTTAAAGCAAATCTTTAACTTTGGATTAAAGTAAAAGCAAGTTCGTAAACTAACACAAAATTACGGGTGGTTCTTGAGTTCCACGGCCGTGGAAGCTCAAGAACATACCGTGGTTTAAGGTTGTCGGCGATTCTCTCTAACTCTCAGGGTCCAATCTGTTTACGATCGATCTATCATCATCTAAGCCACAACTATCAACCCTTCACCTTAGAATTGCTAAAGGGTTTTAGCCAACAATAGTCATATTGATATCAAATTGAAGGTTTAAAAGAATGAAAGATGAAAACTTCCGAAAACTTTCAATAACTTTAAAGTCAATCTCAAATCCACAAATCAAGAACAATAACGTCAATAGATTTGGAATAATGCAAACAATCACGAATCTTCTCACGAACAATCTTCCATATCTTCAACTCTTCCGTCAATCCGGAAATCTCAATGGTAGAACGTAGATCTCTCAATCATAATCTCCGCAAGATGTGAAATTAGGGCAATTCCAAGTATAAGCGGAATATGCGTCTAAGCGTAAGCCAAGGTGACGGAATCTCTCCTTGTCCGTCCTTTTATAGTGTAAGATAAAATATAAGCCCGGCCCAATTGCGTAGAAGATCGTGGCTTAAAGTGTGGAGAAAAAGATCGCCAAGATCACGGTCGTGGAAGGGTTTCACGACCGTAATTTAGAGCGTGGAAAGTGTCACGGTTTGACACAAGCCTTCCACGGCTGTAGAAGTTACTGGAATGAATCACGCTTCCCTTGCCAAGGTTCCACGGCCGTGGACTTGAACGTGGAATGTAGTACGGCCGTATTTTAGAGCGTGGTTTATGGCAAAACCGTGATTCTTCCTTTCCTCGTGCTATTCTTCAAGTTAGCACATCCTTAGCTCCTAGGAATGTCCTCAATTCATGGACATGCTCAATCAAACTCCATCCTTGCTCAATTCCGTTCGGAAATAGCTCTTAATTGCCTACAATCAACATAAAGCTTGTGTAGATCTCTATATCGACATTATAGACAAACTAGCTCACAAATGCATCAATGCTTAATCAATGACTATCAATATGGATGGAATGCACTTAGAAAACGTGCCTAAAATATCACAATATTTCATGCTAACATTAACCTAGGAGATCCGGCGGACCATGACTACGAACTTCGACCGCAAGTTCTTTCCATGATTCGCCAATGCCAGTTTGGAGGGCTATAGAAGGAATCCCCACATCAACATCTTCAAAATTATGAGATCTTGATGGAGACCTTGAGACCCTCAAGAATTGAAAATAACAACTACAAGCTAAGACCTTTTTACTTTTCTTTAAAAGATAGAGCTCTTACTTGGTATCAATCTCTTCCTCCAGGAAAAATCAGCACTTGGGAGGAGATGACTACGGAATTCTTGACTAAATTCTTTCCCCCCTCTAAGACCGCTGAAATGAGAGGGAAGATTAATGTATTCATTATGAAGGACAAGGAGAGCTTGTCCAAGTCATGGGAGAGGTTTAAGGACATTCTTTTGGATTGCCCACATCATGGGATTCCAAAGATAGAGTTGTTGGAGATATACTTCAAGGGACTGGACGGAAGCACCCAGTTCAACCTCCAACTACTCTCCGCCGGTACATTTATGGACATGGCGATTGAAGAAGCTTGGGACTTTATCGAGAAGCAATCTTTGCATATGGAGAAATATACCCATCAAGGAGCTGAAGGTGGAGTTAAAAGAGTTAACTTTCAAGATACTCAGCCTAACAACAATCAACTCACGTCTTTGATGAATGACGTGAAGCAATTGACGGAACTCTTGGTTGCTCAAACCAAGAAGGAAGATCAAGGACAAAGGAACAACAACAATGGATACCGTAACAATAAGAACGGTTCCCAGAACAACATTTACAACAACAATAGAGGATCCAACAAAAATAATTGGAGGACGAACAATCAAAATTCTGGTAACAATCATTCTAACTCCAATTCTAACGATTCCTCTAATCCTTTCTTCTCTTCCCTTTCTTCTTCTACTCCATTAAAGAGCCAGGGGCAAGGATCAAGTTCGTCTCAGCCGGAAAAGAAAGACGTAGTGCTGGAGGTCATCTTGATCAAGCTTAGTGCTATGGAGACTTCTATGACTTCATTTTCGAAGGCCCAAAAGGCCTTTGAACAACAACTTGCTAGTAGGGCGAATGAAGCGCCAAGAGATCCAGGGAAGCTTCCAGCAAGGACGGAAAGCAACCCTAAGGGTCAGATCATGGCCATAACAACGAGGAGTGGACTGAAAACTGCAGATCCAGTGCCTCGGTCGGTGCCAATACTGACGAAGACCACCTCGGTCCAGGTACAGTCGAAGAACACTTCGGCCGAGATGCCAACCGAGGTGGAGCCACAAAAAGCGGAGGGGAAAACTGAAGTTTATGTTCCACCTCTTGCATACAAACCACCACTTCCATTTCCCCAGTCAAGGGCCACAACACATCTAGACAAGCACTTTGGTAAGTTCCTTGACTTGATGAATAAGCTACACATTAACATTCCTTTCCTTGATGTTATTCTAGGGATGTCCGCCTATGGGAAGTTCTTGAAGGAGATCCTATCAAGGAAGAGGAAACTGGAGGACTTTGGTGAAGTAAGGATGACATCTAAATCCTCGGAGCTCATACAAATCATGAAGGAGAAGATGCCACCTAAGTTGAGAGATCCCGGCTCGTTTTGCATTCCCATTCAAGTTGGGGATGTCACTTGTGAAGCCCTATGTAATCTAGGAGCCAGCGTGAGCATCATTCTGCCGGAGCTATGTGTGAAGATCGGACTTGGAGAGCCCAAGCCGGTCAAGATTCGATTATACATGGCGGATCGCTCCATTACCCATCCTGTGGGAATTTTGGAAGACGTTTCGGTCAAGTTAGGTAACTTCTATTTACCTATAGACTTTGTCGTACTTGACATTCCCGCAGATTATCCTACTCCTATTATTCTCGGGAGGCCATTTCTAGCAACTTCGGGTTGCAACGTGGATTGTAAGAACGCCAAGTTGAAATTCAACATTGGTGGAGATGAAGTGGAGTTCGCACTACTTGCGGCCATGAAAGGAGAGCAACTAAGTGATGATATCTTCAACATCTACGATGAAGAAGAATCAAGGGAATTGGTGAGCTCTATCCTTATTAACGATCCACTCGAAAGAGTTATTAGTTTCAGTTTAAATGAGGAAGGTATAGATGCTTCGTGTGATGCAGATATACGGAGTTTAAAAGCGCTGGAAGAAGATCCAGGAGCTAAAACTGAGAAGCTAATCCAGGAGACGAAGATCTCCAGTTTCGGTTCCAGTTACAGTACCTCGACCGAGGCACTTCCTGGACTGAGCGAGGCGACTGAAGAACATCTCGGTCAACGCCTCTGCGCCTCGACCGAGGTCGAAGGCGAGATGATGTCAACTGAGACTGCTGAAAATAACAAACTTCTTACTCCTTTCTCTGACATTCATCCTCAGTTGGTGGAACATTCTATCCACCAACTTTCTGATAATAAAGGACCTTGGTATGCTGATATTGTGAATTATCTTGTTTGCCAGGAAATACCGCCAGGATTGCGTACTCTCAAAAGTAGAGATTCTTCAAGGACGTATGCCATTACTACTTGGATGAACCGCTGCTATTTAAGCGCGGGCCTGATGGGATGCTTCGAAGATGCATTGCGGAAGATGAAGTTAATAGCGTCATACGGCATTGTCATTCACTTCCTTGTGGAGGACATGCTAGCACCCATAAGACATGCGCTAAGGTATTACGCTCCGGTTTCTTTTGGCCTACATTATTTAAGGATGTGCAATAGTTTGTTGTCTCTTGTGATGCATGCCAAAGAACAATGAATCTATCTAGGAGGAACGATATGCCACTTAATAACATTCAAGAGGTGGAAATCTTTGATGTATGGGGGATAGACTTCATGGGACCTTTCCCATCCTCCGGAGGAAACCTCTATATTCTTCTAGCAGTTGATTACGTCCCTAGATGGGTTGAAGCCATTGCTTCCCCCACTAATGACGCTAAGGTGGTTGTAAAGTTCTTAAACAGGACTATCTTTCCTCGTTTCGGAACTCCACGTATCATTATCAGCGATGGAGGGACGCATTTCATCAACCGGAAGTTTAAGGCACTTCTATCGAAGTATGGGGTTACCCACAAGGTAGCAACCCCTTATCACCCTCAAACTAGTGGACAGGTCGAAATCTCGAATAGAGAAATCAAAGCAATTTTGGAGAAGACCATCTCTAGGACGAGGAAGGATTGGTCCATGAAATTGGATGATGCTCTTTGGGCCTACATGACCGCATTTAAGACTCCCATAGGTACCATCCCTTATAATTTGATATATGGGAAGTCTTGTCATTTGCCCGTTGAGTTAGAACACAAAGCCTATTTAGCGATCAAATGGTTGAACTTCGACATTAAGAAAGCCGGCGAGAAGCGGCTATTGGATATCAACGAGCTGGAGGAGCTGCGTTTGAACGCTTATGAGAATGCCAAAATCTATAAGGAAAGGACGAAGAAATGGCATGACAAGCGTATCATCCCTAAGGAGCTTAACGAAGGAGACTTAGTTCTACTCTTCAACTCCCGCCTCCGCCTCTTACCAGGTAAGTTGAAATCTAGATGGACCGGACCTTATGTTGCGAAACATGTTTTTCCTCATGGTGCAGTTGAGATATGGGGCGAAACAAGTGGAATCTTCAAGGTCAATGGCCATAGACTTAATAAGTACAAACCGGAAGTTCCGGTTGAGGAGGTTGCATCCTTATACCTCGTTTGAGAGATGTCATATGGTCCAGCTAGCGACCTTAAACCAAGCGCTTCTTGGGAGGCAACCCAAGGTATTGCTTTCTTTTCCTTTTTTTTCTAGTCTAGCTTAGATAGTTTGATTTTGCTTTGCTTTGTTTTGTTTTTGGCGTCCTAGACAGATAACATGTGACATCTAAGAAAGGAGTACAAACCAGGAGCATAACTGGAAGGACAGAATTTCGAGAATTTGAGAAGACGGAGTTTGACTGAGGCACATCTCGGTTGGTGTCAAAGCACCTCGACCGAGATGATTCTTGAGCAACCGAGACGATTAGGGTTTCTGAAGAACCATCTCGGTCCGTACCACCTCGGTCCAGTCGAGACCACCTCGACCGAGGTGACAGCAGTTCCAGAAAAGGGTATAAAAGGGGGGCTGAATTTCTCTCTCTTCTTTTACCCTCTCCTCGACCGCGGCAGCTCCCTCGCCTCGCTTCGCCCTTCTTCGATCGTTTTCGACGATTCTTGCTTCCAAATTGCAAAGAAAGGATAGAGGATCCCAGTGCAAGTGTCAATCTGCGAGAAAAACGAACCGAATCAACCGAATCAGGGTAAACATCGAAAAAACCCTAATCTCGTTCTCTTCACTGTTTTGCTTTGAATTGGGCTTTGGTTGCCCTTGCATTTGCTGAGAAACAGATTAAGTACCCCATAGGAACCAATTGTAGTGATTTTGAGGGAAAAGAATTGGATTTTTGAAGAAATTCGTCGCGCAGTTATTCGCCTCGGTCCAATCGTTCTGTGCCTCGGCCGAGGTGTTCTTGAGTTGTGTCAGGCCGACCGAGGTGATCTGACAGAGTGTTGAAAAATGAGTTCAGATAGACAGCTTGTCCTGAGAGATAGATCCTCCTCTTCCCCTTCTTCTTCTTCCTCTAGACCATATAGACCGGTGATCCACGAGAGACACCAGGTCGATTATGACCGTATTGCAGCTCGTCCAATGATTGCACCGCGCTTCTTGGACATTTAGGCTTTTGATTGTCTCCATGTGGATGGAGAATTGAGGCGGATGATCTCGATGGTAGGGCTAGATCAGTTTACTGAGATCCGTGCACCTGCCTATTTAGAGCCTACCTTGGAGTTTGTTAGCTCCTTCACCTACCTCCCCACAGAGCGTTCTGTGAAGTACCGGTTGATGAACCGGAACTTCCTTGTCACCTTAGAGTACTGGAGAGACATTTTTGGTTTCCCGGCCCCGACTGCTGTAGATTTTCCCTCCCGGACTGTAGCTAGGGAGTTTTGGGGTCAGATTGCTCACGTAGTTGAGCACGCAGATAGATGGCGCCCTGGAGACTCCAGGGAGCGTATCATTTTTCACCTAGCCTTTAGGTTAGCTCACCGTATTTTCAGTGAGACGCTTCTGGCGCGTACTGAGACGCCCCAGAAGGTCTGACAAGGGGAGCTTTTCAGCATTTACTGCATGGTGACTGGAGGGATCCCAGACTTTGGCTTGATGCTAGCAGAGGATCTGCACAGGATCAAGGCCAAGGCGAAGGGGGATATCTGCTGCGGAGGCCTCGTGACCCACATTGCTAGCTATCAGGATATGGATCTCAGCGCTTGTACTATGGTGGCGGCTGCCAAGCCGCTAGGACTTCAGAAGATGATCACTCGGCGGATTCTGGTTCCCCGAGGACCCACTACACCATATGCAGCCATGCCATGGGAGCTGACTACACCACAGGGGATCAGATGGTCGCCCCAGTTCTCAATTTATGACCCTCACTACTGGCAGACTGCTTGGATCCCATTGATGGAGGATGCTAGAGAGGCAGCAGCTGCACCAGCTGAGGAGGATGAGGTGGAGGAGAAGACTATTGATGATGATGACAGGGATGGTGGAGTTCCTATGGATACGGGGACTGATACTGTTGGGACGAGTGCGCTGGTTATTGACATAGATGATGATGATACTGAGCCTACACCAGCCACATCACCAGTGAGACCTGCTAGGCGTAGGGTACGCCGACACAGAGATCTAGAGGCTCACCGTCGGATCGATGATCTGACGGATTAGATGATCGATTCTTATGCTGCCCTATCACTGGATATCCATGAGATGCAGGAGAGACAGCATTACCCGCACATGATGGCGCAGATTCAGTTTCAGCAGATCATGGGCTACCCGTTCGACCCATCTTAGTATCCGTATGTACCACCACCACCACCACCGGATCATGACTATTGAGAGCCGCATGATTTTCTTTCTTATTTATTATGCAGCTCAGCTTTATGTCCGGTGAGTATTTTATTTCTTTAGACTTATTTTGACCCACTGGGACAGTGTGTCCCAAGGATGGGGTGTTTATGTATTTCATTGACTTATGTGATGTATGACTCTACATTATCGGATATTTATGCTTATTTTGCTTCTATGGATTTTATCTGAGATTACATGCATACATACAAGTTATTTGATTGAGAAAAACGTCAAAAACTAGACAGAAAAAAATTTTTTTTAACCTCGACCGGGGCAGTTCTGGCCGAATGAGGTTATTCACCTCGGTTGACTTAGAACACCTCGACCGAGGTGGGTTAACTGAGAGTTTTCGAAACGATTTTGTGCTTTTTATCTGGATATGATCTCAGTGAAGATCTTGTTGCTGACTGGTTTTGAAATCTTTATGTGTTTAAAAGGTTTTATGATATGTTTAAATTGCTAAATGCTTTGTTTGAAATTTTTGGTATGTTTAATACTTTGTTTTTATCCAAATTATGTTGAATTTGAAGGTTGACACCGCATTATGAGTTCTCTCACTTTCTTCCTGGAAAGACCAAGGCAATTCATCCTTCTCTCTTCTTCTTCTTGATCATGCTTAGCCCCTCATATACATTTTTGCCTCCCTTTACCTATCCAGGAATTTGGAAGCAAGCGAAGTGGTGAAAGCAAGTGAAGTTAAAGTTGAGAAGTTGGCTGGAAGTGAAAATATTAGAAAGAAATAGGTTTGGGGAAGTCAATCATGATGATGAGTAACTCGGCACCATTCACATAGCCGGGTGTTTGTGTCTTGCCAAAGTCGGATTGAGCGATATTCCTAACGGGTCATGGTATGTGCATCAAGGGTTTGATGCATCTCAAGAAATTGATGATTGCTGATTTCCTAGGCTTCGGTTATTGTGCACCTCTGTCCATGCATCCCAAAAAGTAAAGTAAAAAAGAAAAAGTGTGAAATAAGCAAAGCTTATTGGTGGAAGATGTTGAAAGTCAAAGTGAAAGTGAAATGATATCCTTTTCCCGGATTCTAGCACCACATTACCTTACATACATCCCTACCCTACACGTTTCTTGACCTTTCTTTTGGGAAGCCCTTGAGACCTCGAGCTTGTTGATTGACTTAGTGGTTTAAACTGGATTATGCATGATTAATTTTGATAATTATGACTTATTATGCATTCTACGATTTTATGCAAAGATGAACAACTTTCTTATATTTATAAAATGTTTTGATCATATTTTGATTTTAAATTCCATGAAGTGTTATCTTAGAGTGATCTATGATTGTAGCACACCATAAAAATGTTTTTGAAAGACTTTTTCATTAATTTTCTTGACTTATAATCCATTCTATCTTGCCTTTTATATGCGGAACTTGCTTGGGGACAAGCAAGGGCTAAGTATGGGGTATTTTGATAGCATGAATTATTGTCTATATATTGGGGTTTGTTTAGACGTTTTATCTTCAATAATATGCATGTTTGTATGTATATTATGTGATTATATTGTCGTTTCATCTACCTTTGTGGGAATCGAGGTCTACACCTAGTTTTGTTGTAATCGTAGGTAAAATGGCACGTTTTGCATCAAAAAGGAGCAAAGGGAGATATGGAGTCATTGGAGCTACATTCAGGAACATAAGGAAACATCCAGGAAGCATAGCCATGGATTAGAGATTCACTTTGGACCAGATTTGAGAGATTTCACATTCAGTTGTGACTTACCTCGGTTGACTACAGAGTCACCTCGACCGAGGTGATCCAGAGAAGTCGACTCGACCGAGGCGAACACCTGGGACGCAGCGAGAATATTTTATTCTTGGCTGAGATCTTTTATCTTTGGAGAGAGGATCTTATATTTTTGGGCTTGGCTCTTGGAAGGAAGAAGATATGCTAGATCACATATTTTACCTATTTTTATGGAAAGAGATCTTTCTAAGATATCTTATCTTTGGAGAGTAATTTTCCTATAAAAAGGGTTGGATTTTCCACAAATTCAGAGCATGCTATACCACCGATTGTGTTTTATACACCGCTGCAGCCATACTCCAGTTGGGAGATTTGAAGAACCTTTTTGAAGGTTGAAGGAAGAAAGTCTATAGCTTTTATAGCTTTTGAAGGGTTTCGTAAGATCATCTTAGATTCCCTTCTTGTTTGTTGTCTTGTTGGATTTCTATCCAAGGAACACTTGTTGTTTTGATAATTGATTCAGTTATTGAAGCCTTTCTCTTAAGGTTTTCTTGTTCAATTATTCTCTTTCTTCCCATATATTTGATTAATACTTTCATGATGATGAGTGGCTAACCTCTTTGTGTGATTCTAGGGTGATTGGCTGAAGGTTGTGGGAAAAACAATGATAGAATAATCTTAATCACAGTAGGACCCTGAAAGTTCGAGTCTTTTTCCTTAACCCTAAGCATCTCGCTCAGTCGATGAACATCTCGGCCGGGGTGGAATTTGGCTGACCGAGGTGACTTATCTGATCCGAAACTGAGAGTTAAGTGTTAGAGTTTGCCAAATCCTATTCTTATTACACCTTTCCTGGTTCAATGCAAGCCTAGGATGAGACTTACCCGGTAATTTCTTTGTTTGTTTACCTAAGATCATAAGTGTAGGTAATAAAGGTTTATCCTTTATTGGGGTTTGAGTGTGCTTTCATCCCATCTTTGTGAATTAGCCTGAGACTTACCCGGTAAAGGTTGATTCTATTCCCATAGGTGGTGTGTTAGTTTGAGGTTATAGTTCTTTATCTTAATTCCTTGAGACTTACCCGGTAATAGGAGTTACGGTTTGGGATTAGTGAGTAGTGAGACTTACCCGGTGATCTATTCCACTTTAGTAACACCTTCCCTATGCAAAAACCTCAGCTTTGTCCGCTTATCTTTAGATCTTGAGTTGGAACCACAACTAGATTCTTTAATCCCTAGAATTGCATATTTCCTTTATTGACTTTTATCATCTTTGATTGTTTTAATTGCTTTTGTGGTTAGTATTTACCAAGCTTACCTATTCCGACTTTGTTTCACTAAGTCCCTGTGATCGACCCCTGGAATTCCTTTCTTTTTACTACAATTGACCCGTACACTGCGGGTTCGCATCCTTGTTTTAAGGTTACATCTAGGGTTATAAATTTAAAGCTTGCACACACCGTTTGGAGCGAACAGATAACATCAATGAAAGGGATGTTAATATGTAGCTTATTCATAAGGTCAATGAACTTACCAAAGTGCTTGTCTAGATGTGTCCACGCCCTTGACTGATGGAACGGGAGTGGTGGTTTATAAGTAGGAGGTGGAACATAAACTTCAGCTTTTTCTTTCGGTTTTTGGGGCTCCATCTCGGTTGGCACCTCGACCGAGGTGTTCCTTGTCTGATCGTGGTCCGACCGAGGTACTGGATCTGTAGTCTTCAATCCATTGCGTGTTGTGATAGCCATGATTTGCCCTTCTGGGTTGTTCTCTGTCCTTGCTGGAAGCTTTCCAGCATCCCTTGGCGCTTCATTCGCTTTGTTGAAAAATTGTTGTTCTAAGGCTTTTTGTGCCTTCGAAAATGAATTCATAGATGTCTCCATAGCATTGAGCTTGATCAATATAGCCTCCAGTACAACGTCCGGTTTCTTGGGCGGCTGGGACGAGCTTGATCCAGGCTCCTGGCTTCTCAATGGAGTAGAAGAAGAAGAGGGGGTGTAAAGAGCATTTTCTACATGAGAATAAGGGTTACTAGAATTTTGTTGATTCGATCTCCAATTGTTGTTGGTATTTATGTTGTTGTTGTTGTTGTTGTAATTATTGTTCCGCGGCCCTTGATAATTTTTTCTTCCTTGATATCCACCATCTTGCTCCTTCTTAGATTGAGCTAATAAAAGATCCTTCAATGCTTTGACTTCATTGTTGAGCGAGGTGATTTTGCTACATTTAATGTTGTATCTTGAAAGCTAACCCTCCTTGCTCCATCTTCAACTCTTTGATGGGAATATTTATCCATGTGTGAAGCTTGATTTTCTATGAAATCCCAAGCTTCATCTATCGGCATATCCATGAAAGTGACGACGGAAAGTAATTGGAGCATGAGTATCTTCATCCAAACCCTTGAAGTATATCTCCAACAACTCGATCTTTGGAATCCCATGATGAGGGCAATCCAACAAAAGGTCCTTGAAACTTTCCCATGACTTAGACAAACTTTCCTTGTCTTTCATGATAAAAGCATTAATCTTGCCCCTCAATTCAACAGTCTTTGATGGGGGAAAGAACTTAGTAAGAAACTCCGTAGTCATATCTTCCCAAGTTTTGATTTTTCCAGCCGAAAGAGATTGATACCAAGCAAGCGCCTTGTCTTTCAATGAGAAGTAGAAAGACCTCAACTTGTAGTTGTTGTTCTCCACTCTTGATGGTATCAAAGTCTCCATCAGAATCTCGTAGTTTTGTAAATGCTGATGTGGAGATTCTCTCTCCAAACCTCCAAATTGACATTGTCGAATCATGGTTAGAACTTGAGGTCGAAGTTCATAATCATGCTCAGTTGGATCTATTATATTGACTCCTGGACGCCGCACTCCATCCTCTAACTAGGGTTTGTGGAACTCCAGCAAAAAGAACATCTCGGTCTACCATCAGCGGCATCCGAGGTGGTGGTTTTATCTCGTCCGGTGCAACTAGGACTGAGTCTTGCCTCGGTCGAGCAACTAGGACCGGTCAAGGTAAAAATTGAGCCCGTAGAGCGGCCATATCAGCTTCAATCCCTCCAGTTCTTGCACGAGTCTCATCTCTCTCCCGCTGCAATTCTTCTTTACTGAGGCAAAGTTGTTCTAATGACTCCTTCAATTCGGCTTCACGATCGTGATTATCTTGATCGACCATCTTAGCTTCTTTCAATCTTCTCTTGTATGTCTTCTCTGGTTCGGGATCGTAAGGAACGATTTCCTTTCCAGCACGAGTTCTTCACATAAATCTAAGGAAAGATCCTTTGAAATCACTCAGGTAAAGTAACCAATAGCAACAAGGGCAAAAACCCTGAAAGACAAGCGAAACCGGACTTGGTCTGGACCAAGTCTACGGCAACGGCGCCAAAAAATTGTTCGCTCCAAAAGATGTGTGCAAGCTTTAATATTTACACCAAGAATAATTGCAAATCAGCGAACCTGCTGTGTACAGATCGATTGTAATAAAAGAAAGAATTCCAGGGTCGAACACCGGGACTATGGTGAAACAAAGATCGGTAGATCAGGTTGTCAATTAAAAAAAACAAGCAACAAGCAAAGATAACAAAGATGATGTAATAACCAGATAAAGAAAATGCGGATTCTAGAGATTAAAGCATCCAATTGTGGTTCCGACTCAAGATCTCAAAAGATAACATGGACAAAGCTGAGGTTTACAAAGAGAAGGTGTTTCTAAGGTGGGAATAGATCACCGGGTAAGTCACACTACTCACTATCCCAAACCAAAGATCCTCTCACCGAGTAAGTCTCAAGGTACTAAGGAAAGGAACTATAATCTCAAACTAACATACCACGCAAGGGGATATAATCAACTTTTACCGGGTAAGTCTCAAAGATGGGATGAAGGCACACTCAAACCCTAATAAAGGATAAACTTTTACTACCTACACTCATGATCTTGGGTATATAAACAAAGGAATCACCAGGTAAGTCTCATCCTAGGCTTGCCTTGAACCAGGAAATGTATAACAAGGATAGGATTTGGCAAACAGAAACCTCTACTCAGATAAGGATCAGGAAAGATCTCACCTTACTCAGTTCATGTTCCATCTCGGTCGTAATGTTCTACGGCTGACCGAGGTGTTCGTCGGTTAAGGTAAAGGCTCGAGCTTACAGGGTCCACTGGGATAAAGGCTCATTCTTTCATCGTCTTTCCCACAACTTTCAGGCAATCACCCTGGAATCGCATAAAGAACTTAGTCAATAATCATCATGATAACAATAATCAAATATATAAGAAAAGAATCAATATTTAAACAAGAAAACCTTAAAACAAAGGTCTCAATAACTCAATCAAACAATCAAACAAATAATCAAACTGCGTACCTCAATCACAATCAAAAAAGACAACAAACCAAACCAAACTTAGAAAATCTTACAACTTCCTTCAAACTTCCTTCAAAGCTAGCTTCCTTCCTTCCTTGATCTTCAACCTTCCAAACTTCCTTCCAGACTCTGGAGACAATGCTCCACGATCTTCCTGAATCTGATGATCCAGAGATGATTTCTCTTCAGCAAATCAACCTCTTTATATAGGAGAATCACCTTCCTAAGATAAAATATCTTTAACGGCAATTTCCTTCTATAAAATATCTTCCAATCTTCCAAAATATATCAGCCAAAAAGATATGCTTCCTTCTAAAAATCCATCCTAAAATATGGAAAAATCACTTTCCAAAAATAGAAGATCTCATCCAAAAATAAAGATCTCATGTCCCGTCATCAGTTTGCCTCGGTTCAGCCTATCTCCTAAAGATCACCTCGGTTGAGGTGGCACTGTAGCCAACCAAGGTGAATCTCAGTTAAGCGTCAATCTCTCTGAGCTGGTCCAAAATCAATCTTCTATCTCATTTTCATGGTTCATGAGCATTTCTTATACCTCCTCAATGCTCCAAAATGTAGCTCCAATGACTCCTTAGATTCCTTAGCTCCATTTCGTTCCAAAACGTACCATTTTCCCTACAATTACAATGAAACTAGGTGTAGACCTCGATTCTCACAAACGTAGACAAAACAACATAATGTTAAAAAGTTATGCATCCATAAATGTAGATTTATGAAGATAAAACGTCCAAACCAATCCCAAAATATAGACTATAATACATGCTATCAGGGTTCCCAAAACTAGGGTCAAGCTCAAAGAACAGACTAGGCAGGAATAGATTATGTAGAGTGAACTAAAGGTAAAATAAAACAATTAAAGATGCATAAAAAGTAAACATGCTCGTGAATTAAACTCATGACTACTTCACTACAAGCTCCCCTCAGAATTAGAGTGTATAACCTATAACACCCAAAATCCGTAGGATTCCGGATGTCACATTGGGATCGGATCTCACAATGGATCCTGACCCTAGCCTGACAATAAGTTCACCGGACCTTACAACATGGCATTGACAAATAGAAAAAAAATACATAAAATTATATAAATTGTACAACCAAAAGGTCAACAAAATCATAGCCGAGTATAAAGCAGCATCCTCACACAGGAGGTCTACAAAATATCATCCTCACGCAGGAGGGAAACCTTAATGTACAAGAGTCCTCGGCCTATCTAGATCACTCAACATCACGCCTATCCTGCAAGGCATCTACAACATGGTATGAAACCATTAGCTAACCATTTAAATATAAGGTAATGCATAAGCACAAGCACAATCATGAAAGATAAACACATAGGCATGCTATCACACATTTACCCATCTTATCATCTTTATATGATAGTCATTCACTCAAATCGTATATATATAGATAGACGAAACTATGTGACACAAGGAACATATCATCCTCACCTCTAGGCCTGCTAGCCATCTGGAAGTAGTGTCGGTCACACAACCCGTGTACCGTATGGGAGTGTGAAAACTCCACCTTGTTTATAATATTTTACACGTGCACGTGTTGATGATGGAAGATTTAACACAAATGTAGTAGTTTGATACACTAACAATGTATTGATTATATTCTCTATATGCTTGGTTGGTTTAAATTCAGTGCAGGAATTATCGAAGATTTCAAAAGCCTTGATGTCAAGGGCCTTGAAATATAACTCAAGGACACAAGGAAGATAGTGTTACAAAGGGACGATCTCAAAGGCCTTGAAGTTATATAATTGCACGAAACAAGGATTCAAGATGCAAAGAAGATTTTCCAGGAACGATTTGCTCAATAGAAATATTTCAAGGAAGATCTTTTTCAACCGAAGATTAGAGAATTTTTTTAAAAGATTTTCTAAAACCGAAAAGCGTCAAGATTTATTCTCGTTCGATTCAACAGAAGACGAGATGATTAAGAAGCTAAGGATTCGGTGTGTTCTCAAGAGTAGAAGATCTGCAACATCTACCTTATCTCAAAACACGAAGCGATCTTCATGGAGAAGAAGATTCATCTTCAAACGGTCATCTCTCTAACGGCTAGAAGTCCTCTCCATCGAAGAGTATAAATGAAGATGATGATCGAAGAAGAATAGATACACAAGCATATACGGAAAACATCTTTACGTCTTCAAGCAACCTAAACATCTTCACTTGATTCGTTGTTTTTCTTTCTCTCATTTACGCAAAAGCTTTATCCCCTTAGAGAGAGAAAACACAAGAGCTCAATTGGAAGATCTAAATAGTGTTATACTAGAGTTTGTTACTCTGCGAAGTAACTAGGCTATTATAGCTAGGTGAGAGTTGGAGCTAGATCGTAGCGTTAGCTACAGTGAGAGAAGAAGGGGATTTCTTCTAGTTTGTATCTAGGACTCTTTTAAGCTGATAATAGATAGTTAGATCCTAAGGCTATACCCTGAGACGGAGAGTAGGCTATTTAGAGCCGAACTTCGTAAACATATCCTCGTGTCAATCTTTTACATTCCGCACTATATCTTTCTATTGTGACTAACCTTGTTTTGCAGGAGCACGAAGTCAAGGCCCTTGAAAGTTGTTTCAAAGCCCTTGAAATCAAAGTTTCACAAAGATCACATATCGACATCAAGGCCATTGAAAGGAGTTTCAAGGCCTTGAGATTTGGTTTGCGAAAAGTTCCCATACTCTATTCAACCCCCCTTCTAGAGTATCTTTTAACTTATTTATTTCACCTACCGGTTCTTCAATTGGTATCAGAGCTAGACTCACGTATATTGATTTAACCATCAGTGAGACTAATCATGAATCCTTTAGGTGATGGTGGATTTGCTCAAGGAAGATCCTCATCTCGACCACCACTATTCTGTGGCAACAACTTTGCTCATTGGAGAGCACTCATGCGCATGTTCATTATTGACTAGGATATGGAGCTTTGGTCCATCATTCAAAATGGACCTAAAGTTCCAATGACACGATTGAAGATGTCCAAGTCCCAAAGAAGGAAGTTGACTTCACACATGCTGACCTGGATAGTGTGTCAAAGAATTACAAAGCAATGAACCTACTATACTGCGGATTCGATGCAAATGAATTCAACCGCATCTCATCATGCAAGAGTGCAAAAGAAATATGGGACAAGCTTGTGGTCACTCACGAAGGAACAAGTCAAGTCAAGGAAACAAAGATTAGCATCTTTCTCAAACAATACGAGCTATTCAAGATGAATCCAAATGAAACTGTCAAAGAAATGTTCACCAGATTCACCAAGATCGTGAACAACTTGGACTCACTAGGAAAAATCTTCACAAATGAAGAGAAAGTTAGGAAGGTTCTAAGGAGTCTACCTAAATATAAGTGGGGACCAAATATGACTGCTATTGAAGACGCTCAGAATCTCACAACTCTTCCTCTTGATGACCTCCTTGGAAAACTCATCACACATGAAATGGTTCTTGGTGAAGAAGATGAAGAGCTCCCATCCAACTCCAAAAATTTGACATTAAAATCAAGAAGAGATGAATTACCATCTGACGAAGAGGATAATGATGACGATGATGAAGAAGATGCTATCGCCATGATCTCTAAGGGTCTCGCAAGAATTCTCAAGTTAAAGAAACAATTTGTTAATAGAGAATATCCACGAGCATCAAAACCCCGGGGTAAGTTTTCTAACTCTAATAAGAAAACGAGAGTACTGACTTGTTTTGAATGTGGTAAAACAGATCATCTTGTGAAGGATTGTCCACAAAAGAAGAGGACCAACTTCAAGAAAAATCATCGAAAGAAGAAAGCTATGGTTGCTTCATGGAGTGATTCAGAATCAACAAATGAATCCGAAGACAAAAAAGAACAAGTAAACTTGTGTCTCATGGCTGATCATGAAGAAAATCCATACCTGTATGTTGACAATATGGTAAGTACAATTATGTCCCAACCTGAATCTGACCTGAAACAATTCCTTAAAGATATTATCATATGTGATGAGGAACACAAAATAAGGATAAATTCTTTAAAAGAAAAGCTTCATGAACAAGAAAAACAACTAAGTGAAATGTCTCTCGAAATTGAAAATCTTAACACAAAAAAGGTAGACCTTGATGACACTATCAAGGCCTTGGAATTAGAGAACCTGATTTTCAAGGACAACCTCTCCTCTCTTCATCAAAACTATATCATTCTAGAGAAAAAGAAAGTTGATCTAACTTTGATGTGTCAAGACCAGAAGGCTGCACTTGTTAAGTTTACTCGTTCAAAAGCTAATCTTGAGAGAATGATGGGTGAACAACAGCCCTCCCTTAACAAAAATGGTAAAGGTTATCATAGGAACTTTCCTAGAAAACCTATCACTACTTTTGTCAAGGCAAAAGGAAGTATTCATATGCCTACTTGCTTGTACTGTTGTAAAAAGGGTCATGTAAAATCTACATGTCGTTATAGAAGAAATGATCCTTATATCTTCAGAAACACCTATCCTTTATGTTTAAGGAAACAGGTTAAACAAATCTGGGTTCCTAAAGGTACTAGACCACCAAACATGATCGAACATGAATATGAACCAAAATATGCCATTTGGTCGACCCGGAAAGGTTGATGTTTGCTGTTTTACAGGATATCATCAAGGTAAAGGAGCACTAATGGATATTAGATAGTGGTTGCTCAAGACACATGAGTGTAAAAAGCTCCTTATTCTCAGATTTAAAGAAGCAATCATGTGGAACCATTACTCTTGGTGATAAAGAAAAGTGTGACATTATTGGCATTGGTAAAATTTGCTATAATTCATCTATCTTTATTGATGATATTTATCTGGTTGATGGTTTAAAATATAATATGCTAAGTACTTCTCAAATATGTTATAAAGGCAATAAAGTCATGTTTGATTCAGATAAATGTGAGGTTCGAGACAAAAAGACGGGTGAAGTGGTGCTTACTGCTCTTAGATGTAATAATGTTTATTCCATGAGTACTAACCAAGTTTCAAGAACTAAGCTAAAATGTCTAAAGGCCTTGACTGATGATCCAAGGCTTTGGGGAAGTAAATAATGTTTATTCCTAGATGTAATAATGTTTATTCCATGAGTACTAACCAAGTTCCCATATTCTATTCAACCCCCCTTCTAGAGTATCTTTTAACTTATTTATTTCACCTACCGGTTCTTCAGAGTGGATTGCGCCCTTCCTGTATACCAGGTGGCCTAACGTTAGAGAACTTCCCAGACTCCACGGAGGGATGAAAGGGAAAGGATATAACAACCACGCATATGGGGAAGTAAATAAAACATAGGTCGGTAATAAACGGCCTCACATTCTATCATAGCAAACATATAACACACACCACTCATGCAAACACCCAATATAAGGATGGTAGCTAAGTAAGTCCTACGGACTTATGTCAACCTCGTATAACACTCAACCACAATGAACCTCCAATCCTGAAAGGCACACAGCCCAATAACAAGGGATAAAGATGTATCAATCTCTTATCAATTAAAGGGGTCACACCTAGACTCATGGGATCCATAGGATCATCCTCAAGCTAAACCTCACAACCTATAATCCTCAAAAGCCGTATAAGGCATACATGATCATAACATTATCCACACACTCTCATCTATACCTTGCATGGTACTACACACTCTCAGTAGGAAAGGAAGAGGCAATGCCATCCATAGGCAAGCCTAGAAGCAAGACACACTTGCAGAACCAAGAGCAAGGTCAAGCTGGTGCAGGTGGCCGCAGGGGCAGCTGGAAGGTGGCGCAGGGGTGGTGACAAGGTGGCACTGGGGCGGTAGCAAGGTTGCGCAGGGGCGGCTGGTGTGAAGAGTGCACACCTTCAGCTCCTCTTCACTTCTTCTTTCGAATCTCTTCGCTCCTTCTTTAGCCAGCAAACAAGCCCATACATAAACATACATATATACATCAAATGAAGCCAATCGAGGCTGCCAAAAGATCAAACTTGTGGAACCTAAGCTAGGGATGAAGAAAAGAATGAAAGAAGCAAGACAAGAAGAGATGGAGGAAGGGCTCACCAATCTGAACCTAATCAGAGGAAATAACCTCACCAAAATCTCAAGGCTGGCTCAATCTCAAGCACAACAGCATCAACAAGCATCATCATCAGCATCCACAAGCAAAGCCACACAAAACTCTCACAAACTCAACAAGGATCCAAGAAGATCAAGAAAGAGATCAAAGGAATGAAGGAGAAGAAGATGAACGTGAGGGGGAAGATGAAGTTGTAAATGGGGTAACCCTCATTAGGAGAGAGAGAAGGAAGCTTATAAAGGAAGGAAAAGGGGTAAAGCACATGTCAAGAGTCAACAAAGACGGCTGCAACACACCCTAAACCACAAGGGTGGCTCAAGGAGGCGCAGGTGCGGCCCAGGCAAACCGCAGGGGAGGCCTCTGGGTCACGCAGGGGCGGATCAGGCACAATCTGTGCCCTCAGCACTCACTCTCAGCTCCTCGGAAACTAAGGCTCTTACATAACCCGCAAACGTACTTTAAAGCACTTCTTAATCAAATGTTTTAAATTAATGGACACAAAACCATAAATCTATAAATGCGTCTAGATCTAGACGCATATGCAATCACTCTGCCCCTCTACATCAACACACATCCCAAGCCTAGCTTGGATACATCACTGTAAACCAAAAAATCCTCTAAACCCTCTGGCTGTGCTAAAATAGGAGCAGAAGTCAAACGCCTCTTCAACTCCTCAAAACTCTAGGCACACTGCTCATACCACACAAATCTGGTAGTCTTCCTCAGTAGACTCGTCATTGGACGAGCAATCACAGAAAATCCCTCCACAAAGCGTCGGTAATACCCGGCTAGGCCAAACGCCTTGACGTTCGTCGGTGTCGTCCATGATGCAACATACTCGATCTTCGCCGGATCAACCATGATCACATCGGCCGGAGACAATATGACATAGGAAAGCTACTTTTGACATCCAGAACTCACACTTAGAGAGCTTGGCATACAAATCTCTATTCCGCAATATGTATAAAACCGTCCTCAGATTACCGGCATGCTCCTCTCTACTGCGAGAGTACACCAGGATATCGTTTATGAAGACCACTACAAATTGATCAAATAAGTCGATGAAAATACTGCTCATCAACTCCTTGAAAACCGTTGGGGCATTCATAAGCCCAAATGGCATCATTACAAACTCGTAGTGTCCATATCGGGTATGAAATGCAGTCCTGTGCACATCCTACTCCCTCACCCTCAACTGGTGATATCCTGAACGTAAGTCGATCCGGGAGAACATTGTCGCTCCTTGAAGCTGATCAAGTAGATCATCAATACGAGGCAATGGATACTTGTTCTTGATGGCTACCTTATTCAGCTCTCCGTAGTCAATTCACAATCTCAATGATCCATCTTTCTTCCACACAAAGAGGACAAGTGCTCCCTACAGGGATACGCTAGGGCGGATGAAGCCCTTCTCAACCAACTTCTCGAGTTGCTTCTTCAGCTCCAACATCTCGACAAGAGCCATGTGATATGGGGCCTTCGAGAACGGTCTCGTACCAGGCTTCAGCTCGATGCGGAAGTCCACACTCCTATGAGGTGGCAAACTAGACAACTCAACAAACACGTCGATAAACTCACAAACCACTGGCATATCCTCCAATGCTGGTCTCTCTCCATCCTTCATGGCATAATACCAGAAGGCATCACATCCCTGAGCTATCAACTTTGTTGCTCGTACAAAACTAATGACAGAACCTGTGTTCCCAAGTCCCAACTTCGGAAGGCTTCTATTTGACCTATCTTGGTAGAGACTGTTACAATCCTCCTACCTACATCTAAAATTACACAGTGTCTACACATCCAATCCATACCTAAAATGGCTTTCTCATGAACCAATGGCATGACAAAAGAGTTTACAAGCAACCCACAAGTCCCTAAACAAATGGGACAATCATGTATCTCACGGGTACTTTTGACCCTACTATCATCAGGTAACCCCATCAAAGAAGGTCTACTCTCTACTGTATCTAAGCTCAATCTATTAACGCATGCATTAGAAAGCAAAGAGTGCATATCACCCATATCAAACAGAACTCCACTAGGTAAACCATTAACGAAATTGGTACTTGTAACAGTTAATGCCAGAAGCTCCACTGCATATCATCATTCAAAACTCAGGCCTATGTTCCTTTGGTATCACCGAGGTCATCGCCATAGTCTCTGCCTTTACTCCTTCTGCACCGGAAAGAGGAGAGCCTCGTTGGGAAGGAATACTGCCTTGCTAACAAAAGGGAGCCAAATGGCCTAGTTCACCACATATGAAGCAAACTATCGGTGCCAAGGAACACTCAGAGCGCAAATGGCCTGGATCAACACAGTTGAAACAAGATCTCATCTCGCCAGAAGTCCGTGGTTTCTTCTTTGTTCCGGAAGCTTCAGTAGGTCCCACTAGTGTTGGTAAACCTAGGGTAGGTCTACCTACTCTCGCGGCTTCCTCCCGTAGGCATATATATTCTCAAAACTCGAATCTACTAATCATGACATAGTGTGTCTCCTCTGGTCCAATCTCTGTTGTAGACAGATCCACGGTGGAAACTTGTCCCTGCCCTATAACTATTGAAGGGAGAGGGGGTGTACCCCTACCTCGTCCCACTACAAATGTCACTCTAGTCCGAGCCATCTGTAGGGTATACATACCTAATCTTATAAGGCTATATATATGCCATACGTATATATATATAACGCATACACATAGTCTATAATACATATATATACATATATATACTATTGAGATCCACGGTAGAGGTGACGACTTCACGTACATTCTATCCCAAAATAACAACTTTTAAAACCAAAATCTTTTGAAAACGTCACATCCCTTTCGGGTTCTGTTTATTTTATCCACCCGAGCTCACTGTAGGTAGCAAGTGCCATTGTTGTCAACCTAAGGCTTTGATACCAACTCCGTGACACCCCAAATCTGCAGGATTCGGGATGTCACATTGGGCTAGGATCTCACAATGGAATTTGACCCTAGCCTGACAATAAGTTCACCGGACCTTACAACATGACACTGACAGATAGAAAACAAATACATAAAACTGTATCAACTGTAGAACCAAAAGGTCAACAAAATCATAGCCGAGTATAAAGCAACATTCTCACATAGGAGGTATACTATAGCACCCCGAATCCGCGGGACTCGGAGTGCCACATTTGGCTAGGATCTCATAACGGATCCTGACCCTAGCCTGACAACAAGTTCACTGGACCTTATAACATGACACTGACACATATGAAAACAAATACATCAAACTGTACAAAATTGTACAACCCAAAAGGTAAGACAACATAGCCAAGTATGAAACATAACACCCTCACACAGGATGTAACAAAAGACCATCCTCACGCAGGAGGGAAAGATAACAAACCCAAAAGCCCATACAACCTATGTACGAGACGTCCTCGGCCTGCCACTCTACTAGATCACCCAGCAGCATGCCTCTCCTCTGCGGCATCTACAACATGGTAATAAACCATTAGCTATCCATACACATATATAGAGTAATGCATAAGCACAATCACAAGTAAGGAAAGATAAACATATCAGCATGCTTTCACTCATTTACCCATTTTATCATCTTTATAATGGTCATTCACTCAAATCGTGTGTATATATATATATAGGGTCCGGTTCCGGTGAGGAGGACCCTTGCAGATAGGAATGAGGAGAGTTGGGGTGGTGACATGTGACATGCCACATCACCAATTTTTCCCCCCAAATTTTCTTTTTGTAAATAAAAATTGGTGTTCATATTTTTATAAGTATGGGTTCATTTTTAAAAGAGTCATTGTTTATATTTTATCAATAAATATTCATTTTTTCTCAAAACTAACTGTTCATTTTTTAACATTAAATGTTCATTTTTTTTTATTTTTTTAAAATATTTTTTTGGATATTTTTTTTGAAAATTATGCTATTCTTTCAAATCGTGTTAATAAAATATGATGTTCATTTTTTTACAAGTATGTATTCATTTTTTTACAGTTATGGTGTTTATAATATGATGTTCATTTTTTTGAAAATTATACTTTTCTTTAAAATCGTGTTTATAATATTTAGAGATCGAATACGTAAAAAATTGTGAAATCAAAGAGAATACAAGACGATTCAGGTTTTGTTTCTTCGAATTTCTACTCTCACTGTTTAGATTTTCATTCGTAAGGTTTAAGTTTCATTATGTTTGATGTTTGCGTTCGAAATCAAATTTGTTTGAATTATTTTGTGTTTGATAAGTTTGATTGAGAAAATACATGTATATACATATGTTGAGTTGGTCTAATAGCTGCAATTGAATAAGCTATATGCTCATTTTAGTGTGCACGCAAACTGTTCGGCAAAATGCCTTATAGAAAAATAGTTTATAATATTTACAGGAACAATGACATATAAAGTATGAACACTGACGAATAAAAATATGAACAATGACGAATAAAAGTATGAACACCGATGAGTTATCTATAACTTTGACACATACATAACATATTATGATCATCTTTTAACGTTATGTGATGAGTTTTTTATTTTTTGTGGTTATATACTGTAAATGAACATCTATGCATTATAAAATGAACACAAAAGAATAAATGGGCATGACACTTTGATGAATAAAAATACTATGAATACTGATGTATAAAAACATGAACAATGACATATAAAAGTATGAACACCGATGACTATTTTGAACGTAGGGGTATTTTTCTAGATTTTAAGTCAATTTACAAAAATGCCATTAATGATGAGCGTGTGAGAGTCCTTTATTTAAATCCATCTAATGGCTTACAACCCTCCTAATTTCTATCTACAAGCTCTCTCCTCACTTGAACTAAAATCTATATATATATAAATATATATATATATATATATATATATATATATATATATATATATATATATATATATATATATATAGGAAAATATGTGACACGAGGATCCATACATCCTCGCCTCTAAGCCTGCTAGCCATCTAGAGTGGAATCGGTCACACAACCCGTGTACCCTATGGGTGTGGTGTTGTACCCTCCCCGTATACCAGGTCTGGCCTGACTCAAGAGAACCTCCCAGACTCCACGACAGGATGAAAGGGAAAGGTTATCACTACCACGCATACGGGGTAATCAACATAAGACATAGGTCGGTATAAACGACAACACATGCTATTATAGCAACACAATAATCACACACCACTCATGCAAACACCCAATATAAGGATGAGAGCTAAGTAAGTCCTATGGACTTACCTCTACCTCGATCACAACTCAACCACGATCACCTCTGCACTGGAGGGACAACACAACCTATAAATAAGGCATAAGAAGATATATTAGACTCCTAACCACATAAGGGTCACACCTAGACCCAAAGGGATCCAAAGGATCAACCTCAACCTCACTCACAACCTAACAAACCTCAAAAGCCATACAAGGCATAAACTGATCATAAATATCATTAAAACTCAACCTCACACATCTAGCATGATCCTAAGCACTCATACTATGAAAGGAGGGAACAAAGGCACCCTAAGGAAGGCCTAGAAGCAACAGACACCTGCAGAACCAAGTGAAACACCAAGCTGGTGCAGGTGGGCGTAGGGGCGGCTCACTGGTGGTGTAGGGGCGGTGCACTGGCCGGTGTAGGGGCGGCTGTAGGGTGGCGCAGGGGCGGCTGTAGGGTGGCGTAGGGGCGGCTGGTGTGCAGAAAACACCACTTCAGCTCCTTCTTCACTTCTACCTTCGATTCTCTACTCTTCTTCACTCCAACAGCAACATACATGTGTGATATACATATATATGCATCAACATAAGCCAAAAATCATGGCTGAACATGATCCAATCCTAAGGAAAGCTAAACTAAGCTAAGGAAAGAGAGAAAATATGAAGAAACGAAGAAAGGAAGAGGAGAAGCCATAAAATCTTACCAACCAGCTTTCCAAGAGATCAACACAGCACCAACAACACCCTCAAGCTAGCTCCATAAGGCACAACATCATCATCAACATCAAAGTCAAGCCAAACTAGGCAAAAACTCTTACAAAACTCAAACAAAGATCAACCAAGGTGATCCAAGAGAGGAGAAGAGAAGAAAGTGTGCGTAAGGAGAGAGAGAGAAGTCTGAGAATGGTAACCCTCATCAAAGAGGAGAAGAAGAAGTATAAATAGGAGGTAAAAGGGTAAAGCATGGGTAAAAGGGTCAAAGAAGGCGGCTGCAGCACACAGAGCTGCGGGGGCGGACCTTGTGAGCCATAGGGGCGGACCAGGCTAGGCGCAGGGGCGCTCCCTAGGTCACGCAGGGGCGGCTCAGGCATAAACCTGGCCCCTCTGCTCCCTCTCTCAACACTCAGCAACTAGGCTCTTACATCTCACCCCCCTATAAACAAGTTTCGTCCTGAAATTTGCAAGATCCCAAAGCCTCTCGGACCCACAAGTCGAGGGATAACTCACTCTCTCTATCGGAGGTATCACATCTCCGATCAGAAGGTCATAACCTATAACAGATCTATAACCATAAACATCAACATGGAGGAATCATGCACTCCAGAAAACAGGGCCATAACACTACCCAAAGGCAGAGAGGAATCACGTCTCTCGCTATATCACATCACAGGGCATAAATGAAGCACATCTTTAGCCAAACATAACACAAGCATAGAGGAAATACGTCTCTAGCCAAACCATAAGTATATACATCGCATGGAAGAATCACATTTCCACTGAAACTATGTCCATCAAAGTAGAATGGAGGAAAGAACCATTTCTAGCTAAATCCTAATCTACCCAGATAGCATGGAGGAAAGAACCATCTCCAGCTACAAACATAAGTCATACTCAAATAGCATGGAGGAAATAATCATCTCCAGCTATAACATACATCATGCTAGTATAGCAAGATCTAATAAGATCATAAGGCACATCATCCCTAGCATGGAATAAACACATCAAGGCATGTAAGCACATAAGTTCATAATCACATACTCACCAAGATAGCACTAAGATCTACTCATCGACCCTAGGTGCATCCATCTCGGCATAAAACTCTGGATAGTTCCTCTGGATACTATCCTCAGTCTCCCATGTACCCTCCTCAGGTCTACCTCTCGACCACTATATCCTCATCATTGGTATGTCCTTCGAACGCAGGCGTCTCACACCTCGCTCTAGGACTGCAATAGGATGCTCAGCAAAGGTGTGGTCCGGCTCTACCACCAACTCATCATAACTCACGATGTGTGTTCGCCACTTAGCGTGCGTGCAATCAAGCTTTAAATTTATAAAACTAGAATAAAAGCAAGCGAACCCGCAGTGTACGGATCAACGTAGATTAGCAAGTATTCCAGAGTATCGAACACAGGGATTTGGGGGGTTAAATTCAGTTAAGATTATCAAGCAAGTAAATATATGGAGCTTTTCAAATTATTGGGAAAACAGCAATCCTAAAGATTCAGGAATCCAGTTGTGGCAATCGATTCAAGATATACTAAGGATGTAAGGACAAAGTTAAGATATGCAAAGGTATACGAATGTAAGGTAATCGTACGGTGAAGGTCCAAAAACCTTATATGACTCACCTACAAGACACTCTCTATAAAGGTTGTTGAGGCTTCAGTATAGAAAGGTTCTAAACAAGAATTAATGTCAAATACCCAAACTTATAATCCAAAGATCAAAACTAACTTAACCGATTAAGGTTGTGACACTCATAATCGAGGTAGAGGTTGTTGAGGCTTCACTACCACCTAGAAAAGGCAAGCCAAGACTAAGTTAAAGCAAATCTTTAACTTTGGATTAAAGTAAAAGCAAGGTTCGTAAACTGAAATAAATCACGGGTAGTTCTTGAGAATCACGGCCGTGGAAACCTAAGAACAGACCGTGATTTAGGGTGTCGACGATATTTCTCTAACTCTCAGGGTCCAATCAAATTACGATTGGTCTATCATTATCTAAGCCACAACTATCAACCCTTCACCTTAGAATTGCTAAAGGGCTTTAGCCAATCATCATCATCATTATGATATTAATAATCAAATATGAAAGGGAGAAAAGGTAAAACCTTTAAATCTCAATAATAAACTCAAAACAAACGTCAATCAAATACAATAACTGCAAACCGTGTTCAATGGATGTAGAATCAAAGGAACAGAAAAACCTCACAAAATTTCAAGGGACAATGAAGAACGGGATGTCAATCCGCCTTCAAATGTAAACCCTAAGATCTTCCAACTCTAAAAATAGGAAAGTGCGTCCTTCCCCAAATCTTCCCTCCAAATAGCAAGACCTCCAAGTCTGCCTCTCTAAGTATCCTTTGGAGAATTTGACTCCAAGTCCCGGGGTTGTCACCGTCCTCCTTCAATGTTGAAGCCTCTCCAATATATGTAGGGATCTATCTAGGGTTTAAAGATAAAACCCTAAATATTTGGGTTGAAAAGAAGTCGAATCCGCTGGTATCAGAAGATACTCTGGGCCGCGTCATAAGGTATCAGAAAATACTTTGGCGCGTCAGAAGGTATCAGAGAATACTTTGAGCCGCGTTCGAAGGTATCAGAGAATATTTTGGGCCGCGTTCGAAGGTATCAGAAAATACTTTGGGCCGCGTTCGAAGGTATCAGAGAATACTTTGGGCCGCGTTCGAAGGTATCAGAAAATACTTTGGCGCGTCCTAAATCCCTTTTATGCTCCTTTTTGTCCCGCTTCAAGGCTTAATCCTTAAATGTGCCATTTTTGTTCCATAATTCGCCAAATTACCTACAAATGCAATAAAACTCTGTGTAGACCTCTATTCTTGCAAAGTAGGTAAATATAACCATAAATGTCATGAATGTATGTCTATGCATGCAAAATAAAGGGAAAATCTACACAAATACATGCCTAAAAATAGGTCATAATTCATGTCATCAAAATACCCCATACTTGCATCTTGCTTGTCCCCAAGCAAGGTTCAAACTTAAAATACAAGATGATATGGATTATGAATATGCAAAAATAAAGAAAAACCACAATATTTTGGTTGTGCTTCTATTCATAGATCACCCTCAAATAGTTGCTTCATAACTAATGATAATCATCATATAGTCGAAAGGAAATATAGCATGGAAAGGATAATCACACTTTGTAAGAAAATCATAACATGCATCATAACTTGCAATATATCAAAATCAATCATGAGGAATCCAATTTAGACCACAAAGCCAAACACATTCCAATGATTTGAAGGACTTTCAAGTAAGGTCAAGAATGCGGAAAGGAGGGAAACTTATAAGGGATGTGGTGCATGAATCCGGGAAAAGGAATAACCCAACTCTTTTACTTTTCTTTTGATTTTACAACACCATCAACTTAGAGCTTCGCTCTCTTCTTTTTCAATTCATTTTTCGACTTTACTTTTGAAAATATGGACAGAGGTGCACAAAAACCGAAGCCTAGTAGATTGGCGTTTCTCAAATTTGAGATGCCTCAAACCCTTGATGCACATACCATAATCCGTTAGGAATATCGCTCAATTCGACTTTGGCAAGACACAAACACCCGGCTATGTGAATGGTGCTGAGTTACTCATCGTCATGATTGACTTCCCCAAACCTACAATTTCTTTCTATTCTTTGAATGCAAAATTTTGCTTTCATGGCCCTCCCACATCAAACATGCCAAATACTCAACTCCTCCAAATTCCCGGATAGGTAAAGGGGGGCAATATTTCAATGAGGAGCTAGGTGATCAAAGAAAGAAGAAAGAAGGTATCGAATTGCCTTAATCATTTCAACAAGAAGTATAGGAACTTATAATGTGATTTCAACTTCAATTTCTCAACATAATTTAGGTAACATTTTCACATTATAAAACTTGCAAAAGAGGTAAAATTCATTCATTCAAATTCTTTTCGATTCACTATTCTTTTGAGCATGCAATTGTTATCAAACTCCATTCACAAGTAATGATTATCATGGAAATCATCTCAATTCCTTAGAAGCACAAAAAAATTTCAAAATTTTTCAATTTTTTATGGGTTTTTAAAGTTCTTTTTCATGCAATGCGAAAATGAAACGTGTAACACATAATGAACATGCAACGATAGTCTCGAATGAAAGCAAACATAGAGAGTAGAGTTATTACAAACTTTTAGTACATCCCACCCCATACTTAGGACGAACATTGTCCCTAATGTTCAAAAGAAAGAATAAAAGAAAGAAAAGAAAAAGAAACTCACAAAGTGGTGGCGGGAATGTCTAAAACGAACGGTCCTGCATCGAATCACTGCGGCGCCGGCGGAGGTGGGAATGGAGAGAAGCTGGAGTCGTAGTGCCGCCCAACTGCTGGAGGTAGACGTCCCTCATCATGTGGTCAAGGTCGTCGAGGCGTCCGTCTCTAGCGTCGGCCCGGATCTCCAACGCTCCAACTCTCTCTGAAAGTCCGGTAGCCCAATCCGGCATCTGCTCGTACCATCCCGGGGCGTGATCGTACCATGCTGGGGCGTCGGATGGTGCTGGTGGTGGTGGATGTGCTGCTGGCTGCTCTGTGGACCAAGGAGGGGGGGCGGCATACCAAGTGGGAGGTGTGGTCATCCACGTGGGCCTCTCACTCACGCTAGCGCGGCGAGATGACGAGCCTGAGGCTCTAGCTGGACGTGGAGAGCGTCTAGGTACATCTGGGGCTGCCTCCGGCTGGTCCGGAAACGTGCCAAACTCCTGCTCCGCTCCTCCTCCACTCTCGTACTGATCTCCCATCTCCTCCTCCTCCACAACCGGTGGTGGGACGTAAGGGGGAGCTACTATCCTGTTCGCATGCATCGTAGTGAACGTCTCCTTCCAATTGTGGCGTCCTGCCACAATGGAGTACTCCGGCAGCCACTCAATACCCTTGCCTGTCCTACTCTCCCAAGGCATGCCCGCATAAGGCGGACCTCTATGTGTGGGGAAAATGAGACCCCTAACCATGAAGGCATGTAATCCTAAAGGTACGGCGGGTATACGGGTGCAAGCAGAAAAATCCACACCTAAACTCCTAGCAATGTGGGTCACTATCCCACCATATCCAATGTTTCCCTTCGACTTGTTCTTGAGCTTGCTCATCGTAGCAGCCAAGAGAGTAGCACAATCTGCACGGCGTCCATAAAGCATACAATAGAGCAAGAATAGCTCATCCGTCTTGATCTTTTGGGGCGTCTCCGTCCTAGGAAAGAAACACTCCAAAAGAACGCGGTGAGCTATCTTCAAGGCTAAATGGTACATCAATTTAGCCTTGGTATCGGCGGGCTGCCAACGGTCCTCGTCGGCGTAGATCATCGCAATTTCTGCCCAAAAGTCCTTGGCGGAAACGCCACTCGGAAGTCGACCATTGAAGGTCTCATGAAATCCAAAGATAGTCCCAAACTCAACAATACTCAAATGGTAGTCTCTTTCCATGAGACGGAAAGAGACGGTCCTATCTACATGGCTGTGCTCGAAGGACGTCACAACCTCCCGGATGATCTCCTTATATGCGTCTTCTCGGATAGCCGAGAAGATAACTAATCCGGCTCTATCCAAGAGCCAAGTGAGGTCATCAACTATGTTAAGAGGATATAGATCCTCCAACAACAAATACGTAGGGCCAATCACTGCCCTTTTCTGTATCTTCTCGAATGCAGCAAGGTGGTTCTCGTGTATGGTTGGGATTCTAGGGTGAGGAGGTGAGGATGGAGGTGAAGGTGAAGATGGTGGTGAAGGTGAGGATGATGGTGGTGCCCTAGAGGATGAGGAGGAGGAAGGATTTCCTTTCCTCTTCTTATTCTGCTCTCCCTTCTTCTCTTTTATCCTTCCCGACACTCTCCTTACAAAATCCATTCTGCAGCAAAATTACTGTCTGTTCTTCAAGAATTACGGCCGTGGTTTACCCAGAGGCCGTGATTCGTCTCAAAATCTCACAAATCTCAGCAATTCAGCAAGCTATCACCACAACAAGCAGTCCTAATCTAATTCCTTCCAGTCTTTATCAGTTCTTCCTAAAAATCTATAGCAAAAACGACTCAAATTGGCGAGAATCGAGAAGAAAGAATAAACCTCTTTTTCGGATTGAAAAATCCGAAATGCGCGTTTGTTGATGGATTTCCGCTCGGTTTGTCGCTTGGATCTTGTTTGTGGTTGAATTTGCTGCAGTTTGGGAAGAAGAATCGTTGAAAACAATTAGGAAACGAAGAATTGGAGGAGGTCGTGGGGTTCCGGCGTCTAGGTCGTGGAAAGGGGAAATTTTTGGGATGAGTTTGTGAAGAACGTGGCTTATATAGTGGCCGGCAAAATTTCCAAAAATTACGGTCCATCGGGGGGTTCCACGGCCGTGGAATTGTATGAAACCGTGGTTTTGGTGATTTTTCAAAGGCTTTTGGGAATTACGGTCACTGTAGCTATGACGACCGTAATTTAGACCGTGGAACCTCCAGTAAAGCTCCAAAGTCCAAATTTCGTCACTTTTTTTCGACATTATCCTTCCTTTTCCCTTTTCCATCGATCCTGCAACCAAAAACACGAACATACCGGAAGAAATCGAGGCAAAATAAAGCGAAAAGGTCTATTCTAAACTAAACTATGAATCGAAAGCAAAAGTAAGAATGCAATACCTTGGGTTGCCTCCCAAGAAGCGCTTCGTTTAAGGTCCGTAGCTAGACCAATCTCGCACTTATTCGAGTGCGGTAGGTGCAAACTCCTCAGCTTGGAGTTCCGGCGTATACTTCTTTAGTCGTTGGCCGTTCACCTTAAAACTTCCGCTAGCTTCACCCCATACTTCAACTGCACCATGGGGGAAAATACGCTTAATTAGAAAAGGTCCGTTCCAACGAGATTTTAGCTTACCTGGAAAGAGGCGAAGTCTTGAATTGAAGAGGAGAACTTGATCTCCTTCTTTGAAGTCCTTTGGAATGATATGCTTATCATACCAACGCTTTGCTCTTTCCTTGTAGATCTTGGCGTTTTCGTAGGCGTTCAAACGGAGTTCATCCAGCTTGTTGATGTCCAGGAGACGCTTCTCTCCCGCTTCTTTCATGCCGAAATTCAGCCATTTGATAGCCCAAAACGCTTTATGCTCTAGCTCCACCGGCAAGTGACAAGACTTCCCATACACAAGGTTGTATGGTGTGGTTCCTATGGGAGTCTTGTATGCAGTCCGGTACGCCCATAATGCACCATCTAGCTTCAAGGACCAATCCTTCCTAGTCCTTGAAACCGTCTTCTCTAGAATCCCCTTGATCTCTCTATTTGAGATCTCAACTTGTCCACTCGTTTGTGGATGATAAGGGGTGGCGATCGTGTGAGTAACCCCGTACTTAGCTAGAAGAGCTTCAAAGCGACGGGCTATGTAGTGAGAACCTCCATCACTAATGATCGTCCTTGGCGTCCCGAATCGCAGAAAGATGGTCTTGTTAAAGAACTTAACCACCACCATGGCGTCATTTGTGGGAGAGGCAATTGCTTCCACCCATCTAGAAACGTAATCTACCGCTAATAGTATGTATTGGTTTCCACAAGAGGATGGGAATGGTCCCATGAAATCTACTCCCCATACGTCGAAAATCTCCACCTCTTGGATGTTGTTGAGGGGCATCTCGTTCCTCCTAGAGATATTGCCTGTTCTTTGACAAGCATCGCAGCAAGAAACAAAGGATTGCACATCTTTAAACAAAGTAGGCCAATAGAATCCAGATTGTAATACCTTTGCGCTAGTCTTGTTCGAACTAGCGTGTCCTCCACAAGGTAGTGAATGACAATGGCAGATGACACTTTTCATCTCATCTTCCGGCACACATCGCCGAATGATGCCATCCGGGCCTCTTTTAAAAAAGGAGAGGCTGGTTCCAATAGTATTCCCGGACGTCCTTGAAGAACTTCTTCTTTTGTGCGTATGATAGTCCGGGCGGTATCTCCTGGCAAACCAAATAGTTAACAAAATCAGCAAACCATGGTTCGTTACCCTTGGAGATTACCTTGATGCACTCCTCTATGATATGTAGGTGTTCGTCCGGGAAGGAGTCATCAATGGGAAAATGGTCGTCCTCTAGATGTGTTAGGCAACTCAAATAATCCGCAACAGAATTTTCCGAGCCTTTCTTGTCGCGGATCTCAAGATCGAATTCTTGTAGGAGAAGAATCCATCTAATAAGCCTTGGCTTCGCATCTTTCTTTGCAAGGAGGTACCGGATCGCAGCATGATCCGTGTAGACAATCACCTTTGCACCTACAAGATAAGAGCGAAACTTGTCAATAGCGTAGACAATGGCTAAAAACTCTTTCTCTTTCGTCGCTAACACAATAATAGGCATACTTCTCCTCCAAATATTCATAATGGTCCGCCCTAGCACCTTGCCATGCAAACCAGGCTGGATCAAATGCAGGTTCATAGCACCATGTAGCCATTGGTGAACCTGAAAACTCAAAAACTCATACCGAAAAGATATCAAATAACAAGAGCAAAGCTCCCAAGCTTGACAACCGATAACCAAATTCGGCCTAAACCAAATCCCCGGCAACGGCGCCAAAAACTTGTTCGCCACTTAGCGTGCGTGCAATCAAGCTTTAAATTTATAAAACTAGAATAAAAGCAAGCGAACCCGCAGTGTACGGATCGACGTAGATTAGCAAGTATTCTAGAGTATCGAACACAGGGATTTGGGGGGTTAAATTCAGTTAAGATTATCAAGCAAGTAAATGTATGGAGCTTTTAAAATTATTGAGAAAACAGCAATCCTAAAGATTCAGGAATCCAGTTGTGGCAATCGATTCAAGATATACTAAGGATGTAAGGACAGAGTTAAGATATGCAAAGGTATACGAATGTAAGGTAATCGTACGGTGAAGTTCCAAAAACCTTATATGACTCACCTACAAGACACTCTCTATAAAGGTTGTTGAGGCTTCAGTATAGAAAGGTTCTAAAGGTAAGAATTAATGTCAAATACCCAAACTTATAATCCAAAGATCAAAACTAACTTAACCGATTAAGGTTGTGACACTCATAATCGAGGTAGAGGTTGTTGAGGCTTCACTACCACCTAGAAAAGGCAAGCCAAGACTAAGTTAAAGCAAATCTTTAACTTTGGATTAAAGTAAAAGCAAGGTTCGTAAACTGAAATAAATCACGGGTAGTTATTGAGAATCACGGCCGTGGAAACCTAAGAACAGACCGTGATTTAGGATGTCGACGATATTTTTCTAACTCTCAGGGTCCAATCAAATTACGATCGATCTATCATTATCTAAGCCACAACTATCAACCCTTCACCTTAGAATTGCTAAAGGGTTTTAGCCAATAATCATCATTATGATATCAATAATCAAATATGAAAGGGAGAAAAGGTAAAACCTTTAAATCTCAATAATAAACTCAAAACAAATGTCAATCAAATACAATAACTGCAAACTGCGTTCATCGGATGTAGAATCAAAGGAACAGAAAAACCTCACAAAATTTCTAGGGACAATGAAGAACGGGATGTCAATCCGCCTTCAAATGTAAACCCTAAGATCTTCCAACTCCAAAAATAAGAAAGTGCGTCCTTCCCCAAATCTTCCCTCCAAATAGCAAGACCTTCAAGTCTGTCTCTCTAAGTATCCTTTGGAGAATTTGACTCCAAGTCCCGGGGTTGTCACCGTCCTCCTTCAATGTTGAAGGCTCTCCAATATATGTAGGGATCTATCTACGATTTAAAGATAAAACCATAAATATTTGAGCTGAAAAGAAGTCGAATCCGCTGGTATCAGAAGATACTCTGGGCCGCGTCATAAGGTATCAGAAAATACTTTGGCGCGTCAGAAGGTATCAGAGAATACTTTGGGCCGCGTTCGAAGGTATCAGAAAATACTTTGGGCTGCGTTCAAAGGTATCAGAGAATACTTTGGGCCGCGTTCAAAGGTATCAGAGAATACTTTGGGCCGCGTTCGAAGGTATCAGAAAATACTTTGGCGTGTCCTAAATCCCTTTTATGCTCCTTTTTGTCCCGCTTCAAGGCTTAATCCTTAAATGTGCCATTTTTGTTCCATAATTCGCCAAATTACCTACAAATGCAATAAAACTCTGTGTAGACCTCTATTCTTGCAAAGTAGGTAAATATAACCATAAATGTCATGAATGTATGTCTATGCATGCAAAATAAAGGGAAAATCTATATAAATACATGCCTAAAAATAGGTCATAATTCATATCATCAATGTGCCTCGGATCTGGTATGTACCCTCTCAGCTGAGACACATGGAACACAGGGTGAACACCCTCTAATCTCGGAGGCAAAGCTAATCTGTAGGCTGCCCTCCCAACTTTGTCCAGTATCTCAAAAGGACCGACATATCGGGGACTCAACTTCCCCTTTATGCCAAAATGTCTGACGCCACACGTCGGGGATACTCTCAACCAGACATGAGCTCCTACACTGAACTCTAGAGGCCGTCGCTTCTTGTCTGCATATGACTTCTGGCGACTCTGTGCATCCAGCATCCTCTCTCTAATCAGTGCTACTCGAGCCATATCATCCTGAATCTGCTCTAGCGATATCCCACTGATACTGCTAGGCTCATCCCAACATAAAGGTGTACGGCACTTACGTCCATACAGTGCCTCATAAGCAATCATCCCTATAGATGCATGCCAACTGTTGTTGTATGAAAACTCAACAAGTGGGAGGTAATCAGACCATCCCTATCCCCAATCCAACACACAAGCTCGCAACATATCCTCCAAAGTCTGGATGGTCCTCTCTGACTGACCGTTTGTTTGGGGGTGAAACGCATTCGTGAAGTGTATACTCGTCCCCAAAGTAGTCTGAATTTGCTGCCAAAACCTCGAGGTAAATCGTCCATCTCGATCAGAGCCGATCGTCCTCAGTACACCATGGAGCCTCACTATCTGTCTAGTGTACTCAGCCAACCTACTCACTAGCCACGTCTCTCTGATAGGGATAAAATGTGTTGTTTTCGTCAGTCTATCAACAACAACCCAGATGGCATCAAAACTCCTACTAGGTCTCAAACCAGTCACAAAATCCATGGAGACGTCCTCCCGCTTCCACTGCGGCACTGGCAGTGGATGGAGCTCACCTCCATGTCTGCAATACTCTATCTTGACCTACTGACAGGTCGCACACTGAGCCACAAATCTGGCTACATCGGGCTTCTGCCCTCCCCACCAATATGAACGTCTCACATCATGGTACATCTTACTCGTACCTAGATGTACAGAGTGAGGTGTACAATGAGCCTCCTGTAAGATCCTCTGTCTCAACTCTGCATCAACAGAAACACAAATGCGATCATGTCGCCTCATCACTCCGTCAGCTCCAATGGAAAACCGTGGTGCCTCTCCACGAGACATCCTCTCTTTGATCCTCATCAAGGTCGGGCAAGTCCCTTGTTTCTGTTAGATCTCATCCAACAAACCAGGTAAAACCTCTTAAGCATACAACTAGGCATCCTCATCAAGAAACTAGATATCAATCTCTAGCCAAGCTAGATCCCTTTGAAGCTGAGGTTTTACAGTCAATCTCGCAATAGCCTTCTCTCGAGGCGTCTTCATGCTTAAGGCGTCAGCTACCATGTTCGCCTTTCCAGGATGATACAAAATCTCAAGGTCAAAGTCCTTGATCAACTCAAGTCATTGACGTTGGCAGTTGTTCAACTCCCGCTGCGTGAAAATATACTTTAGAGTCTTATGGTCTGTGAAGATCTGACATGTAGTACCATACAGGTAATGTTTCCTAATCTTCAAAGCAAGAACTACCGCTTCCAACTCCAGGTCATGAGTCGGGTAGTTCTCCTCATACGTCTTTAGCCGTCTAGACGCATAGCAATCACTCTACCTCTCTGCATCAACACACATCCCAAGCCTAGCTTAGATGCATCACTGTAGACCACAAATCATCTGAACCCTTTGGCTCTGCCAGGACAGGAGTAGAAGTCAAACGCCTCTTCAACTCCTCGAAACTCTGAGCACACTGGTCGGTCCACACAAATCGGGTAGTCTTCCTCAAAAGACTCGTTAGTGGATGGACAATCACAAAAAATCCCTCCACAAAGCGTCTATAGTAACCTGCTTGGCCAAGAAAGCTACGCACTTCCTTGACGTTCATCGGTGTCGTCCATGCAGCAACAGACTCGATCTTCGCCGGGTCAACCATAACCCCATCGGCAGAGACGATGTGTCCAAGGAAAGCAACCTCAGACATTCAAAACTCACATTTAGAGAGCTTAGCATACAACTATCTATCCCTCAAAATCTGCAAAACCGTCCTCAGATAACCAGCATGCTCCTCTCTATTACGAGAGTACACCAAATTATCATCAATAAAGACCATCACAAACTGATCAAGGAAGTCGATGAATATACTGTTCATCAACTCCATAAGGACTGATGGGGCATTCGTCAGCTCGAATGGCATCACTACAAACTCGTAGTGTCCATAACGGGTACGAAACGCCGTCTTGTGTATGTTTGGCTCTCACCCTTTGTTGGTGATATCCTAAGCGTAAATCAATCCGGGAGAAAACTTTAGCTCCCTGCAGCTGATCAAGTAGATCATCAATACGAGGCAGTGGATACCTGTTCTTGACGGTCACCTTGTTCAGGTGTTTGTAATCTATACATAACCTCAAAAATCCGTCCTTCTTCCGCATGAAGAGGACAGGTGCACCCGGATAACACGATTTATGACGTTAGACTAGGCATCCATTTAGATAGTTTTTCCCGCTATTCATGCATAGTTTAGCATTTGTTCGTGGCCTTTACATTCTATACATGTATATTTGTCGAGATAGACGTCTACGCGGACTTTTGCATGTTTTGTAGGTATTTTGGGAGCTTTTAGAGCCTAATTGATACATCCGAGGATCGTTCCTTGTGATGACACGTATTGATAGGTGATGGAATCACTATCATTTAGGGTAGTTTTTAGAGTCTTTTTATCGCATTAGTGTCGGTTTATGCTACTAACTCCTTGGTCCAGAAGAAGAAGATCAAAAGAAGCTAAGGAAGGAGTTATAAGCACTTAGGAGTGAAGATCGATCACGAAGCAAAGCTTCTGTTGCCCCACCGCCCCCGCGGGTCCTTGCAGCCGCCCCTACGGATGACACTTCTCACTGAAGCGCTCCCTGCACCTTCAGCAACGCCGGCCAAGAAGCAGGTCACCGCCCCTGCTCCAACCATCGGCGCCCCTGCGGTAACTTGCCTTGACGAGACGAAGACCAGCTCCCCTGCGCCCTGACTGCGCCTCGCCTTGGGAGGTGGAAGGTGAAGAGTCTGTGTCACCGTCCCTGCGTTGGCTTTAAGGCGCCCCTGCGCCTTGACATTAGTACCGGAAAGCAGCTGAAGAGTCAGACGTTGAAGAAGCATTGAAGATCCGCCCCAGCGGAGTTGCCTAGCCGCCCCTGCGGTTAGGAAGAAGATCAACCGAGTCTGCCTAAACTTCCCCTGTGGTTCCTAAAGACCGCCCCTGCGGTTTAACGTCAGAAGCTTTAGTCCGGCTGTTTACACCACCTTTATGGCATTAAAGGTGGTTGTTTTAGGCCGGCTATTTAATCCTAATTAAGTGTCTTTTGTAGTATAAATAGTCCATGGCTGATTGCTAGAATTATACATACTTTTCCCCACAAAAATCCATTTTAGACTTGAGTTTTTCCATTGTTATGAGTTGCTAACTCCCTTGCTACATTGGGTTGGTTTGAAGCTGCTTTGTTACTTTGGTTGTAAGCTCTCTTTAATATAAGTTTTTATTCAGTAATGCTTTGTGTTTCCTTGATCTCCATTGGTTAATTGCATGTTAACTATTACTTGAGATTGATCACCTTAGGTTCTAAAGAGCATGTAAACAACTAGGATTAACAGGTTCCGGGTTCGGGTCTTTATTCTAGTAGCAACTTTAAGTAATAATGGGTTGTAATTACTTAAAGAAAAGGAACACAAATATAAAGATAAGTTTAACGGTTTTAATCTTCTCTATCCCTTAGTATTTGTTTGAATGCTAACTTGTTATTTGTTCTTGTAAGTTTACGGAACTTTAATAAGTTAACTTGTGTTGATGCCGGTTGGCTCAACACATATGTATGATCGAGACGGGAGATTACTTAAAAACTTGTAAAAGGAACGCACCAAAGTAGCAATTGCATGCTTAGAATCAACCTAGTGTTGATTCATCCATTATTGTCTTACTTGTCGCATTTATCGTTTTCATAAGTTTTTGTGCATCAATTCAACCAAACCCCCCCCTTTGTGTCACTTGTTATTATAATCAATGATTGCATCTAAAACACCTTAACTCTCTTGGGTTCAACCCTTACTTAATCACTATACTTGTTCTTAGTGCTAAGTCGGGATTTACTTTTGATTGGGTATAGACGACCATAGAAATACCTTCGGTCACGTATCCGAGCTCATTGGGAAGCAAGTTAGGAGCAAAGGAGAACACATGGGACCATGATGGTGCATGCCTTGCACCAACTCGTGGCCCATTGATCAAAGGAAGGCTGAAACACAAGAATCACGGCCACTAGGAGTTCCACGGCCGTGGAAACTGGCCGTGGTTCTCTCTGCACAGCCGGGACAACTGTCCCACGATCTCCATAACCGACTCTTACATATGGAGAAGGCTATAAGTACACTTGCAGACTGAGAGGAAAAGGGGAGGATCCATCCACTACACACCTTACCTCACATATTCTCTCATTGAATGATTGGATTGGAGCTACTCTTGGAGGAGAAGAAAGATTTCCATTGGAGAAGAAGAGAAGAACACACCATTCTTAGTTTTCCATAGCTTTTAGAGTGAAGATTGTTGGAAACATTTTCTAGGGTTGTAAGAAATGATTCGAACCTTCCCTTGAAGGGTTGTAAGTCCTTCTTGACTTTGATTCAGCTTGGTTTTCTTATCCTACTTATTTTGTTTCTCTTTCATTTCATACTCTTGCTAATGGAAGCCATGAATGTATGCTTGTTGAGTTTGATTGTTATGATGCATGTTGTTGGCTAAATAGATGCAATTCTAGGGTAAGGGAATGATGGTTATGACTTGGACTATGATAGAATAGACTTAAATGAATCTTTGGATGATTTACTTGCTCGTACTTGAGTGCTGTTAGAAATCACGGTCTGTTCTAGCCAGACCACGGCCGTGGTTCTTAGGAACTGACCGTGATTTGCTTCTTTTGATCTTTAAATGATAAATTTGCATGTTAGGATGTTATATTGTTGAAATCCTAATGTTTATTAAGCTTAATCTAGCCTAGGGTGACCTAATGCTAGCAATCTAAGTGAGGGAAGAGACCTACCCGGTGATTTCCGATCTTAAGTACCATAGATGATGAACACTAGGTAGTAGTGAGCCTCATAAGCCGCTATTGGATTGAGTGTGCTAGGATTGATGTTTAGGACTTGCCTTCCGAGACTTACCCGGTAAGGAGAGGTTAGATCCCTAGACAACAATCCGGTTTGTGTAGATTTCCTAACCCTAGGCTCCTAGAGACTTACCCGGTAATAGGACCTTAGTTGCGGGATTAGTGGATCATGAGACCTACCCGGTGATTGGTTCCAATTGAGAAACACCCTATCCCAACATACTATAGTTGATCCAAGGAATGATTAGAAGCTTGAGTCCAATGCCATAACCGGAACTCCTAGCCCCTAGAATCCGCTTTTCTCTCTTTGATTACCTATCTCGTGTTTGTGTTTGGTTATGTGTGTTGGTAGCTTAGTAGTTTGTTAATTCTTGCATGATTTGTGATCCTTGATTGATCACCATAAAACCAATCCAAAAACATTGAGATTTTCCTTTCTTTATTCCTTTCTCTTTTCTTAGCCTAGATCAACACTATCCTTAGTCACTATTTGATTTAATTTTACCTTAGTCTTTGTGTTCGACCTCGGAATACTATCCTTACTACAAAACGACCCATACACTATGGGTTCGCTAGGTCTAGATTGAGTCTTTTTTGTGATTGTTTATAGTGTAGGTCTTTCTTGTTGCTTTTGATCTTGTTTGGTTTGTGTCTTTGCATTTTCAGGACATCTCTCATTCTTTAGGTGCATGCGAAGATCTCGTGGCAAGGATTTAGCTCCATTCGATCCCGAACCAGAGAAAACCCTTAAGGCTAGATCTAAGAGCATCAAGAAGAAGAAGGAGATGACCGCAAGAGATCTTCAAGCTGAGTTGGATGAGGCTTTAGAGCAAATTAGGTTAAGAGATGAGCTCTTGGAGAATGAAAGGAGACTTGCCAATGAGAGGCAAGAAGCAACTAGGAGGGAGATTGAAGAGATTAGGCAAGCTCTTGTGCAAAGAGAGTTTAATCGTCAACAGCCTCCTCCACCACCACCACAACCGCAGGCGGCGGTTAATATTCGGTTTGAGCCGATAATGATTGAGGAGCCACAAACTTTAGGTCAACGTATGGATCCGGCTCAAAGAGTGCACCGTCCGGGTGTGAACTTAGGAGATCCCGCAGCCCATGATTACGAACTCCGTCCTCAAGTGCTACAAATAATCCGGTATAATCAATTTGGAGGGATGGAAGGAGAGTCCCCTCATCAACATTTGATGATCTACGAGATATTGATGGAGACTCTAAGGCCGCCTAGGTTGGAGAACAACAACCATAAGGTTAGGGCTTTTTCCTTCTCACTTAAGGATAAAGCCTTGGCTTGGTACCAATCAATTCCACTAGGGCGTGTGAGTACTTGGGAGGAAATGACAACCGAGTTCTTGACTAAGTTCTTCCCACCTTCCAAGACTACCGAGCTAAGAGGAAAGATCAATGCCTTTGTGATGAAGGATAGAGAAAGCCTATTCAAGTCTTGGGAGAGGTTCAAAGACCTCCTTCTAGATTGTCCACACCATGGTATACCGAAGATAGAGATTTCGGAGATGTACTTCAAGGGACTTGATGAAGATAGCCAATACAAGCTTCAATCTCTTTCCGGTGGGACTTTCATGGAAAAGAATGTGGATGAAGCTTGGGAGTTTGTCGAGAAACAAGCTTTGGTGATTGAAAAGTACTCCCATAGGAAGAGTGATGGGAGGAAAGCGGGAGCATATTAGGTGAGTGAAGTCACCATGAGTAATTTCAAGCTTGATGCAATCAACAATGAGCTTAAGTCTTTGAGGGAGTTGTGTGCTACAACTTTGAAGAATCAAGCAACCCCTCAAGTGCAAGTGCAAGCAAACTTGTCTTCCAAAGAGGGAGATGTGAACTACATGGGGATGGGCAATTACAACAACTATCAAGGCCCAAGGAACTTCAACAACAACCGGCAATTCAACTATTACCGGCCTAACCACAACCATCCCGGGTTTTCCTATTCTAACCCGGATGGAGCCTTGAACCCTCCCGCTTCCACAAGCGTGGCTCCACCGCCTAAAGCTTCACAAGAGCCTCCACCCGGATTTATTCAACCTACAAAGGATAGAACCGAGATGATGTTTGAGCAATTGGTTGGAAGGTTGAGTGGTCTTGAGAGCACGGTGACTTCCATTTCTAAAGATAAAAAGTATTGGAAGCACAAGTTTTCCAAAAGGCGGGTGAAGCTCATAGAGATCCGGGAAAGCTTCCCGGGAGAACCGAAGATAACCCAAGAGGCCAAGTTTTGGCCATCACAACAAGGAGTGGGCTGAGCATGAAGGATCCCTTACCTAAGGGAAATGATAAGGGAAAGCAAGTGGTGATAAAAGAAGAGACATTGCAAGAAGATTGAGGAAAGAGCAAGGATGCTATTCTAGGTATGCCGGCATATAGCATCCCTTACCATTCCCACAATCACGAGCAAGACCTCGCTTGGACAAATACCATGGTATGGAAAAGGAGACAAGAGCTGAATTTGAAGCACACGAAGGCATGCTGAATTGCTGTAGGATCCACGGCCAAGGGGGGAGAACCATGGCCGTGATTTGTCCCGTGGAACTCTATGGAATGCTCAAAAGTGCTAGCTTAGCAAGTTCCACGGCCGTGGTTGTTCCAAAGGCCGTGATTTTGCTTGTGGTTTCTCCAGAAAGTGCCTTAGTGGTTGATCAAGCTTCAAGGAGCCTTGAGGAGTCTTCTTTAGCTTTGGATTCATCTCAACCTACATTATATGGAACGTCTCCAATCGATAAAGGTCCTCCTAAACTTGAACTTAAATTCCTCCCCTCCTCATCTTAAGTATGCTTTTCTTGGTGATAATTCTACATATCCGGTGATTGTTAATGCATGCTTGAATGATGATGAGTTGAGTAGATTGTTGCATGAGTTGAGATTGCATAGGAAGGCTATTGGCTATACCATTGATGATTTAGTTGGCATTAAACCTTCTTTGTGCATGCATAAGATCTTAATGGAAGATAATCAAAAACCTTCAATTGAACCTCAAAAAAGACTAAACCCCATCATGAAAGAGGTAGTAAAGAAAGAGATCCTTAAATTGCTAGATGCGGGAATCATTTTCCCGATTTCGGATAGTAAATGGGTTAGTCCCGTGCATGTGGTTCCTAAGAAGGGTGGGATTACCGTAGTAACTAATGAGAATAATGAATTAATCTCAACTAGAACGGTTACGGGATGTAGGATGTGTATAGACTATAGGAAACTAAATGTGGCCTCTAGGAAAGATCACTTCCCTCTTCCCTTTATTGACCAAATGCTAGAGAGATTAGCTCAACATTCCCATTTTTGTTACTTAGACGGTTATAGTGGATTCTTCCAAATCCTAATCCACCCCGATGACCAAGAGAAAACTACATTCACATGTCCTTGGGGTACATTTGCATATAGGAGAATGCCATTTGGGTTGTGTAATGCACCCGCCACCTTTCAAAGGTGTATGATGGCTATCTTTTCTGAGTATATTGAGAATATCATGGAAGTGTTTATGGATGATTTATCTGTTTATGGATCTTCATTTGATGATTGTTTAGCTAACTTGTCTTTGGTGCTTAAGAGATGTGAGGAGACAAATCTTGTCTTAAGATGGGAAATATGCCACTTCATGGTAAATGAAGGCATTGTGTTGGGACACTTGGTCTCCAACTGTGGCATTGAGGTTGATAGGGCTAAAATCGAGACGATAGAGAAGTTGCCACCACCTACCTCGGTGAACAGGGTGAGGAGTTTTCTAGGGCATGACGGTTTTTACCGGAGATTCATTAAAGATTTCTCTAAGATTTCTAAGCCTCTT
The DNA here is from genome assembly GCA_033239045.1 of Fagopyrum esculentum. Classification (NCBI taxonomy): domain Eukaryota; kingdom Viridiplantae; phylum Streptophyta; class Magnoliopsida; order Caryophyllales; family Polygonaceae; genus Fagopyrum; species Fagopyrum esculentum. The sequence continues at coordinate 97,664,600 of BSUD01000003.1, read as the reverse complement.
ACTAACCTACTAATGAAAGACGTTGAGTTTGTTTTCTCCAAGGATTGCCTTGAGGCTTTTTGTAGGTTGAATAATGCTTTGATCTCCGCACCCATCATGCAACCTCCGGATTGGAGTTTACCGTTTGAGATCATGTGTGACGCGAGTAATGTAGCCGTTGGGGCTGTTTTGGGAAAAAGGAAAGATGGCCTTACACATGCCATCTATTATGGTAGCAAGATGCTAGATGATGTCCAACTCAATTATGCTACTACCGAGAAGGAGTTGCTAGCGGTTGTGTACACATTTGAGAAGTTCCGCTCGTATCTTGTTGGAGCGAAGGTCATTGTGTATACGGATCATGTTGCGATCCGTTATCTCCTTACAAAGAAGGATGCTAAGCCTCGTTTGATTCGGTGGATCCTTCTTCTTCAAGAGTTTGATTTGGAAATCCGGGATAAGAAGGGGTGTTCGCCACTTAGCGTGCGTGCAAATAAGTTTTAAATTTATAAAACTGGAATCAAGAAAGCGAACCCGCAGTGTACGGATCGGCGTAGTAAAGCAAGAAAACCAGAGTATCGAACACAGGGATTTAGGGGGTTAAATCCAATTATAAATCGTCAAGCAAGTAAATGTATGAGCTTTGCAAATATTGGGAAAACAGCAACCCTAAAGATCTAGGTATCTAATTGTGGCAATCGATTCAAGATATACTAAAGAACTAAGGACAGAGTTAAGAGTTACAAAGGTATGCTAATCCAAAGCAATGTACGGTGAAGTTCAAAGGCTTTATATGACTTATCTAGAAATACTCTCTATCAAGGTTGTTGAGGCTTCAGTATAGAAAGGATCTAAAGACAAGAATTAATCTCAAATACCCAAACTTGTAACCCAAGGATGAAGACTAACTAAACCGATTAAGGTTATGAAACTCGAAATCGAAGTAGAGGTTGTTGAGGCTTCACTACTACCTAGAAAAGGGTAAACCTAGACTAGATTAAAGCTAACCTTTAACTTTGGATTAAAGTAAAAGCAAGGTTCGTAAATCAACACAAATTTCGGGTGGATCTTGAGTTCCACGGCCGTGGAATCTCAAGAACAGGCCGTGATTCTGGCTCGTCGGCAAAATCTCTCTAACTCTCAAGGTCCAATCTGTTTACGATTGATCTATCATCATCTAAGTCACAACTATCAACCCTTCACCTTAGAATTGCTAAAGGGTTTTAGCCAACAACAGTCATTATGATATCAAATTCAAGATTAAGAAGAATGAAAGATGAAAACCTTCGAAAACCTTCAATAAACTTCAAATCAATCTCAAATCCACAAACAAAGGTAATGATGTATATCAGATTTGGAATAACACAAACAAATCACAATCCTTGATAAGAACGAAGAACAGGATGTCAATCCGTCTTCTAATCAAACCTAAGGACAAAGTGCAACTTCCAAATCTTCAAGCCTTTGCAAATCTCCGTTGCAAAATGGCAATCTCCGCACGTCCAACTGGAACCCTAATTACGTGCAAGCAAACGTAAGCGAAGGTCCCGAAATCTCCCTCCTTCAGTCCTTTTATAGGGAAAGATAGAATAAGTGTCCGGCCCATGTATGTAGACAATGTGTCTATATTTTATTCGTCAAAAGATTGCCTAAATCACGGTTATATGGAATTCCACGCCCGTGGTTTAGAGCGTGGAATTGGATTACGGTTCTTCACAACTTCCACGACCGTACTTTATACCGTGTAACTCTCTGGAATACTCCACGCTCATGTTGCCAAGTTCCACGGCCGTGGTTTAGAGCGTGGACTTCATTACGGCCGTATTTTAGAGCATGGAAGCATAGGTTGCTCGTAATTCCCTTTGTTTTGTGGCATTCTTCATCCTAGCATCTTCCTTACCTTCTTTGTGGTGTCCTCAATCCTTGGATGTGCTCAATCCATCTCCATCCTCTCTTAATTCGTTCGGTTTTAGCTCTTATTCGCCTACAATCAACACAAAGCTTATGTAAACCTCTATATCGACAATATAGATAAACTAGCTCACAATTGCTTCAATGCTTTATCAATGAACACTAATATGGATGAAATACATCTAGAAAACGTGCCTAAAATATCACAATATTTCATGCTAACAAAATACCCCATACTTGCCACTTGCTTGTCCCCAAGCAAGGTCTTTCAAAAGCTTTAAAACTCAAGTTAGGATGAAATATGGATGCACTATCAAAAACAAAACGTCTTTTAGATGAATGTGCTTCCTAGTCAATAGATCATTCTCAAACCTTGCTTCATTCGTTCATAAGACTCTCATATACATAACCAAAGAGTAAAGAGTAAAGAAAACTCATGAATTGATCAAACTTCCATGTAAACATCATAACCTTCAAACATTATCAAAATCAATCATAAGAAACTTCAATTTAGATCACCAAGTCATATAGCATTCTCTTGATCTCAAGGACTTTCAAGTAAGGTCTAGAATGCGGAAGGGGAGAGGAAATTATAAGGAATGTGGTGCATGAATCCGGGAAAGTGGATAACCAACTCTTTCTTTTTCTCTTGCGGTTTTGCAACATTTTCATTTTAGAGCTTTGCTCTCTTCTTTTCACATTATTTTTCGACTTTACTTTTGGAGTTATGGACAGAGGTGCACAAAAACCGAAGCCTAGGAGATTGGCAGTTCTCAATTTTGCGAGATGCCTCAAACCCTTGATGCACATACCATAATCCGCTAGGAATATCGCTCAATTCGACTTTGGCAAAACACAAACACCAGGCTATGTGAATGGTACCGAGTTACTCATCGTCATGATTGACTTCCCCAAAACTATAAGTTCTTTCTATTCTTTGAATGCAAAATTTTGCTTTCATGGCCCTCCAACATCAAACATGCCAAATATCAACTCCTCCAAATTCCCGGATAGGTAAAGGAGGCCATTATTTCATTGAGGGGCTAAATGATCAAAGAAATAAGAAAGAAAATCGAATTGCCTTAATCATTTCAACAAGTATAAGAACTTATCATGTGATTTCAACCTTGATTTCTCAATATGATTTAGGTAACATTCTTCACATTATGAAACTTGCAAAAGAGGAATAATTAACTCATTCAATTTCTTTTCAATTCACTATTTGTTTAAGCATGCGATTGTCATCAAAACTCAATTCACAAGTAATGATTATCATAGAAGTCATCTCTATCCTTAGAAGCACAAAATTTTCAAAATTTTTCGATTTTTATGGGTTTTTCAAAAGCTTTTTCATGCAACGCAACAATGAAACGTGTAACAATGTAATGAAACATGTAAGGTGTTCTCAATCAAAGCAAGCAAAGTGAGTAGAGTTATTACAAACGAATAGTCACACCCCACCCCATACTTGAGACAAACATTGTCCCTAATGTTCAAAAAGAAATAAAGAAAAGAAAGAAAGAAAGAAAAAGAACTCACAAGACGGTGGTGGAGTGGCTAAGGCGATAGATCATCATCATCCTTACTGGGGTGCCGGTGGTGGTGGAAACGGGAAGAAGCCAAGATCATAGTTCCGCCCAAACTGCTGGTGGTAAATATCTCTCATCATGCGGTCATGTGCATCGGCTCGTGCATCCCTAGCATCTGCGCGGGTCTCCAAGGCTCCGACCCTACTGGAATGGTCGGTGGCCCAATCCGGCGGCTGGCTATACCATGCTGGTGCATCTGACGGTGCTGGTGTAGGTGGTGGCTGGGCATGCCAAGCTGGTGGAGCTCCCACCAATCCGGCTGCGTGCTATACCATGCAGGAGGATCCGCCATCCATGTCGGTCTCTCGCTCACACTAGCACGGCGAGAGGAAGAACCAGAAGCTCTAGCGGGACGGGGAGAGTGTCTAGGAAGGTCGGGAACTGTGTCCGGCTGATCCGGAAAGGTACCAAAATCATGCTCCTCACCTCCTCCCTCAAACTCATCATCCCCTCTCATCTCCTCCTCATCTACAATCGGTGACTCAAGGGGAATGTAAGGAGGGGCTACTAGTTTGTTCGCATGCATGGCAGCGAACGTCTCCTTCTAGTTTTGGCGTCTGGCCATAATAGAATACTCGGGGATCCATGCTACTCCTCTACCTCCTCTATCCTCTCAAGGCATGACAGCTGTAGGTGGACCTCTATGTCTAGGAAAGAAAATGCCTCTAGTCATGAGGCTCTGAAGTCCTAGAGGTCTAGCACCTCTCCTAGTGCATGCAGAAAAGTCGATCCCCAGCTGCCTAGCAATGTGGGTGACCATCCCACCATATCCTATATTGCCAGCTGTCTTGTTCTTTAGCTTACTCATAGTAGAAGCTAAGAGGGTGGCACAGTCAGCCTGCCTGCCGTGCAACATGCAATACAACAAATAAAGCTCATCCGTCTTGATCTTTTGAGGTGTCTCCATCCTAGGAAAGAGACACTCAGAAAGCACCCGGTGAGCAATCTTCAAGGCTAAGTGATAAATCAACTTAGCCTTGGTATCAGCTGGTTGCCAGTGGTCCTCGCTGGCATATACCATGGTGATAGCATGAATTATAGTCTATATTTTGGGGTTTGTTTGGACGTTTTATCTTTCATAATCTGCATGTTTGTATGTATATTATGTGATTATACTACCATTTCATCTACCTTTGCGGGAATCGAGGTCTACACCTAGTTTTGTTGTAATCGTAGGTAATATGGCACGTTTTGCATCAAAAAGGAGCAAAAGGAGTCATGAGTCATTTGGAGCTACATCCAGGGAGCATAGCCATGGATTAAAGATTTACTTTGGAGCAGATTCGAGAGATTTCACATTCTGTTGTGACTCACCTCGGTTGACCACAGAATCACCTCGACCGAGGTGATCCAGAGACGCCGACTCGACCGACGCGAACACCTAGGACGCGGCGAGAATATTTTATTCTTGGATGAGATCTTTTAAAATTGGAAAGTGATCTTATATTTTTGGGCTTGGCTCCTGGAAGGAAGAAGATATGCAGAATCATATATTTTACCTATATTTATGGGTAAAGATCTCTTTTAAGATATTTTATCTTTGGAGGGTTATTTTCCTATAAAAAGGGTTGGATTTCCACACATCCAAGATCATGCTATACCATCGATCAGCATACACAGCAGCAACAACACTCCAGTTGGGAGATTCGAAGAACCTTTTTGAAGGTTGAAGGAAGATTGAAGATTGTAGCTTTTATAGCTTTTGGAGGTTTTCTTTGTAAGATTACCTTAGATTCTCTTCCTTGTTGTCTTGCTTGTTGGATTTATATCCAAGGAACGCTTTGTTGTGATATTTGATTTAGTTATTGAAGTCTTTTCATTAAATTCTTCTTTGTTCAAATATTCACCTTCTTCCCATATATTTGATTAATACTTTCATGATGATGAGTGGCTAATTTCCTTGTGTGATTCTAGGGTGATTGGCTGAAGGTTGTGGGAAAAACAATGATAGAATAATCTTAGATTCCAGTAGGATCCTGAAAGTTCGAGTCTTTAACCTTAATCCTAAGCATCTCGCTCAGTCGATGAACATCTCTGCCGGGGTGGAATTCTTCTGACCGAGGTGATTTATCCGATCCTAAAATGAGAGTTAAATGTTAGAGTTTGCCAAATCCTATTCTTATTACGCCTTTCTGGTTCAATGCAAGCTTAGGATGAGACTTACCCGGTAATTCCTTAGTTTGTTTACCAACGATCATAAGTGTAGGTAATAAAGGTTTATCCTTTATTGGGGTTTGAGTGTGCTTCCATCCCATCTTTGTGAGTTAGCCTGAGACTTACCCGGTAAATGTTGATTCTATTCCCTTAGATGGTGTGTTAGTTTGAGGTTATAGTTCTTTATCTTAATTCCTTGAGACTTACCCGGTAATAGGAGTTACGGTTTTGGATTAGTGAATAGTGAGACTTACCCGGTGATCTATTCCACTTTAGTAACACCTTCCCTATGCAAAAATCTCAGCTTTGTCCGCTTATCTCTAGATCTTGAGTTGGAACCACAACTGGATGCTTTAATCCCTAGAATTGCATGTTTGCTTTATTGACTTCTTATTCATCTTTGATTGTGTTAATTGCTCTTGTGGTTAGTATTTGCATAAGCACACCGTTATCGACTTTGTTTCACCAAGTCCCTATGATCAACCCCTGGAATTCCTTGCTTTTACTACGATTGACCCGTACACTGCGGGTTCGCATCCTTGTTTTAAGCTTAAGTCTAGGGTTATAAATTTAAAGCTTGCACTGCTTTTACTACGATTAACCCGTACACTGCGGGTTCGCATCCTTGTTTTAAGCTTAAGTCTAGGGTTATAAATTTAAAGCTTGCACACACCGTTTGGAGCGAACAAGTTTTTGGCGCCGTTGTTGGGGACTTGGTCTAGACCGAGCCGGTACGGTTTGCTCTTGGGGTGCTTGCCCCCGTGTCTACTAACCACTCTACTTGAGTGACTTTTGCAGGTTCTTTCTTAGGTATATGCGAAGAACCCGCGCTGGGAAGGAAATCGTTCCTTACGATCTGGAACCAGAAAAGACATACAAAAGACCCTTGAAAGAAGCGAAGATGGCCCAACAAGACAACCGCGATCTTGAGGCCGAATTAAAAGAGGCGTTAGAGCTGCTACGCCTCAGCAGGGAAGAACTAAGGCGAGAGAAGGAAGAAACTCGCACCAAGACAGAAGCAATCGAGGCGGAGATGGCGGTCATACGTGACCAGATTCTACTTCGACCAAGGGAAGATCCTCCTGTTGATCCTCGACCGATGCAAGATCCAGTAGCTGACCCTCGACCGAGGCAGGTTCCAGTACCAGACGCCCCGGCCGATGTACTTCCACCTCGGAGGCCAGTCCGAGATGTTCTTCTTGCAGGAATTCCACAAACCCTAGGTCGAAGGATGGACCCTAATCAGCAACTGAGGCGTCCAGGAGTTAACCTAGGAGATCCAGCGGACCATGACTATGAACTTCGACCGCAAGTTCTATCCATGATTCGCCAATGCCAATTCGGAGGGCTAGAGAAGGAATCACCACATCAAAATCTTCAAAACTATGAGATCTTGATGGAGACCTTGAGACCTCCGAGAATTGAAAACAACAACTACAAGCTAAGACCTTTTTACTTTTCTTTAAGAGATAGAGCTCTTACTTGGTATCAATCTCTTCCTCCAGGAAAAATCAGCACATGGGAGGAGATGACAATGGAGTTCTTGACCAAATTCTTTCCCCCCTCAAAAACAGCCGAAATGAGAGGGAAGATTAATGCTTTCATTATGAAGGACAAGGAGAGCTTGTCCAAGTCATGGGAGCGGTTCAAGGACATTCTTTTGGATTGCCCACATCATGAGATTCCAAAGCTAGAGTTATTGGAGATATACTTCAAAGAGCTGGACGGAAGCACCCACTTCAATCTCCAACTACTTTCCGCCGGCACCTTTATGGACATGGCGATTGACGAGGCTTGGGACTTCATCGAGAAGCAAGCCTTGCACATGGAGAAATACACCCACCAAGGAGCTGAAGGTGGAGTTAAGAGAGTTAATTTTAAAGAAACTCAGCCCAACAACAATCAACTCACGTCTTTGACAAATGACGTGAAGCAATTGAAGGAACTTTTGGTTGCACAAACCAAGAAGGAAGAGCAAGGGCAAAGGAACAACAACGGGTACCGTAACAACAACAACGGTCCCCGAAACAACAATTACAACAACAACAATAGAGGGTCCAATAGCAACAATTGGAGGGTGAATAACCAAAATTGGGGTAATCATTCAAACTCCAACACTAGCGATTCCTCTAACCCTTTCCTCTCTTCCCCTTCTTCTTATTCTACTCCATTAAAGAGCCAGGGGCAAGGATCAAGTTCGTCTCAGCCGGAAAAGAAAGATGCAGTTGTGGAGGCTATCTTGATCAAGCTTAGTGCTATGGAGACTTCTACGACTTCATTTTCGAGGGCCCAAAAGTCCTTCGAACAACAACTTGCAAGTAGGGCGAATGAAGCGCCAAGAGATCCAAGGAAGCTTCCAGCAAGGATAGAAAGCAACCCTAAGGGCCAGTGCATGGCCATAACGACGAGGAGTGGACTCAAAACTGCAGATGCAGTACCTCGGTCGGTGACATTACCGACGCAGACCACCTCGGTCCAGATGCAGTCAAAGAACACTTCGACTGAGATGCCAACCGAGGCGGAGCAACAGAAAGCGGAGGGGAAGACTGAAATTTATGTTCCACCTCCTGCATACAAACCACCACTTCCATTCCCTCAGTCCAGAGCCAAAGCACATCTAGACAAGCACTTTGGTAAGTTCCTTGACTTGATGAATAAGCTACATATTAATATCCCTTTCCTTGATGCTATTTTAGGTATGCCCGCCTATGGGAATTTCTTAAAGGAGATCCTATCAAGGAAGAGGAAGCTGGAGGATGTTGGTGAAGTTAGGATGACATCTAAATCTTCGGAACTCATACAAATCATGAAGGAGAAGATGCCACCTAAATTGAGAGATCCCGGCTCATTTTGCATTCCCATTCAAGTTGGGGATGTCACTTGTGAAGCCCTTTGCGATCTAGGAGCCAGCGTGAGCATCATCCCGCTGGAGCTATGTGTGAAGATCGGTCTTGGAGAGCCCAAGCCGGTCAAGATTCGACTTTATATGGCGGATCGCTCCATTACCCATCCCGTGGGCATCTTGGAGGACGTTCCGGTCAAGTTAGGTAACTTCTATCTACCTATAGATTTTGTTGTACTTGACATTCCCGTAGATTATCCTGTTCCTATTATTCTCGGGAGGCCATTTCTAGCAACTTCGGGTTGCAACGTGGATTGCAAGAACGCCAAGTTGAAATTCAACGTTGGTGGCGATGAGGTGGAGTTCGCACTACTTGCAGCCATGAAGGGGGAGCAGCTAACTGATGACATCTTCAACATCTACGATGAAGAAGAATCAAGAGAGTTGGTGAGCTCTATCCTTACTAACGATCCACTCGAAAAAGTTATTAGCTTCAGTTTAATGGAGGAAGGTATAGATGCCTCTTGTGATGCAGATATACGGAGCTTAAAGGCACTGGAAGAGGATCCAGGAGCTAAAACTGAGAAGTTAATTCAGGAGACAAAGATCTCCAGTTTCGTTTCCAGTAGCAATACCTCGACCGAGGCACTTTCTGGAATGAGCCAGGCGACTGAAGAACATCTTGGTCAACGCCTCTGCGTCTCGACCGAGGTCGATGGCGAGATGATGTCAACTGAGACTGCCGAGAATAACAAATTTCTTACTCCCTTCTCTGACATTCATCCACTGTTGGTGGAACATTCCATCCACCAACTTTCTGATAATAAAGGTCCTTGGTATGCTAATATTGTGAATTATCTTGTTTGCCAGGACGTACCGCCCGGATTGACGTACTCTCAAAGAAAGAGATTCTTCAAGGAAGTACGCCACTATTACTGGGACGAGCCGCTGCTATTCAAGCGCGGGCCGGATGGGATGCTTCGAAGGTGCATTCCAGAAGATGAAGTTAATAGCGTTATAAGGCATTGTCATTCACTTCCTTGTGGAGGACATGCTAGCACCGATAAAACATGCGCTAAGGTATTACGTTCTGGTTTCTTTTGGCCTACATTATTTAAAGATGTGCAATCTTTTGTTGTCTCTTGTGATGCATGCCAAAGAACAGGAAACTTATCAAGGAGAAATGAGATGCCACTTAATAACATCCAAGAAGTGGAAATCTTTGATGTATGGGGATTGACTTCATGGGACCTTTCCTATCCTCCGGAGGAAACCTCTACATTCTTCTTGCAGTTGATTACGTCTCTAGATGGGTTGAAGCCATTGCTTCTCCCACTAACGACGCCAAGGTGGTTGTGAAGTTCTTGAATAGAACTATCTTTCCACGGTTTGGAACTCCACGCATCATCATTAGCGATGGAGGAACGCATTTCATCAACCGGAAGTTCAAGGCACTTCTATCGAAGTATGGGGTAACCCACAAGGTATCAACCGCTTATCACCCTCAAACTAGTGGACAGGTCGAGATCTCGAATAGAGAAATCAAGGCAATTTTGGAGAAGACCATCTCTAGAACGAGGAAGGATTGGTCCATGAAATTGGACGACGCTCTTTGGGCGTACAGGACCGCATTCAAGACTCCCATAGGTACCACCCCTTATAATTTGGTATATGGGAAGTCTTGCCATTTGCCCGTCGAATTGGAACACAAAGCGTATTGGGCGATCAAATGGTTGAATTTCGACATCAAAGAGGCCGGCGAGAAGCGACTATTGGAACTCAACGAGCTGGAGGAGCTGCGTTTGAACGCTTATGAGAATGCCAAAATCTACAAGGAAAGGACGAAGAGATGGCATGACAAGCGTATCGTCCCAAAGGAGCTTAACGAAGGAGACTTAGTTCTACTCTTCAACTCCCGCCTCCGCCTTTTTCCAGGTAAGTTGAAATCTAGATGGACCAGACCTTATGTTGTGAAACATGTTTTTCCTCATGGTGCAGTTGAGATATGGGGCGAAACTAGCGGAAGCTTCAAGGTCAACGGTCATAGACTTAAGAAGTACTAACCGGAAACGCCGGTTGAGGAGATTCACCGATATACCTTGTTTGAGACGCAGCATGGTCCAGCTAGCGACCTTAAACCAAGCGCTTCTTGGGAGGCAACCCAAGGTATTGCTTTCTTTTCCCGTTTTCTAGCCTAGTTTAGATAGACTTTGTTTTTGCTTTGCTTTGCTTTGTTTTTGGCGTTCTGGACAGACAACAGGAAACATCTAAAGAAGGAGCATAACTAGAAGGGCAGAAGATCGAGAATTTGAGAAGACGAAGGCATCTCGGTTATTGTCAAAGTACCTCGACCGAGACGATTCTTGAGCAACCGAGGCGATTAGGGTTTTCTGCAGAACCACCTCGGTCCACACCACCTCGGTCCAATCGAGACCACCTCGACCGAGGTGACAGCAGTTCCAGGAACAGTATAAAAAGGGAAAAATTTCGGTTTTCACTTTTTTACCCATTTCGACTCGACCGCGGCGCCTTCTCACCTCGCTTCCTCGAATCTTGCTCGTTTTCGAAGTTTTCTGCTTCCAAACTACGATTGAGGCATAGAGGATCCCATTGCAAGTACAGATCTGCGAAGAAAGCGAACGAATCGGCCGAAACGAGGTAAAAACAGTCGAAACCCTAACTCGTTCATTCGCTTCGATTTGGGCTTTGGTTGCCCTTGCATCTGCTGAGAAAAGGCTTAAGTACCCCATAGGAAGCAATTGTAGTGATTTTTTGGGGAAAAGAACTGGATTTCTGAGAGTTGAATCGCGAACTGTTTCCGCCTCGGTCCAGTCGAACTGCGCCTCGGCCGAGGTGATTCCTGAGAGTTGTCAGTGACCGAGGTAACCTGACAGTAAGATATTTTTGAAGATGAGTTCTGACTGATTACTAGCCATTAGGGATAGATCCTCTCCTTCTCCTTCTTCTTCCCATTCTTCCAGACCTTACCGCCCGGTAATCCACGAGAGACACCGGGTAGATTATGAGCGTATAGCTAGCCGTCCAGTGATTGCACCACGTTTCCTGGACGTGTCAGCCTTTGATTGCCTAGGGGTAGATGGAGACCTTAGGAGGATGATTACCACAGTTGGGCTGGATCAGTTTACTGAGATCCGAGCCCCAGCCTACTTGGAGCCGACCCTAGAGTTCGTTAGCTCCTTCACCTACCTTCCCACAGAGCAGTCTGTGAAGTACCGGTTGATGAACCGGAACTTCTTAGTGCCGCTCGAGATTTGGAGAGAGATCTTCGGCTTTCCTGAGCCCACCGCCATTGACTTTCCCTCCCGATCAGTAGCTAGGGAGTTTTGGGGGCAGATTGCCCATATTGTGGAGCATGCTGATAGATGGCGCCTTGGAGATTCTAGGGAGAAGGTCATCTTCCATCTAGCCTTCAGATTAGCTCACCGGATCTTCAGTGAGACACTTCTGGCGCGTACTGAGACGCCCCAGAAGATCAGACAAGGAGAACTCTTCAGTTTATATTGCATGGTTACAGGGGGTTTCCCGGACTTTGGCTTGATCTTGGCAAAGGATCTGCACATGATCAAGGCCAAAGCGAAGGGAGACATCTGCTGCAGAGGGCTTGTCACCCACATAGCTGCTTTTCATGACATGGACCTCAGTGCGTGTACGATGGTGGCGGCTACGAAGCCGCTTGGATTACAAGAGATGATCACTCGGCGGATTCTAGTTCCCCGAGGTCTGACTACTCCATATGTGGCTATGCCGTGGGAGCTGACTGCGCCACAGGGGATCCGATGGTATGCCTAGTTCACCGTTTACAATCCGCACTATTGGCAGACCGCTTGGGCTCCACTGATGGAGGATCATAGGGAGGCAGCAGCTGCCCCAGCTGAGGAGGAGGAGGATGATGACGAGGATACAGTGGATGAGAGAGATGGTGGAGTCCCGATGGATACAGGGACAGATACCGTAAGGACGAGCGCACCGCCGATCATAGATCTGGACGAGGAGGACACTGAGCCCGCACCTGCTACTTCTCCGGTTAGACTTGCTAGACGCAGGAGGCGCGGAGTGAGAGATCTAGATGCTCACAGACGGATCGATGACCTGACTGATCAGGTTATTGATTCATATACTGCTTTGTCGCTGGATATCCGGGAGATGCAGGAGCGGCAGCATTATCAGCATATTATGGCCCAGCTTTAGTTCGAGCGTATCATGGGTTATCCGTTCGACCCGACCCAGTATCCGTACGTGCCACCACCACCACCACCGGATCACGACTATTGAGGAGCTGCAGGATTTTCTTTATTATGTTTTTTATGCAGTTCAGCTATTTATCCGGTGAGTACTCTTATCTCTAGACTTATATTGACCCACTAGGACAGTGTGTCCCAAGTATGGGGTATTTGTTGTATTTATTTGATGACGACTTGATGTATTTATGTGATGACTTCAATGTATGACTTATTTGATCAGATATTTCATGTTTATGCTTCACTTTTGCATCTATGTGTTTATCTGAGATTGCATACATATTTACAGGTTATTTGATTGAGAAAAACGTCGAAACCGAAAAAAAAATATATGGTTTTAAAAAAAACAATTTTGACCTCGACCGGGGAGATTCTGGCCGAACGAGGTGTTTCACCTCGGTTGACCTACGAACACCTCGACCGAGGTGGGTAACAGAAAGTTTTCGAAAACGATTTTTGTGCTACTTATCTGGATATGATCTCAGTGAAGATCTTGCTTACTAACTGGTTTTGAAATCTTTATGTGTTTGAAAGGTTTTATAATATGTTTAAGTTGCTAAATGCTTTGTTTGAAACTATTAGCATGTTTAATACTTTATTTTTATCCAAATTATGTTGAATTTGAAGGTTGACACCACATTATGAGTTCTCTCACTTTCTTCTTGGAAAGACCAAGGCAATTCATTCTTTTATTCTTCTTCTTCTTGATCATGCTTAGCCCCTCATATACATTTTGCCTCCCTTTACCTATCAGGGAATTTGGAAGCAAGCGAAGTGGTGAAAGCAAGTTAAAGTTGAAAAGTGGGCTGGAAGTGAAAGTATTAGAAAGAAAGAAATAGGTTTGGGGAAGTCAATCATGAAGATGAGTAACTCGGCACCATTCACATAGCCGGGTGTTTGTGTCTTGCCAAAGTCGGATTGAGCGATATTCCTAACGGGTCATGGTATGTGCATCAAGGGTTTGATGAATCTCGAGAAATTGATGATTGCTGATTTCCTAGGCTTCGGTTATTGTGCACCTCTGTCCATGCATCCCAAAAAGTAAAGTAAAAAGAAAAAAAGTGTGAAATAAGCAAAGCTTATTGGTGGAAGATGTTGCAAGTCAAAGTGAAAGTAAAGTTCATCCTTTTCCCGGATTCTAGCACCACATTACCTTACATACATCCCTACCCTACACGTTTCTTGACCTTTCTTTTGGGAAGCCCTTGAGACCTTGAGCTTGTTGATTGACTTAGTGGTTTAAATCGGATTATACATGATTAATTTTGATGATTATGATTTATTATGCATTCTATGATTTTATGCAAAGAAGAACAACTTTCCTATATTTATAAAATGTTTTGAGCATATTGAGTTTTCAAATTCCATGAAGTATTCTCTTAGAGTGATCTATGATAGTAGCACACCATAAAATGTTTTTGAAAGACTTTTCATTGATTTTATTGACTTATAATCCATTCTATCTTGTCTTTTATATGAGGAATGATAACATGAATTATTGTCTATATTTTAGGGTTTGTTTGGACGTTTTATCTTTCATAATCTGCATGTTTGTATGTACACTATGTGATTTTACTACCATTTCATCTACCTTTGCGAGAATCGAGGTCTACACCTAGTTTCGTTGTAATTGCAGGTAATATGGTACGTTTTGCATCAAAAAGGAGAAAAAGGAGTCAAGAGTCATTTGGAGCTACATCCAGGAAGCATAGCCATGGATTAAAGATTTGCTTTGGACCAGTTTTGAGAGATTCTACATTCAGTTATGAGTCACCTCGGTTGACCAGAGGTTCACCTCGACCGAGGCGATCCAAGGACGCCGACTCGACCGAGGCGAATACCTAGGACGCGATGAGAATATTTTATTCTTGGCTGAGATCTTTTAAAATTGGAAAGTGATCTTATATTTTTGGGCTGAGCTTCTGGAAGGAAGGAGATATGCAGAATCATATATTTTACCTATATTTATGGGATAATATCTTCTTAAGATTTATTATCTTTGGAGGTTTATTTTCCTACAAAAAGGGTTGGATTTCAACAATTTGGAAGGCCGCTTACACCGGAATTACGCAGCACACCCCGCTCACGCAGCAGCAGCATCATACTCCAATTGGAGAGATTCGAAGAACCTTTTTGAAGGTCGAAGGAAGATTGAAGTCTATAGCTTTTATAGCTTTTTGGAGGGTTTTGTAAGATTGTCTTTAATTTCCTCACTTGTTGGCTTGTCTTGTTGGATTATTATCCAAGGAACGCTTTTGTTGTGATATTTGATTCAGTTATTAAAGTCTTTTTCATTAAATTCTTCTTTGTTCAAATATTCACCTCCTTCCCATATATTTTAATACTTTCATTATGATGATGAGTGGCTAATTTCCTTGTGTGATTCTAGGGTGATTGGCTGAAGGTTGTGGGAAAAACAATGACAGAATAATCTTAGATTCCAGTAGGATCCTGAAAGTTCGAGTCTTTAACCTTAACCCTAAGCATCTCGTTCGGTTGATGAACATCTCGGCCGGGGTGGAATTCTTCCGACCGAGGTGACTTATCCGTCCTTAAACTGAGAGTTAAGTGTTAGAGTTTGCTAAATCCTATTCTTATTACACCTTTCCTGGTTCAAAGCAAGCTTAGGATGAGACTTACCCGGTAATTCCTTAGTTTGTGTACCAACGATCATAAGTGCAGGTAATAAAGGTTTATCCTTTATTGGGGTTTGAGTGTGCTTCCATCCCATCTTTGTGAGTTAGCCTGAGACTTACCCGGTAAAGGTTGATTCTATTCCCTTAGATGGTGTGTTAGTTTGAGGTTATAGTTCTTTATCTTGATTCCTTGAGACTTACCCGGTAATAGGAGTTACGGTTTAGGATTAGTGTGTAGTGAGACTTACCCGGTGATCTACTCCACTTTAGAAACACCTTCCCCACGCAAAAATCTCAGCTTTGTCCGCTTATCTATAGATCTTGAGTTGGAACCACAACTAGATGCCTTAATCCCTAGAATTGCATGTTTGCTTATTTGACATCTTATTCATCTTTGATTGTGTTAATCGCTCTTGTGGTTAGAATTAACGTAGCATACCGTTTTGACTTTGTTTCACCAAGTCCCTGTGATCGACCCCTGGAATTTTCTTGCTTTTACTACGATTGACCCGTACACTGCGGGTTCGCATCCTTGTTTTAAGCTTAAGTCTAGGGTTATAAATTTAAAGCTTGCACACACCGTTTGGAGCGAACAAGTTTTTGGCGCCGTTGCCGGGGACTTGGTCTAGACCGAGCCGGGTACGGTTTGCTTTCGGGGCACTTGCCCCTGTTGCTACTAACTACTCTTTCTATGAGTTTTGTAGTTTTCAGGATTTCCGATGACTACATTTGATCCAGCCTGGATAGCAAGGCAAAGTGCTAGGGCAGATCATTATGAATACTTGGAGGAGAAGTACTCCTTCTATTGGTTCAACAATGAATGGGAAAGAGAAGAGGTCATTCAGCGTGAGCTTACGATGTGGGATGAACTGAATGTCCCTAAAAAGATTTGTCAACAACCCCTTGAAGATTCTCTTGAATCAAGATGGGAGAGGTTGATGAAGAAGGTGGAGGAGCTCAAGGAAAGCACCCTATCCTATGCTAAGCTGGAAGAGGAGCATAAGGAAGTACTGCAAGTTCCCAGCACCCCTCCAACCAAACCAGAAGTTTCTCCTAAAGATTTTGAGGGAGAAGAATATGTGGAAGTTTTCGATCTAACTGTTGAGACCTCGGTCGAGGTGAAAGAGACCTCGGCCGAGATGGAAGAAGAATCTGCAGAACCGAAAGAGGAAGATGCAGAGAACTTTGGCCAAATCACTGAGATTGCGGCCAAGGCGGATGGCAGATCAACTGAGTTGAGAGAGATTTCATGTGTTGATTATCAACCTAACATGAAACTTGACCCAAGCTTTGGGGAACTTTACAAGGTAATTTCTCTTACTCCATTTGAATTCCCTATTAAAATTTCTGAATTTTTCAGGAAAGCACCGGAGAGTTGGAGGTCTCTTCCGAAAGAACCTCCTAAGATCAAGAAGAAACCTCTCTTGAAATTGTTGGAGGAAGATGCTCCTTGGATTATAAGGAGTGAAGTTAACAAGCGCTTCACCGCTAAGGCAACGAAGTGTTATTTGTTCAAGTATGGGGTCCCTCGCATGCTCAGGACCCTGTACCATCCCCAAGCTATAGATGGGGAAGCTGCTATGATTCTCGAGAAACTATTTTCTCGATCAAGGAAAGGATGGGACACGAGGAATGTCCCATTGAAGTGCAGGAAGTCTAGAAGAATTCCAGTGAGAATCAAACCGTACAAGCTTGTACGTGGGAGATCTTACCATTTGCCGGTGAAGTTAGGAACCGGAACCTTCTTGGAAGATTTTTACGGATGTGATGAGCACTCCACGACATTCGAAGTGCATTGAGTAATCCCATGCCGCATGGTCCAGCTAGCGACCTTAAACCAAGCGCTTCTTGGGAGGCAACCCAAGGTATTGCTTTCTTCTCCCTTATCTAGTTTAGTTTAGATAGTTGCTTTGTTTTTGTTTTCTTCTAGACAACAACCAGGTATTCCAAAAGGAAGGATCACAGTTCAGGAGCTACACTCGAAGAACAAAACTTTGAGAAGTTGAGGAAACGAGCTTTACTGAGATACATCTCGCGTACTGTCAGAACACCTCGACCGAGATGTGCTTTGCCAACCGAGATGGCTTTATCTGGGAGCTGTTTCTAACTTCTTCATGCAGTTTAGCTATTTATCCGGTGAGTACTCTTGTCTCTAGACTTATATTGACCCACTAGGACAGTGTGTCCCAAGTATGGGGTATGCGGATATGTTATTTGACTATGGATGATTGTGTGCTACTTTGATGGATATTTATGCTTCTATTTTGCATCTATGTGTTTATCTGAGATTGCATACATATTTACAGGTTATTTGATTGAGAAAAACGTCGAAACCGAAAAAAAAATATATGGTTTTAAAAAATACAATTTTGACCTCGACCGGGGAGATTCTGGCCGAACGAGGTGTTTCACCTCGGTTGACCTACGAACACCTCGACCGAGGTGGGTAACAGAAAGTTTTCGAAAACGATTTTTGTGCTACTTATCTGGATATGATCTCAGTGAAGATCTTGCTTACTAACTGGTTTTGAAATCTTTATGTGTTTGAAAGGTTTTATAATATGTTTAAGTTGCTAAATGCTTTGTTTGAAATTATTGGCATGTTTAATACTTTGTTTTTATCCAAATTATGTTGAATTTGAAGGTTGACACCGCAGTATGAGTTCTCTCACTTTCTTCTTGGAAAGACCAAGGCAATTCATTCTTTTCTTCTTCTTCTTCTTGATCATGCTTAGCCCCTCATATACATTTTGCCTCCCTTTACCTATCAGGGAATTTGGAAGCAAGCGAAGTGGTGAAAGCAAGTTAAAGTTGAGAAGTGGGCTGGAAGTGAAAGTGTTAGAGAACAATAATAGGTTTGGGGAAGTCAATCATGAAGATGAGTAACTCGGCACCATTCACATAGCCGGGTGTTTGTGTCTTGCCAAAGTCGGATTGAGCGATATTCCTAACGGGTCATGGTATGTGCATCAAGGGTTTGATGAATCTCGAGAAATTGATGATTGCTGATTTCCTAGGCTTCGGTTATTGTGCACCTCTGTCCATGCATCCCAAAAAGTAAAGTAAAAAGAAAAAAAGTGTGAAATAAGCAAAGCTTATTGGTGGAAGATGTTGCAAGTCAAAGTGAAAGTAAAGTTCATCCTTTTCCCGGATTCTAGCACCACATTACCTTACATACATCCCTACCCTACACGTTTCTTGACCTTTTCTTTTGGGAAGCCCTTGAGACCTTGAGCTTGTTGATTGACTTAGTGGTTTAAACTGGATTATACATGATTAATTTTGATAATTATGATTTATTATGCATTCTATGATTTTATGCAAAGATGAACAACTTTCCTATATTTATAAAATGTTTTGAGCATATTGAGTTTTCAAATTCCATGAAGTATTCTCTTAGAGTGATCTATGATAGTAGCACACCATAAAATGTTTTTGAAAGACTTTTCATTGATTTTATTGACTTATAATCCATTCTATCTTGTCTTCTATATGAGGAATGATAGCATGAATTATAGTCTATATTTTGGGGTTTGTTTGGACGTTTTATCTTTCATAATCTGCATGTTTGTATGTACACTATGTGATTTTACTACCATTTCATCTACCTTTGCGAGAATCGAGGTCTACACCTAGTTTCGTTGTAATTGCAGGTAATATGGTACGTTTTGCATCAAAAAGGAGCAAAAGGAGTCAAGAGTCATTTGGAGCTACATTCAGGAAGCATAGCCATGGATTAAAGATTCACTTTGGACCAGTTTTGAGAGATTTCACATTCAGTTGTGAGTCACCTCGGTTGACCAGAGGTTCACCTCGACCGAGGCGATCCAAGGACGCCGACTCGACCGAGGCGAATACCTAGGACGCGATGAGAATATTTTATTCTTGGCTGAGATCTTTTAAAATTGGAAAGTGATCTTATATTTTTGGGCTGAGCTTCTGGAAGGAAGGAGATATGCAGAATCATATATTTTACCTATTTTTATGGGAATATATCTTCTTAAGATTTATTATCTTTGGAGGTTTATTTTTCCTATAAAAAGGGTTGGATTTCCACAATTCGAGAAGGCCGCTTACACCGAAATACAGGCTGCATACACCACATACAATCCCGCTATCAGCGCAGCAGCAGCATCATACTCCAATTGGAGAGATTCGAAGAACCTTTTTGAAGGTCGAAGGAAGATTGAAGTCTATAGCTTTTATAGCTTTTTGGAGGGTTTTGTAAGATTGTCTTTAATTTCCTCACTTGTTGGCTTGTCTTGTTGGATTATTATCCAAGGAACGCTTTTGTTGTGATATTTGATTCAGTTATTGAAGTCTTTTCATTAAATTCTTCTTTGTTCAAATATTCACCTTCTTCCCATATATTTAATACTTTCATTATGATGATGAGTGGCTAATTTCCTTGTGTGATTCTAGGGTGATTGGCTGAAGGTTGTGGGAAAAACAATGATAGAATAATCTTAGATTCCAGTAGGATCCTGAAAGTTCGAGTCTTTAACCTTAACCCTAAGCATCTCGTTCAGTCGATGAACATTTCGGCCGAGGTGGAAACTGGCTGACCGAGGTGACTTATCTGATCCATAACTGAGAGTTAAGTGTTAGAGTTTGCCAAATCCTATTCTTATTACACCTTCCTGGTTCAAAGCAAGCTTAGGATGAGACTTACCCGGTAATTCCTTAGTTTGTGTACCAACGATCATAAGTGCAGGTAATAAAGGTTTATCCTTTATTGGGGTTTGAGTGTGCTTCCATCCCTTCTTTGTGAGTTAGCCTGAGACTTACCCGGTAAAGGTTGATTCTATTCCCTTAGATGGTGTGTTAGTTTGAGGTTATAGTTCTTTATCTTGATTCCTTGAGACTTACCCGGTAATAGGAGTTACGGTTTAGGATTAGTGTGTAGTGAGACTTACCCGGTGATCTACTCCACTTTAGAAACACCTTCCCCACGCAAAAATCTCAGCTTTGTCCGCTTATCTATAGATCTTGAGTTGGAACCACAACTAGATGCTTTAATCCCTAGAATTGCATGTTTGCTTTATTTGACATCTTATTCATCTTTGATTGTGTTAATTGCTCTTGTGGTTAGCTTTGACATTAGCATACCGTATTGACTCTGTTTCACCGAGTCCCTGTGATCGACCCCTGGAATTTTCTTGCTTTTACTACGATTGACCCGTACACTGCGGGTTCGCATCCTTGTTTTAAGCTTAAGTCTAGGGTTATAAATTTAAAGCTTGCACACACCGTTTGGAGCGAACAAGTTTTTGGCGCCGTTGCCGGGGACTTGGTCTAGACCGAGCCGGGACGGTTTGCTCTTGGGGCGCTTGCCCCGTTTTGTCTAACCACTCTACTTGAGTGACTTTTGCAGGTTCTTTCTTAGGTATATGCGAAGAACCCGCGCTGGAAAGGAAATCGTTCCTTACGATCCCGAACCAGAAAAGACATACAAGAGACGCTTAAGAGAAGCGAAGATGGCCCAACAAGACGATCACGATCTTGCGGCCCAATTGAGAGAGACGCAGGAGCTGCTACGTCTCAGTAAAGAAGAGCTAAGGCAAGAGAAAGAAGAGAATCATGCCAGGACTGCAGCAATCGAAGCTGAGATTGCAGCCATTCGGAACCAGATTCTACTTCGACCGATGAAGGATCCAGTAGTTGATCCTCGACCGAGGCAGATTCCAGTACCTGACGCCCCGGTCGATGTACATCCACCTCAGATACCAGTCCGAGATGTTCTTCTTGCAGGAATCCCGCAAACCCTAGGTCAAAGGATGGACCCTAATCAACAGCTGAGGCGTCCAGGAGTGAACCTAGGAGATCCAGCGGATCATGACTACGAACTTCGACCGCAAGTTCTAGCCATGATTCGCCAATGTCAATTCGGAGGGCTAGAGAAGGAGTCGCCGCATCAACATCTTCAAAACTACGAGATCTTGATGGAGACCTTGCGACCTCCCAGAATTGAAAATAACAACTACAAGCTAAGACCTTTTTACTTTTCTTTAAAAGATAGAGCTCTTACTTGGTATCAATCTCTTCCTCCAGGAAAAATTAGCACATGGGAGGAAATGTCTACGGAATTCTTAACCAAATTCTTTCCACCTTCAAAGACCGCTGAAATGAGGGGGAAGATCAATGCTTTCATCATGAAGGACAAGGAGAGCTTGTCCAAGTCTTGGGAGCGGTTCAAGGATATCCTTTTGGATTGCCCACATCATGGGATTCCAAAGATCGAGTTGTTGGAGATCTACTTCAAAGGGCTGGACGGAAGTACCCAGTTCAATCTCCAACTACTCTCCGCCGGTACCTTCATGGACATGGCGATTGATGAGGCTTGGGACTTCATTGAGAAGCAAGCCTTACATATGGAGAAGTATACCCACCAAGGAGCTGAAGGTGGAGTTAAAAGAGTCAACTTTCAAGAGACTCAACCCAACAACAATCAACTCACATCATTGAAGAATGACGTGAAGGAATTGAAGGAGCTCTTGATGGCTCAAACTAAGAAGGAAGAGCAAGGGCAAAGGAACAACAACAACAACAATAACGGGTACCGTAACAACAACAACGGACCCCGAAACAACAACTACAACAACAATAGAGGATCCAACAACAACAACTGGAGGGCGAATAATCAAAACCACGGTAACAATTATTCGAACTCCAACTCTAATGATTCCTCTAATCCTTTCCTCTCTTCGCCTTCTTCTTCTTCTACTCCATTGAAAAGCCAAGGGCAAGGATCAAGTTCGTCTCAGCCAGAAAAGAAGGATGCAGTTCTGGAGGCAATCTTGATCAAGCTTGGCGCTATGGAGAATTCTATGACTTCATTTTCGAGGGCCCAAAAGTCCCTTGAACAACAACTTGCTAATAGGGCGAATGAAGCGCCAAGAGATCCAGGGAAGCTTCCAGCAAAGACGGAAACTAACCCTAAGGGCCAGTGCATGGCCATAACGTCGAGGAGTGGACTCAAAACTGCTGATCCAGTGCCTCGCTCGACGCAGACCACCTCGGTCCAGATCCAGTCGAAGAACACCTCGACCGAGATACCAACCGAGGCGGAGCAACAGAAAGCAGGAGGAATGACAGAAACTTATGTTCCACCTCCTGCATATAAACCACCACTTCCATTCCCTCAGTCCAGAGCCAGAGCACATCTAGACAAGCACTTCGGTAAGTTCCTTGACTTGATGAATAAGCTACATATTAACATTCCCTTCCTTGATGCCATTCTAGGTATGCCCGCCTATGGGAAGTTCTTAAAAGAAATCTTATCAAGGAAGAGGAAACTGGAGGATGTTGGTGAAGTTAGGATGACATCTAAATCTTCGGAGCTCATCAAGATTATGAAAGAAAAGATGCCACCTAAATTGAGAGATCCCGGCTCGTTTTGCATTCCCATTCAAGTTGGGGATATCACTTGTGAAGCCCTTTGCGATCTAGGAGCCAGCGTGAGCATCATCCCGCTGGAGTTATGCACTAAGATCGGTCTTGGAGAGCCCAAGCCGCTCAAGATTCGACTTTACATGGCGGATCGTTCCATCACCCATCCCGTGGGCATTTTGGAGGACGTTCCGGTCAAGCTAGGTAACTTCTATCTACCTATAGATTTTGTCGTACTTGACATTCCCGCAGATTATCCTGTTCCTATCATTCTCGGGAGGCCATTTCTAGCAACTTCGGGTTGCAATGTGGATTGCAAGAACGCCAAATTGAAATTCAACGTTGGTGGCGATGAGGTGGAGTTCGAACTACTTGCAGCCATGAAAGGGGAGCAACTAACTGATGATATCTTCAACATCTACGATGAAGAAGAATCAAGAGAATTGGTGAGCTCCATCCTTATTAACGATCCACTCGAAAGAGTTATTAGCTTCAGTTTAATGGAGGAAGGTATAGATGCTTCTTGTGATGCAGATATACGGAGCTTGAAGGCACTGGAAGAGGATCCAGGAGCTAAAACTGAGAAGCTAGTTCAGGGGACGAAGATCTCCAGTCTCGGATCCAGTAGCAGTACCTCGACCGAGGCACTTTCTGGACAGAGCGAGGCGCCTGAAGAACACCTCGGTCAACGCCTTTGCGCCTCGACCGAGGTCGACAGCGAGACGATTCAAACTGAGATTGCATCTAGTCCAGTTTCTGACACCACTCCACTGGAAAGAGGAAGCGCAGATCCCTCTCAGAAAGCACCCCAAGTTGTGGAGCTTAAACAACTCCCTAGTCACTTGAGGTATATCTTTCTTGGGCCGGATTCTACTTATCCCGTTATTGCTAGTGCTTCCCTTTCCGATTCTGAATTATCTAAGCTAATGCATGTCCTGAGAAAGCATCGAAAAGCCATAGGCTACACCACGGATGATCTTATTGGCATTAAACCTTCTTTCTGCATGCATAGAATTCTAATGGAAGATAATCATAAGACTTCACGGGAACCTCAAAGACGGTTAAATCCGATCATGAAAGAGGTTGTGAAGAAGGAAGTTCTTAAGTTGTTGGATGCAGGTATTATTTATCCTATCTCGGACAGCAAGTGGGTTAGCCCGGTGCATGTCGTTCCGAAGAAAGGAGGGATGACCGTTGTGACGAATAAGAACAACGAGTTGATCCCAACGAGGACCGTTACGGGCTGGAGAGTTTGCATCGACTATAGGAAGCTGAACACGGCAACTCGGAAGGATCATTTTCCGCTTCCCTTCATTGATCAAATGCTCGAACGGTTGGCCCAGCATTCACACTTTTGCTACCTGGACGGCTATAGTGGATTCTTCCAGATTCTTATCCATCCGGATGATCAGGAGAAGACCACTTTCACTTGTCCATGGGGAACGTTTGCCTATCGGAGGATGCCGTTTGGATTGTGCAATGCACCAGCTACCTTCCAGCGATGCATGATGGCTATCTTTTCCGAGTACATAGAGGAGATCATGGAGGTATTTATGGATGATTTTTCTGTGTATGGTTCCTCTTTTGATGATTGCCTATCTAACCTTTCTCTAGTGCTTAAAAGATGTGAAGACACTAACCTTGTTTTGAATTGGGAGAAGTGTCATTTTATGGTTAATGAAGGCATTGTGCTAGGACACCTCGTTTCTAATCAAGGTATTGAGGTCGATCGAGCTAAGATCGAGACTATTGAGAAACTCCCTCCTCCTTGTTCTGTTAAAGGTGTGAGGAGTTTTCTCGGGCATGCAGGTTTCTACAGGAGATTCATCAAGGACTTCTCCAAGATTTCTAAACCTCTAACTAACCTCTTGAATAAAGATGTTGTTTTTGAGTTTTCGCAGGAGTGTCTTGATGCTTTTTACAGGATTAAGGAAGCATTGATCTCCGCTCCCATTATCCAACCTCCTGATTGGACCTTGCCCTTTGAGGTCATGTGTGACGCTAGTGATGTAGCCGTAGGAGCGGTGCTCGGACAGAAGAAAGATGGACGGACCACCGCCATTTACTATGCTAGCAAGACGCTAGATGAAGCACAACGCAACTACGCTACCACCGAGAAAGAGTTATTGGCGGTTGTATATGCTTTCGAGAAGTTTCGTTCCTATCTAGTAGGGGCGAAAGTCATTGTCTACACCGACCACGCAGCCATTCGTTACTTGTTAGCTAAGAAAGATGCAAAGCCGCGCCTTATTCGATGGATTCTCTTGCTTCAAGAGTTTGACCTAGAGATCCGCGATAAGAAGGGATCCGAGAATTTAGTTGCGGATCACCTCAGCCGGCTACCGGAATCCTCCCGCGAGACGGATAGCCCACCCATAGACGATTCATTCCCCGACGAGCACTTACACGTCTTGGAGCGTTTGATGGATCTACTTACTTCACCCCACGATGGAGGTGAAGTATGGGGTGCGAGCACTTCCCGCCTCCTTTGAGACGCATCATGGTCCAGCTAGCGACCTTAAATCAAGCGCTTCTTGGGAGGCAACCCAAGGTATTGCTCTTCTTTCCCGTTTTCTAGTCTAGCTTAGATAGTTTTTGTTTTTGCTTTGCTTTGCTTTGTTTTTGGCGTTCTGGACAGACAACAAGGAGGAGCACATCTGGAAGGACAGAAGTTCGAGAATCTGAGAAGACAGAAGCACCTCGGTCACTGTCAGAGTACCTCGACCGAGTTGATTCTTGAAGCAACCGAGGCGACTAGGGTTTCTGCAGAACCACCTCGGTCCATACCACCTCGGGCCAGTCGAGACCATCTCGACCGAGGTGACAGCAGATCCAGTAACAATATAAAAAGGGGAAAAATTACTTTTCACATTTTTTTTACCCCATTTCGACCGCGGCGGACAGAAGCACTTCGCTCACCTCATTCTTGCTCGTTTTCGACAATTTCTGCTTCCAAACTGCAATTGAGGGGTAGAGGAATCGATTGCAACTACAAATCTGCAAGAAATTTGAGCGTTTCGACCGAAACGAGGTAAAAACGTTCGAAAACCCTAACTCGCTCGTTTTCTGCAATTTGGGCTTTGGTTGCCCTTGATTCTGTTGAGGAAATCTATAAGTACCCCTTAGGAAGCATCGGTAGTGATTTTAGGGGGAAAAGAACTGAAAATCAGAGAGTGGAATCGCGACTGTCTTCGCCTCGGTCCAGTCGTTCTGCACCTCGGTCGAGGTGATTCTTGGAGTTGTCAGTCGACCGAGGTAGTCTGACAGTGTGTTTTTGAAGATGAGTTCAGATCGCCGTTTAGCTCTTAGAGATAGATCCTCCCCTTCCCCTTCTCCTTCCTCATCCCGTCCCTACTGCCCGGCTATCCACGAGAGATGCCGGGTAGACTATGAGAGGATAGCTAGCCGTCCAGTCATCGCACCACGATTTCTGGATGTGTCAGCTTTTGACTGCCTAGGGTTAGATGCTGACATTAGGAGGATGATTGCTACAGTCGGGTTGGATCAGTTCACTGAGATCCGAGCCCCAGCTTACGTAGAGCCGAGACTCGAGTTTGTTAGCTCCTTTTCCTACCTTCCCACAGAGCGATCTGTGAAGTACCGGCTGATGAGCCGGAACTTCATAGTTCCTTTAGAGATTTGGAGAGAGATCTTTGGCTTTCCTACCCCTACTGCTGTAGACTTCCCCTCCCGATCCGTAGCTAGGGAGTTTTGGGGACAGATAGCCCACATTACTACACATGCAGACAGATGGCGCCCTGGAGATTCCAGGGAGAAGGTCATCTTTCACCCAGCCTTCAGACTTGCCCACAGGATCTTCAGTGAGACACTTCTGGCGCGTACTGAGACGCCCCAGAAGATCAGACAGGGGGAGCTCTTTTCGCTTTACTGCATGGTTACAGGAGGCTTCCCAGACTTTGGCTTGCTCCTAGCAGAGAATCTGCATAGGATCAAGGCCAAGGCAAAGGGAGATATCTGCTGTGGAGGTCTAGTCACCCACATCGCCACTTACCACGGGATGGACCTCAGCGTTTGCACATTGGCGGCGGCTCCGAAGCCGCTGGGATTGCAGGAGATGATCACGCGGATGATTCTAGTTCCCCGTGGGTTGACCACTCCATACGTCGCCATGCCTTGGGAGCGGACTGCACCTCAGGGCATCAGATGGTCTGCACAGTTCTCTGTCTCCGACCCGCATTACTGGCAGACTGCTTGGGGTCCACTTATGGAGGATTACAGAGAGGCAGCAGCTGCCCCTGCGGAGGAGGCTGAGGAGGCTGATGAGGATGACGACGATGATGAGACAGTGGATGAGAGAGGAGGCGGCGTCCCGATGGACACAGGTACAGATACTGCTGGGACGAGCGCGCCACCTATTATTGATCTAGATGAGGATGAGGAGGACGCTGAGCCGGCGCCAGCTGAGACTTCTCCGGTCAGGCCCGCTAGGCGCAGGAGGCGGGGAGTTAGGGACAGAGCTGCACACCGACGGATCGATGACTTGACGGATCAGGTTATCGACTCATATGCTGCACTTTCGTTGGATATCCGCGAGATGCAGGAGCAGCAGCATCATCAGCACATGATGGCTCAGCTACAGTTCCAGCATATCATGGGCTATCCCTATGATCCGACTCAGTTCCCCTACATACCACCACCACCACCGGATCAGGACTACTGAGGAGCTGCAGAGTTTTATTTATTATATTTTTATGCAGTTCGGCTCTTTATCCGGTGAGTCCTCTTTCATTTAGACTTTTATTATACCCACTGGGATAGTGTGTCTCAAGTATGGGGTATTTGTTTGTAATATTTGACTACGTGACTACTTGATGTATTCGACTTCCTATGATGTATTTTATTTATCGGATATTTTCATATTTATGCTTCATTTGCCTTTATATGATTATCTGATATTACATGCATACCTACAGATTATTTGATTGAGAAAAACGTCGAAACCAAACCGAAAAGAATAAAATTTAAAAAAAATTGGTTTTAAAAAAAAAAAAAAAATTTTGACCTCGACCGGGGAGATTCTGGCGAAACGAGGTATTTCACCTCGGTTGAACCAAGAACACCTCGACCGAGGTGGGTTAACTGAGAGTTTTCGAAAACGATTTTGTGTTACTTATCTGGATATGATCTCAGTGAAGATTTTGTTTACCTACTGGTTTTAAATTCTCTATGTGTTTGAAAAGTTTTATGATATGTTTAAGTTGCTAAATGCTTTGTTTGAAATTATTAGCGTGTTTAATACTTTGTTTTTATCCAAATTATGTTGAATTTGAAGGTTGACACCGCAGGTTAAGTTCTCTCACTTTCTTCTTGGAAAGATCAAGGCAATTCATCTTCTTCTTCTTCTTCTTCTTGATCATGCTTAGCCCCTCATATACATTTTGCCTCCCTTTACCTATCCGGGAATTTGGAAGCAAGCGAAGTGGTGAAAGCAAGTTAAAGTTGAAGAGTTGGCTGGAAGTGAAAGTGCTAGAAAGCAATAATAGGTTTGGGGAAGTCAATCATGAAGATGAGTAACTCGGCACCATTCACATAGCCGGGTGTTTGTGTCTTGCCAAAGTCGGATTGAGCGATATTCCTAACGGGTCATGGTATGTGCATCAAGGGTTTGATGCATCTCAAGAAATTGATGATTGCAGATTTCCTAGGCTTCGGTTATTGTGCACCTCTGTCCATGCATCCCAAAAAGTAAAGTAAAAGAGAAAAAGTGTGAAATAAGCAAAGTTTATTGGTGGAAGGTGTTGCAAGTCAAAGTGGAAGTGAAGTTCATCCTTTTCCCGGATTCTAGCACCACATTACCTTACATACATCCCTACCCTACACGTTTCTTGACCTTTCTTTTGGGAAGCCCTTGAGACCTTGAGCTTGTTGATTGACTTAGCGGTTTAAATCGGATTATACATGATTAATTTTGATAATTATGATTTATTATGCATTCTATGATTTTATGCAAAGATGAACAACTTTTCTATATTTATGAAATGTTTTGATCATATTGAGTTTTTAATTCCAGGAAGTATTCTCTTAGAGTGATCTATGATAGTTGCACACCATAAAATGTTTTTGAAAGACTTTTCATTGATTTTCTTGACTTATAATCCATTCTATCTTGTTTTCTATATGAGGAACTTGCTTGAGGACAAGCAAGGGCTAAGTATGGGGTATTTTGATAGCATGAATTATAGTCTATATTTTAGGGTTTGTTTGGACCTTTTATCTTTCATAATCTGCATGTTTGTATGTACACTATGTGATTTTACTACCATTTCATCTACCTTTGCGAGAATCGAGGTCTACACCTAGTTTCGTTGTAATTGCAGGTAATATGGTACGTTTTGCATCAAAAAGGAGCAAAAGGAGTCAAGAGTCATTTGGAGCTACATCCAGGAAGCATAGCCATGGATTAAAGATTTGCTTTGGACCAGTTTTGAGAGATTCTACATTCAGTTATGAGTCACCTCGGTTGACCAGAGGTTCACCTCGACCGAGGCGATCCAGAGACGCCGACTCGACCGAGGCGAATACCTAGGACGCGGCGAGAATATTTTATTCTTGGCTGAGATCTTTTAAAATTGGAAAGTGATCTTATATTTTTGGGCTGAGCTTCTGGAAGGAAGGAGATATGCAGAATCATATATTTTACCTATATTTATGGGATAATATCTTCTTAAGATTTATTATCTTTGGAGGTTTATTTTCCTATAAAAAGGGTTGGATTTCCACAATTTGGAAGGCCGCTTACACCGGAATTACGCAGCACACCCCGCTCACGCAGCAGCAGCAGCATACTCCAATTGGAGAGATTCGAAGAACCTTTTTGAAGGTCGAAGGAAGATTGAAGTCTATAGCTTTTATAGCTTTTTGGAGGGTTTTGTAAGATTGTCTTTAATTCCCTCACTTGTTGGCTTGTCTTGTTGGATTATTATCCAAGGAACGCTTTTGTTGTGATATTTGATTCAGTTATTGAAGTCTTTTTCATTAAATTCTTCTTTGTTCAAATATTCACCTCCTTCCCATATATTTTAATACTTTCATTATGATGATGAGTGGCTAATTTCCTTGTGTGATTCTAGGGTGATTGGCTGAAGGTTGTGGGAAAAACAATGACAGAATAATCTTAGATTCCAGTAGGATCCTGAAAGTTCGAGTCTTTAACCTTAACCCTAAGCATCTCGTTCGGTTGATGAACATCTCGGCCGGGGTGGAATTCTTCCGACCGAGGTGACTTATCCGTCCTTAAACTGAGAGTTAAGTGTTAGAGTTTGCTAAATCCTATTCTTATTACACCTTTCCTGGTTCAAAGCAAGCTTAGGATGAGACTTACCCGGTAATTCCTTAGTTTGTGTACCAACGATCATAAGTGCAGGTAATAAAGGTTTATCCTTTATTGGGGTTTGAGTGTGCTTCCATCCCATCTTTGTGAGTTAGCCTGAGACTTACCCGGTAAAGGTTGATTCTATTCCCTTAGATGGTGTGTTAGTTTGAGGTTATAGTTCTTTATCTTGATTCCTTGAGACTTACCCGGTAATAGGAGTTACGGTTTAGGATTAGTGTGTAGTGAGACTTACCCGGTGATCTACTCCACTTTAGAAACACCTTCCCCACGCAAAAATCTCAGCTTTGTCCGCTTATCTATAGATCTTGAGTTGGAACCACAACTAGATGCCTTAATCCCTAGAATTGCATGTTTGCTTATTTGACATCTTATTCATCTTTGATTGTGTTAATCGCTCTTGTGGTTAGAATTAACGTAGCATACCGTTTTGACTTTGTTTCACCAAGTCCCTGTGATCGACCCCTGGAATTTTCTTGCTTTTACTACCATTGACCCGTACACTGCGGGTTCGCATCCTTGTTTTAAGCTTAAGTCTAGGGTTATAAATTTAAAGCTTGCACACACCGTTTGGAGCGAACAAGTTTTTGGCGCCGTTGCCGGGGACTTGGTCTAGACCGAGCCGGGACGGTTTGCTCTTGGGGTGCTTGCCCCGTTTTGTCTAACCACTCTACTTGAGTGACTTTTGCAGGTTCTTTCTTAGGTATATGCGAAGAACCCGCGCTGGAAAGGAAATCGTTCCTTACGATCCCGAACCAGAAAAGACATACAAGAGACGCTTAAGAGAAGCGAAGATGGCCCAACAAGACGATCACGATCTTGCGGCCCAATTGAGAGAGACGCTGGAGCTGCTACGTCTCAGTAAAGAAGAGCTAAGGCAAGAGAAAGAAGAGAATCATGCCAGGACTGCAGCAATCGAAGCTGAGATTGCAGCCATTCGGAACCAGATTCTACTTCGACCGATGCAGGATCCAGTAGTTGATCCTCGACCGAGGCAGATTCCAGTACCTGACGCCCCGGTCGATGTACATCCACCTCGGATACCAGTCCGAGATGTTCTTCTTGCAGGAATCCCGCAAACCCTAGGTCAAAGGATGGACCCTAATCAACAGCTGAGGCGTCCAGGAGTGAACCTAGGAGATCCAGCGGATCATGACTACGAACTTCGACCGCAAGTTCTAGCCATGATTTGCCAATGTCAATTCGGAGGGCTAGAGAAGGAGTCGCCGCATCAACATCTTCAAAACTACGAGATCTTGATGGAGACCTTGCGACCTCCCAGAATTGAAAATAACAACTACAAGCTAAGACCTTTTTACTTTTCTTTAAAAGATAGAGCTCTTACTTGGTATCAATCTCTTCCTCCAGGAAAAATTAGCACATGGGAGGAAATGTCTACGGAATTCTTAACCAAATTCTTTCCACCTTCAAAGACCGCTGAAATGAGGGGGAAGATCAATGCTTTCGTCATGAAGGACAAGGAGAGCTTGTCCAAGTCTTGGGAGCGGTTCAAGGATATCCTTTTGGATTGCCCACATCATGGGATTCCAAAGATCGAGTTGTTGGAGATCTACTTCAAAGGGCTGGACGGAAGTACCTAGTTCAATCTCCAACTACTCTCCGCCGGTACCTTCATGGACATGGCGATTGATGAGGCTTGGGACTTCATTGAGAAGCAAGCCTTACATATGGAGAAGTATACCCACCAAGGAGCTGAAGGTGGAGTTAAAAGAGTCAACTTTCAAGAGACTCAACCCAACAACAATCAACTCACATCATTGAAGAATGACGTGAAGGAATTGAAGGAGCTCTTGATGGCTCAAACTAAGAAGGAAGAGCAAGGGCAAAGGAACAACAACAACAACAATAACGGGTACCGTAACAACAACAACGGACCCCGAAACAACAACTACAACAACAATAGAGGATCCAACAACAACAACTAGAGGGCGAATAATCAAAACCACGGTAACAATTATTCGAACTCCAACTCTAATGATTCCTCTAATCCTTTCCTCTCTTCGCCTTCTTCTTCTTCTACTCCATTGAAAAGCCAAGGGCAAGGATCAAGTTCGTCTCAGCCAGAAAAGAAGGACGCAGTTCTGGAGGCAATCTTGATCAAGCTTGGCGCTATGGAGAATTCTATGACTTCATTTTCGAGGGCCCAAAAGTCCCTTGAACAACAACTTGCTAATAGGGCGAATGAAGCGCCAAGAGATCCAGGGAAGCTTCCAGCAAAGACGGAAACTAACCCTAAGGGCCAGTGCATGGCCATAACGACGAGGAGTGGACTCAAAACTGCTGATCCAGTGCCTCGCTCGACGCAGACCACCTCGGTCCAGATCCAGTCGAAGAACACCTCGACCGAGATACCAACCGAGGCGGAGCAACAGAAAGCAGGAGGAATGACAGAAACTTATGTTCCACCTCTTGCATATAAACCACCACTTCCATTCCCTCAGTCCAGAGCCAGAGCACATCTAGACAAGCACTTCGGTAAGTTCCTTGACTTGATGAATAAGCTACATATTAACATTCCCTTCCTTGATGCCATTCTAGGTATGCCCGCCTATGGGAAGTTCTTAAAAGAAATCTTATCAAGGAAGAGGAAACTGGAGGATGTTGGTGAAGTTAGGATGACATCTAAATCTTCGGAGCTCATCAAGATTATGAAAGAAAAGATGCCACCTAAATTGAGAGATCCCGGCTCGTTTTGCATTCCCATTCAAGTTGGGGATGTCACTTGTGAAGCCCTTTGCGATCTAGGAGCCAGCGTGAGCATCATCCCGCTGGAGTTATGCACTAAGATCGGTCTTGGAGAGCCCAAGGTGCTCAAGATTCGACTTTACATGGCGGATCGTTCCATCACCCATCCCGTGGGCATTTTGGAGGACGTTCCGGTCAAGCTAGATAACTTCTATCTACCTATAGATTTTGTCGTACTTGACATTCCCGCAGATTATCCTGTTCCTATCATTCTCGGGAGGCCATTTCTAGCAACTTCGGGTTGCAATGTGGATTGCAAGAACGCCAAATTGAAATTCAACGTTGGTGGCGATGAGGTGGAGTTCGCACTACTTGCAGCCATGAAAGGGGAGCAACTAACTGATGATATCTTCAACATCTACGATGAAGAAGAATCAAGAGAATTGGTGAGCTCCATCCTTATTAACGATCCACTCGAAAGAGTTATTAGCTTCCGTTTAATGGAGGAAGGTATAGATGCTTCTTGTGATGCAGATATACGGAGCTTGAAGGCACTGGAAGAGGATCCAGGAGCTAAAACTGAGAAGCTAGTTCAGGGGACGAAGATCTCCAGTCTCGGATCCAGTAGCAGTACCTCGACCGAGGCACTTTCTGGACAGAGCGAGGCGCCTGAAGAACACCTCGGTCAACGCCTTTGCGCCTCGACCGAGGTCGACAGCGAGACGATTCAAACTGAGATTGCATCTAGTCCAGTTTCTGACACCACTCCACTGGAAAGAGGAAGCGCAGATCCCTCTCAGAAAGCACCCCCAGTTGTGGAGCTTAAACAACTCCCTAGTCACTTGAGCTTAAACAACGTTGGGGTTTGTTTGGACGTTTTATCTTTCATAATCTGCATGTTTGTATGTATATTATGTGATTATACTACCATTTCATCTACCTTTGCGGGAATCGAGGTCTACACCTAGTTTTGTTGTAATCGTAGTTAATATGGCACGTTTTGCATCAAAAAGGAGCAAAAGGAGTCATGAGTCATTTGGAGCTACATCTAGGGAGCATAGCCATGGATTAAAGATTTACTTTGGAGCAGATTCGAGAGATTTCACATTCTGTTGTGACTCACCTCGGTTGACCACAAAATCACCTCGACCGAGGTGATCCAGAGATGCCGACTCGACCGAGGCGAACACCTAGGACGCGGCGAGAATATTTTATTCTTGGATGAGATCTTTTAAAATTGGAAAGTGATCTTATATTTTTGGGCTTGGCTCCTGGAAGGAAGAAGATATGCAGAATCATATATTTTACCTATATTTATGGGCAAAGATCTCTTTTAAGATATTTTATCTTTGGAGGGTTATTTTCCTATAAAAAGGGTTGGATTTCCACAAATCCAAGATCATGCTATACCATCGATCAGCATACACAACAGCAACAACACTCCAGTTGGGAGATTCGAAGAACCTTTTTGAAGGTTGAAGGAAGATTGAAGATTGTAGCTTTTATAGCTTTTGGAGGTTTTCTTTGTAAGATTACCTTAGATTCTCTTCCTTGTTGTCTTGCTTGTTGGATTTATATCCAAGGAACGCTTTGTTGTGATATTTGATTCAGTTATTGAAGTCTTTTCATTAAATTCTTCTTTGTTCAAATATTCACCTTCTTCCCATATATTTGATTAATACTTTCATGATGATGAGTGGCTAATTTCCTTGTGTGATTCTAGGGTGATTGGCTGAAGGTTGTGGGAAAAACAATGATAGAATAATCTTAGATTCCAGTAGGATCCTGAAAGTTCGAGTCTTTAACCTTAACCCTAAGGATCTCGCTCAGTCGATGAACATCTCGGCCGGGGTGGAATTCTTCTGACCGAGGTGACTTATCCGATCCTAAACTGAGAGTTAAGTGTTAGAGTTTGCCAAATCCTATTCTTATTACGCCTTTCTGATTCAATACAAGTTTAGGATGAGACTTACCCGGTAATTCCTTAGTTTGTTTACCAACGATCATAAGTGTAGGTAATAAAGGTTTATCCTTTATTGGGGTTTGAGTGTGCTTTCATCCCATCTTTGTGAGTTAGCCTGAGACTTACCCGGTAAAGGTTGATTCTATTCCCTTAGATGGTGTGTTAGTTTGAGGTTATAGTTCTTTATCTTAATTCCTTGAGACTTACCCGGTAATAGGAGTTACGGTTTTGGATTAGTGAATAGTGAGACTTACCCGGTGATCTATTCCACTTTAGTAACACCTTCCCTATGCAAAAATCTCAGCTTTGTCCGCTTATCTATGGATCTTGAGTTGGAACCACAACTGGATGCTTTAATCCCTAGAATTGCATGTTTGCTTTATTGACTTCTTATTCATCTTTGATTGTGTTAATTGCTCTTGTGGTTAGTATTTGCATAAGCACACCGTTATCGACTTTGTTTCACCAAGTCCCTGTGATCGACCCCTGGAATTCCTTGCTTTTACTACGATTGACCCGTACACTGCGGGTTCGCATCCTTGTTTTAAGCTTAAGTCTAGGGTTATAAATTTAAAGCTTGCATACACCGTTTGGAGCGAACACATGGCGATTTGCTCCCAAAAATCTTTGGCGTATACGCCACTAGGGAATCGACCATTGAAGGTCTCATGGTTTTGGTGATTTTTTGAAAATTACGGTCACTTTGGGGTTTCCACGGCCGTGGAAATGTACGGAACCGTGGTTTTGGTGAGTTTTCTCAGGCTTTTACAAATTACGGTCACTATAGCTGTCACGGCCGTGGTTTTGGCCGTAGAACTCTCTGTAATGTGTCAAAGTTCAAGTTTCGTCAATTTTCTTTAAACTTTTCCTTCTTCCTATCTCTTCCACTGATCCTACATCCAAAAACATGAATATACCGGAAGGTATCGAAGGCAAAACAAAGCAAAAACGTCTAAACTATTCTAATCTATGAATCAAAAACAAAAATGTAAGTACAATACCTTGGGTTGCCTCCCAAGAAGCGCTTGTTTAAGGTCCGTAGCTAGACCATATTCGCACTTATTCGAGTGCGGTGGGTGCGAACTCTTCAGCTTGGAGTTCCGGTGAATACTTCTTGAGTTGTTAACCGTTCACCTTAAAGCTTCCGCCCTTTTCACCCCATACTTCAATTACACCATGGGGAAAAACACGTTTGATTAGATAAGGTCCACTCCAACGAGATTTAAGCTTACCTGGAAAGAGACGAAGCCTTGAATTGAAGAGGAGAACTTGATCTCCTTCTTTGAGGTCCTTTGGGATGATATGCTTATCATGTCAACGCTTTGCTCTTTCTTTATAGATCTTGGCGTTTTCGTAGGCGTTCAAGCGAAGTTCTTCAAGCTCATTGAGGTCCAAGAGACGCTTCTCTCCCGTTTCCTTCATGCTGAAGTTCAACCACTTTATTGCCCAATACGCCTTGTGCTCCAACTCTACCGGTAAGTGACAAGACTTCCCATACACAAGGTTATATGGTGTTGTTCCGATGGGAGTCTTATATGCAGTCCGGTACGCCCATAATGCGTCATCTAGCTTCAAAGACCAATCCTTCCTTGTCCTTGAAACCGTCTTCTCTAGGATCCCTTTAATTTCCCGGTTTGAGATCTCCACTTGTCCACTAGTTTGTAAATGATAACGGGTGGCGATCTTGTGAGTCACCCCATACTTAGCTAAAAGAGCTTCGAAGCGTCGGGCAATGAAGTGAGAACCTCCATCACTAATGATAGTCCGTGGTGTCCCAAATCGTGGGAAGATGGTCTTGTTAAAGAACTTAACCACTACCATGGCATCATTGGTGGGAGAGGTAATTGCTTCAACCCATCTCGAAACATAATCCACCGCTAAAAGTATGTATTGGTTTCCATAAGATGATGGGAAAGGTCCCATGAAGTCTACTCCCCAAACTTCAAAGATCTCCACCTCTTGGATGTTGTTAAGAGGCATCTCGTTCCTCCTAGATATGTTCCCTGTTCTTTGACAAGCATCGCAGCAGGAAACAAAGGTTTGCACATCTTTAAACAAAGTAGGCCAAAAGAATCCGGATTGCAATACCTTAGCGCTAGTCTTGTTCGAACTAGCATGTCCTCCACAAGGTAGTGAATGACAATGACGGATGACACTTTGTATCTCATCTTCTGGTACACATCACCGAATGATGCTGTCTGGACCTCTCTTAAAGAGGAGAGGTTCGTTCAAAAAGTATTCCCGAACATCCTTAAAGAACTTCTTTCTTTGTGCGTAGGATAATCCGGGTGGTAATTCCTAGCAAACCAAATAGTTAACAAAATCAGCAAACCATGGTTCGTTACCTTTTGTAATCATGTCGATGCACTCCTCTATGATGTGTAAATGCTCGTCCGGAAAGGAGTCATCTATAGGTAGATGGTCGTCTTCTAGATGTGGTAGACGACTCATATGATCTGCAACAGAATTTTCCGAACCCTTCTTGTCACGGATCTCTAGATCGAATTCTTGTAGGAGAAGAATCCATCTAATCAGCCTTGGTTTTGCATCCTTCTTCGCAAGCAAATACCGGATCGCAGCATGATCCGTGTACACAATCACCTTAGCACCTACAAGATAAGAGCGAAACTTTTCAAATGCATATACAATTGCTAAGAATTCCTTTTCGGTAGTGGCGTAGTTGAGCTGCGCTTCATCTAGCGTCTTGCTAGCGTAGTAAATGGCATGGGTTCGTCCTTCCTTTCTTTGCCCAAGCACAGCTCCTATGGCTACGTCACTTGCGTCACACATAACCTCAAAGGGAAGATTCCAATCCGGAGGTTGGATAATCGGGGCTGAGATTAGAGCTTCCCGAATCATATTAAACGCATCTAAGCATTGCTGCGAGAATTCAAAACTGCATCCTTCATTAATAAATTAGTGAGCGGTTTTGATATCTTGGAAAAATCCTTTATGAAACGCCTATAGAATCCAGCGTGTCCTAGAAAACTTCTTATCCCTTTCACCGAAGTTGGGGGAGGAAGCTTTTCTATTGTCTCTATCTTAGCCTTATCCACCTCAATCCCTCTACTAGAGATTAAGTGTCCTAATACAATGCCCTCTTTCACCATAAATTGACACTTCTCCCAATTAAGAACTAGGTTAGTGTCTTCACACCTTTGTAACACAAGAGCAAGGTTAGTAAGACAATTATCAAAAGAAGAACCATAAACGGAGAAATCATCCATAAAGACCTCCATGATCTCCTCTATGTACTCCGAGAAGATAGCCATCATGCACCTTTGAATGGTGGCTGGAGCGTTGCGAAGCCCAAACGGCATCCTCCTATACGCAAACGTTCCCCACGGACATCTGAATGTGGTCTTCTCTTGATCGTCCGGATGTATCGGAATCTGAAAGAAACCACTATAACCGTCAAGGTAGCAAAAGTATGAGTGTTGTGCTAACCTCTCAAGCATTTGGTCGATGAAGGGTAGTGGGAAGTGATCCTTTCTCGTTGCGTTGTTTAGCTTCCGGTAATCTATGCACATCCTCCATCCACTTACGGTCCGTGTGGGAATGAGTTCATTGTTTTTATTTGTGATGACCGTCATTCCTCCCTTCTTTGGAACCACCTGTACGGGACTCACCCACTTGCTATCGGAGATAGGGTAGATGATACCTACATCAAGTAGTTTAAGAATTTCCTTCTTGACAACCTCCTTCATGGTCGGATTTAACCGCCTTTGAGGTTGTTGCGAAGTTCTAAAGTCTTCTTCCATTAGGATCTTATGCATGCATAGTGAAGGTTTGATTCCTACTAGATCCTCTATAGTATACCCTAGGGCTTTCCTATGTTTCTTAAGAACAACCATGAGTCTACTATGTTCATCAATACTCAAATCGGAACTAACAATTACCGGAAAGGTAGAATTAGGTCCTAGAAATGCGTACCTTAGATGTGTAGGAAGTGGCTTCAATTCCATCACTATAGGAGTCTCTAATGTCTCTTGAGGAGTATCCGATGCTTCCCTAGAAGTGTCTAAGGATGTAGAAGGTGTTGGAGAAGAATCAAGAAAGAAGTGGCGGAGAAGACATAATTTCCTTCAGATTCACCCAAAATTACGGCTCCCCTATTTCCTCCACGGCCGTGGTTTTGGGCGTGGAAATCAATTACGGGGCCTCTGTTTGTTCCACGGCCGTGGTTTTGGCCGTGTCACTTACTGGAGTCCTCTGAATAGCTGATTACAATCATGTTGGTAGATTCCACGGCCGTGGAATAGCAC
Source organism: Fagopyrum esculentum (assembly GCA_033239045.1). Lineage (NCBI taxonomy): Eukaryota > Viridiplantae > Streptophyta > Magnoliopsida > Caryophyllales > Polygonaceae > Fagopyrum > Fagopyrum esculentum. The sequence continues at coordinate 97,625,556 of BSUD01000003.1, read as the reverse complement.
GATTGGCCGTGATTTCGTACGTTCTCTGACCCATCGTAGAGTTTCTCAATTTCTTCTTCATACACTTCTTTTTGCTTCTCTAAAGCTTCAATTTCCTCATTGCATTCCTCTTCTTCCCCTACATCCATAATGCTCATAGAAATAACTTTTTGCAAGGGATCTTTGAAGAGAATCGAACTTACCTCCTCTCTAGATAGCTCTTCGTCATGGATGTTGAATATATCCTCATCGAAAACTGGCTCCTTCACCAAAGTAGAGAGAACAAACTCTACCTTTTCTTCTCCTATGTCGAAGGCGAGTCTAGCATTCTTGCAATCAACTATGCAACCGGATGTTGGAAGAAACGGTCTTCCAAGTATGATCGGGACCGGACTATCTGCAGGAATGTCAAGCACAACAAAATCTATAGGAACATAGAACTTACCAAGCTTGTCCGGGACGTCTTCAACTATACCGACGGGACGAGTTATAGATCGATCCGCCATGTACAACGTCATCTTCACCGGTTTAGGTTCGCCTAAACCGATCTTCCTGCATAAGGCAAGCGGAATGATGCTCACGCTTGCTCCTAAATCACATAATGCATCCTATGTGACATCTCCCACTCCTATGGGAATACAAAACGACCCCGGATCCTTTAGCTTTGGGGGCATCTTCTCCTTTATTGTCTTGATGAGATCCGATGAATCCGAACTCATCTTGACCTCTCCAAAATCCTCTAATTTTCTTTTGTTAGAGAGGATCTTCTTTAGGAACTTTCCATAAGCTGGCATACCTACAATTGCATCAATGAAAGGTATATTAATATGTAGATTGCTCATGAGTTCAATAAACTTACCGAATTGCTTGTCTAGACGCGCTCTTGCTCTAGATTGCGGGAATGGTAGGGGAGGTTTGAAAGCTGGAGGAGGAACGTAGACATGTTCCTTCTCCTTCCCCTTTTCTTTCTCCTTTTCGGCTGGAACTTCTACAAACTTAGGCTGCGGGTCGGTAATTGTTACTCCGCTCCTAGTTGTGATTGCCATCACCCTTCCCTTTTGGTTATCATCCGTCTTTCTTGGAAGTTTTCCTTGATTCCTTGGAACTTCTTCAGCTTGACTAAACATTTGGTTTTCTAAAACCTTTTGGGCTTTATCAACCTTAGTAATGTGATCATCGACCTTGATGATGCGAGTCTCCAATCCTTGAAGCTTTCCCAAGATCGTTTCCAACATGGGATCGGATTTCTCTTTCCCCGAAGTGCTTCCGCTTGCCCCTGGCTTTTCAATGGAGTGGAAGAAGAGGAATGTGGAGTTAGTGAATTTCCTGAATTGGAATAAGAATTACCGGAATTTTGTTGGTTGGGACGCCAATTGTTGTTGTTTGAACCCTTATTGTTGTTCCAATTGTTGTTCTGGTTGTTGTTGTTGTTGTTCTAATTATTCCGGTTGTTGTTCCGGCTGTTGCGGTTTGTATTCTCATTTCCGTTGTGGTTATTGTTGTTGCCCAAATAACCTACATCTTGTTCCTTTTGCTTTCGAAAGTTGTTTTGATGGCTTCCTTCAATTCTTTAATCTCCGTATTGAGAGAAAAGATTTGAGTTTGAGTTGCTTGTGATAGCTTTGCTCCTTGTTCCACATGATTCGCCTCTACTTTCCGGTGAGAATACTTCTCAATGACTCGCGCTTGCTTCTCAATGAAGTCCCAAGCGTCATCTTCCCTCATGTCCATGAATGTACCACATGAAAGGGATTGGAGCTTGAATTGTGTCTCCACATCCAGGCCCTTATAGTATATCTCCAATAGCGCCAATTTGGATATGCCATGATGTGGGCAATCTAATAGCAAATCCTAAAATCTTTCCCAAGATTGAAACAAACTTTCGTTAGATCTCATAGAAAATGCATTAATCTTGCCTCTCAACTCCGCCGTCTTGGATGGCAGAAAGAACTTAGTGAGGAATTCCGAAGAAAGATCCTCCCATGTGTCGAGTTTCCCACTTGGAAGAGCTTGATACCAAGACAATGCTTTCCCTTTCAAGGAGAAGAAGAAAGACTTGAGTTTATAACTGTTGGTAGTTGCATTCTTTGGCTTCATTGTCTCCATCATGATCTCAAAGTTTTGTAGATGTTGATGTGGAGATTCAGCGCTTGTTCCCCCAAATTGATTTTGGCGGACAATGGTAACAACTTGCGGGTTGAAGCTAAACCCTTGTGCATCATCAGCATCAAAGTTCACACCCAAACGGTGTGGTTGCTGCGTTGGATCCATCCTTTGGCCAAGAGTTCTTGGCTCCTCATCCACACGATCGACTCTCGCACCTCCAGCTAGGGCACGACGATTGGCGGCCGCTCGTGGAACAAACGGGTTCACATTGATCGTTGGATCAATGTCCTCTAGTGGTGGCATGGAAGAGTCGCTATCCTCATTGGATGAGTTGGTTCTAACTGATCTTCCCGGTCTCCTTCTTCTCTTTTTCTTCTTGAGGTCGCTTATTTCCAGCCTCATTTGGAACATCATATCCCTTAGATCTTCGATTTTTGATTGATGGCGATCCGATTCTTCCTTGCGAGTCTTCTTGCTCCATCGAAGTTGAGCTTCGGATTCTGCTAACTCCGTTTGGTAATCGCGTTCTCTTTCTTCAGCCATCTTTCTTTCCTTGAGCTTTCTCCTGAAAGTCCTCTCAAGCTCTTGATCGAGAGGTAAGAGGTCTTCGTTGTTTCTAGACCTGCGCATACACTCGAAAGAGATATCAAATAACAAGGGAAGAGCTCCCAAGCTTGACAACCGATAACCGAATTCGGCCTAAGCCAAATCCCCGGCAACGGCGCCAAAAACTTGTTCGCCACTTAGCGTGCGTGCAAATAAGTTTTAAATTTATAAAACTAGAATCAAGCAAGCGAACCCGCAGTGTACGGATCGGCGTAGTAAAGCAAGAATTCTAGAGTATCGAACACAGGGATTTGGGGGGTTAAATCCAGTTATAAATCGTCAAGCAAGTAAATGTATGAGCTTTGCAAATATTGGGAAAATAGCAACCCTAAAGATCCAGATATCTAATTGTGGCAATCGATTCAAGATATACTAAAGAACTAAGGACATAGTTAAGAGTTGCAAAGTTATGCTAATGCAAAGCAATGTACGGTGAAGTTCCAAGGCTTTATATGACTTATCTAGAAATACTCTCTATAAAGGTTGTTGAGGCTTCAGTATAGAAAGGATCTAAAGACAAGAATTAATCTCAAATACCCAAACTTGTAACCCAAGGATGAAGACTAACTAAACCGATTAAGGTTGTACACTCGAAATCGAAGTAGAGGTTGTTGAGGCTTCACTACTACCTAGAAAAGGGTAAACCTAGACTAGATTAAAGCTAACCTTTAACTTTGGATTAAAGTAAAAGCAAGGTTCGTAAATCAACACAAATTACGGGTGGATCTTGAGTTCCACGGCCGTGGAATCTCAAGAACAGGCCGTGATTCTGGCTCGTCGGCGAAATCTCTCTAACTCTTAGGGTCCAATCTGTTTACGATTGATCTATCATCATCTAAGCCACAACTATCAACCCTTCACCTTAGAATTGCTAAAGGGTTCTAGCTAACAACAGTCATTATGATATCAAATTCAAGATTAAGAAGAATGAAAGATGAAAACCTTCGAAAACCTTCAATAAACTTCGAATCAATCTCAAATCCACAAACAAAGGTAATGATGTATATCAGATTTGGAATAACACAAACAAATCACAATCCTTGATAAGAACGAAGAACGGGATGTCAATCCGTCTTCTAATCAAACCTAAGGACAAAGTGCAACTTCCAAATCTTCAAGCCTTTGCAAATCTCCGTTGCAAAATGGCAATCTCCGCACGTCCAAGTGGAACCCTAAGCACGTGCAAGCAAGCGTAAGCGAAGGTCCCGAAATCTCCCTCCTTTAGTCCTTTTATAGGGAAAGATAGAATAAGTGTCCGGCCCATGTATGCAGACAATGTGTCTATATTTTATTTGTCAAAAGATTGCCTAAATCACGGTTATATGGAATTCCACGCCCGTGGTTTAGAGCGTGGAATTGGATTACAGTTCTTCACAACTTCTACGACCGTACTTTATACCGTGTAACTCTCTGGAATACTCCACGCTCATGTTGCCAAGTTCGATGGCCGTGGTTTAGAGCGTGGACTTCATTACGGCCGTATTTTAGAGCGTGGAAGCATAGGTTGCTCGTAATTCCCTTTATTTTGTGCCATTCTTCATCCTAGCATCTTCCTTAGATTCTTTGTGGTGTCCTCAACCCTTGGATGTGCTCAATCCATCTCCATCCTCTCTTAATTCGTTCGGTTTTAGCTCTTATCCGCCTACAATCAACACAAAGCTTATGTAGACCTCTATATCGACAATATAGATAAACTAGCTCACAATTAATTCAATGCTTTATCAATGAACACTAATGTGGATGAAATACATCTAGAAAACGTGCCTAAAATATCACAATATTTCATGCTAACAAGGGGTCCGAAAACTCTGTGGCGGACCACCTTAGTAGACTCCCACCATTGGAGATTGAGAGAGATGACATCCCGATTGATGACTCATTCCGAGATGAGCAATTGCAATTGGTAGAGGAGTGCTTGCTTAAAGTGTCAAGTGGTAATGAGCCATGGTATGCCGACATAGTGAACTATCTCGTTTGTGAGGAGGTGCCACCCGGTTTATCCTACGCCCAAAGGAAGAAGTTCTTTAAGGATGTGAGGCATTACTATTGGAGTGAACCGCTTTTGTTCAAGAAAGGGCCGGATGGAGTCTTTAGGAGATGCATACCGGAGGATGAGGTGGAGAGTGTGATCCGCCATTGTCATTCCTTGCCATGTGAAGGGAATGCTAGCTCACACAAGACATGTGTAAAGGTGTTGCAATCCGGGTTTTATTGGCCAAGTTTGTTCAAGGATGTGCAGAATTTTGTGGTGGCATGTGATGCTTGCCAAAGGACGGGCAACATCTCAAGGAGGAATGAGATGCCCTTGAACAACATACAAGAAGTGGAGATATTTGATGTGTGGGGTGTGGACTTCATGAGACTATTCCCCTCTTCTTGTGGCAACCTCTACATCCTATTGGCGGTAGACTACGTTTCGAGATGGGTGGAGGCGATCGCCTCTCCAACAAATGATGCCAAGGTTATGGTGTGGCTCTTCAACCGAGTAATCTTCCATAGGTTTGGGACACCAAGGGTGTAACACCCCGAATCCTAGAGGACTCGAAATGCTATGAGATGGGACCTCACAGTGGGTCCCAGCCCTTAGCCTGGCAACAACTTCAACGGACCTTACAACACGACACAAATAAAAAGGCAAAACATAAAGTTTTATATCATGATCCGGCGGTAGTGGGCAGCCGGGGTTCCGTGCATTATAGGACGGGACTGTTATATTTTATTTCATGACTGTTGAGACTGATGTGTGGGGTGTGGACTTCATGGGACTATTCCCCTCTTCTTGTGGCAACCTCTACATCCTATTGGCGGTAGACTACGTTTCGAGATGGGTGGAGGCGATCGCCTCTCCAACAAATGATGCCAAGGTTATGGTGTGGTTCTTCAACCGAGTGATCTTCCATAGGTTTGGGACACCAAGGGTGTAACACCCTGAATCCTAGAGGACTCGAAATGCTACGAGATGGGACCTCACAGTGGGTCCCAGCCCTTAGCCTGGCAGCAACTTCAACGGACCTTACAACACGACACAAATAAAAAGGCAAAACATAAAGTTTTATATCATGAGCGAAATGAAAATCCAAATATGAAAACATTACAGCCAAGTCTCAAAACCAAAATACCAACATCAATCTCAACAGTCATGAAATAAAATATAATAGTCCCGTCCTATAATGCACGGAACCCCGGATGCCCACTACCGCCGGATCACTCGATCGTCCCCTAACTTGCAAGGCATCTACAAGCGGTATAAAACCTTTAGCTAACAATCTATGCATAAGTATAACGGTAAAAGCACAAACACATAACATACACAATCAGCATGCAACACTCATTCCTTTTTTATTATCTTTAATTATGTGATACGTCATTACTAATGATTCTTATTTTGTGACACAAGGGATTCCCAAACCTCGCCCATGTCCCAATTTACCAACGCGGAATGGTACTAATACATTTGACCGTCTACCGGACTGGGCTGGTCGCAGAGAACCTCCTAGACTCTCGCAAGAGCTAGGCAGATGATGTCACGACCCGTTATCATACACTTGGGTCAATTATACAATATACTAAAGTCGGCCTATTCCGGTTTGGTTATTTATCTTAACTATCAAACACCACTTATACACATCACACACATGCAAGAAGCCAGCTAAGTAAGTCCGTGGACTTACCAGAATCAAATCTCGGCTCTCTCTTAGCCACCACTAAATCCGTAACTACAGAAACTCAATTGCCTGTCAGAAGAGGCACGTGGGTCAACACATTTCCCTGGATCCTTATAAGTCTAAAACTCTTAAGATGTACGATTCTATGTGCAGAAGTTATTACAGTGTTTATTTAAGGTAAATTGACTATTTTACCCTTAGTACTGGAACTTCCAAAACCCAGAATATGTACTTAAACTCTAATTTGAGGCTAACTAACCATATTCTACTCCCTAGGATGATTTTAGGTATCAACTAGAAAATCTACCCATTTCCTATGATATCTAATCTACTCATAGGAGAAAGAATTTCTTAAAACTGTTCAATCGTTAATCCTACAAAAATCTTTAAAGTTGGCTATAACACTAAAATGTTCCTATACTTAGTCAAAATTCAATGGTGGAAAACAGCTCAACTCCTCCACTTTGAGACCCTATAACTCTCAATCCGACAGTTCATTTCTTCTCAAATTTTACCACCGTAAACTACTTATATCTACCTATTATCTATTAAAATTTCAACGGTGGATCTTCTACGAAACTCTTTAACATTGGTCTATAAAAATAGTAGTTTTCAACTTCAAAACTGAAAGAACAATTAAACCAGATTCTTTTATAGCAGTCCATTATTGTCTCCTATCCCGAAACACTCACTCCAATCTATCCTAACGGATTTTTATAACATAAGACATCACTGTCAAAAAGAAAAGACGGAAGTGCTTACTCACGACTTGCAAGTTGTTGAAGAAACCGTACACCAACGATCTCCACCTGACCTTGGCTTCGGAATCCTCTGACGACAAGGCTAAGACGAAGCTGGTTGTTGTACGCTTGATCCAAGAAGACTCGAGTCTTCAGCACAAAGAAGACACGATTAGTAGCCAATCCTAGCGCACATAGGGTAAGGAGAATTGCGATTAGACTCACCTATGTAGAGAGAAGCTTTCAAATGTGGCTGCACTGCTTGAGGCTCAGCCGCTGGAGTGTTCTTGCTGTTGGGACCTTGGTGGTATTACTCCTCTCTGAACGTGAATGTCGATCTTCTGTATGCAGTAGTGAAGAAATGCAAGAGGGAGGATTTTCAGACGTAAATGGCAAGCGGTTTCTCCCACTCCTTAGATGTTACGTGAATTAAGGGGCATCAAGGAAGAGTATTGATTTCAGCCATTACAGTCCAGCGTTCACACGAGGCAGAATAGCGGCTGAATCCTCCATTTGTACTACTGGGCTGCGAGAATTGAAAGCAGCAGGCCCATCACCTTCCTGGGCTGGAGCTGGCACTAGCTGTTGTAGGCTGTTGTGGGATGTTGTGGGCTGCGAAGAATGTTGGGGTTGTTGTGGGCTGCAAAGAATGTTGGGGCTGCTGTGGGCTACGAAGGATGCTAGGGCTGTTGTGGGCTACGAAGGCAAGCTGGGCTGCTGTGGGCTGCGAAGGCCAACTGAGGCTGCTGTGGGCTGCAAAGGATGCTGAAATTAAGTAGGAGGAGTGGGTTGAGAGATTGTCTTGGCTTTGTAACAACCTTGTCAAAACGTGTCATGGCCTTGTCATGGTCTCGTCTCAACTTTTTCGAAATCTCGTCTCATCCTTGTCATGATCTTGTCTAAAGTCGTCGTTAAGAATTAATTATAAGAATTAAGGTTTGATATAACTCTATCATTTTATGTGAATTAAATTCTACATAAGATGATAAATAATTATAAGAATTAGAGCTTGATATAACTTTATCATTTTATGTAAATTAAATTCTACATAAAATGATAAAATTTGTGAAGAAAGAAATACTAGATAGAATGGGAAACCGTCAACGGCTCAAAGTCCGATTTGATTCGGAATTAAACGTAATAAAAATTCCGGATATTACATCAGTACCCCCTTAAAATAAGTTTCGTCCCGAAACTTAGGACAAGGTACTTAATTGAACGACTTCCATAAATAAACTGGTATGTCCTAGTCTCACTAAAATTTAATTTCCTTTTCTAAACTTCTCTAACCTTCTCAAAGCGTAACGAAAAAAAACTAGTCGTTACATCAAATCCCCCTCAAAATAAGTTTCGTCGAAACTTAGGGTAGTTCCCAAGATCATAAAACGTAAGCAAGCCCTATGACTAACAAGTTACTACATCAAGACCACCTATGGTTCACACACAAGCACATCAAACATATCACACATACAATCACTAAAAGCAAACAAACAAGGATGTAGAACTACCTGACGGTCCTATAGACATCTCTAGATCCGCATAAAACTCGGGATAGTTCTGCCGGATACTATCCTCCGTCTCCCAAGTGTCCTCGTTAATCCCTCGTCTCGACCACTGCACTCTCAACATGGGTATTTCCTTCGATCGAAGGCGTCTCATACCTCTCTCCAAAACTGCTATCGGGTGCTCAGGAAATGTATGATCCGGCTCGACCACTAGGTCGTCATGGCTCACTATGTGTCTCGGGTCGTGCACATACTCTCTCAACTGAGACACATGGAAAACTAGATGGACTCCCTCCAATCGGGGTGGCAATGCCAATCTATAGGCCACTTCTCCTATCCGCTCTAGGATCTCAAAGGGCCTGACATATCGGGGACTTAACTTCCCTTTAATGCCGAAACGTCGAACACCCCTCGTCGGTGACACCTTCAACCAAACCTGGGCGCCAACCCTGAACTCCAAAGGCCTGCGCCTCTTATCTGCATAAGATCTCTGACGGCTCTGTGCGGTCAACATCCGCTCTCGGATCAATGCTACCCGAGCCATCTCATCATGCACCTGCTCGGGCGCTACACCACTCATCCTCCCTGGCTCATCCCAACACAAAGGTGTACGACACCTCCGCCCATATAGTGCCTCGTAAGGAGCCATCCCAATAGTCGCGTGCCAACTATTGTTATAAGAAAACTCCACTAAAGGGAGGTGGTCGGGCCATACCTGACCCCAATCAAGCACACATGCCCTCAACATGTCCTCAAGGGTCTGAATTAGAGCTGTCAAAAGTTGACCCGACCCGTGAAACCGACCGACAAACCCGAACTCGAATCCGATCTGGCCCCAAAAATTTTTTAAAAAAGAAAATACACGGAACCGACCCGCTTGATATTGATTTAACCCGAAATAATAAATAACCCGAACGGTCAAACCCGAAAAAGACCCGGACCCGATAAAACCCGAGTAGAATAACCCGATAATGACCCGACAACCCGACCCGAAATGACCCGATAGCCCAAATAACCCGACCCGAAATGACCCGATAGCCCGAAGTAGCCCAACCCAAATTGACCCGATAGCCGAAGTAACCCGACCCGAAATGACCCGAAAGCCCAAACTAACCCGACCTAAAATGACTCGATAGCTTGAAGTGACCAAACCCGAAATGACCTGTTAGCTCAAAGTAACCCGACTTGAAATAACCCGTTAGCCCAAAATAACCCGACCCTAGATAACCTTGATAATGTGAAGTAAATTGATGTGATAGTATGAAATAATTCGAGCCAATATAACATGTTAATTCGAAGTAAATTGATAAAAAAAAAATTTACGCTACTAAAACCTAAAATTTTATATCGATAATACTCTTACATGTATCATTAGTTCATTACTCTTACATTTATCATATGTTCTTGATATGTATAGAATATGTTAAGTTTTCATCTTTTACTTTTCTCTTACAGAATAAAAAAATTATTCAATTTGAATGGTTTGACTTCGGTGAAGTTTAAAAAAAACTTCACAATAAAGTTGGAGAGATCTACACCACTAATTTATATCAATGGTTGAGATCTCTTACTAATTAAGTCTAATAACTAAAATATTAATTTTATAAAAATAGATGAAAAGTAATCCTATTAAAATAGGAAAATTAATATTATAAATATAGAGTTTTTAAATTTCATTGAACGTATTCTCCCTCCCATCTACCAACTAACTGTGCAAACTATCTCATCTAGTTATTGTAGTTATATTTGTTCTCTCTTTCTAATGCTATGATTTATTTTTATTAAATTACTTTGATTTCTTAAATTGAGAAAAATATTAAGAATATGGTTGAAAACTTTTGCATTTTGTTCAAGAAATTAATAAGCCTTTGATTGACAATTAGTTATATGAGATATGTAGTAGAAGATTATATTTTTTAAAATTA
>BSUD01000003.1:97589578-97614693 GCA_033239045.1 Fagopyrum esculentum | reverse complement strand
AATTAGTTGTTGAATGGTATACCAATTAATCTAATTGAAATATATTCATATTTTTGTAATTTATTGCCCTTTTGTTTCATTGACTTTCGTATTTCATAATTTTATAAAAATCATTATCCATAATTAATGAGGAGATCTGGTTTATTATACATGTTGTCCTTTTGTCATTTTTTTTATAATTGAAAAATATATCTTTCCTATTTCATAATTTATTGCCCTTTTGTCATTTTTTTAACTTATACTTTATTATACATATTAAATACTATAAGTTTATATTGAATCGTTTTAATTCTTATTCTTATAACTTGGATATCCATTTACAAGAACGCGAATATCCATCTAAATTTTATAACTTTTTTTTTAACTTATGATTTATTATACATATTAAATACTATAAGTTTACATCGAGTCGTGTTAATTCTTATTCTTATAACTCGGATATCCATTTTAATTTAACAAATTTTTTGTGGGCAATTTTGATAACTAAGCTTTTTTGAAAAACTATAGTAGTAACTAGGTTTTTTAATGTTTCAATTAAGTAAATATACCCCAACCTTTTGTATTTATTCTCAAACTCTACACACTCTTCTATCAAGGAGTACATTTACTAAACACATAACTAGAAAAAGCCTTGTAAACCAAATTGTTTCATTTTTTTAACTTATGTTTTATTATACATATTAAATACTATAAGTTTATCGATTCCTTTTAATTCTTATTCTTATAACTAGTTTGTGTTAAATATAAGACATGTATAATGTATTGAAGTATCAATGATTCAATTATCAAAGATAAGTTTATCATTAGTATAAAGAACGGTGATTATGAATTTATGATAATGATAATTGTAATGGTCACTCGTGTTAAATATCTCCCGGTTTTAAGATTCGGATATCCATTCTGATCCGTATTTGATTGGATATCCGGAATTTTTCTCAAGATCGGATCGGATAATTTTTTCAGGATGTCCGGTTGATCTGGATTCCAAAATATAGTATGCAAAAATGATTTGGTTGGATCGGATCGGATTATTATCCACGGATATCCGGATGATCCGAATGACTTTAGTTTGATCCGATTGATCCGGATACCCTCTTGATCTGAATATGCAAAAATAATTTAGCCGGATCCGGATATCCGATTGATCCGAATATCCTCTTGATCTGAATATCCGTTTGATTTGGATATGTATTTGCTACTTTGTTTATCACAAAATGTAATGAAAAAACAATTAAAAGGAACAAAACAAATTCAAAGTAAAAATGATAATCATATAGATGATAAAAAAAGAGAATATTAAAGTATGTTATAATAAGAAAATAAAATTAAGGTTTTAAAACAATAGATATCTATATCTTTACATTTTATAACTATATCTAAAAACGAGAGTATGAGACGAACTTATAATTAAAGATTATTATAGACATTTGTTCATTTAAATGAGACCAATTTCTATTTTAAGATTATTATAAAGACCAAAGATAATCATATTTATAAGAATCAATATTTTAAAATCAGACTCATTTATAATAAACGATTATTATGAACTTATGGAGTAACCAAATATACATAAGTTATTAAGTTGTAACAAATAAACATTGTTAATTCATTATTTTACTTAACTTGAATATTTTCCCATTAAATACATATATTTTAAAAAAATAAATATTAGTACACACAATGTTGATTTATCCTTCATAAAACAAAACGGGTACTCAGATGCCAAAGACGATCCGACAAGGCGATGAATCCGATGATCCACGGATAATTGGATATCCGATATTCCATGGATAACCGGTGATCCACTGATCCGTGTGTATCCGGATAAGCGGATATCCAGGATTATTCGGATATCCGTGGATATTCAGATGCCTAGGATCATTCGGATATCCGATTATCCATGGATATTCGAATATCCGTATTGGATTAGGATCGGCTCAAAACGGGTACTAAAATATAGGGTTTTTTCGGATCGAGTCGGACCGGATTGGTGGATCAAATTTGTTTTGCCACCCATACTAATCATATTGGCGAATAATTATCCGATCCGACTAAAATCATTTGCGGATGCCATATTTTATTTCCCAAAATATTCACATAACTAGGTAATTTGGATTTAACTAGAGAAATTGTACCATCCAAAACCGACTTGAATCAAGATGTTAAAAAATCATTTCATTTTTTACCCAACCGAACTTGACCCGCCTTGATTGACACCTCTCGAAACATTAAAAAACAAAAATAATTCGGCCCGAAGTGACCCGAGAACCAACTAAACCGCTTTGTTATGGTCCAAGAACCAAGTCTACCCGATGACCCGTTCCAACCCGAACAACTAGTACCCAAACCAAATCGACCCGATCCGAAACAACCCGCTAACAAAAACAAACCTATTTATACCCGACTCGATTCAAGCCGACCCCGTTTGACCCGACCCAAACTCAACCCGCCGACCCGTTTGACCCAACCTGAACTCGACCCGACAACCCCGTTTGACACCACGAAAAGAACCGATCCTACCCGATAACCCGTTTTAACCCGAACATTTGGTACCCGACCCGAACCGACCCGACCCGAAACAAACCGTTTATAAACCAAGCCTACTTTTTATCCGACCCAATTCTAACCCGAGCTTGTTATAACCCGACCCGAACCCGACCCGTCAGCCCCGTTTGATAGCTCTAGTTTGAATAGTCCTCTCAGACTGCCCGTCTGTCTGAGGGTGGCATGCCGTGGTGAACTGTAACTCGTCCCTAAGGCGGCGTGTACCTGCTGCCAAAACCTCGAGGTAAAACGCCCATCCCTATCTGAAATGATCGTCCTCGGCACTCCATGGAACCTCACAATCTGTCGGGTAAACTCCTCGGCTAAACGAGACATCGGCCAGGTTTCCTTAATAGGGATAAATCGTGCCGTCTTCGTCAACCGATCCACTACAACCCATATCGCATCAAAGCCTCTACTCAACCTCAAGCTAGTAACGAAGTCCATGGAAATGTCCTCCCACTTCCACTGTGGAACCGGAAGTGGTTGGAGCTCTCCTCCGGGCGTATGGTGCTCGATCTTGACCTGTTGACAGGTCACACACTGGGCTACATATCTAGCCACGTCGGGCTTGAGCCAGCCCCACCAATAAGATCGTCGTATATCCTGATACATCTTACTCGCGCCGGGGTGGACGGAGTAAGGTGTGAATGGGCCTCCTGTAGTATACGCTGCCTTAACTCTTTGTCAAAGGGTACACACATGCGCTCCTGACGCCTCAAAATTCCATCTGCACCCACCATAAACTGTGGTGCCTCCCCTCTGGACATCCTATATCTAATCCTCGTCAGTGCTGGACAACCCTCCTGTTTCTACCGGATCTCTTCCGTCAGATCCGGTGAAACCTCTAACACTGACAAATGACCGTCAGTATCCGGAAACCGGATGTCTACCTCCAACCAAATCAAATCTCTCTGAAACTGGGTCTGAACAGTCAATCTAGCTATCACAGCCTCGCGAGGTGTCCTCCTACTAAGGGCATCATTCGCCTTCCCCAGATGATAAATGATCTCTAAGTCAAAATCCTTAATCAGCTCTAGCCATCTCCTCTGGCAGTTATTCAACTCCCGCTGAGTGAATATGTACTTCAGACTCTTGTGGTCTGTGAAGATCTGACAGGTGGCCCCGTAGAGGTAATGACGCCAGATCTTGAAGGCATGAATGACTGCAGCTAGCTCAAGGTCGTGAGTAGGGTAATTCTCCTCATACGTCTTCAGCTGTCGAGACGCATATGCAATGACCCTACCCCTCTGCATCAAGACGCATCCCAAGCCTAGCTTGGATGCCTCACTATAAACGACGAAGTCCTCAACGCCCTCTGGTTGTGCTAACACCGGTGCGGAAGTTAATCTCTCTTTCAGCTCCTCAAAGCTCCGTTGACAGGGCTCGGTCCATGCAAATCTGATGGACTTCCTTAACAAGGAAGTGAGTGGCCTGACAATCACAGAAAAACCTTTCACAAACCTACGGTAGTATCCGGCCAAACCTAAAAAACTGCGTACCTCCTTGACCGTCTTAGGGGGCGGCCATGATGCAATTGACTCTATCTTTGCCGGGTCCACCTTGACTCCTTCGGCGGAGACAATGTGGCCAAGGAAGGCGACCTCAGGCATCCATAACTCACACTTAGAGAGCTTAGCATAAAGCTCTCTATCCTGTAAAACCCGCAACACTGTCCTCAAGTGTCCGGCGTGCTCCTCCCTACTCCGGGATTATACTAAGATGTCGTCGATGAAAACTACCACAAACTGATCTAAGAAGTCAATGAAGATGCCATTCATTAACTCCATGAAGACAACAAGAGCATTGGTGAGCCCGAAGGGCATCACCACGAACTCATAATGACCGTATCTGGTCCGAAATGTTGTCTTCGGTATGTCCTCCTCTCGTACTTTTAGCTGATGATATCCTGCCCTCAAGTCAATACGTGAAAACACCGTAGCTCCCTGTAACTGATCCAGAAAATCATCAATACGCGGCAACGGATACTTGTTCTTGACAGTGACTTTGTTCAACTCCCGATAGTCAATACAAAGCCTCATGGATCCTTCCTTCTTCCTGACGAAGAGGACTGGTGCCCCCCAGGGAGACACACTAGGTCGAATGAATCCCCTCTCTACCAAATCCTCGAGTTGCTTCTTAAGCTCAAGCATCTCGACTGGGGCCATGCGGTATGGAGCCTTGGAGATCGGCCTCGTGCCGGGCTCCAACTTAATTCCAAAATCTACGTTCCTCTACTGTGGTAAGCCAGGCAGCTCGCCAAAGACATCCTCGAACTCACAAGCTACCGGGGTCTCTGCTAATGATGAACTCGTCTCCTCCTTCATGGCGTAACACCAGAAGGCCTCACATCCCTGACCTATGAGCTTTGCGGCTCGGACCGCACTAATGACTGACCCAATCTTTCCGAGATCCCACCCTCGAAAGACCTCCTCCTGCCCAGAATCCGTAGTGACCGTCACTGTCCTCTTACTGACGTCTAGAACAACTCTATGGCGGTCCATCCAGTCCATCCCGAGTATGACCTCTTCATGCACTAAGTGCATGACGTGAAAGTCGGCTAGCCAGTCACGACCTCCCAAGTGAATCGGACAATCGTGAATCTCCCGAGTACCACGAACCCTACTCCCATCGGGTAACCTTATAAGGAAAGGTTCCGCCTCTACTGTATCTAAGGTCAACCTATCTATGCAATCATCAGATATGAAAGAGTACGTCGCAACCGTGTCAAAAAGTACTCGGACTGGAAAGCCATGAATCGTGATAATACTTGTGGCTGCGGGCGCTGTTGGCTCTACGGCACTCTTCAACTCAAAGACTCGAGCCTGAGTACCCCTAGTCTTTGAAGTGCCTCCACCACGTCCTCTACCTCTACCTGGAATCTGAGCAGAACCGTGTGAATATGCCTGACCAGGAGCTCGTTGTTGCTGACCCCGAGCCTGATACTGAGACTGCCTCTGTCCTCCTCCTGAGGTACCAGCAGGTGAGGACCCTTGTTGTGATGTTACCTTGCCCTGTCGGCAAAAGGTAGCTCTGTGGCCCAGCTGGCCGCAAGTAAAATATGTAACTGGTGGCCTCCTACACTTCGGCTTAATGTGTCCCTACTCCCCACAGTTGTAGCACTGGCGTACTCTAGACCCCATCGGCGGTACCACTTGGTAACTAGAACGGCCTTGGGACTGACCACGCCTATGACCTGACCCTCCTACTCCAGTGCTGACCGGTTCGGTCCTCTGCCTCTTGTTTGACCCTCCAGACTACATAGTTCTCCTGTGTCTCAATCGGTCCCTCTCATACGCTGAAGCCCGATCATGATAATCAGCTAAGGAATCACAGCGGAACCCTGCTAGATAGGAGCGGGTAGTCTCCCTCAGTCTTTGGGAGAATAGATACACGTGCTGGTCCACGGGCGGTGTAGCAGGACCCAGCAGTGAAAGCTCCTCCCGGAACCTCCTAATGGCCTCAGCTATCGGAACATCCACAAAACCTGCCTCCAAGAAGTCCTGTACTCGGTCCCTTCTCAGTGAGGTAGGACAAAAGGTCTGTCTCACGAGACTCAGCAACTGCTCAAATCGGGACACTCCGCCCCGCACTATCCTCCGCCAGTACTGCGCTTGGTCCCTAAACAATGTCTGAACCAGCTCCACCTTACGACTCTCAGGCCAGCGAATCGCCTCTAGCGCGGACTCCACATGACTGATCCACTGTTCCACCTCAAGTCCAACGTTCCCGTCGAAGGTGGGAACTCGCTGATGGTTGAATGTCTTCAACCATTCATCTGGTCTCGGTACCCTCAGCTCGTCTCTCACTCGGTCGTCCTCGACAACCCTCACTAGTGCAGCTACCACCGGTGGAACTACCACCTGAGTCACCCTCTGAGAGACCTCTGCTAACCTAGCTGGCACTGACAGTGCTGGAGGTGGTGCTCCGGCCCTGTATGCCTCTTGCACTTGCTGGATATAAGCTCGATACTCCGATGCTCCAATCGATACACGGCCAAAATCAGCAGGCCCTGCACTCCTTACTCCGGGCCTAGTAGCGGTCCCATCCCTAACTTCTAGAACAATACTCTCAGCTACCTCCTCAGTAAGTACATCCACAACTGGCAGATCCACAACAGGAACACGTCCCCGACCTCGACCCCTCTGTGGCCTACCCACACGTCCTTGTCTTTGAGCTCCTGGAGGAAGGGGTGGTCGGCCCTCTCCTCGTCCAACGTAAGTTGTCGCTCTCGTACGTTCCATCTGGTAGAGACGTGATCAATATAAGACTACTTTAGTTCCTAGTAAGGACTTAACTATCTTATTACTCTAGGTCACTTCTAAAGGTCACAACGTTACTAAAATTACAAGTTATAACAAAAGTCCGATAAACTATGCTATCGAGTTTAGCAGAGGTAGTGGCGTTCCGTGCATTCTATCCCAACCCGTTTATGCTCATGGTTTGGAAAACAAAATTCATTTTAAAAGTTCGGAACCCTTGCGGTTTCCGTTTATTTGTTTATTCGGCCTTTTTGAAGATAGCGACTGCCGTTGTTGCCAACCTGGGGCTCTGATACCATATTGTAACACCTCAAATCCTAGATGACTCGAAATGCTACGAGTTGGGACCTCACAGTGGGTCCCGGCCCTTAGCTTGGCAACAACTTCATCGGACCTTACAACACGGCACAAATAAAAAGGCAAAACATAAAGTTTTATATCATGAGCAAAATGAAAATCCAAATCTGAAAACATTACAGCCAAGTCTCAAAACCAAAATACCAACATCAGTCTCAACAGTCATGAAATAAAATATAATAGTCCCGTCTTACAATGCACGGAACCTCGGCTGCCCACTACCGCCGGATCACTCGATCGCCTCCCTAACCTGCAAGGCATCTATGCATAAGTATAAAACCGTTAGCTAACAATCTATGCATAAGTATAAAGGTAAAAGCACAAACACACAACATACACAATCACAATGCAACACTCATTCCTTTTTATTATCTTTAATTAAGTGATACGTCATCACTAATGATACTTATTTTGTGACACGAGGGATTCCCAAACCTCGCCCCTGTCCCCGTTTACCAACGCGGAATGGTACCAATGCATTAGACCATCTAACGGACTGGGATGGTCGCAGAGAACCTCCTAGACTCTCGCAAGAGCTAGGAAGATGATGTCACGACCCGTTATCATACACTTGGGTCAATTATACAATATACTATAGTCGGCCTATTCCGGTTTCGTTATTTATCTTAACTATCAAACACCACTTATACACATCACACACATGCAAGAAGCCAGCTAAGTAAGTCCGTGGACTTACCAGAATCAAATCTCGGCTCTCTCTTAGCCACCACTAAATCCGTAACTGCAGAAACTCAGTTGCCTGTCAGAGGAGGAACATGGGTCAACACATTTCCCTGGATCCTTATAAGTCTAAAACTCTTAAGATGTACGATTCTATGTGCAGAAGTTATTACAGTGTTTATTTAAGGTAAATTGACTATTTTACCCTTAGTCCCGGAACTTCCAAAACCCGGAATACGTACTTAAACTCTAATTTGAGGCTAACTAACAATATTCTACTCCCTAGGATGATTTTAGGTATCAACTAGAAAAACTACCCATTTCCTATCTCCCGAAAAGTCACTAAAGTCCAACTACAGTTTCAAATATGAAATTAAAATAAACTTATAAAAATTCTATAATAAATTTCTAAATTAACTACGATATATAATCTACTCATAGGAGAAAGAATTTCTTAAAACTGTTCAATCGTTAATCCTACAAAAATCTTTAAAGTTGGCTATAACACTAAAATGTTCCTATACTTTGTCAAAATTCAATGTTGGAAAAACAGCTCAACTCCTCCACTTTGAGACCCTATAACTCTCAATCCGAACGTTCATTTCTTCTCAAATTTTACCACCGTAAACTACTTATATCTACCTATGATCTATTAAAATTTCAACGGTGGATCTTCTACGAAACTCTTTAACATTGATCCAAAAAGACTCGAGTCTTCAGCACAAAGAAGACACGATTAGTAGCCAAACCTAGTGCACATAGGGTAAGGAGAATTGTGATTAGACTCACCTATGCAGAGAGAAGCTTTGAAATGGGGTTGCACTGCTTGAGGCTCAGCCGCAAGAGTGTTCTTGCTGTTGGGACCTTGGTGGTATTACTCCTCTTTGAACGTGAATGTCGATCTTCTGTACGCAGCAGTGAATAAATGCAAGAGGGAGGATTTTCAGACGTAAATGGCAAGCGGTTTCTCCCACTCCTTAGTTGTTACGTGAATTAAGGGGCATCAAGGGAGAGTATTGATTTCAGCCGTTACAGTCCAGCGTTCACACGAGGTATAATAGCGGCTGAATCTTGCGTCTGTACTCCTGGGCTGCGAGAATTGAAAGCAGTAAGCCCATCACCTTCCTGTGCTGGCGCTGGCTGTTGTAGGCTGTTGTGGGCTGCGAAGAATGCTGGGGCTACTGTGGATTGCAAAGGATGCTTGGGCTGCTATGGGCTACGAAGGATGTTGGGGCTGCTGTGGGCTACGAAGGCTAGTTGGGCTGCTGTGGGCTACGAAGGCCAACTGAGGCTGTTGTGGGCTGCAAATGATGCTGAAATTAAGTAGGAGGAGTGGGCTGCAAATGAGAAGCTCTTCTCTGACTAGCTCACTATCTCTCAAAAGTAGAAGCCCGATCCTGGTAATCAGCTAGGGAATCACAATGGAATCCTGCCATGTATGAACGTGTGCTCTCTCTCAGACGACGAGAGAACAAATAACATGCTAGTCCTCAGATGGTGCATCTGGACCCAACAAAGCTAACTCGGTCTCAAAACGGCGGATGGCATCAGTAATAGGCACAACCTCAAAGCCAGCCTCCACAAAATCCTACAACTTCTCCCTCGTCAGTGAGGCAGGGAAGAACTACTCTCTAATCATGCGCCTCATGTGGTCATAATTGGCAGAACTGGTCCGGACAGTCCTCCACCACTGGTCCGGACAGTCCTCCACCACTGGTGTGCGAGGTTACGGAATAGAGACTGTACTAGCTCTATCCGTCTATCCTCATGACATCTGATAGACTCTAAGGCTGAGTCTACATGTCCAATCCACACCTCAGTCTCTAACCCAATCTCTCCTGAGAAGTGTGGTACTCCCTGCTAGTGAAATGCCTTCAACCAGGCATCTAGTTGAGGCCCTCTAGTCTCCATTGGGACTCGAACAGGATCAGTAACACGTGCAGGTGCAACTTGCACCCGTGTCGCCCCCTGAGATCTCTCAGAAGATCCCTCAGGTACTTGTAAATCTGGGGCTCGACTGCCAGCCCTAATATCCTCCTCAAAACGTCGGAGGTACTCTCTGAACTCCGGTCCTCCCATGGACACACGGTCAGCGTCATCAGACTAAGCTCGATGTGAATGATGTCTCACAGATCCACTGCTCCTCGTCTCTGGGACGACGCTCTCTACAACCTCCTGATGGATCTCCTCCACCACTGGTGGATCAGCAGCGGGAACTGGTCCCTCACCTACCACACCCGAAGAACGGGGTGGTCTACCTCCACCTCTGTCTACAGCGGCAGTAGCTCTAGTCCGAGCCATCTGCGGGGTATGAACACCTTACTTATAAGGCTCTATATAGACCATAAGTATATATATATATATATATATATATATATATATATATATATATATATATATATATATATATATATATATATACTCAACACAAACACATACATAATCCATCATACATATATACATATCATATCTTTACTGGAGAGATCCATAGCATGAGTGGCGACTTCTCTTACATCTATCCAAAACCATATTTAAAACCAAAACCTTTAAAACGTCAGATCCCATGAGGGTTTTGTTTAATTTACCTATCAGACCTCATTGCAAGTAGCAAGTACCATTGTTGTCAACCTAGGCTCTGATACCAACTCTGTAACACCCTAAAACCGTGGGACTCGGAGTGCCACATTGGGCTAGGATCTCACAATGGATCCTGACCCTAGCTTGACAACAAGTTCACTGGACCTTACAGCATGGCACTGACAAATATGAAAACAAATACATAAAAGTGTATAAACTGTACAACCCAAAAGGTAAGACAACATAGCCGAGTATGAAAAATAACACCCTCACACAGGAGGTAACAAAAGACCATCCTCACACAGGAGGGAAACATAACAAACCCAAAAGCCCACACAACCTATGTACGAGACGTCCTCGGCCCGCCACTCTGCTAGATCACCCAACAGAATGCCTATCCTGTGGGGCATCTACAACATGGCTGTAATATCCGAAATTTTTATTCCGTTTAATTCCGAATCAAGTCGGACTTCGAGCCGTTGACGGTTTCCCATTCTATCTAGTATTTCTTCCTTCACAAATTTTATTATTTTATGTAGAATTTAATTCACATAAAATGATAAAATTATACCAAGCTCTAATTCTTATAATTATTCATTATTTTATGTAGAATTTAATTCACATAAAATGATAGATTTATATCAAACCCTAGTTATTATAATTCATTCTTATCGATGACTTTACACGAGATCATGACAAGCTGTGACGAGATCAAGACTAAGCTGAGACGAGGCCATGACAAAGCCCGACAAATCTGTGACAAACTCATTCATGGGCCTGACAAGGCCATGACGAGTTTTGACAAGTTTTTGACAAACTATTCAGCCTACTATTCCTACTTAATTTCAGCATCCTTTGCAGCCCACAACATCCTCAGCTAGCCTTCGCAGCCCACAGCAGCCCAGCTGGCCTTCGTAGCCCACAGCAGCCCACTCTCCTATGCTCAGCCAGAAGCAGCCTAGTGAGACGCTCAACCCAACATAAAATGATCAACTGCACATCTCGTCCTCTCCACAGGTACAACCATTTCTTTTCCTGCTTCTACTCCATGTAACGGCTGCTGAAGATCCCTTCTGTAACAGCCGGTTTTAACGCAGCATTGATACTCCTTTACTTCTACAGTAGCGCTGGATCTGCATACAATCCCTTGATTTCCTTCTATCTTCAGTTACACTCAAAACATCCCCTTTTGCATCGCCTCTCTCTAATTGTAGTTGCCCACTTCGAGAGCCTCTTCAACGCAGTAGCAATCAGCAACCAAGGGAGGGAGGATCACGTTTCCAGCGCCTCAGCAGCAACCATCGTATGTGCCAGGAATAGGGGCGGGGAGTGCTATCTGTTGCGTGCCCAGAAAGACGAACAAGAGCACTCTAGTAGCTGAGCCATCAAGCAGTGCAGCCACGTCTGGGAGCCTCTTTCTGCATAGGTGAGTTCTAAACCTAATTTTCCTTACCCTATGTGCGCCCAAAACTAGCTGTTGATCGTGTATCCTTTGTGCTGAAGACTCGAGTCTTCTTGGATCAAGCATACAGCAAATAGCTTCGTCTTAGCCCTGTCGTCAAAGGATTCCGAAGCCAAGGTCAGGTGGAGATCGTTGGTGTACGGTTTCTTCAACAACTTGCAAGTCGTGAGTAAGCACTTCCGTCTTTTCCTTTTGACAGTGATGTCTTCTATTATAAAGACCCGTTAGGATAGATTGGAGTGAGTGTTTCTGGATAGGAGAGAATAAGGGACTGTTGTAAAAGAATTTGGTTTGTTCTTTAATTTTGAAGTTGAAAACTACCATTTTTATATACCAATGTTAAAGAGTTTCGTAGAAGATCCACCGTTGAAATTTTAATAGATAAGAGGTAAATATAAGTAGTTTACAGTGGTAAAATTTGAGAAGAAATGAACGGTCGGATTGAGAGTTATATGGTCTCAAAGTGGAGGAGTTGAGCTGATTTTTCCAGCATTGAATTTTGACCAAGTATAGGAACGTTTTAGTGTTATAGCCAACTTTAAAGATTTTTGTAGGATTAACGATTGAACAGTTTTAAGAAATTCTTTCTCCTATGAGTAGATTAGATATCATAGATAATTCAGAAATTTATTTTAGAATTTTAATAAGTTTATTTTAATTTCATATTTGAAGGTGTAGTTGGACCTTAGTGACTTTTCGGGAAATAGAAAATGGGTAGTTTTTCTAGTTGTTACCTAAAATCATCCTAGGGAGTAGAATATGATTAGTTGGCCTCAAGTAAGAATTTAAGTACATTTACGGATTTTTGGAAGTCTCGGGACCAAGGGTAAAATAGTCAGT
Organism: Fagopyrum esculentum; assembly: GCA_033239045.1. Taxonomy (NCBI): domain Eukaryota; kingdom Viridiplantae; phylum Streptophyta; class Magnoliopsida; order Caryophyllales; family Polygonaceae; genus Fagopyrum; species Fagopyrum esculentum. Next base: position 97,601,970 of record BSUD01000003.1, on the reverse strand, counting down.
TTACCTTAAATAAACACTGTAATAACTTGATCTACACATAGAATCGTACATCTTAGGAGTTCTAGACTTCTAAGTATCCAAGGAAAAGTGTTGACCCACGTGCCTCCTTTGACAGGAAACTGAGTTCCTGCAGCTACTGATTGAGTGTTGTTAAGAGAGACGAGATTCAATTCTGGTAAGTCCACGGACTTACTTAACTGGTTTCTTTCATGTGTGTGATGTGTATGAGTGGTGTGTGATAGTTAAGATAAATAACGAAACCGGAATAGGCCGACTATAGTATATTGTATAATTGACCCCCAAGTGTATGATAACGGGTCGTGACATCATCTGCCTAGCTCTTATGGGAGTCTAGGAGGTTCCCTGCGACCAGCTCAGTCCAGTAGACGGTCACATGTATTAATACCATTCTGCGTTGGTAAACGGGGACAGGGGCGAGGTTTGGGAATCCCTCATGTCACAAAATAAGTATCATTAATAATGACGTATCACTTAATTAAAGATAATAAAAAGGAATGAGTGTTGCACGTTGATTGCGTATGTTGTATGTTTGTACTTTCACCTTTATACTTATGCATAGAATGTTAGCTAACGGTTTTATACCGCTTGTAGATGCCTTGCAGGTTAGGGAGGCGATCGAGTGATCCGGCGGTAGTGGGCAGCCGGGGTTCCGTGCATTATAGGACGGGATTGTAATATTTTATTTTATGACTGTTGAGACTGATGTTGGTATTTTTGGTTTTGAGACTTGGCTGTATTGTTTTCAAATTTGGATTTTTATTTCGCTCATGTTATATAACTCTATGTTTTGCCTTTTTATTTGTGCCGTGTTGTAAGGTCCGATGAAGTTGTTGCCAGGCTAAGGGCCGGGACCCATTGTGAGGTCCCAGCTCGTAGCATTTCGAGTCCTCTAGGATTCGGGGTGTTACAATGGTAATAAACCATTAGCTATCCATACACATATATAGAGTAATGCATAAGCACAATCACAAGTAAGGAAAGATAAACATATCAGCATGCTTTCACTCATTTACCCATTTTATCATCTTTATAATGGTCATTCACTCAAATCGTATATATATATATATCCATATATGAAAATATGTGACACGAGGATCCATAAATCCTCACCTCTGAGCCTGCTAGCCATTTGGAGTGGAATCGGTCACACAACCCGTGTACCCTATGGGAGTGGTATTGTGCCCTCCCCGTATACTAGGTTTGGCCTGACTCAAGAGAACCTCCCAAACTCCACGGTGGGATGAAAAGGAAAGGTTATCACAACCACGCATATGGGGTAATCAACATAAGACATAGGTCGGTATAAACGACAACACATGTTATCATAGCAACACAATAATCACACAACACTCATGCAAACACTCAATATAAGGATGGTAGCTAAGTAAGTCTTACGGACTTACCTCAACCTCGATCACAACTCAACCATGATCACCTCTACACTAGAGATACAACACAACCTATATACAAGGCATAAGGAGATATATCAGACTCCTAACCACATAAGGGTCGCACCTAGACCCAAAGGGATCCAAATGATCAACCTCAACCTCACTCACAACCTAACGAACCTCAAAAGCCGTACAAGGCATAAACTGATCATAAACATCATCAAAACTCAACCTCACACATCTAGCATGATCCAAAGCACTCATACTAGGAAAGGAGGGAACAAAGGCACCCTAAGGAAGGCCTAGAAGCAAAACACACCTGCAGAACCAAGTGAAACATCAAGCTAGTGCAGGTGGGCGCAAGGGCGGCTCATTGGTGGCGCAAGGACGGTGCACTGGCCGGTGCAGGGGCGGCTGTAGGGTGGCGTGTTCGCCTCGAAGCGTGCGTGCAAATAAGTTTTAATTTATAAAACTAGAATAAAAGCGAGCGAACCCGCAGTGTACGAATCGGTGTAGATTAGCAAGTATTCCAGAGTATCGATCTCAGGGAATTGGTGAAACAAAATTAGTTTCAAGTAATCGAGCAATAAAAGTGTAGAAGCTTTGCAAATATTGGGGAAAACAGCAACCCTAAAGATCCAAGTATCAAATCGTGGCAATCGATTCAAGATATACTATATATATAAGGACAGAGTTGAGAATTGCAAAGGTATACTAAAGCAAGGTAATGTACGGCAAAGTTCCAAAACCCTATATGTCTAACCAAAAGACTCTCTCTATAAAGGTGGTTGAGGCTGCACTATAGAAAAGATCTAAAGGTAAGATTTAATCTCAAATACCCATGCCCAAACCCAAGGAATCAAAGACAAGCCAAAACGGTTAAGGTTGTGACACTCGAAACCGAAATAGAGGATGTTGAGTCTCACTACTACCTAGGAAAGGCAAGCCAAGGCTAGGTTAAAGCAAATCTTTAACTTTGGATTAAAGCAAAAGCAAAGGTCGTAAAATAGGGAAAATCACGGCTAGATCTCAAAAATCACGGCCGTGAAAACCAAGAACAACCCGTGATTTAGGGTGTTGATGATATTTCTCACACTCTCAGGGTCCAATCAAGTTATGAACGATCTATCATCATCTAAGCCACAACTATCAACCCTTCACCTTAGAATTGCTAAAGGGTTTTAGCCAACAATCATCATTATGATATCAATAATCAAATTAAGAAGAATAAAAGATGAAAACCCTCGAAAACTCAAATAAAACTCAAAGTTAATCTCGAAATCCAAACACAAGTAGTATGTTTATGAATTTAGAAGAATAGGAATAGAAACCCTCACAAAGATCTAGAGAAGTCACAAAGAACGGGATGTCAAACCGTCCTGTAATGAAAACCCTAAAATTATTTCTCAAAAAGTTCACAATCTCCGAAAAATACGTCCTTCGCGAATCTCCAATCCTTAAGGTTCAAAATGAAACCTTAAGCCTGTCTTCAAACTCCAAGTGAAACTCTAAACAGCGGCTAAGCGTCCGTAAGCCAAGGTCCCGAAAACTCTCTTCTCAAGCCTTTTTATAAGGCGAGGTAGGGTTACGAGAAAGCCCAATGACGTGGCTGAATATGACACGTCACATAATCAGCAAAATCACGGCCAAGAACAACTTTCCACGGCCGTAATTTAGGGCGTGGAACAAGATTACGGTGCCATATGATTTCCACGGCCGTGGTTTAGACCGTGTAACTCTCTGGAGTGCTCCAAACTCACGTCCACGTTCATGTTGCCAAATCCACGGGCGTAATTTAGGGCGTGGACTTCAAATTCCTCTTCCACGGCCGTAATTCAGGGCGTGGTTCCTTAGATCCTTTGTTTTAGCCTTAGTTTCGTGACATCCTTCATCCATGCTCCTTGCTTAGCCTCTCCAATGCATCTCCTTGCCATCAAGTCTGGCCAAACACTCCTTTCCTTCCACCTTTTGCTTCAATCCAAGCTTTATTCACCTAAAAACATAACGAAGCTAGTGCAGATCTCTATATCGACAAAGTGGGTGAACTAGCTCACATTTGCTTCAAACACATATCTCAGAACACTATAAAGAGGGAAAAACAACTAAAACAAGTGCCTAAAATATATTCATATTTTATGCTAACAAAATACCCCATACTTGCCACTTGCTTCTTCCCAAGCAAGGTTTTTTTAAAAGCTTAGAACATAAGGTAGAATAAAATATGAATGCAAAACAAAACAAGACAATCTTTTTGGTTGGTGTGCTTCTAGTCAATAGATCATCCTCAAACCTTGCTTCATTCATCCTTGAAAATGCTCATATCCATAAACCAAAGTATGCAAAGCAAAGAAAGTTCATAAATTACAAATACTTCAAGACAAATATCATAACCTTCAAGCATTGTCAAAATCAAGCATGTGAAACTTCAATTTAGATCACCAAGTCAAATAACATTCTTATGATCTCAAGGACTTTCAAATAAGGCCAACAATGCGAAGAAGATGGGAAACTTGTAAAGTAATGTAGTGTATGAATCCGGGAAAAAAGGATAACTCAAACTCTTTTCTTTTTATCATTCGAACTTCCACCAACTTAGAGCTTTGCTCTAGACTTTTTGCACATAATTTTTCGACTTTACTTTTGGAGTTATGGACAGCGGTGCACAATAACCGAAGCCTTGGAGATTGGCGTTTCTCAACTTTGAGATGCCTCAAACCCTTGATGCACATACCATAATCCGTTGGGAATATCGCTCAATCCGACTTTGGCAAGACACAAACACCTGGCTATGTGAATGGTGCCGAATTACTCATCGTCATGATTGACTTCCCCAAACCTAGAAATTTCCTACACTTTGAAAACAATTGCTTTCATGGCCCTCCACATCAAACATGCCAAAATCAACTCTTCCTAAATCCCGGATAGGTAAAGGAGGCAATTACTTCATTGAGGGGCTAGATGATCAAAGAAAGAAGTAATAAAATCGAGGTTCCTTAATTATTTCATAAAGAAGTATAAGAACTTAAATTTTGATTTCAACTTTTGTTTCTCAATATGATTTAGATAAAACCTTCATATTATGAAATTTGCAAGAAAGGATAATCAACATACTCAATCTCTTCATAATTCATAATTCAATTTAAGCATACAAATGTCATAAAAAACTCATTCGACAAGTAGTTTTTATCATAGAAGTCATCTCTAATCTTAGAAGCAAAAATATTTCAAAATTTTCAAATTTTTATGGGTTTTTCAAAGGCTTTTTCATGCTATGCAAGCATGAAACGTGTGACAATGAAAGGAAACATGCAAGTGTTCATAGAATCATCAAAGCAAGTAGAGTTATTACAAACCATAGTCACACCCCCACCCCATACTTGAAACATACATTGTGCTCAATGTTCAAAAGAAATAAAGATAAGAAAAGAAAACAAAGAAACTCACTAGACGGTGGTGGGGCAGCTCAATCCAGCGGTCAATCATCGTCATCACTACGGAGGAGGCGGTGGTGGATACGGGGAGAAATCCGAGCTAAAAGGCTGCCCAAACTGCTGGCGGTAGATGTCTCTCATCATGCGATCATGCTCCTGGCTCCGGGTATCATGAGTCTCTTGGCGGATCTCTAGATCTCCCACTCTCTTGGATAGATCGGTGCCCCACTCCGGAAGCTGTGAGTACCACTCCGGCGGCTGTCCGTACCAAGCTGGAGCGTCTTGAGGAGGGAGAGCTGTCGGTGCTACCGGTGCCTGCTCGTACCATGGTGGAGGAGCTCCCATCCAGTCCGGCTGTGCTCCATACCAAGTGGGTGGAGCGTCCATCCAAGTCGGCCTCTCACTCACGTTAGCACGGCGTGAAGAAGAGGAACCAGAAGGTCTAGAAGGGTGGGGAGAATGTCTAGGTGGGTCAGGGAAGGTGTCCGGCTGATCCGGAAATGTACCAAATGTGTGCTCATCACCTCCTACCTCATGATCATCACCTCCTCCCATCTTCTCATCATCATCCCCAGCTGGGATATCATCCGGCACATACGGAGGAGCTACTAGCCTATTTGCATGCATAGCCGCAAAGGTCGCCTCCCACTTATGGCGTCCGGCCATAATGGAGTACTCGGGGAGCCAAGGGATACCTATACCACCTCTCTCCTCCCATGGCATGGCTGTGGTAGGTGGGGCTTGGTGGCAGGGGAAGATGATGCTGTTACGCTAAGATCGTGTGATGCGCAATTGGATTTTAAATTTATAACTCGAACTAAATCCTAAACTACCTAGCGAAACCCGTAGTGTACGGGACGTTTGTAGTAGGGATATTATTCCAAGGTCGAACACAAAGACTAAGGTGAAATTGATTTGATTTGTGATTGAGTTTAGTAAATACCTAGGGTGAAAGAGAAGAAAGAAATAAAGAAATGAAAATCTCAAATGTTTTTGGTTGGTTTTTGGTGATCAATCAAAGATCACAATTCATGCAAAGTAATCAATCAACTAAACTATGAATGAACACAAATAAACAAGCTAAACAAGATATAGATCAAAGAAATAAAAGACGGATTCTAGGGGTTGGAAGTTCCGGTTATGGCATAGGACTCAAGTTATCTATTCATTCCTTGGATTAACTATGTTGGATTAAGTGTTTCTAAATTGGGACCAATCACCGGGTAGGTCTCATAGTCCGCTAGTCCATTCCCGAGGTCTCATCACCGGGTAAGTCTCTAAGAACCTAAGGGACGGAATTCTACTCAAACCGGATTGTTATCTAAAGATCCAACCTATCCTCACCGGGTAAGTCTCGGAAGGGTTAGTCCTAAGTTACCATCCAGCACACTTAATCCAATGGCGGCTTATTAGGCTCACCACTACCTAAGGTTTGTTATCTTTGGAATCTAAGAGTAAGGATTACCGGGTAAGTCTCTCCTAACACTTAGTTGCTAACACTAGGTCACCCTAGGATAGATTTAACTCGACAAACACTTAGGATTTCAACATTCTAACAATCTAAGACTAGATCCACCGAACCAGGGAAAATCACGGTTTGTTCTACCTAAACCACGGCCGTGGTTTGACAAGAACCACCCGTGATTCCTAACAGAGGCTACGTTTATGCACACAAGTCATCCTGAGATAAATCTAAGTCCGTCCTATCATAACCCTAGCCATAACCATCCCTTCCTTACCCTAGAACCTCATCTATTTAGCCTACAACATTCATAATAGAAATCGAAACAATCAAACACAAAATCATGGCATCCATTTGCAAGATAATGAAGGAAAAGAGATGAACAAGTGAACTAAAACAAAACCAAGTTGAAAATAGAATTAGAGTGACTCACAATCCTTCCAAAAGAAGGTTCAAATGGTTCATACAACTCTAGAAATAAAATCCGGAATTCTTCAATACAAAAACTATCAAAGTGTGGTAATGGTGTATGTTCTTCTTCTCCTCTTCAATGGAGCTCTTCTTCTTCCTTTTTGACACTTTCCTTCCTAGAAAAACTTCTTGTTGAGAGAATATTTTTGTTAGAGGATAATGGATAATGAAGAGCTGCTCCAAGATGCTTCTCACAGCCAATGAAGGACCACTTTTATAACAAACTTGCATGAGCTGGCCATGAGAGTCGTGGCACAGCTGTCACAAGAATCTGGCAAAATCCACGGGTAGAACCACGGTCGTGGAATGTGCCAGTAAACCGTGATTTGCTCCAGAAACTTCGCCTTGGATCATTAAGCTGTTATTTGGTGCATGGATAGTGTTGGCAAGGTTCCATGAGTCCTTATTAGCCTTTAATTTGCATCCTAATGTGTCCGAGGATGTGTCATCTTGACGAACGATCCTCAAACGTATCGTTTTAGCTCCTAAATCTCCCAAAATACCTACAAAGCAACGCACAAGCCCGTGTAGACGTCTATCTCGACAAAGTACGTGAATTGAATGCAAACGTCGCGAACTAGTGCTAAACCATGCATGAATGAGTGAGAAATCTACCTAAATGATTGCCTAAAACTAAGTCATAAATCGTGTTATCAAAATACCCCATACTTAAGGTTTGCTCGTCCCCGAGCAAATGCTCAACTATAGAATACGAGATACCATGATTTATGTATGTAGAAAAACGGCAAAAATCTTTTTGGGTTTGTGCTTCTACTATTGGATCACCTTCATAGTCATGTTTTATGGCAATGGACAAGCAATTATGTATCAAACAAATGAAGGCATGGAAAGACAATTGTACTTAACTCAAAAGCATGCATGAAATGTAAAGATGAAGAAGTCAAGAAGATCAAGGGTACATCCAATCTAAATCACTAAGTCTTACAAACATGCAAATAGGTAATAAGGTCTTGTGAAATAAAAAGGCGAAGAAATGTAGTGATTGGGTGGGGATTTCTAGGTTATGTGATGCTAATCCGGGAACGGAACTAACTCCACAATCTTGTCCTCGATCAACTTCCCTCTAGTGTATATTTTCCTCTATCTTTTCTTTCTTTTCTTTTTCTTTGACTTATTTTTGAGACAATGGCATTGGTGTACAAAAGCCGAAACCTTGGTGATTAGCCATCCTCGGGCTTTTTCTATTTTTCGAGGTGCATCCACACCGGGCACACATACCAAAGCTCGTTAGGGCTATTGGTTCATTTGACTTTGGCAAGGCACCAACACCCGATTATGTGAAGTGTACCGAGTTACTTGTCATTTAAACCAACACCCCCAAACCTATGTTTTTGGCTACACTTCCACAATAATTTCAGCATTTCATTCATGACATTCCTTTCATCAACAACTTTACTCCACACTTGCTTTTCACACACTTCAACACACTAGCATGCTCCTATTCCCGGATGGGTTAAAAGAGGTCTATTTTATATCAATTGAGGTGCTCAAGCAATCATGATCAAGATGAGAAGTAGAGAAAGATGAAATGCCTCATTCATTCCTAGATGGAATGCAAGAACTATCATGTAATTTCGACTTTCAATACTCAATCCATTCTAGGCAAACATCATGATCACAAATCTTTCATAGAATTTAAGAGAAGTAGTTCAAGTCCACATATGCATTTATCAATTCGACACACAAGGCCATCCATAGCCAATCCACAAGACAAGATTCATCATTAGGATCATATCCAAGCCTAGAAAGCACAAACAATTTTAAATTTTCTAATTTTTATGGGATTTTCGAAATATGTATCTACAATGCAAGACATGTGCAAATATTAAACTATCCTAGATGCTCATCATGCAAAGGATCATGCAAACCCCACCCCATACTTAGAAACACATTGTCCCCAATGTGTAAATGAAGTAAAGAGAGTGAAAGAAGGTTCTCACAATGTCAAAGTGGTTTGCTATGGTATTTGGGATTTTTCAAGTGAATTGGTGTTGAATGATCCTATCAACCATGGTAGAGAGCTCTAAGCATCCATCAAAGCTTCGGGACCCGCGCTAGGTACCGCTAGCCGTCCAAGTTCGGTGTCCGCTCCACCCATAATTGGTGAGGGGTTCATCATCATCATTCACATGCCAAGAAAGGCTTCCAATGCCACTAATGCTCTAGCACACACACAAAGTAGACAAAACACACACAAAGATAGAAAAATCTAAAAACGAAAAAGGAAAAATGTTACCAATGGGTTGCCTCCCACCAAGCGCTTCTTTAAGGTCATTAGCTTGACCAAACTCGGGAGTGTCTATTCAAGGTGAAGTGGGGCAATCATGTCCACCGGGGCTCCCGGAATATACTTCTTCAAGCGGTGCCCATTCACTTTGAAATTCCCACAATGCTCCCCTCCTATCTCAATAGCTCCATGGGGAAAGATCTTCTTCACCACATATGGCCCGGTCCATCTTGATTTGAGTTTTCTGGGAAAGAGCCTTAGCCTTGAGTTGAAGAGAAGGACAAGATCTCCTTCACTCAACTCCTTGGGGGTGATCCTCTTGTCATGCCATCTTTTGGTTCTCTCCTTGTAGATCCGGGCATTCTCATAAGCTTCCAACCGGATCTCCTCAAGGGCGTTTATATCAAGCAACCTCTTCTCTCCCGCCTCTTTGAGGTCAAAATTTAGCCACTTAATGGCCCAATAAGCTCTATGCTTCATTTCCACCGGAAGATGGCAAGACTTGCCATAGACTAATTTGTAAGGAGTGGTGCCAATTGGTGTCTTGAAGGCGGTTCTATATGCCCACAATGCGTCATTGAGCTTCATAGCCCAATTCTTTCTAGTCCTAGACACCGTCTTCTCAAGGATGGCCTTGATCTCCCGGTTGGAGATCTCCACTTGGCCACTAGTTTGGGGATGGTAAGGTGTTGCCACCTTATGAGTCACCCTATACTTGGCCAAAAGCGCCCCAAAATTCCTATTTGTGAAGTGCTTCCCTCCATCACTAATGATCACCCTTGGTGTACCAAACCTAGGGAAGATCACCCGGTTGAAGAACCGCACCACCACCTTGGCATCATTTGTAGGAGAGGCGATTGCTTCCACCCATCTTGACACATAGTCCACCGCCAATAGGATGTAGAGATTTCCACATGAGGAAGGGAATGGTCCCATGAAATCCACACCCCACACGTCTAATATTTCGACTTCTTGGATGTTGTTCAAGGGCATTTCATTCCTCCTTGAGATGTTGCCCGTCCTTTGGCAAGCATCACATGCTGCCACAAAACCTTGCACATCTCTAAACAAGTTAGGCCAATAAAAACCGGATTGCAATACCTTTGCACATGTTTTGTGTGAGCTAGCATGGCCTCCACATGGTAAGGAGTGACAATGCCGGATGACACTCTCCACTTCATCTTCCGATATGCATCTTCTAAACATCCCATCCGGCCCTCTCTTGAATAGAAGTGGCTCACTCCAATAGTAGTGCCTCACATCGTTGAAGAACTTCTTTCTTTGTGGATATGTCAATCCGGGAGGTACTTCCTCACATACTAAGTAGTTCACGATGTCGGCATACCATGGCTCACTTCCTCTAGACACTTGGAACAAGCATTCCTCCACCATTTGCAATTGCTCATCCCGGAATGAGTCGTCTATCGAGATGTCATCTTTTTCAAGCTCCAATGGTGGGAGTCTACTAAGGTGATCCGCCACGGAGTTCTCGGATCCCTTCTTGTCCCGTATTTCTAAATCAAACTCTTGAAGAAGAAGGATCCACCGAATCAACCTCGGTTTGGCATCCTTCTTTGTAAGTAGATAACGGATCGCAGCATGATCCGTATAAACTATGACCTTCGCTCCAACAAGGTATGAGCGGAACTTCTCAAATGCATACACCACCGCTAGCAACTCCTTCTCGGTGGTAGCGTAATTGAGTTGTGCATCATCTAGCGTCTTGCTAGGATAATAAATGGCATGAGTGCGCCCTTCTTTCCTTTGCCCTAAAACGGCCCCAACGGCTACATCGCTTGCATCACACATGATCTCAAATGGTAGACTCCAATCCGGAGGATGCATGATAGGTGCGGAGATCAAGGCGTTCTTCAACCTACAAAAAGCCTCAAGACAATCTTTGGAAAAGACAAAATCAACATCCTTCATTAGTAGGTTAGTGAGGGGCTTAGAGATTTTAGAGAAATCTTGAATAAACCTCCGGTAAAAACCGGCATGCCCTAGGAAACTCCTTACCCCTTTCACCGAGGTAGGTGGTGGCAACTTCTCTATCGTTTAAATCTTGGCCCTATCAACCTCAATGCCGCGGTTAGACACCAAGTGTCCTAACACAATTCCTTCACTTACCATGAAGTGGCATTTTTCGCAATTTAAGACAAGATTTGTCTCCTCACATCTTTGCAATACTAATGAAAAGTTAGCCAAGCAATTATCAAAGGAAGAACCATAAACAGAAAAATCATCCATAAACACTTCCATGATATTTTCTATATATTCTGAAAAGATAGCCATCATACACCTTTGGAAGGTGGCGGGTGCATTACACAACCCAAATGGCATTCTCCTATATGCAAAAGTACCCCATGGACATGTAAAGGTTGTTTTCTCTTGGTCATCGGGGTGGATAGGGATTTGGAAGAATCCACTATAGCCATCTAGATAGCAAAAATGAGAGTGTTGAGCTAATCTTTCTAGCATTTGGTCAATGAAGGGGAGAGGGAAGTGATCTTTCCTAGAGGCCATGTTCAATTTCCTATAATCAATGCACATCCTCCACCCCGTAACCGTCCTAGTCGGGATTAGTTCATTGTTCTCATTAGTCACTACGGTTATCCCACCCTTCTTAGGAACTACATGAACGGGACTAACCCACTTACTATCCGAGATAGGGTAGATGATCCCCGCATCTAGCAATTTAATGATTTCCTTTTTGACTACCTCTTTCATTATAGGATTCAATCTCCTTTGATGTTCAATAGAGGGTTTATGATTATCTTCCATCATTATCTTATGCATGCACAAAGAAGGTTTCATCCCAACAAAATTATCAATAGTATAACCAATGGCTTTCCTATGCAATCTTAGTTCATGCAACAACTTAGCAAGTTGATAGCATGAATTATAGTCTATATTTTGGGGTTTGTTTGGACGTTTTATCTTTCATAATCTGCATGTTTGTATGTACATTATGTGATTTTACTACCATTTCATCTACCTTTGCGAGAATCGAGGTCTACACCTAGTTTCGTTGTAATTGCAGGTAATATGGTACGTTTTGCATCGAAAAGGAGCAAAAGGAGTCAAGAGTCATTTGGAGCTACATTGAGGAGCAAAAAGGAATCCTTCAGGAAGCATAGCCATGGATTAAAGATTTACTTTGGACCAGTTTTGAGAGATTCTACACTCAGTTATGAATCACCTCGGTTGCCCAGAGATTCATCTCGACCGAGGCGATCCAGAGACACCGACTCGACCGAGGCGGACACCTAGGACGCGGCGAGAATATTTTATTCTTGGCTGAGATCTTTTAAAATTGGAAAGTGATCTTATATTTTTGGGCTGAGCTTCTGGAAGGAAGGAGATATGCA
>BSUD01000003.1:97497313-97589266 GCA_033239045.1 Fagopyrum esculentum | reverse complement strand
TTGGTCTAGACCGAGCCGGTACGGTTTGCTCTTGGGGCATTTGCCCCGTGTTGTCTTACCACTCTACTTGAGTGACTTTTGCAGGTTCTTTCTTAGGTATATGCGAAGAACCCGCACTGGGAAGGAAATCGTTCCTTACGATCCCGAACCAGAAAAGACATACAAGCGACGCTTAAGAGAAGCGAAGATGGCCCAACAAGACGATCACGATCTTTTGGCCCAATTGAGAGAGACGCAGGAGCAGCTACGTCTCAGTAAAGAAGAGCTAAGGCAGGAAAAAGAAGAGAATCAGGCCAGGAATGCAGCAATCGAAGCTGAGATTGCAGCAATTCGGAACCAGATTCAACCTCGACCGATGCAGGATCCAGTAGTTGATCCTCGACCGAGGCAGATTCCAGTTCCTGACGCCCCGGCCGATGTGCATCCACTTCGGATGCCAGTCCGAGATGTTCTTCTTGCAGGAATTCCACAGACCCTAGGTCAAAGGATGGACCCTAATCAACAACTGAGGCGTCCAGGAGTGAACCTAGGAGATCCAGCGGATCACGACTACGAGCTTAGACCGCAAGTTCTAGCCATGATTCGCCAATGTCAATTCGGAGGGCTAGAGAAGGAGTTGCCGCATCAACATCTTCAAAACTACGAGATCTTGATGGAGACCTTGCGACCTCCCAGAATTGAAAATAACAACTACAAGCTAAGACCTTTCTACTTTTCCCTTAAAGATAGAGCTCTTACTTGGTATCAATCTCTTCCTGCAGGAAAGATCAGCACATGGGAAGAGATGACTACGGAATTCTTGACCAAATTCTTCCCCCCCTCCAAGACTGCTGAAATGAGAGGGAAGATCAATGCTTTCATCATGAAAGACAAGGAGAGCTTGTCCAAATCATGGGAGCGGTTCAAGGATATCCTTTTGGATTGCCCACATCATGGGATTCCAAAGATCGAGTTGTTGGAGATCTACTTCAAAGGACTGGACGGAAACACCCAGTTTAATCTCCAACTACTCTCCGCCGGTACATTCATGGATATGGCGGTTGACGAGGCTTGGGACTTCATTGAGAAGCAAGCCTTGCACATGGAGAAGTACACCCACCAAGGAGCTGAAGGTGGAGTTAAAAGAGTCAACTTTCAAGAGACTCAAACCAACAACAACCAATTCACGTCCTTGAAGAACGACGTGAAGCAGTTGAAGGAGCTATTGATGGCTCAAACTAAGCAGGAAGAGCAAGGGCAAAGGAACAACAACAACAACAAGAACGGGTACCGTAACAACAACAACGGACCCCGAAACAACAACTACAATAACAATAGAGGATCCAATAGTAACAATTGGAGGGCGAATAACCAAAACAACGGTAACAATCATTCAAACTCCAACTCTAATGATTCCTCTAACCCTTTCCTCTCTCCTCCTTCTTCTTCTTCTACTCCATTGAAGAGCCAAGGGCAAGGATCAAGTTCGTCTCAGCCGGAAAAGAAGGACGCAGTCCTGGAGGCAATCTTGATCAAGCTTAGTGCTATGGAGAATTCTATGACTTCATTTTCGAGGGCCCAAAAGTCCTTCGAACAACAACTTGCTAATAGGGCGAATGAAGCGCCAAGAGATCCAGGGAAACTTCCAGCAAAGACGGAAACTAACCCTAAGGGCCAATGCATGGCCATCACGACGAGGAGTGGACTCAAAACTGCAGATCCAGTACCTCGATCGACGCAGACCACCTCGGTCCAGATCCAGTCGAAGAACACCTCGACCGAGATGCCAACCGAGGCGGTGCAACAGAATGCAGGAGGAACAACTGAAGCCTATGTTCCACCTCCTGCATATAAACCACCACTTCCATTCCCCCAGTCCAGAGCCAGAGCACATCTTGACAAGCACTTTGGTAAGTTCCTTGACTTGATGAATAAGCTCCATATTAATATTCCTTTCCTTGATGCTATTCTAGGTATGCCCGCCTATGGGAAGTTCCTAAAAGAGATCCTATCAAGGAAGAGGAAGCTGGAGGATGTTGGTGAAGTTAGGATGACATCTAAGTCTTCGGAGCTTATAAAGATCATGAAGGAGAAGATGCCACCTAAGTTGAGAGATCCCGGCTCATTTTGCATTCCCATTCAAGTTGGGGATGTCACTTGTGAAGCCCTTTGCGATCTAGGAGCCAGCGTGAGCATCATTCCGCTGGAGCTATGCATTAAGATCGGTCTTGGAGAGCCCAAGCCGGTCAAGATTCGACTTTACATGGCGGATCGCTCCATCACCCATCCCGTGGGCATTTTGGAGGATGTTCCGGTCAAGTTAGGTAACTTCTATCTACCCATAGATTTTGTCGTACTTGACATTCCCGCAGATTATCCTGTTCCTATCATTCTCGGGAGGCCATTTCTAGCAACTTCGGGTTGCAATGTGGATTGCAAGAACGCCAAGTTGAAATTCAACGTTGGTGGCGATGAGGTGGAGTTCGCACTACTTGCAGCCATGAAGGGGGAGCAACTAACTGATGATATCTTCAACATCTACGATGAAGAAGAATCAAGAGAATTGGTGAGCTCTATCCTTATTAATGATCCACTCGAAAGAGTTATTAGCTTCAGTTTAATGGAGGAAGGTATAGATGCTTCTTGTGATGCAGATATACGGAGCTTGAAAGCACTGGAAGAAGATCCAGGAGCCATGACTGAGAAGCTGATCCAGGAAACGAAGATTTCCAGCCTCGGATCCAGTAGCAGTACCTCGACCGAGGCACTTTCTGGACCGAGCGAGGCGTCTGAAGAACACCTCGGTCAACGCCTTTGCGCCTCGACCGAGGTCGACAGAGAAACGATTCAAACTGAGACTGCACCTAGTCCAGTTTCTGACACCACTCCACTGGAAAGAGGAAGCACAGATCCCTCCCAGAAAGCACCCCCAGTTGTGGAGCTTAAACAACTCCCTAGTCACTTGAGGTATATCTTTCTTGGGCCGGATTCTACTTATCCCGTTATTGTTAGCGCTTCCCTTTCCGAATCTGAATTAACTAAGCTAATGCATGTCCTGAGAAAGCATCGAAAAGCCATAGGGTACACCACGGATGATCTCATTGGCATTAAACCTTCTTTCTGCATGCATAGAATTCTAATGGAGGATAATCATAAGACTTCACGGGAACCTCAAAGACGGTTAAATCCGATCATGAAAGAGGTTGTGAAGAAGGAAGTTCTTAAGTTGTTGGATGCAGGTATTATTTATCCTATCTCGGACAGCAAGTGGGTTAGCCCGGTGCATGTCGTTCCGAAGAAAGGAGGGATGACCGTTGTGACGAATAAGAACAACGAGTTGATCCCAACGAGGACCGTTACGGGCTGGAGAGTTTGCATCGACTATAGGAAGCTGAACACGGCCACTAGGAAAGATCATTTTCCGCTTCCCTTCATTGATCAAATGCTCGAACGGTTAGCCCAGCATTCACACTTTTGCTACTTGGACGGCTATAGTGGATTCTTCCAGATTCCTATCCATCCGGATGATCAGGAGAAGACCACTTTCACATGTCCTTGGGGGACGTTTGCCTATCGGAGGATGCCATTCGGATTGTGCAATGCACCAGCTACCTTCCAGCGATGCATGATGGCTATCTTCTCCGAGTACATAGAGGAGATCATGGAGGTATTTATGGATGATTTTTCTGTATATGGTTCCTCTTTTGATGATTGCCTATCTAACCTTTCTCTAGTGCTTAAAAGATGTGAAGACACTAACCTTGTTTTGAATTGGGAGAAGTGTCATTTTATGGTTAATGAAGGCATTGTACTAGGACACCTCGTTTCTAATCGAGGTATTGAGGTCGATCGAGCTAAGATCGAGACTATTGAGAAACTCCCTCCTCCTTGTTCTGTTAAGGGTGTGAGGAGTTTTCTCGGGCATGCGGGTTTCTATAGGAGATTCATCAAGGACTTCTCCAAGATTTCTAAACCTCTAACTAACCTCTTGAATAAAGATGTTGTTTTTGAGTTTTCGCAGGAGTGTCTTGATGCTTTTTACAGGATTAAGGAAGCGTTGATCTCCGCTCCCATTATCCAACCTCCTGATTGGACCTTGCCCTTTGAGGTCATGTGTGACGCTAGCGATGTAGCCGTAGGAGCAGTGCTTGGACAGAAGAAAGATGGACGGACCACCGCCATTTATTATGCTAGCAAGACCCTAGATGTAGCACAACGCAACTACGCTACCACTGAGAAGGAGTTATTGGCGGTTGTATATGCTTTCGAGAAGTTTCGTTCCTATCTAGTAGGGGCGAAAGTCATTGTCTACACCGACCATGCAGCCATTCGTTACTTGTTGGCTAAGAAAGATGCAAAGCCACGCCTTATTCGATGGATTCTCTTGCTCCAAGAGTTCGACCTAGAGATCCGCGATAAGAAGGGATCCGAGAATTCAGTTGCGGATCACCTCAGCCGGTTACCGGAATCCTCCCGCGAGACGGATAGCCCACCCATAGACGATTCATTCCCCGACGAGCACTTGCACGTTTTGGAGCGTTTGATGGACTTACTTACTTCACCCCACGATGGAGGTGAAGTATGGGGTGAGGGAACCTCCTACCTCGTTTGAGACGCATCATGGTCCAGCTAGCGACCTTAAATCAAGCGCTTCTTGGGAGGCAACCCAAGGTATTGCTTTCTTTCCCGTTTTCTAGTCTAGTTTAGATAGTTTTGTTTTTTCTTTGCTTTGCTTTGTTTTTGGTGTTCTAGACAGATAACAGGAAGGAGCATTCCAGAGAAGAGAGAAGTTCGAGATTCTGAGGAAGAAAGAGGCACCTCGGTCACTGTCAGAACACCTCGACCGAGTTGATTCTTGAAGCAACCGAGGCGACTAGGGTTTCTGCAGAACCACCTCGGTCCGTACCACCTCGGTCTAGTCGAGACCATCTCGACCGAGGTGACAGCAGATCTCGCGACGGTATAAAAAGGAAAATTACTTTTCACTTTTTATTTTTCACCCATTTCGACCGCGGCGACAGAGGCATCTCGTTCTCCTCCGTTTCTCGCTCTTTTTCGACGATTTCTGTTCCAAAACACGATTAAAGGGTAGAAGAGTCGATTGCAACCACAGATCTGCAAGAAATCTGAGCATTTTCGACCGAAACGAGGTAAACGAAGTTCGAAAACCCTAACTCCTCGTTTGCTGTTTATTGGGCTTTGGTTGCCCTTGATTCTGCTGAGGAAACCCATAAGTACCCCTTAGGAAGCAATTGTAGTGATTTTAGGGGGAAAAGAACTGGAAATCTGAGAATTGGAATTCGAACTGCTACGCCTCGGTCCAGTCGGCCTACATCTCGACCGAGGTGATTTCTGGGACTTGTCAGTCGACCGAGGTGGTCTGACAGATTGATTTGTGAAGATGAGTTCAGATAGGATACTAGCCCTGAGAGATAGATCTTCACCCTCCCCTTCCCCTTCTTCTTCCCGTCCCTACCGCCCGGCTATCCACGAGAGATGCCGGGTAGATTACGAGAGGATAGCGGGCCGTCCAGTTATCGCACCGCGATTTCTGGAGGTATCCGCTTTTGACTGCCTAGGGTTAGAGGCCGACCTTAGGAGGATGATTGCCACAGTTGGGCTGGATCAGTTTTCTGAGATCCGAGCCCCAGCCTACATAGAGCCGACACTCGAGTTCGTCAGCTCCTTCTCCTACCTACCCACAGAGGGATCTGTGAAGTACCGGCTGATGGGCCGGAACTTCCTGGTTCCATTAGAGATATGGAGAGAGATTTTCAGCTTTCCTACCCCTACAGCTGTAGACTTCCCCTCCCGATCCGTAGCTAGGGAGTTTTGGGGTCAGATAGCCCACATCACTACTCATGCAGACAGATGGCGCCCTGGAGATTCCAGGGAGAAGGTCATCTTTCACCCAGCCTTCAGACTCGCCCACCGGATATTCAGTGAGATGCTTCTGGCGCGTACTGAGACGCCCCAGAAGATCAGACAGGGGGAGCTCTTTTCACTCTACTGCATGGTCACAGGAGGTTTCCCCGACTTTGGCTTGCTCTTGGCAGAGGATCTGCACAAGATCAAGGCCAAGTCGAAGGGGGATATTTGCTGTGGAGGTCTAGTCACCCACATCGCCTCCTACCACGGGATGGATCTCAGTGTTTGCACATTAGCGGCGGCTCCGAAGCCGCTGGGTCTGCAGGAGATGATCACGAGGCGGATTCTTGTTCCCCGTGGGTTGACTACTCCGTATGTTGCCATGCCTTGGGAGCGGACAGCGCCTCAGGGCATCAGATGGTCTGCACAGTTTTCTGTCGCCGATCCGCATTTCTGGCAGGCTGCATGGGTCCCACTGATGGAGGACTATAGAGAGGGAGCAGCTGCTGCTGCTGCAGCTGCAGAGGAAGCAGAGGAGGCTGATGAGGAGGATGATGACGAGACAGTTGATGAGAGAGGAGGCGGCGTCCCGATGGACACAGGGACAGACACTGCTGGGACGAGCGCGCCTCCCATTATTGATCTTGATGAGGATGAGGAGGACACTGAGCCGGCGCCAGCTGAGACTTCTCCAGTCAGGCCCGCTAGGCGCAGGAGGCAGAGGGTTAGAGACAGAGCAGCACACCGACGGATTGATGACCTGACAGATCAGGTTATCGACACTTATGCTGCACTTTCTTTGGATATCCGGGAGATGCAGGAGCGGCAGCATCATCAGCACATGATGGCTCAGCTACAGTTCCAGCATGTCATGGGCTATCCCTATGACCCTACTTTGTACCCCTACATTCCACCACCACCACCGGATCAGGACTTCTGAGGAGCTGCAGGATTTTATTTATTTTATTTTTATGCAGTTCGGCTCTTTATCCGGTGAGTCCTCCTTTCTTTCAGACTTTTATTACACCCACTGGGACAGTGTGTCTCAAGTATGGGGTAGTTGATGTATTATTTGACTTATTTGACTTATGATGTATTATTCGACTTTAGATGTATCGGATATTTTCATATTCATGCTTTATTTGCATTTATATGTTTTATCTGAAATTGCATGCATACTTACAGGCTATTTGATTGAGAAAAACGTCGAAACTGAAAAAAAAATGGTTTTAAAAAAAAAATTTTTTGACCTCGACCGGGGAGATTCTGGCAAAACGAGGTGTTTCACCTCGGTTGAACCAGAATATCTCGACCGAGGTGGGTTAACTGAGAGTTTTCGAAAACGATTTTTGTGTTACTTATCTGGATATGATCTCAGTGAAGATCTTGTTTACTGACTGGTTTTAAATTCTTTATGTGTTTGAAAGGTTTTATGATATGCTTAAGTTGCTAAATGCTTTGTTTGAAATTATTGTCATGTTTAATACTTTATTTTTATCCAAATTATGTTGAATTTGAAGGTTGACACCGCAACATAAGTTCTCTCACGTTCTTCTTGGAAAGACCAAGGCAATTCATTCTTCTTCTTCTTCTTCTTCTTGATCATGCTTAGCCCCTCATATACATTTTGCCTCCCTTTACCTATCCGGGAATTTGGAAGCAAGCGAAGTGGTGAAAGCAAGTCAAAAGTTGAGAAGTGGCTGAAAGTGAAAGTATTAGAAAGCAATAATAGGTTTGGGGAAGTCAATCATGAAGATGAGTAACTCGGCACCATTCACATAGCCGGGTGTTTGTGTCTTGCCAAAGTCGGATTGAGCGATATTCCTAACGGGTCATGGTATGTGCATCAAGGGTTTGATGCATCTCAAGAAATTGATGATTGCGGATTTCCTAGGCTTCGGTTATTGTGCACCTCTGTCCATGCATCCCAAAAAGTAAAGTAAAAGAAAAAAAGTGTGAAATAAGCAAAGCTTATTGGTGGAAGGTGTTGCAAGTCAAAGTGAAAGTGAAGTTCATCCTTTTCCCGGATTCTAGCACCACATTACCTTACATTCATCCCTACCCTACACGTTTCTTGACCTTTTCTTTTGGGAAGCCCTTGAGACCTTGAGCTTGTTGATTGACTTAGCGGTTTAAATCGGATTATACATGATTAATTTTGATAATTATGATTTATTATGCATTCTATGATTTTATGCAAAGATGAACAACTTTCCTATATTTATAAAATGTTTTGATCATATTGAGTTTTTAATTTCCAGGAAGGACTCTCTTAGAGTGATCTATGATAGTTTCACACCATAAAATGTTTTTTGAAAGACTTTTCATTGATTTTCTTGACTATTAATCCATTCTATCTTGATTTCTATATGAGGAACTTGCTTAGGGACAAGCAAGGGCTAAGTATGGGGTATTTTGATAGCATGAATTATAGTCTATATTTTGGGGTTTGTTTGGACGTTTTATCTTTCATAATCTGCATGTTTGTATGTACATTATGTGATTTTACTACCATTTCATCTACCTTTGCGAGAATCGAGGTCTACACCTAGTTTCGTTGTAATTGCAGGTAATATGGTACGTTTTGCATCGAAAAGGAGCAAAAGGAGTCAAGAGTCATTTGGAGCTACATTGAGGAGCAAAAAGGAATCCTTCAGGAAGCATAGCCATGGATTAAAGATTTACTTTGGACCAGTTTTGAGAGATTATACACTCAGTTATGAATCACCTCGGTTGCCCAGAGATTCATCTCGACCGAGGCGATCCAGAGACACCGACTCGACCGAGGCGGACACCTAGGACGCGGCGAGAATATTTTATTCTTGGCTGAGATCTTTTAAAATTGGAAAGTGATCTTATATTTTTGGGCTGAGCTTCTGGAAGGAAGGAGATATGCAGAATCATATATTTTACCTATATTTATGGGATAATATCTTTCTAAGATTTCTTATCTTTGGAGGGTTATTTTTCCTATAAAAAGGGTTGGTTTTCCACAATTCCAACAATCCTGCTTAGATCCCGCTTACAGCTGAAGAAGTCGCATACAACGCAGCAGCCATATTCTACTCCAATTTGGGAGAGAGTTGAAGAACCTTTTTGAAGGTCAAAGGAAGATTGAAGACTATAGCTTTATAGCTTTTTGGAGGGTTTTGTAAGATTATCTTCAATTCCTTTCCTTGTTGTCTTGTCTTGTTGGATCATTATCCAAGGAACAATTTTGTGTGATATTTGATTCAGTTAATGAAGTGTTTTCATTAAATTCTTCTTTGTTCAAATATTCACCTTCTTCCCATATATTTAATACTTTCATTATGATGATGAGTGGCTAATTTCCTTGTGTGATTCTAGGGTGATTGGCTGAAGGTTGTGGGAAAAACAATGATAGAATGATCTTAATCACAGTAGGACCCTGAAAGTTCGAGTCTTTAACCTTACCCCTAAGCATCTCGTTCAGTCGATGAACATCTCGGCCGGGGTGGAATTCTTCTGACCGAGATGACTTATCCGACCCTAAACTGAGAGTTAAGTGATAGAGTTTGCCAAATCCTATTCTTATTACACCCTTCTGGTTCAAAGCAAGCTTAGGATGAGACTTACCCGGTAATTCCTTAGTTTGTATACTAACGATCATAAGTGTAGGTAATAAAGGCTTGTCCTTTATTGGGGTTTGAGTGTGCTTCCATCCCATCTTTGTGAGTTAGCCTGAGACTTACCCGGTAAAGGTTGATTCTATTCCCTTAGATGGTGTGTTAGTTTGAGGTAATAGTTCTTTATCTTAATTCCTTGAGACTTACCCGGTAATAGGAGTTACGGTTTTGGATTAGTGAGTAGTAAGACTTACCCGGTGATCTACTCCACTTTAGAAACACCTTCCCCATGCAAAAATCTCAGCTTTGTCCGCTAATCTATAGATCTTGAGTTGGAACCACAACTAGATGCTTTAATCCCTAGAATTGCATGTTTGCTTTATTTGACATCTTATTCATCTTTGATTGTGTTTGTGGTTAGCATCAACATTAGCATACCGTATTGGACTTTGTTTCACTAAGTCCCTGTGATCGACCCCTGGAATTTTCTTGCTTTTACTACGATTGACCCGTACACTGCGGGTTCGCATCCTTGTTTTAAGCTTAAGTCTAGGGTTATAAATTTAAAGCTTGCACACACCGTTTGGAGCGAACACAAGTTCATCATCACTTAAGCATGCATTAACAATCACAGGATATGTAGAGTTATCACCAAGAAATGCATACTTCAAATGAGAGGGGAGGGGTTTAAGTTCAAGTTTAGGAGGACCTTTATCGGTTGGAGATGATCCAAATAAGGTTGGATGAGATGAATCCAAAGCAAATGAAGACTCTCCATGGCTCCTAAAAGCTTGATCATCATCAAGAGTTGATCCAGGGAAAATCACGGCTGGAACCACGGTTTGCTCAACTTCCACGGCCGTGGTTCTTGCCATGCTTGCTTCCCGGAGTTGTCCAGAAAGTTTGACGGCCGTGGAACACGAATCTCGACCGTGGAACTTGCAACTGTTCAACACCTCTTCGTGGCCTTCAAATCCAACTCTTGGCTCCTCTTCTAATGCTTCCAAGGCCTTGATTTCTTCATTGCAAGCCTCCTCAACACCTTCCTCCATCATACTTAAGGTAAGAACCTTCTCCAAGGGATCCTTGATCAAGATCGAGCTCACAACTCCTCTAGATTCTTCTTGCTCGACTATGTTGAAGACATCCTCATCAAGGGTTGGCCCTTTCATCATTGTGGACAACTTGAACTTGATGTTCTCTTCTCCGATGTTGAAGGAGAGAGTCCCGTTCTTGCAATCCACTAGGCATCCGGAAGTGGCTAGGAAAGGTCTTCCTAAAATGATGGGAACCGGATAATCCGCCGGGATGTCCAAGACTACAAAATCAATTGGCACATAGAATCCTCCTAGTTGCACCGGAATGTCCTCTAAGATCCCAACCGGATGAGTGATAGAACGGTCCGCCATATAGAGGGTCATCTTGACCGGTTTTGGCTCTCCTAGCCCCACCTTGTTGCAAAGTGCAAGCGGTATGATGCTTACACTCGCTCCAAGATCACAAAGGGCCTCGTATTTCACATCTCCCACTCCAATTGGGACACAAAAAGAGCCCGGATCTCTTAGCTTGGGAGGCATCTCCTCCTTCATTGTTTGGATCAATTCCGAGGATTTCTTGGTCATTCTTATCTCCCCATACTCCACCAACTTCCTTTTGTTGGAGAGTATTTCCTTCAAAAACTTGCCGTACGCCGGCATTCCTAAAACGGCATCCATGAACGGAATGTTAATATGTAATTTGGACATTAGTTCAAGGAACTTACCAAAGTGATTGTCCAAGCGAGCTCTGTTAGCATGAAATATTGTTATATTTTAGGAACGTTTTCTAAACGTATTTGATTCATATTGATAGTCTTTGATTGAACTTTGTTGCATATGTGAGCTAGTATTACCTATATTGTCGATATGGATGTCTACACTAGCTTTATGTTGATTATAGGTACTTTAGAGTTATTTCCAAACGGAATCGAGCAAAGAAGAGTTGATTGAGTATGTCCATGGGTTAAGGGCATTCTTAGGAGCAAATTGGAGTTTAGCTTGAGGAATGCACGAGGCTAGGGAAGAATCACGTCCTTACCCTAAATCACGCTCTAAAATACGGCCGTATTACGAACCACGTTCAGTTCCACGGCCGTGGAACCTTGCAGAGAAAAGCGTGATGCATTCCAGTAACTATTACGGTCGTGGAATATATGGTGCAAACCGTGACCTAATCCACGCTCTAAATTACTGATAACACGATTTATAGCATAGTTTTAGGCGTACATTTAGATAGGATTCTCGCTCAATCATGCATTATCTAGCACTAGTCCAATACGTTTTGTACTCAAAACATGGATTTTGTCGAGATAGATGTCTACACGGACTTGTGTGCGTTTTGTAGGTATTTCGGGAAGTTCCGAGCTAAAACGATGCGTTTAAGGGTCGCTCATTCAGAGGACACGTTTCCAAACTCATTGGAACGCAAGCCAAGGGTTGAGGAGACTCAAGGAACCTTGCCAACACAAGCCATGCACCAAACCACAGCCTAATGATCCAAGGCGAAGTTTCTGCACAAAATCACGGTTCTCTGAAGAACCACGGCCGTGGAAATGACCGTGGATTTTGCCAGATTCTCGTGTGACAGCTGTGCCACGACTCTCATGGCCAGCTCATGAAGAATTGGTTATAAAAAGTGGTCCTGGATGGTTGTTTGAGGCAGCAGGGGAATTGGAGTAGTTTTGGGAGCAACTCACACATTCTCTATTTTCTTAAACAAAATATATTCCAAGAAGAAGGAGGATTTTTCTAGAAGGAAAGTGCAAAAAGGAAGAAGGAAGGAGCCATTGAAGAGGAGAGGAGAAGACACACTTAGCTCTTGTATTTTCAGATTTATTTCTAGAGATTTATGAACTCTTGAACCTTCCTTTAGAAGGGTTGTAAGTCGTTCTAATTTCATCTTCAGATTTGGATTGAGTTTAAAGTTCATTTGTTCATCTTCTTTCTCTCATTTTCTTGCAATGGAGGTTATGAATCTATGTTTGTTTGCTTTGATTTTCATTATGAATGTTGTAGGCTAGATTGATGTGATTCTAGGGTAAGGAAAGGATGGTTGTGGCTAGAACTATGATAGGACAGACTTAATTTTACCTTTGGATGATTTTTGCTTATGAACGTAGCTACTGTTAGAAATCACGGGTAGTTCTTGAAGAACCACGGTCGTGGTTTCTGTAGAACAAACCGTGATTCTTCCTGGTTCGAAGGATCTTACCTTAGATTCATAAAATTGTTGAAACCCTAAGTCTTTGCTGAGTTTAACCTACCCTAGGGTGTCCTAGTGTAGCGACTAAGTGTTAGGAGAGACCTACCCGGTAATCCTTGCCCTTAGAATCTAAAATAGCAAAACGTTAGGTAATGGTGAGCCTAATAAGCCGCCATTGGATTAAATATGCTAGGATAGTTGATTAGGACTTCCCTTTCCGAGACTTACCCGGTAAGGATAGGTTAGATCCCTAATTAAACAATCCGGTTTCTGTTAAATTCCTATCCTTAGGTTCTTAGAGACTTAACCGGTAATGAGACCTTAGGTGTGGACTAGTTGGATCATGAGACTTACCCGGTAATTGATCCCATTTTAGGAACACTTAATCCCAACATATCATAATCAATCCAAAGAATGAATAGATAACTTGAGTTTTATGCCATAACCGGAATTTCCAACCCCTAGAATCCGTTTTTTTCCTTTCTCTTGATAAATATCTTGTTTGATTTGTTTATCTGTGCCAATTTTCCAATTTAGTTTGATTGATTGTTTGCATGCATTTGATCCTTGATGTGATCGCCTAAAAACAACCAAAACAATTGAGATTTTCTTCCTTTATTTTCTTCTTTCCTTTAGACTTAGGTCTTGCTAAATGCAATCACAACTTAATTCGATTTCACCTTAGTCTTTGTGTTCGACCTTGGAATACTTATCTTGCTACATACGTCCCGTACACTGCGGGTGCGCTAGAAGTAGGATAATTATAACAAGTATAAATTTAAGGCTTATTGCGTGCACACTTTTTAGCGTAACAATTACGGTCGTGGAAACTTCCACGACCGTGATCTTGGCGATCTTTTTTGCCACACTTTGAAGCCACGATCTTTTGAAGATTTGGGCAGGGCCGACATTTTGCCCTACACTATAAAAAGACGGAAGAAGAGAAATTCCGTCATCTCCGCTACCTCGCTTTACATCTTTGCTTAGGAGGGAATTTTGGCAATCAACGCTTCATCTCTGCTTAGAGAATTTCAACGCCGTTTAGTCCTCGCTTGGAAGCATTGATCATCTCATTGGAGATCGAAGTTTGCATCTGGGAATTGCCCTAATCTCGCACTTTTGGTGGAGATTGCTGTTGAGATCTCCGGATTGGCAGAAGATCGAAGCTTTTGGAAGATTTTGCAAGAAGACCTCTCTTCTTGTTTAGGTTTGATTTGGAAAACGGATTGACATCTCGTTTTCCCTTCTTTCCTAAGGTTGCGATTGTTTTCTTTATTCTGAATCCTTTGACAATACTCGTTCTCGATTGTGACTTTGAGATTGGTTTGAAGATTATTGAAAGTTCTTGAAAGTTTTCCTCTTTTTATCTTTTTATTCTTGAATTGATATCAACATGACTATTATTGGCTAAAACCCTTAACAATTCTAAGGTGAAGGGTTGATAGTTGGGGCTTAGATGATGATAGATCGATCGAAAATAGATTAGACCCTGAGAGTTAGAGAGAATCGCCGACAAACCATAAATTACGGCCTGTTCTTGAGTCCACGACCGTGGAACACCAAGAACTAACCGTAATTTATCCTAAGTCTACGAGCCTGCTTTTACTTTAATCCAAAGTTAAAGATTTGCTTTAACTTAGTTTAGACTTGTCTTTTCTAGGTGGTAGTGAAACCTCAACAACCTCTACCTCGATTATGAGTATCACAACTGTGATCGGTTAAGTTAGTCTTGATCCTTGGATTACAAGTTTGGGTATTTGACACTAATCCTCACCTCTAGAATCTTTCTATATTGAGCCTCAACAACCTGTATAGAGAGTGCCTTGTAGGCGAGTTATATAAGGTTTTTGGAACTTCACCGTACGATTACCTTACATTAGCATACCTTTGCATATCTCAACTCTGTCTTTATATCATTAGTATATCTTGAATCGATTGCCATAACTGGATACTTGGATCTTTAGGATTGTTGTTTTCCCAATATTTGCAAAACTCTCATATTTACTCGCTTGACAATCTACAATTGAATTCGTTCCCACCCAAATCCCTGTGTTCGATACTCTGGAATTCTTGCTTAGCTACGTCGATCCGTACACTGCGGGTTCGCTGCTTGATTCTAGTTTTACAAATTTAAAGCTTATTTGCGCACACCTTTAGGGGCGAACAAGTTTTTGGCGCCGTTGCCGGGGATTTGGTTTCGGCCGAATCCGGTTGCCGGTTGTCAAGCTTGGGAGCTTGCTCTCGTTATTTGATATTACTTTGAGTGCATGCGCAGGTCTAGGAACACCGAAGATCTCTTACCTCTTGATCAAGAGCTAGAGAAAACCTTGAGCCAAAAGCGCAAGGAAAAGAAGATGGATGAAGAAAACGAACGTGATTTTCAGGCGGAGTTGGCGGAGAAAGAAGCTCAACTCCGATGGAATGAGAATCTTCGCCGGGATGAGATGGATCGCCATCAATCCCAAGTTAACAATCTACAGGATCAGATGTTCCAAATGAGATTAGAACTAAGCGACCTTAAGAATAAAGGAGGCAAGAAATCCTCAAGAAGGGCATCAAGATCTAGAAGAAGGAGAAGTCATTCATCCGCTGATGATAGTGACTCTTCCATGCCACCGTTAGAGGAGATTGATCCTACGGTCCATGTGAATCCTTTCCATCCACAAGAAGTTGCTAATCGTCGTGTTTCACCTAGGAACACGAGGATCGAACGTGTGGATAATGAGCCAAGAACTCTTGGCCAACGGATGGATCCAACACAACAACCGCGCCGTTTGGGCGTGAACTTTGATGTTGAAGATGTACAAGGGTTTAGCTTTAACCCTCAAGTCATTACTCTTGTTCGCCAAAACCAATTTGGTGGGACAAGCGCCGAATCTCCACACCAACACTTGCAAAACTTCGAGTGTATGATGGAGACGATGAGACCGAAGAGCGCTACTACCAACAGCTACAAGCTTAAACCCTTCTTCTTCTCTTTGAAAGGGAAAGCGTTGTCTTGGTACCAAGCTCTTCCTAATGGGAAACTAGACACGTGGGAAGACCTTTCCGCGGAGTTTCTCACCAAATTCTTTCCGCCCTCCAAAACGGCGGAACTTAGAGGTAAGATTAATGCTTTTTCCATGAGACCTAACGAAAGTTTGTTTCGATCTTGGGAAAGGTTTCAGGATTTGCTCTTGGATTGCCCTCATCATGGCATATCCAAACTTGCCTTGCTGGAGATCTACTACAAGGGGCTGGATGCGGGAACGCAATTCAACCTCCAATCCCTCTCATGCGGAACGTTCATGGACATGAGAGAAGATGACGCTTGGGACTTCATCGAGAAGCAAGCAAGAGTCATAGAGAAGTATTCCCACCGGAAAGTGGAGGGAAATCGTGTGGAGCAAGGAGCGAAGCTCACACATGAAGCTCAAAATCAAATTTTCTCCCTCAACAATGAAATCAAAGAGTTGAAGGAGGCTATCAAGACCAACTTCCCAAAGCAACAAGGGAAGGATGTTGGTTATTTGGCAACAACAATGGCGGCAACAACAATAACCGGGGCAACAACCGGAATAACAACTGGAATGGAAACAACAACAACCAGAACAACGATTGGAACAACAATAGGGGTTCAAACAACAACAATTGGCGCTCCAATCAACAAAATTCCGGTAACTCTTATCCTTCCAATTCTAATTCACTAACTCCACCTTCCTCTTCCTCTATTCCTTTGAAAAGCCAGGGCCAATCATCTAATGGAGGAAACACTTCGGGAAAGGAGAAGCCCGATCCCATATTGGAAACGATTTTGGGAAAGCTTCAAGGGTTGGAGAACCGCCTCATCAAGGTTGATGATCAAGTTTCTAAGGTTGATAAAGCTCAAAAGGTTTTAGAAAACCAAATGTTCAACCACGCGGAGGAAGTTCCTAGAAATCAAGGGAAGCTTCCAGGAAAGACGGAGGACAACCCTAAGGGAAGGGTGATGGCGATTACAACTAGGAGCGGAGTGACAACCACCGATCCGCAGCCTACGTTCGTTGAAGTCCCCGTAGAAAAGGACAAGGAAAAGGGGAAGGAGAAGGAAGACGTCTATGTTCCTCCTCCAGCTTACAAACCTCCCCTACCATTCCCTCAATCTAGAGCGTGAGCGCGCCTAGACAAACAATTCGGTAAGTTTATAGAACTCATGAGTAAGCTGCATATTAATATACCATTCATTGATGCTATTGTAGGTATGCCCGCTTATGGCAAGTTCCTGAAGGAGCTTCTCTCTAACAAGAGGAAGCTAGAAGATTTCGGAGAGGTCAAGATGAGTTCAGATTCTTCGGATCTCATCAAGACCATGAAGGAGAAAATGCCCCCAAAGTTGAAAGATCCGGGGTCATTTTGCATTCCATTGGAGTGGGAGATGTCACATATGACGCTTTATGTGACTTAGGAGCAAGTGTGAGCATCATACCACTTGCGTTGTGCAGGAAGATCGGTTTAGGCGACCCTAAACCGGTGAAGATGACGTTATACATGGCGGATCGATCCATCACTCGCCCCGTCGGTATTGTAGAAGACATCGCGGTCAAGCTAGGTAAATTCTTTGTCCCCATTGATTTTGTCGTGCTTGACATTCCTGCAGATAGTCCGGTCCTGATCATACTCGGAAGACCGTTTCTTGCAACTTCCGGCTGCATGGTCGATTGCAAGAATGGAAGACTCGCTTTTGATATTGGAGAAGAGAAAGTAGAGTTCGTTCTTTCCACTCTAGTGAAGGAACCAATCTTTGATGAGGATATTTACGATATCCAAAATGAAGAAGGTTTATCTAGGGAAGAGGTAAGTGCGATTATCTTTAACGATCCTTTACAAAAAGTCATTTCCATGAGTCTAACAGATGTAGGGGAAGAAGAAGAGTGCAAAGAGGAAATAGAAGCCTTAGAAGCACAAGAAGAGATGCATGAAGTGGAGTTTGAGAAACTCCACGATGAGGCTGAGAATGTTAGAATCCACGGTCATACCCTGTATTCCACGACCGTGGATTTCACAACCAAAATCGTCCTCCATTCCAGGGGATTACACGGCCGTGGAACATATAAGGAGCCCGTAATTCTGGCCGTGGAAGAGGGTGATCGACATACTTCTTCAACTTCTTTTGATTCCTCTCCAACACACTCATCACCCTTAGAAACTTCTAAGGAAACATCGGATGCTTCTCAAGGATCATTGGAAGCTCCGAAAGTGATGGAATTAAAACCGCTTCCTACTCATCTAAGGTACGCTTTTCTTGGATCTAATTCTACCTTTCCGGTTATTGTTAGCTCCGAATTAAGCATAGATGAACATGAACAGCTCATGATAATCCTTAAGAAACATAGGAACGCTTTAGGCTATACTATTGAGGACTTAGTAGGAATTAAACCCTCCCTATGCATGCATAAGATACTAATGGAGGAGGACTTTCGAACTTCAAGACAACCTCAAAGGCGGTTGAATCCGACCATGAAGGAGGTTGTCAAGAAGGAAATTCTCAAACTTCTTGATGCAAGTATCATCTACCCTATCTCCGATAGTAAGTGGGTGAGTCCAGTTCAAGTAGTTCCAAAGAAGGGAGGAATGATGGTCATCACCAACAAGAACAACGAACTCATTCCTACTCGGACCGTAACAGGATGGCGGATGTGCATAGACTACCGCAAGCTCAACAACGCAACGCGGAAGGATCACTTTCCATTACCATTCATCGATCAAATGCTTGAAAGGTTAGCACAACATTCACATTTGCTACCTTGACGGCTATAGTGGTTTCTTTCAGATTCCGATACATCCGGACGATCAGGAGAAGACCACATTCACGTGCCCGTGGGGTATGTTCGCTTATAGGAGAATGCCTTTCGGGCTTTGCAACGCCCCAGCCACCTTTCAACGGTGCATGATGGCCATCTTCTCCGAATACGTAGAGGAAATCATGGAAGTCTTCATGGACGACTTCTCCGTATACGGTTCCTCTTTTAACGATTGCCTTTCTAACCTTTCTCTTGTTTTGCAAAGATGTGAAGACACTAACCTAGTTCTTAATTGGGAGAAGTGTCAATTCATGGTTAAGGAAGGGATTGTATTAGGTCACTTAGTCTCTAGTAGAGGGATAGAGGTAGACAAGGCTAAGATAGAGACCATAGAGAAACTTCCTCCCCCAATTTCGGTGAAAGGGATAAGAAGTTTCCTAGGACATGCGGGATTTTATAGACGTTTCATTAAGGACTTTTCTAAGATATAAAAACCTCTCACTAATCTATTGATGAAGGATGCGGTTTTTGAGTTTTCGCAGGAATGTTTGGATGCGTTCAACACCATTCGGCAAGCTCTAATTTCAACACCTATTATCCAACCTCCGGATTGGACTCTTCCCTTCGAGATTATGTGCGATGCTAGTGACGTAGCTATTGGAGCTGTTCTTGGACAACGAAAGGAAGGGTGAACCCATGCCATATACTATGCTAGCAAGACGCTAGATGAAGCGCAGCTCAACTACGCCACTACCGAAAAAGAATTTTTAGCCATTGTCTATGCTATTGACAAATTTCGCTCTTATCTTGTAGGTGCAAAGGTGATTGTCTACACGGATCATGCTGCGATCCGATACCTCCTTGCAAAGAAAGATGCGAAGCCAAGGCTAATTAGATGGATTCTTCTCCTACAAGAATTCGATCTTGAGATCTGTGACAAGAAAGGCTCGGAAAATTCTGTTGCGGATCATTTGAGTCGCCTAACACATCTAGAGGACGGCCATTTACCCATTGATGACTCCTTTCCAGACGAACACTTACACATCATAGAGGAGTGCATCAACGTGATCTCCAAAGGTAACGAACCATAGTTTGCTGATTTTGTTAACTATTTGGTTTGCCAAGAGATACCGCCCGGACTATCCTACGCACAAAGGAAGAAGTTCTTTAAGGACGTCCGGGAATACTATTGGAACGAGCCTCTCCTCTTTAAGAGAGGTCCGGATGGCATCATTCGGCAATGTGTGCCGGAAGATGAGATGCAAAGTGTCATCCGCCATTGTCATTCACTACCTTGTGGAGGACACGCTAGTTCGAACAAGACTAGCGCAAAGGTATTGCAATCTGGATTCTATTGGCCTACTTTATTTAGAGATGTGCAATCCTTTGTTTCTTGCTGCGATGCTTGTCAAAGAACAGGCAATATTTCTAGAAGGAACGAGATGCCCCTCAACAACATCCAAGAGGTGGAGATTTTCGACGTATGGGGAGTCGATTTCATGGGACCATTCCCGTCTTCTTGTGGAAACCAATACATACTATTGGCGATAGATTACGTTTCTAGATGGGTGGAAGCAATCGCCTCTCCCACAAATGATGCCATGGTGGTGGTTAAGTTCTTCAACAAGACCATCTTCCCGCGATTTGGGACACCAAGGACTATCATTAGTGATGGAGGTTCTCACTTCATAGCCCATCGCTTTGAAGCTCTTCTAGCTAAGTATGGGGTTACTCACAAGATCGCTACCCCTTACCATCCACAAACGAGTGGACAAGTTGAGATCTCAAATAGGGAGATCAAAGGAATCTTAGAGAAGACGGTTTCAAGGACTAGGAAGGATTGGTCCTTGAAGCTAGATGATGCATTATGGGCGTACCGGACTGCGTACAAGACTCCCATAGGAACCACACCATACAACCTCGTGTATGGGAAGTCTTGTCACTTGCCGGTAGAGTTGGAGCACAAAGCGTTTTGGGCTATCAAGTGGCTGAATTTCGGCATGAAGGAAGCGGGAGAGAAGCGTCTCCTAGACATCAATAAGCTGGATGAACTCCGTTTGAACGCCTATGAAAATGCCAAGATCTACAAGGAAAGAGCAAAGCGTTGGCATGATAAGCATATAATTCCAAAGGACTTCAAAGAAGAAGATAAAGTTCTCCTCTTCAATTCAAGACTTCGCCTCTTTCCAAGTAAGCTTAAATCCCGTTGGACCGGACCCTTTCTAATTAAGCGTATTTTCCCCCATGGTGCAGTTGAAGTATGGGGTGAAGCGAGCGGAAGTTTTAAGGTGAACGGCCAACGACTCAAGAAGTATACGCCGGAACTCCAAGCTGAGAAGTTTGCGCCTACCGCACTCGAATAAGTGCAAGAGTGGTCTAGCTACGGACCTTAAACAAAGCGCTTCTTGGGAGGCAACCCAA
Organism: Fagopyrum esculentum; assembly: GCA_033239045.1. Classification (NCBI taxonomy): domain Eukaryota; kingdom Viridiplantae; phylum Streptophyta; class Magnoliopsida; order Caryophyllales; family Polygonaceae; genus Fagopyrum; species Fagopyrum esculentum. Next base: position 97,568,412 of record BSUD01000003.1, on the reverse strand, counting down.
GGTATTGCATTTTCGTTTTTTGTTTTCGATTCATAGTTTAGCTTAGAATAGACGTTTTCGCTTTATTTTGCCTCGATTTCTTCCGGTATGTTCGTGTTTTTGGTTGTAGGATCGATGGAAAAGGAAAAGGGAAGAATAACGTCGAAGAAAAGTGACGAAATTTGGACTTTGGAGCTTTACAGAGGGTTCCACGGTCTAAATTACGGTCGTCATAGCTACAATGCCCGTAATTTCCAAAAGCCTTTGAAAAATCACCAAAACCACGGTTCTGTACACTTCCACGGCCGTGGAACACCCCGACAGACCGTGATTTTCAAAATTTTGCCTGCAACTATACAAGCCACATTCTTCACAAACTCATCCCAAAAATCCCTCTTTCCACGACTTAAGTGCCGAAACCCCACGACCCCTCTCAAATCTTCGTTTCCTAATCGTTTTCAACGATTCTTCTTCCCAAACTGCAGCAAATTCAACCACAAACAAGATCCAAGTGACGAATCGAATGGAAATTCACCAACAAATGCGCATTTCGGATTTTTCAATCCGAAAAAGAGGTTTTCTTTTCCCTTCTTGATTCTTGCTGATTTGGTTGTTTTTGTTAGAGATTTTTAGGAAGAACTGATTGAGATTTGAGGAAATTAGACTAGGACTACGTGTTGTAGAGATTGATTGCTGTTTTGCTGAGATTTGTGATTTTCTGAGACGAATCACGGTCACTGGGTAAATTACGGCCGTGGTTTTGGACGAACAGACCGTAATTTTTGTGCAGAATGGATTTTGTAAGGAGAGTTTCGGGAAGGATAAAAGAGAAGAAGGGTGAGCAGAATAAGAAAAGGAAAGGTAATCCCTCCTCCTCCTCATCGTCTAGGGCACCACCACCCTCTTCACCTTCACCTCCATCCTCGCCTTCACCTCCATCCTCACCTCCTCACCCTAGAGTCCCGACCATACATGAGAATCATCTCGCTGCATTCGAGAAGATCAAGGAGAGGCCAGTGATCGGCCCTAGATATTTGTTGTTGGAGGATCTATATCCTCTCAATATAGTTGATGACCTTACTTGGCTCTTGGATAGAGCCGGATTAGTTATCTTCTCGGCTATCCGAGAAGACGCCTATGAGGAGATCACCCGGGAGGTTGTGACGTCTTTTGAGCACAGCCACGTAGATAGGACCGTCTCTTTCCGTCTCATGGAAAGAGACTACCATTTGAGTATCATTGAGTTTGGGACTATTTTTGGGTTTCATGAGACCTTCAATGGTCGATTTCCGAGTGGTGTTTACCCCAAGGACGTTTGGAAGGAGGTTGCAATGATTTATGCCGACGAGGACCGTTGGCAAGCCGCTGATACCAATGCCAGATTGATGTACCATCTAGCCTTGAAGATAGCTCACCGTGTTCTTTCGGAGTGTCTCTTTCCTAGGACGGAGACACCCCAAAAGATAAAGACGGATGAGCGATTCTTGCTCTATTGCATGCTTTATGGACGCCGTGCAGATTGTGCTACTCTCTTGGCTGCTACTATGAGCAAGCTCAAGAACAAGTCGAAGGGAAACATCGGATATGGTGGGATAGTTACCCACATTGCTAGGAGTTTTGGTGTGGATTTTTCTGCTTGCACCCGCATACCGACCGTTCCTTTAGGGCTACATGCTTTCATGGTTAGGGGTCTCATTTTCCCCACACATAGAGGTCCGCCTTATGTGGGCATGCCTTGGGAGAGTAGGACGGGCAGGGCTATAGAGTGGTTGCCGGAGTACTCCATTGTGGCGGGACGCCATAATTGGAAGGAGACGTTCGCTGCGATGCATGCGAACAGGATAGTAGCTCCCCCTTATGTCCCACCACCGGTTGTGGAGGAGGAGGATATGGGAGATCGGTTCGAGAGTGGAGGAGGAGCGGAGCAGGAGTTTGGCACGTTTCCGGACCAGCCGGAGGCGGCCCCAGATGTACCTAGGCGCTCTCCACGTCCAGCTAGAGCCTCAGGCTCGTCATCTCGCCGCGCTAGCGTGAGTGAGAGGCCCACGTGGATGACCACACCTCCCACTTGGTATGACACCCCCCCTCCTTGGTCCACGGAGCAGCCAGCAGCACCACCACCAGCACCAGCACCATCCGACGCCCCAGCATGGTACAGTCAGGCTCCAGGATGGTACGAGCAGATGCCGGATTGGGCCACTGGCCTTTCAGAGAGAGTTGGAGCATTGGATATCCGAGCCGATGCTAGAGACGGACGCCTAGACGACCTCGACCACATGATGAGGGACGTCTACCACCAGCAGTTTGGGCGGTATTATGACTCCAGCTTCTCTCCATTCCCGCCCCCGCCGGCACCGTAGTGATTTGATGCATGACCGTTCGTTTTAGACATTCCCGCCACCACTTTGTGAGTTTCTTTTTCTTTTCTTTCTTTTCTTTCTTTCTTATGAACATTAGGGACAATGTTTGTCCTAAGTATGGGGTGGGATGTACTAAAAGTTTGTAATAACTCTACTCACTATGTTTGCTTTCATTCGAGACTATCGTTGCATGTTCATTATGTGTTGCACGTTTCCTTATTGCATTGCATGAAAAATAACTTGAAAAACCCACAAAAATTGAAAAATTTTGAAAATTTTGTGCTTCTAATGAATTGAGATGATTTCCATGATAATCATTACTTGTGAATGGAGTTTGATAACAATTGCATGCTTAAAAGAATAGTGAATCGAAAAGGATTTGAACGAATGAATTATACATCTTTTGCAAGTTTCATAATGTGATTATGTTACCTAAATCATGCTAAGAAATTGAAGATGAAATCACGTTATAAGTTCCTATATTTCTTGTTGAGATGATTAAGGCAATTCGATACTTTCTTTCTTCTTTCTTTTGATCATTTTAGCTCTTCATTAAATATTAGCCTCCTTGACCTATCCGGGAATTTGGAGAAGTGAATGAGAAAAAGGCATGTTTGATGTGGGAGGGCCATGAGAGCAATTATTTGCAATCAAATGAATAGAAAGAAATTGTAGGTTTGGGGAAGTCAATCATGACGATGAGTAACTCGGCACCATTCACATAGCCGGGTGTTTGTGTCTTGCCAAAGTCGAATTGAGCGATATTCCTAGCGGATTATGGTATGTGTGCTAAGGGTTTGAGGCATCTCTTGAAAAATTGAGAAACGCCGATCTCCTAGGCTTCGGTTTTTGTGCACCTCTGTCCATAACTCCAAAAGTAAAGTCGAAAAAATGAAAAGAAGAGAGCGAAGCTCTAAGTTGAAGTGTTGCGGGAACCGCATAAGAAGAAGAAGGTAGTTGTCCACTTTCCCGGATTCATGCACCACTTTCCCTTAAAGTTTTCCCTTCCCTTCCACATTCTAGACCTTTTCTTTGAAAGTCCTTAAGATCAAAAGAATTTTATATGACTTGGTGATCTAAATTGAAGTTTCTTATGATTGATTTTGATAATGTTTGAAGGTTATGATGCTTGTTTAGAAGTTAAATTGATTCATGAATTTTCTTTGCTTTTTACTCTTTAATTGAGTGTGTGAAAGTTTGATGAACGATTGAAGCAAGGTTTGAGAATGATCTATTCTTTAGAAGTCACATTCACCCAAAAGAAGGTACACATATTTCATCCTAACTCTTGTTTAAAGCTTTTTGAAAGACCTTGCTTGGGGACAAGCAAGTGTTAAGTATGGGGTTATTTGTTAGCATGAAATATTGTGATATTTTAGACACGTTTTCTAAACGTATTTGATTCATATTGATAGTCTTTGATTGAACTTTGTTGCATATGTGAGCTAGTATTACCTATATTGTCGATATGGATGTCTACACTAGCTTTATGTTGATTATAGGTACTTTAGAGTTATTTCCGAACGGAATCGAACAAAGAAGAGTTGATTGAGTATGTCCATGGGTTAAGGGCATTCTTAGGGGCAAATTGGAGTTTAGCTTGAGGAATGCACGAGGCTAGGGGAGAATCACGTCCTTACCCTAAATCACGCTCTAAAATACGGCCGTATTACGAACCACGTTCAGTTCCACGGCCGTGGAACCTTGCAGAGAGAAGCGTGATGCATTCCAGTAACTATTACGGTCGTGGAATATATGGTGCAAACCGTGACCTAATCCACGCTCTAAATTACGGTCGTGGAAACTTCCACGACCGTGATCTTGGCGATCTTTTTCGCCACACTTTGAAGCCACGATCTTTTGAAGATTTGGGCCAGGCCGACATTTTGCCCTACACTATAAAAAGACGGAAGAAGAGAAATTCCGTCATCTCCGCTACCTCGCTTTACATCTTCGCTTAGGAGGGAATTTTGGCAATCCACGCTTCATCTCCGCTTAGAGAACTTCAACGCCGTTTAGTCCTCGCTTGGAAGCATTGATCATCTCATTGGAGATCGAAGTTCGCATTTGGGAATTGCCCTAATCTCGCACTTTTGGTGGAGATTGCTGTTGAGATCTCCTGATTGGCAGAAGATCGAAGCTTTTGGAAGATTTTGCAAGAAGACCTCTCTTCTTGTTTAGGTTTGATTTGGAAAACGGATTGACATCCCGTTTTCCCTTCTTTCCTAAGGTTGCGATTGTTTGCTTTATTCTGAATCCTTTGACAATACTCGTTCTCGATTGTGACTTTGAGATTGGTTTGAAGATTATTCAAAGTTCTTGAAAGTTTTCCTCTTTTTATCTTTTTATTCTTGAATTGATATCAACATGACTGTTATTGGCTAAAAACCCTTAACAATTCTAAGGTGAAGGGTTGATAGTTGTGGCTTAGATGATGATAGATCGATCGCAAACAGATTAGACCCTGAGAGTTAGAGAGAATCGCCGACAAACCATAAATTATGGCCTGTTCTTGAGTCCACGACCGTGGAACACCAAGAACTAACCGTAATTTCTCCTAAGTCTACGAGCCTGCTTTTACTTTAATCCAAAGTTAAAGATTTGCTTTAACTTAGTTTAGACTTGTCTTTTCTTGGTGGTAGTGAAGCCTCAACAACCTCTACCTCGATTATGAGTGTCACAACCGTGATCGGTTAAGTTAGTCTTGATCCTTGGATTACAAGTTTGGGTATTTGACACTAATCCTCACCTCTAGAATCTTTCTATATTGAGCCTCAACAACCTATATAGAGAGTGCCTTGTAGGCGAGTTATATAAGGTTTTTGGAACTTCACCGTACGATTACCTTACATTAGCATACCTTTGCATATCTCAACTCTGTCTTTATATCATTAGTATATCTTGAATCGATTGCCACAACTGGATACTTGGATCTTTAGGATTGTTGTTTTCCCAATATTTGCAAAACTCTCATATTTACTCGCTTGACAATCTACAATTGAATTCGTTCCCACCCAAATCCCTGTGTTCGATACTCTGGAATTCTTGCTTAGCTATGTCGATCCGTACACTGCGGGTTCGCTGCTTGATTCTAGTTTTACAAATTTAAAGCTTATTTGCACACACCTTTAGGGGCGAACAAGCTCTTGCTCTTGATTGTAGGAATGGTAGTGGTGGCTTGTATGGAGGTGGTGCCACATAAGTTGGCTCTACAACCTTGCTCTTGCCTCCATCTTCTTGCAACTTTCCCTCTTCTACCACTACTTGCTTTCCCTTAGCATTGTCCTTGGGCAAAGGATCTTTCATACTCAACCCACTCCTTGTTGTGATAGCCAACACTTGGCCTCTTGGGTTGTCTTCGGTTCTTCCGGGAAGCTTTGCAGGGTCTCTATGGGCTTCACCCGCCTTTTGGAACACTTGTGCTTCCAAAACCTTTTGAGCTTTAGAGATTGAAGTCACGGTGCTCTCAAGACCACTCAACCTTCCAAGCAATTGCTCAAACATTATTCCGGTTCTATCCTTGGGAGGTTGAGTAAATCCGGGTGGAGGTTCTTGTGAGGCTCTTGGTGGTGGAGTTGTGCTTGTGGAGGAAGAAGGGTTCAAGGCTCCATCCGGGTTAGAGTAAGAAAATCCGGGATGGTTTTGGTTGGGCCGGTAATTGTTGAATTGCCGGTTGTTGTTGAAGCTCCTTGGGCCTTGGTAATTGTTGTAGTTGCCCCTTCCCTTGTAATTCACATCTTCCTCCTTGGAAGACAAGTTGGCTTGTGGAAGCACTTGAGGAGTTGCTTGGTTCCTTTAAAGTTGTAGCACACAACTCTCTCAAGGACTTCAACTCGTTGTTGATGGCGTCAAGCTTGAAATTGCTCATGGTGACTTCACTCACCTCATATGCTCCCGCCTTTCTTCCTTCACTCTTCCAATGGGAGTACTTCTCAATCACTAGAGCTTGCTTCTCCACAAACTCCCAAGCTTCATCTACATGCTTCTCCATAAATGTCCCACCGGAAAGAGATTGGAGCTTGAATTGGCTATCTTCGTCAAGTCCCTTGAAGTAGATTTCCAATAGCTCAATTTTCGGTATGCCATGGTGTGGACAATCTAGGAGAAGATCTTTGAACCTCTCCCAAGACTTGAATAAACTCTCTCTATCCTTCATCACGAAGACATTGATCTTCCCTCTTAACTCGGTAGTCTTGGAAGGTGGGAAGAACTTAGTCAAGAACTCGGTTGTCATCTCCTCCCAAGTACCAACTCGCCCTTGTGGAATAGATTGATACCAAGCCAAGGCCTTGTCCTTAAGAGAGAAGGAAAAAGCCCTAAGCTTATGGTTGTTGCTCTCCAATCTTGGCGGTCTAAGAGTCTCCATCAAGATCTCATAATTCATCAAGTGTTGATGAGGAGACTCTCCTTCCATCCCTCCAAATTGATTATGCCGGATCATTTGTAGAACTTGAGGGCGGAGCTCATAGTTGTGGGTTGCGGGATCTCCTAAGTTCACACCCGGTCGGTGTGCTCTTTGTGCCGGATCCATACGTCTCCCGAGGGTTTGTGGCTCCTCAATAGCAATGGGTACAACCCTAACATTAGCCGCCGGCTGCGGTTGTGGTGGTGGAGGAGGTGGAGGTTGTTGACGATTAAGCTCCCCTCGTACAAGGGTTTGCCTAATCTCATCAATCTCCCTCCTAGTTGCTTCTTGCCTCTCATTGGCAAGTCTCCTTTCTTCCTCCAAGAGCTCATCTCTTAGCCTTATTTTCTCTAAGGCTTCATCCAATTCAGCTTGGAGATCTCGTCCGGCCATCTCTTTTCCCTTTTTTATGCTCTTGGATCTAGATCTAAGGGTTTTCTCCGGTTCGGGATCGAATGGAGCTAAATCCTTGCCACGAGATCTTCGCATACACCTAAAGAGTAAGAGATGTCCTGGAAAGCAAAAACATACACCAAAGAGAGATCAAAAGCAACAAGAAAGATCTACACTAATAACAATCACAAAATAAACTCAATCTAGACCTAGTCCCCGGCAACGGCACCAAAAACTTGTTACGCTAAGATCGTGTGATGCGCAATTGGGTTTTAAATTTATAACTCGAACTAAATCCTAAACTACCTAGCGAAACCCGCAGTGTACGGGACGTTTGTAGTAGGGATAGTATTCCGAGGTCGAACACAAAGACTAAGGTGAAATTGATTTGATTTGTGATTGAGTTTAGTAAAGACCTAGGGTGAAAGAGAAGAAAGAAATAAAGAAATGAAAATCTCAAATGTTTTTGGTTGGTTTTTGGTGATCAACCAAAGATCACAATTCATGCAAAGTAATCAATCAACTAAACTATGAATCAACACAAATAAACAAGCTAAACAAGATATAGATCAAAGAAAGAAAAGACGGATTCTAGGGGTTAGAAGTTCCGGTTATGGCATAGGACTCAAGTTATCTATTCGTTCCTTGGATTAACTATGTTGGGATTAAGTTTTTCTAAATTGGGACCAATCACCGGGTAGGTCTCATAGTCCGCTAGTCCATTCCCGAGGTCTCATCACCTGGTAAGTCTCTAAGAACCTAAGGGACGGAATTCTACTCAAACCGGATTGTTATCTAAAGATCCAACCTATCCTCACCGGGTAAGTCTCGGAAGGGTTAGTCCTAAGCTACCATCCAGCACACTTAATCCAATGGCGGCTTATTAGGCTCACCACTACCTAAGGTTTGTTATCTTTGGAATCTAGGAGTAAGGATTACATGGTAAGTCTCTCCTAACACTTAGTTGCTAACACTAGGTCACCCTAGGATAGATTTAACTCGACAAACACTTAGGATTTCAACATTCTAACAATCTAAGACTAGATCCACCGAACCAGGGAAAATCACGGTTTGTTCTACCTAAACCACGGCCGTGGTTTGACAAGAACCACCCGTGATTCCTAACAGAGGCTACGTTTATGCACACAAGTCATCCAAAGATAAATCTAAGTCCGTCCTATCATAACCCTAGCCATAACCATCCCTTCCTTACCTTAGAACCTCATCTATTTAGCCTACAACATTCATAATAGAAATCGAAACAATCAAACACAAAATCATGGCATCCATTTGCAAGATAATGAAGGAAAAGAGATGAACAAGTGAACTAAAACAAAACCAAGCTGAAAATAGAATTAGAGTGACTCACAATCTTTCCAAAAGAAGGTTCAAATGGTTCATACAACTCTAGAAATAGAATCCGGAATTCTTCAATACAAAAACTATCAAAGTGTGGTAATGGTGTATGTTCTTCTTCTCCTCTTCAATGGAGCTCTTCTTCTTCCTTTTTGACACTTTCCTTCCTAGAAAAACTTCTTGTTGAGAGAATATTTTTGTTAGAGGATAATGGATAATGGAGAGCTGCTCCAAGATGCTTTTCACAGCCAATGAAGGACCACTTTTATAACAAACTTGCATGAGCTGGCCATGAGAGTCGTGGCACAGCTGTCACAAGAATCTGGCAAAATCCACGGGTAGAACCACGGTCGTGGAATGTGCCAGTGAACCGTGATTTGTTCCAGAAACTTTGCCTTGGATCATTAAGCTGTCATTTGGTGCATGGCTAGTGTTGGCAAGGTTCCACGAGTCCTTCTTAGCCCTTAATTTTCATCCTAATGCGTCCGAGGATATGTCATCTTGACGAACGATCCTCAAAAGTATCGTTTTAGCTCCTAAATCTCCCAAAATACCTACAAAGCAACGCACAAGCCCGTGTAGACGTCTATCTCGACAAAGTACGTAAATTGAATGCAAACGTCGCGAACTAGTGCTAAACCATGCATGAATGAGTGAGAAATCTACCTAAATGATTGCCTAAAACTAAGTCATAAATCGTGTTATCAGATGCCTCTAGTCATAAGGTCGTTGAGACCCAAAGGTCTCGCCGCTATCCTAGTGCAAGCGGAGTAATCTATCCCTAGTTGGTTGGCAATGTGAGTCACCATGCCACCATATCCAATGTTCCTGGCCTTCTTGTTTTTCAGCTTACTCATAGTGGAGGCAAGGAGGGTAGCACAATCAGCGGATCTACCATGCATAGAGCATGCAATAAAGGAGAAAGAGCTCATCGGTCTTAATCTTTTGGGGGGTCTCGGTCCTAGGGAAAAGACACTCAGAAAAGACCCTATGAGCTATCTTCAAGGCTAAGTGATAGATGAGATTTGCCTTGGTGTCGGCCGGTTGCCAACGATCCTCACTAGCATATATCATGGCAATCTCCTCCCAAAAGTCCTTAGGGTACACACAACTAGGAAATCTACCATTGAAACTCTCATGGAACCTAAAGAAGGTTCCAAACTGAACAATGGAGAACTCATAATCTTGCTCCATTAGCCTAAAGGATACGGTTCGGTTCATGTGGCTATGCTTGAAGGAGGTGACAAACTCCCTAGTGATCTCCTCATAAGCGTCCTCTCTAATAGGGGAGAAGACTATCAAACCAGCTCTATCTAAAAGCCACGTCAAATCATTGACAACATTGAGTGGCTCAAGCTCCTCAAAGACTAAGTATCGAGGTCCTATGACCGGCCTCTTCTCAATCCTCTCTAAAGCTCCTAAGTAGTCTTCATGGATGGTTGGGATTCTAGGGGGTGGTGGTGATGTTGGTTCACTAGGGGGAGGTTGAGAAGAGGAGGAACTATCATCCTTTCTTCTTGGTCCTACTGGATTTCCTTCTAATCATATTTTTCAACATCAGAGAAAATCACGGCATGTTCTTGAAAAACCACGGCCGTGGAACGTACAGGGACCGTGGTTTTGTTCTTTTTCAAAAATCTCAACAATCTCACACCAAACTCAGCAATCACTGTCCTAGACTAATTCCAATTCCAATTCTATGCAGTTCTTCTAAATTCTTGCGAAAAATAGAGCCGAATTGACAAAGTAGAGAAAGTAGAGAAAAACCTAGGTTTTGGATCTTTAAAATCCAAATTCTTTCTGCTGAGTGGATTGTTCACTTATTTTGTTGCTTGGATCGTGTGGATGATCGAAATTGCTCCACTTTAGGCTCAAGAATCGAACGAATCGTACTTCGAACGAAGAAATGCGAGATGAAGAAGGGTGTCTGCGATTTTGGGCGTGGTTTGGGGCGTGGATTTTGGATTTTGTGTGGTTTTTTGTGAAGAAGGTGGTTTATATAGTGGCCCATAAAAATTTTGAAAATCACGGTCACTCGGGGAAAACCACGGCTGTACAAATGTACGGAGACCGTGATTTTGATGAATTTTTGCCTATTTTGGAGAATTACAGCCACCTGTTACTTCCACGACCGTGGTTTAGGGTGTGGAAGTCTCTGTTGTGTGCCAACATCCAAGTTTCATCAATTCCTTCCAATTTTTGCATCTTTCCTTTGCCCAACCATTATTCCTACATCCAAAAACATAACATACCGGAGGTATCGAGGGAAAAACAAAGCAAAAACAACTAAACTACTCTAAGAATGAAAAACAAAAACGTAAGTGCAATACCTTGGGTTGCTCCCAAGAAGCGCTTGTTTTTGGTCCGTAGCTAGACCGTTCCTGTGTTTAATTGAGGGTAATCGGCGCGATTTCCTCAACCGGGAGCTCCGGTGAATACTTCTTAAGGCGTTGGCCATTAACCTTGAAACTTCCGCTCTTTTCACCTCATACTTCAACTGTGCCATGGGGAAAAACACGTTTGATTAGATAAGGTCCAGTCCAACGAGATTTAAGCTTACCGGGAAAGAGGCGAAGTCTCGAATTGAAGAGGAGAACATGATCTCCTTCTTTGAGATCCTTTGGAATGATATGCTAATCATGCCAACGCTTAGCCTTTTCTTTGTAGATCTTGGAGTTTTTGTAAGCGTTCAAGCGAAGTTCTTCAAGCTCATTGAGGTCTAAGAGGCGCTTATCGCCCGCTTCCTTCATGCCGAAGTTCAACCACTTCACAGCCCAGTACGCCTTGTGTTCTAGCTCAACCGGGAGATGACAAGACTTCCCATACACAAGGTTGTATGGTGTTGTACCTATGGGAGTCTTGTATGCAGTCCTATATGCCCATAATGCATCATTCAGCTTCAAAGACCAATCCTTCCTCGTCTTTGAGACCGTATTCTCAAGGATTCTTTTGATCTCTCTATTCCAAATCTCTACTTTTCCACTCGTTTGTGGATGGTAGGGGGTGGCGATCTTGTGAGTCACCCCATACTTAGCTAGTAGAGTTTCGAATCGTCGGACTATGAAGTGAGAACCTCCGTCACTAATGATGGTCCGTGGTGTCCCAAACCTTGGAAAAATAGTTCTATTAAAGAACATAACAACAACCATGGCATCATTAGTTGGAGAGGCAATAGCTTCAACCCATCTCGAAACATAATCTACAGCTAGAAGTATGTATTAGTTTCAACAAGATGATGGGAAAGGTCCCATGAAGTCTACTCCCCAAACGTCAAAGATTTCCACCTCCTGAATGTTGTTGAGGGGCATCTCGTTTCTCCTAGAAATGTTTCCTTTTCTTTGACAAGCATCGTAACACGAAACAAAGGTTTGCACGTCCTTAAATAAAGTAGGCCAAAAGAATCCAGAATGCAATACCTTAGCGCTAGTTTTATTGGAACTAGCGTGTCCTGCACAAGGGAGTGGATGACAATGACGAATGACACTTTGCATTTCATCTTCTAGCACACATCTCCTAATGATGCCGTCTGGACCTCTCTTGAAGAGTAGAGGTTCATTCCAAAAGTATTGCCAGACATCCCTAAAGAACTTCTTCTTTTGTGCATAGGATAATCCGGAAGGTATTTCCCGACAAACCAAGTAATTTAGAAAATCAGCAAACCAAGGTTCGTTACCTCTAGATATCTTGTCGATGCACTCCTCTATGATGTGTAAGTGCTCATCCGGGAACGAGTCATCTATAGGTAGATTGTCGTCTTCAATGTGTGGTAGACGACTCAAGTGATCCACAACAAAATTTTCCGAGCCTTTCTTGTCACGGATCTCTAGATTGAATTATTGTAGGAGAAGAATCCATCTAATCAACCTTGGTTTCGCATCCTTCTTGGAAAGTAAATACCGGATCGCAGAATGATCCGTGTATACAATCACCTTTGCACCTACAAGATAAGAACGAAACTTTTCAAAGGCGTATACGATAGCAAAAATTCATTTTCAGTTGTGGCGTAGTTGAGCTGTGCTTCGTTTAGCGTCTTGCTAGCATAATAGATAGCATGGGTTCGTCCCTCCTTCTTTTGTCCTAGCACAGCTCCAATAGCTACGTCACTTGCATCACACATAACCTCGAACGGGAGATTCCAGTCTGGAGGTTGGATAATCGAGGCTGAGATGAGAGCTTCCCGAATCTTATAGAATGCATCTAAACAATCCAGCGAAAAGTCAAAAACTGCATCCTTTATCAATAGATTAGTAAGCGGTTTTGATATCTTAGAAAAGTCCTTGATGAAACGTCTATAGAATCTAGCAAGTCCTTGATGAAACGTTTATAGTTTCTCTATGATCTCTAACTTAGCCTTGTCTACCTCAATCCCTCTACTAGAGATTAAGTGTCCTAGCACAATGCCTTCTTTTACAATGAATTGACACTTCTCCCAATTAAGAACTAGGTTAGTGTCTTCACACCTTTCAAACACAAGACAGAGGTTAGAAAGACAATTATCAAATGAAGAACCATAAACAGAAAAATCGTCCATAAAAAGCTCCATTATCTCCTCAATGTACTCCGAGAAGATGGCCATCATGCACCTTTGAAAGGTGGTTGGGGCGTTGCAATGCCCAAATGGCATCTGTCTATAGGCAAACGTTCTCCATGGGCACGTGAATGTGGTCTTCTCTTGATCGTCCAGATGAATCGGGATCTGGAAGAAACCACTATAACCGTCGAGATAGCAAAAATAGGAGTGTTGTGCTAACCTTTCAAGCATTTGATCAATGAATGGTAGCGGGAAGTGATCCTTCCTAGTTGCATTGTTCAGCTTGCGGTAATTAATGCACATCCTCCATCCCGTGACGGTTCTTGTAGGAATGAGCTCATTGTTCTTGTTAGTGATGACCGTCATTCCTCCTTTCTTTGGGACAACTTGAACGGGGCTCACCCACTTGCTATCTGAGATAGGATAGATGATACCTGCGCCAAGCAACTTAAGAATTTCCTTCTTAGCAACCTCCTTCATGATCGGATTTAACCGTCTTTGAGGTTGTCGCGAAGGCTTAAAATATTTCTCCATTAGAATCTTGTGCATGCATAATGATGGTTTAATTCCTACAAGATCCTCTATAGTATAACCTAAAGCTTTCCTATGTTTCCTTAGAACAACCATTAGTCTATCATGTTCATCTTCACTTAATTCGGAACTAACAATTACGGGAAAAGTAGAATTAGTTCCAAGAAATGCATACCGAAGATGTGTGGGAAGTGGCTTCAATTCCATTTCCATTGATGCCTTTGATGAGTCTTGAGATATGTCCGACGATTCCTTAGAAGTCTCTAAGGGTGTGGGAGTGATGGAAGAAGACTCAAGAGTATTTGTTGAAAGAACGGAATTGTTCTCAGAAATACCTAAAATTACGGCACCAGTGTTACTTCCACGGCCGTGGTTTAGGGCGTGGAAGTCAATTACGGCACCACTGGTAGTTCCACGGCCGTGGTTCCGGCCGTGTAACTTACTAGAGCTCACCGAATAGTTGATTACGGTCATCCTGGGGGAAACCACGGTCGTGGAATAGCACGACTGGCCGTGATTCCTCACGTTTTCAGACCCATCATAGAGTTTTTCAAACTCTTCCTCTTGCACTTCTTTTAGCTCCTCCAAGGCTTCAATCTCCTCATTACAATCCTCTTCTTGTCCTTTTTCCATGATGCTCATGGTGATAACCTTTTGCAATGGGTCATTGAAAAAAATCGAGCTCACTTTTTCTCTAGATGCTTCCTCATCATAGATATTGAACATGTCCTCTCCAAGAGGTGGCTCTTTCACCAAAGTTGAGAGAACAAACTCAACTTTCTCTTCACCTATATCAAACGCCAATCTATCATTCTTGCAATCTAATATACAACCGGATGTTGCAAGAAACGGTCTTCCGAGTATGATCGGAACCGGACAATCTGCAGGAATGTCAAGCACAACAAAATCAATTGGAATGTAAAACTTACCGAGCTTGACTGGGATGTCCTCAATGATACCGACGGGACGAGTTATGCATCGATCCGCCATGTATAACGTCATCTTCACCGGTTTAGGTTCACCTAAACTGATCTTCCTACACAAAGCAAGCGGAATAATGCTTACGCTTGCTCCCAAGTCACATAAAGTGTCACATGTGACTTCTCTTACTCTAATTGGAATGCAAAATGACCCCGGATCTCTCAGCTTTGGGGGCATCTTTTCAATCATCGTTTTGATGAGCTCCGAAGATTCCGAACTCATCTTGACTTCTCCAAAGTCTTCTACCTTCCTCTTTAAAGAGAGGAGTTCTTTCAAGAATTTCCCATAAGCGGGCATACCTACAATTTCATCAATGAAAGGTATATTAATATGCAGTTTTCTCATGAGTTCAATGAACTTACCGAATTGCTTGTCTAGGCGCGCTCTTGCTCTAGACTGTGGGAATGGTAGGGGAGGTTTATAAGCTGGAGGAGGAATGTAGACATCTTCCTTCTCCTTCCCCTTGTCTTTCTCCTTCTCAGCTGGGACTTCCAAGAAACTTGGGCTGTGGATCGGTGGTCGTCACGCCACTCCTAGTGGTGATAGCCATCACCCTTCCCTTTGGGTTGTCCTCCGTCTTCCCGGAAAGCTTTCCTTGATCCCTAGGAACTTCTTTAGCCTTGCTGAACATATGGTTCTCTAAAGATTTTTGAGCTTGATCAACCTTAGTTATGTGGCTCTCCAGTCCTTGGAACTTTCCTAGAATCGTCTCCAACATAGGATCGGGCTTCTCCTTCTCCTTATTGTTTGAAACATTTGATGTTTGCCCCTGTCTTTTCAAAGGAGTAGAAGAAGAAGGAGATGTTAGTGAATTTCCAGAATTTGAATAGGGATTACCGGAATTTTGTTGTTAGTTAGAACGCCAATTGTTGTTGGAATTTCGGTTATTGTTGTTGTTATTCCAATTATTGTTGTTCCAATTATTGTTTCGGTTGTTGTTCCGGTTCCCTTGGTGGTTGTTGTTGTTGTTATTGTTGCCTAATTAGCCAACATCTTGCTCCTTTGGCTGTTGAAGGCCGTCTCTAATATTTCCTCCAACTCCTTGATTTCGGTGTTGAGGGAGAATATTTGAGTTTGTGCAGCTTGTGTTAGCTTGACTCCCGGATTAATTTTTTGGTGAGAATACTTCTCAATCACTTGGGCTTGCTTTTCAATGAAGTCCCAAGCATCATCCTCTCTCATATCCATGAATGTACCACAAGAGAGAGATTGGAGGTTGAATTGTGTGTCCACATCCAACCCCTTGTAGTAGATCTCTAATAACTCCAATTTTGAAATGCCATGGCGTGGCCAATCCGATAAGAGGTCCTGAAATTTTTTCCATGATTGAAACAAAATTTCGTTAGAAAATGCATTAATATTACCTCTCAACTCCGCCGTTTTGGATGGCGGAAAGAACTTGGTGAGGAACTCCGAAGATAGATCCTCCCATGTGGCAAGCTTTCCAGTTGGAAGAGCTTGATACCAGGATAGAGCTTTGTCCTTCAAAGAGAAGAAGAACGGCTTGATCTTGTAGTTGTTGGTAGTAGCCTTCTTTGGCTTCAATGTCTCCATAAGAATCTCAAAATTCTATAAATGTTGGTGTGGAGATTCAGCACTAGTTCCACCAAATTGACTTTGGCGAACCATGATAATAACGTGTGTGCTAAAACTGAATTCCTGGATGTCCTCAGCTCCGAAATTCACACCAACGGGAATGCGAGGAACAACTGGTGGTCTTGGGTTATTACGAACGGGGTGAATCACCGGATCAATATCCTCAAGTGGTAGCATATCCTCATCCTCATTGTCAGATGATTCTACATTATTGGACATAGTTGGTTTCTTGGCCTTCTTCTTCTTAGCATCATTCAACTCCAACTTCATGTCCAATATCATAGCTTTGAGTTCATCAATTTGGAATTGATGACTCGTTGCCTCGTCCAAACGAGCTTTCTCACTCAACTTAGTTGTAGTTGAGCTTCATCCAACTCAGCTTGGATGTTTCTTTCGTTGTTTTCGGCCATCTTTCTTTCTTTCAACTTCCTTCTTAAAGTTCTCTCAAGTTCGGGATGGAAACGAACTAGATCTTTGGTAGATCTATTCTTTCGCATATACATGAAGAATATGCAAAAAGCACTCACAAAAAGATATCAAATAACAAGAGCAAAAGCTCCCAAGCTCGACAACCGAAAACCGGAACTGGTCTTGACAAATTCCCCGGCAACGGCGCCAAAATCTTGTTCGCCTCGAAGCATGCATGCAAATAAGTTTTAAATTTATAAAACTAGAATAAAAGCAAGTGAACCCACAGTGTACGGATCGGCGTAGATTAGCAAGTATTCCGAAATATCGATCTCAGGGAATTGGTGAAACAAAATCAGTTTCAAGTAATCGAGCAATAAAAGTGTAGAAACTTTGCAAATATTGGGGAAAACAATAAGCCTAAAGATCCAAGTATCAAATTGTGGCAATCGAGCCAAAATCTTGTTCTCCATAAAGGTTGTTGAGGCTGCATTATAGAAAGGATCTAAAGGTAAGAATTAATCTCTAATACCCATGCCTAAACCCAAAGAATCAAAGACAAGACAAAACGGTTAAGGTTGTCACACTCGAAACCGGAATAGAGGATGTTGAGTCTCACTACTACCTAGGAAAGGCAAGCCAAGACTAGGTTAAAGCAAATCTTTAACTTTGGATTAAAGCAAAAGCAAAGGTCGTAAAATAGGGAAAATCACGGCTAGATCTCAAAAATCACGGTCGTGGAAACCAAGAACAACCCGTGATTTAGGGTGTCGACGATATTTCTCACACTCTTAGGGTCCAATAAAGTTACGAACGATCTATCATCATCTAAGCCACAACTATCAACCCTTCACCTTAGAATTGCTAAAGGGTTTTAGCCAACAATCATCATCATGATATCAATAATCAAATTAAGAAGAATGAAAGATGAAAACCCTTGAAAACTCAAATAAAACTTAAAGTCAATCTCGAAATCCAAACACAAGTAGTATGTTTATGAATTTAGAAGAATAGGAATAGAAACCCTCACAAAGATCTAGAGAAGTCACAAATAACGGGATGTCAAACCGTCCTTCAATGAAAACCCTAAAATATCTCGCAAAGTACACAATCTCCGAAAAATACGTCCTTCGCGAATATCCAATCCTTAAGGTTCAAAATGAAACCTTAAGCTCGTCTTCAAACTCCAAGTGAAACTCTAAACAGCGGCTAAGCGTCCGTCAGCCAAGGTCCCGAAAACTCTCTTCTCAAGCCTTTTTATAAGGCGAGGTAGGATTACGAGAAAGCCCAATTACGTGGCTGAATATGACACGTCACATAATCACCAAAATCACGGCCAAGAACAACTTTCCACGACCGTAATTTAGGGCGTGGAACAAGATTACGGCGCCATATGATTTCCACGGCCGTGGTTTAGACCGTGTAACTCTCTGGAGTGCTCCAAACTCACGTCCACGTTCATGTTGCCAAATCCACGGCCGTAATTTAGGGCGTGGACTTCAAATTCCTATTCCACGGCCGTAATTCAGGGCGTGGTTCCTTAGATCCTTTGTTTTTGCCTTAGTTTCGTGACATCCTTCATCCATGCTCCTTCCTTAGCCTCTCCAATGCATCTCTTTTCCATCAAGTGTGGCCAAACACTCCTTTCCTTCCACATTTTGCTCCAACCCAAGCTTTATTCACCTAAAAACATAACGAAGCTAGTGTAGATCTCTATATCGACAAAGTGGGTGAACTAGCTCACATTTGCTTCAAACACATATCTAAGAACACCATAAAAAGGGAAAAACAACTAAAACAAGTGCCTAAAATATAGTCATATTTCATGCTAACATGGCGCAGGGGCGGCTGGTGTGCAGAAGACACCACTTCAGCTCCTTCTTCACTTCTACCTTCGATTCTCTACTCTTCTTCACTCCAACAGCAACATACATGTGTGACATACATATATATACATCAACATAAGCCAAATCATGGCTGAACATGATCCAATCCTAAGGAAAGCTAAACTAAGCTAAGGAAAGAGAGAAAAGATGAAGAAAAGAATAAAGGAAGAGGAGAAGCCATAAAAGCTTAACAACCAGCTTTCCAGGAGATCAACACAGCACCAACAACACCCTCAAGCTTGCTCCATAAGGCACAGCATCATGATCAACATCAAATTCAAGCCAAACTAGGCAAAAACTCTTGCAAAACTCAAACCAAGATCAACCAAGGTGATTCAAGAGAGGAGAAGAGAAGAAAGTGTGTCTAAGGAGAGAGAGAGAAGTCTGAGAATGGTAACCCTCATCAAAGAGAAGAAGAAGAAGTATAAATAGGACGTAAAAGGGTAAAGCACGGGTCAAAGGGTCAAAGAAGGCGGCTGCAGCACACAGAGCTGCGGGGGCGGACCGTGTGAGCCGTAGGGACGTACCAACTCTCCGGTGCATTCCTAAAAAATCAGAAATTTTAATAGGAATTTCAAAGGAAGTAAGAGAATGTACCTTGTAAAGTTCTTCAAGGCTTTGGACAAGTTTCATGTTGGGATGATGATCCACACATGAAATATCTCCCAACTCAGCTGGATCCTCCTCAACCTTGGCCACAGTTTCAGTAATTTGGCCAAGGTTCTCCACTTCTTCCCCTTTTTCAATGAGGACTTCAAGAGGAGCTTCAGATTTGAGCGGAGGAACGCTCGAAACTTGTAATTCTTTCTTGCTAGATGAATGATTTCCCAAGGCTTTTTCAACCTTAGAAATAACCTTTTTTGCATGTTCTAACACTTTTAACTGATATTCATCACGGGCTCTGAAACTTTCTTCGAGCTTGTAAATTTTCTTGATCAATTCATCCAAGATCAATTCCTCCGCATCTTTGGGAGGTTTCTTTTTAACCATCTTTGGGTAGTGTAGCTTATCCCATCTTGCAAATTCATCTTCAATGGCTTGTTCACGTTCTCTTTCGGTGGACACCCAATGGAAGGCGTACTCCTCTTCCAAGTATTCGAAATAATCTACTCTAGCCGTTTGCCTCGCTACCCATATTGGATCGTATGGAGGCTCACAACCCTCAGCGGCCATTGTTCCCTTCAAGGTCGAAAACTCATAGAAATAAAATAGATCTGCAATATCACTAAGGTAGATCGATCAAATGACAAGAGAAAAAGCTTCCAAGCCCGACATCCAAAAACCGAATTTGGCCTAAACCAAATCCCCGACAACGGCGTCAAAAACTTGTTTGCTCAAAAGTGTGTGTGTCAAAGTCTTAAAATTTATAAAACTGAAACTAAGTAAAAGCAAACCGGCAGTGTACGGATCGGTGAAGTAAAGCAAGAATTCCATAGTATCGAACTCAGGGATTTGGGGGGAACAAATTCAGTTCACAAGTTGTCAGGCAAATAAATATAGGAGCTTTGCAAATAAAATTGGGAAAACAACAATTCTAAAGATCCAGGTATCCAATTGTCGTAATTGATTCAAGATATTCTATAGATGTAACGACAGAGTCGGGATTGCAAAGGTATATCTAATGTAAGATTATGTACTGTGAAGTTCCAAACCCATATGTCTTACCCAAATGCTCTCTCTATAAAGGTTGTTGAGGCTGTAGTATAGAAATGATCGAAGGATAAGAATTACTCTCAAATACTCATACCCGAACCAAAGGAATCAAAGAAAAGCCAAAATGGATAAGGTTGTGACACTCGAAACCAAAATAGAGGATGTTGAGTCTCACTACTACCTAGAAAAGGTAAGTCAAGGCTAGGTTAAAGCAAATCTTTAAATTGGATCAAAGCAAAAGCAAAGTACGTACGACAGGGGAAACCACGGCTGGATCTTGAAGAACCACAAACGTGGAACTCAAGAACAGGCCGTGGAAAAGGTCGACGACGAGGTTTCTCGCAACTCTCAGGGTTCAATCTGTTTAAGTTCAATCTATCATCATTTGTGCCAAAACTATCAACCCTTCACCTCAGAATCGGTTAAGGGTTTTAGCTAACAACCATTCTCATTGAATCAATAATTAAGTTTAAATGAGAAAAGGGTAAAATCTCGAAAACTCAATAAAAAACCAAACAATCAATTCAAAATATATGTGTTCAATGTATGCGGAATAACGTACAGAAAACCTCACAACAATCTCTAGGGACAATGAAGAGCGGGATGTCAATCCGCCTCCAAATGTAAACCCTAAGATATTCTCCAAGTACGCAATCTTGAAATGCATCCTTCTTGGAATATTCCATGTACGC
This sequence comes from Fagopyrum esculentum, assembly GCA_033239045.1. Classification (NCBI taxonomy): domain Eukaryota; kingdom Viridiplantae; phylum Streptophyta; class Magnoliopsida; order Caryophyllales; family Polygonaceae; genus Fagopyrum; species Fagopyrum esculentum. The sequence goes on along the minus strand of BSUD01000003.1, from coordinate 97,547,641 downwards.
AATAAGATCTTTCTAAGCAATCTTCTAAATGCACTCCGTGTAGGATGTATGTAGCGTCCCAACTTCTCCCTAACGTCAGGGCTCCCAGTCCGCCCTTCAATGTTGAAGGCTATTGGATGCTTGTAGGGATAAATCTAGGGTTTAAAGACAAAACCCTAAATATTTGGGCTGAAAAGAAGTCGAGCCCGCTGGTATCAGAAAGTACTCTAGGCCACGTCAGACGGTATCAGACAATACTTTGGCGCGTCAGACGGTATCAGAAGATACTTTGGCGCGTCCTAGCTTCCTTTTATGCTCATTTTTGTCCCGCATCAAGGATTGATCCTAAAATGTGCCATTTCTGTTCCATAACTCGCCAAACTACCTACAAATGCAAAAAACTCTGTGTAGACCTCTATTCTTGCAAAGTAGGTGAATATAACCATAATTGCTATGAATGTATGTTCATGCATGCAAAATAAAGGGAAAATCTATATTAATGCATGCCTAAAAATAGGTCATAATTCTTGTCATCAAAATACCCCATACTTGTCTCTTGCTTGTCCCCAAGCAAGATTCAAACTTAAGATACAAGATGATATGGATTTTGAATATGCAAAAATAAAGAAAAACCACAATATTTTAGTTGTGCTTATATTCATAGATCACCCTCAAAGAATTGCTTCATAGCTAGTAGTGATCATCATATGGTCAAAAGGAATTATGTCATGGAAAAGATAATCACATTTTGCAAGAAAATCATAACATGCATCATAACTTGCAATAAATCAAAATCAATTATGAGGAATCCAATTTAGACCACAAACCCAAACAATAATCCAAAGATCTTAAGGACTTTCAAGCAAATGCCAAGAAACGTGAATAGGTGGGATACATATAAGGTATGTGGTGCAAAAATCCGGGAAAAAGGAACAACACAACACAACTTTTTCTTTAATAACTTGAATCCACCACCATTGAGAACTTTGCTCTCCCTTTTCAGCACAAAATTCTTTTCCGACTTTACTTTTTTTGAAGTATGGACAGCGGTGCACAAAAACCGAAGCCTAGGAGATTGGCGTAACTCAATTTTTGAGATGCCTCAAACCCTTGATGCACATACCATAATCCGTTAGGAATATCGCTCAATCCGACTTTAGCAAGACACAAACACCCGGCTATATGAATGGTGCCGAGTTACTCATCATCATGATTGACTTCCCCAAACCTATTTTCTCTATACTTTAAATGCACAATTTTTTCTTTCAAGGCCCTCCCACATCAAACATGTCAAAATCAACTCTTCCTAATTCCCGGATAGGTAAAGGAGGCAAACATTCATTGAGGGGCTGAATGAATAAAGAAGAAGCAAGAAAATTCGAGGTTCCTTAATCATTTCAAAAAGATGTGCAAGAACTTATAATGCGGTTTCAACCTTCGATACTCAACATGATTTCGAATGAAAGCAAATTATTATTCATGCATGAAATTTTAACAAAGTATTCAAATCCCACATATGTCATAAATCAATTCAAGCATATTAAAATCATCATAGCTATTCCACAAAACAATATTCATCATAGAGAACATATCCATCCTAAAAGCACAAAAATTTGTAAAATTTTTCAAAATTTTCAAAATAAAAAAATGTAAGACATAAAACATGCAAATTGTATTGCAAATACGTCCACCTCATAGTTAAAACTCCCATTGTCCCCAATGTGAAGAAAAGAAAATATGGAAAAGGATACTCACAATGTAAGATGGCGAATTAGGCAAGACGAATCATCAATCGGGCGGTGGTGGTGGAAATCCTTAGAAGCTCAATAGGAAACTCTAAATACTCCAATTGACGTCAAAGAGCGTTGTTGAATGAAGAAAAGGAAACGTCTCTAGGCCGAAAATTTTTTCTGAAATTTTTTTTCTCCCACGGCCGTGGTTTTGTACGGCCAGCCGTGGAATCTGGTTCTTTTATTTTCATTAGCTACGACCTGCTTTTCCACGGCCCAATTTAGTAAACCATGTCCGTGGTTTTGCCTTTTTGGCCGTGGAATCCTCTGTTCTCGCCAAAAATCTAAATTTCGTTGTTCTTTCCGCTTTCTTCACTTCTTTGGGTCTTTTCAACCTGACATCCAAAGACACAAACATACCGGAAGGTATCGACGAAAAACAAACAAAAACAACTACTCTAATCTAATCTAAGAAAAGGGAAAAAGGATGCATTACCTTGGGTTGTCTCCCAAGAAGCGCTTGGTTTAACGTCGCTAGCTAGGCGTATCTCCATACATAGATGACTCAATGCACCTTGAACATCTTGGATTGCTCTTCAAATCCATCATTAAACTCTTCCAAAAAATCTCCGGTTCCTAATTTCACCGGCAAGTGGTAAGATTTCCCACCTACAAGCTTGTACAATTTGATTCTCACCGGAATCCTCCTAGCTTTCCTGCGTTTTAAAGGGACATTATCTAACATTGCGTCCCATCCTTTCCTAGATCGAGAAATCAGTTTTTCGAGAGTTCTCTTAGCTTCCCCATCTCCAGCTTGGGGATGATGTATGGTATTCATCATGTGAATTACACCATACTTGAACAAGAAACACTTATTAACATTAGCGTTGAAGCGCTTGCCAAATTTACTCCTTGTAGTCCAAGGAGCATTTTCTTCCAGCAATTTCAATGTAGGTTTAATCTTCACCTGAGGAGGTTCTTTTGGAAGAGACCTCCAACTCTCCGGTGCATTCCTGAAAAAATCAGAAATTTTAATAGGAATTTCAAAGGAAGTAAGAGAATGTACCTTGTAAAGTTCTTCAAGAATTTGGACAAGTTTCATGTTGGGATGATGATCCACACATGAAATATCTCCCAACTCAGTTGGATCCTCCTCAACCTTGGCAACAGTTTCAGTAATTTGGCCAAGGTTCTCCACTTCTTCCATTTCTTCAATGAGGACTTCAAGAGGAGCTTCATATTTGAGCGGAGGAACGCTCGAAAATTGTAATTCTTCCTTGCTAGATGAATGACTTTCCAAGGCTTTTTCAACCTTATAAATAACCTTTTTTGCATCTTCTAACACTTTTAACTGATACTCATCAAGGGCTCTGAGACTTTCTTTGAGCTTGCCAATTTTCTTCATCAATTCATCTAAGATCAATACCTCCGCATCTTTGGGAGGTTTCTTTTTTAACCTTCTTTGGGTAGTGCAGCTTAGCCCATCTTGCAAATTCATCTTCAATGGATTGTTCACGTTCTCTTTCGGTGGCAAACCAATGGAAGGCGTACTCCTATTCCAAGTATTCGAAATAATCTGCTCTAGTTGTTTGCCTCGCTACCCACATTGGATCGTATGGAGGCTTACAACCTTTAGCAGCCATTGTTCACTTCAAGGTCGAAAACTCATAGAAATAAAATAGATCTGCAAAATCACTAAGGTAGATATATTAAATGACAAGAGCAAAAGCTCCCAAGCCCAACAACCAAAAACCGAATTTGGCCTAAACCAAATCCCCGGCAACAGCGTCAAAAACTTGTTCGCTCAAAAGTGTGTGCGTCAAAGTCTTAAAATTTATAAAACTGAAACTAAGCAAAAGCAAACCCGCAGTGTACGGATCGGCGTAGTAAAGCAAGAATTATAGAGTATCAAATCCAGGGATTTGGGGGGAACAAATTCAGTTCACAAATTGTCAGGCAAATAAAGATCCAGATATCCATCTGTGGCGATTGATTCAAGATATTCTATAGATGTAAGGACAAAGTCGGGATTGCAAAAGTATATCTAATGTAAGGTTATGTACGGTGAAGTTCCAAACCCATATGTCTTACCCAAAGGCTCTCTCTATAAAGGTTGTTGAGGTTGTAGTATAGAAAGGATCGAAGGATAAGAATTACTCTCAAATACACAAACCCAAACCCAAGAAATCAAAGACAAGCCAAAACGGTTAAGGTTGTGACACTCGAAACCGAAATAGAGGATGTTGAGTCTCACTACTACCTAGAAAAGGTAAGCCAAGGCTAGGCGAAAGCAAATCTTTAGCTTTGGATCAAATCAAAAGCAAAGTACGTACGACAGGGGAAACCACGGCTGGATCTTGAAAAACCATGTCCGTGGAACTCAAGAACAGGGCGTGAAAAAGGTTGACGACGAGGTTTCTCGCAACTCTCAGGGTTCAATCTGTTTAAGTTCAATCTATCATCATCTATGCCACAACTATCAACTCTTCACCTTAGAATCAGTTAAGGGTTTTAGCCAACAATCATTGTCCTTGAATCAATAATTATGTTTAAAAGAGAAAAAGGGTAAAATCTCAAAAAACTCAATAAAAAACCAAACAATCAATCTCAATTCAATCCAAAGTGTATGTGTTCAACGTATGCGGAATAGGCAACAGAAAACCTCACAACAATCTCTAGGATCAATGAAGAACGGGATGTCAATCCGCCTTCAAATGTAAAACCTAAGATATTCTCCAAGTACGGAATCTCGAAATGCGTCCTTCTCGGAATATTCCCGGTACGCAGTAAGATCTTCCTAAGCAATCTTCAAAATGCACTTCGTGTAGGATGTATGCAACGTCTCAACTTCTCCCTAACGTCGGGGCTCCAAGTCCGCCCTTCAATGTTGAAGGCTATCGAATATTTGTAGGGATAAATCCAGGGTTTAAAGACAAAACCCTAAATATTTGGGCTGAAAAGAAGTCGAGCCCGCTGGTATCAGGAAATACTTTGGGCCACGTCAGACGGTATCATAGAATACTTTGGCGCGTCAGACAGTATCAGAAGATACTTTGGCGCGTCCTAGCTTCCTTTTATGCTCCTTTTTGTCCCGCTTCAAGCCTTGATCCTAAAATGTGCCATTTATGCTCCATAATTAGCCAAATTCCCTACAAATGCAATAAAACTTTGTGTAGACCTCTATTCTTGCAAAGTAGGTGAATATAACCATAATTGCTATGAATGTATGTCCTTGCATGCAAAATAAAGGGACAATCTATATAAATACATGCCTAAAAATAGGTTATAATTTATGTCATCAATCACCACATCACAATCACTCACTAAACAAGGGAAGGCATAGAAGATAAACAAATATAACAACCCAAAGACAACCTTGTCTGTTACAAAACTTTAACAAAAGGAACTAAAAACCAAGTTACAAGCAAGGATAGACATATATCATGTCTTCAATCCACCACTAGTCCATTTCCTTGCACTTCAACTTCCGGGATAGACATTTCTCATGCCTTCAATCCACCATAGTTTAGATTATCCTCCTGATAGGTGATGGAACCACTATCATTTAGGATAGTTTTTAGAGTCTTTTTATTGCATTTGTGTCGGTTTATGCTACTAACTCCTTGGTCCAGAAGAAGAAGACTAAAAGAAGCTAAGGAAGGAGTTATAAGCACTTAGGAGTGAAGATCGTTCACGAAGCAAAGCTTCAGTTGCCTCACCGCCCCAGCGGAGCCTTGTCACCGCCCCAGCGGAGCCTTGTCACCGCCCCTGCGGGCGACGCCTTACACCGGAGCGCTCTCTGCACCTTTGCAAGCGCCGGCCATGAAGTGTGTCACCGCCCCTGCGCCACTCCTTGGCGCCCCTGCGGTGACTTGCCCTGAAGAAACGAAGACCAACTCCCCTGCACCTTCCACTACGCCCCAGCCTACGCCTCGACTTGGGAGCTGGAAGACGAAGAGGTTGTGTCACCGCCCCTGCGTTGACATAGGGACGCCCCGGTGGCTTGGCATCATAAACGTCAGGAAGTTGAAGGGTCAGACGTTTGAAGAGCATTAAAGATCTGCCCCTGCGGAATTGCCTAGCCGCTCCTGCGGCCATGAAGAAGATCAAGCATTTTTGCCTTCACCGCCCCTGCGGAACTGAAGGCCGCCCCTACGGTTTAACGTCAGAAGCTTTACTCCGGCTGTTTACACCACCTTTATGCCATTAAAGGTGGTTGTTTTAGGCCGGCCATTTACTCCTATTTAGTGTCTTTTGTAGTATAAATAGCCCTTGGTTGATTGCTAAAATCATCCAACTTGTTAGCCAACAAATTATCCACTTAGATTATCTTGCTACCTTTGTAATGAGTTGCTAACTCCCTTGCTACATTGGGTTGGTTTGAAGCTGCGTTGTTACTTTGGTTGTAAGTTTTCTTTAATATAAGTTTTTATTTAGTAATGCTTTTTGTTTCCTTGATCTCCATTGTCTAAGTGCATGTTTACTATTGCTTGAGATTGATCACCTTAGGTTCTAAAGTGCATGCAAATAACTAGGATTAATAGGTTCCGGGTTCGGGTCTTTAATCTAGTAGTAACTTTAAGTAATAATGGGTTGTAATTACTTAGAGAAAAGGAACACAAATATAAAGATAAGTTTAACAGTTTTAATCTTTTCTTTATATCCCTTAGTCTTTGTTTGAAAGCTAACTTGTTATTTGTTATTGTAGGTTTACGGAACACTAACCTGTTAAGTTGTGTTGATGCCGGTTGGCTCAACACATATATATGATCGAGATGGGAGATTACTTGAAAACTTGTAAAAGGAACTCACCAAAGTAGCAATTACATGCTTAGAATCAACCTAGTGTAGATTCACCCATCATTTGTCTCACTTGTCGTATTGATCGTTTTCATAAGTTTTTGTGTGCATCAATTCAACCAACCCCCCCCCCCCCCCATTTGTTACTTACTACTATAATCGATAATTGCATCTAATAAAACACCTTAACTCTCTTGGGTTCGACCCTTACTTAATCACTAAACTTGTTTAAGTGCTAAGTTGGGATTTACTTTTGATTGGGTATAGACGACCATAGAAATACCTTCAGTCACCTCCTCTCTACTCTAAGTATAAACATATAGAATTTCTTCAATCCACCGTTCAACCTCAAAAAAAACCTCCCAAGCAGCTGATAGCATGTATTATAGTCTATATTTTGGGACTTCTTTGGACGTTTTATCTTCAATAATCTACATGTATGGATGTATATTATGTGATTATATTGTTGTTTCATCTACCTTTACGGGAATTGAGGCCTCCACCAAGTTTCGTTGTAATCGTAGGTAAAATGGCACGTTTTGGATCAAAATGGAGTTAAGGAGTCATAGGAGCTACATTCTGGAGCTTAAAGAAGAACTCATGAAGCAAGGAATTAATGAAGAAGATTTACTTTGGACTAGATTTGAGATTCAGCTGAGATTCACCTCGGTCAGCTACAGTGTCACCTCGACCGAGGTGATCTTGAGGAGCATCCCGACCGAGGTGAAAACCCTGGCGCCGGCGAGATCATATTTTTTGGCTGAGATCTTTTATTTTTTGGAAAGAAGATATCTTATATTTTTGGACTGGATTTGTGGAAGGAAGACTTATATTTGGGAGATCTATTTTAGAGATATGGATATATTTTATAGGAAATTATCTTTTTAAGATATTTTATCTTTGGAAGATAATTCTCCTATATAAAGGGTTGGATTTTCCACAATTCAGCATCATCCACTACACCATATTCTACACGCAACAGTTAGGAAGATTTTCTGGAAGGAAGGATTGAAGATTGAAGGAAGGAAGATTCATCGTTTTGAGATAGCTTTAGAGGGAGTTTGTAAAACTTTCTTGGATTCCATTTTTGGTTTATTGTCTTGTTCAATTTGTGATCTAAGGAACGCTGATTTGTAATTATTTAATTCAGTTATTGAAGCCTTGTTCTTAAGGTTTTCGTGTTCAAATATTCATTCCCTTCTCATATATTTTATTATTGTTTTCATGATGATGAGTGGCTAAATTTCTTGTGCGAATCTAGGGTGATTGGTTGAATGTTGTGGGAAAGACGATGATAGAATAATCTTAATCCCAGTAGGAACCTGAAAGCTCGAGTATTTAACCTTAACCCTAGAACACCTCGCTCAGTCGATGAACATCTCGGCTGGGGTGGAATTTGACTGAACGAGTGTTCGCTCCAAACGGTGTGTGCAAGCTTTAAATTTATAACCCTAGACATAAGCTTAAAACAAGGATGCGAACCCGCAGTGTACGGGTCAATCGTAGTAAAAGCAAGAAAATTCCAGGGGTCGATCACAGGGACTCGGTGAAACAAAGTCAATACGGTGTGCTTATGTCAATTCTAACCACAAGAGCGATTAACACAATCAAAGATGAATAAGAAGTCAATAAAGCAAACATGCAATTCTAGGGATTAAAGCATCTAGTTGTGGTTCGAACTCAAGATCTATAGATAAGCGGACAAAGCTGAGATTTTTGCGTGGGGAAGGTGTTACTAAAGTGGAGTAGATCACCGGGTAAGTCTCACTACACACTAATCCTAAACCGTAACTCCTATTACCGGGTAAGTGTCAAGGAATCAAGATAAAGAACTATAACCTCAAACTAACATACCATCTAAGGGAATAGAATCAACTTTTACCGGGTAAGTCTCAGGCTAACTCACAAAGATGGGATGGAAACACACTCAAACTCCAATAAAGGATAAACCTTTATTACCTACACTTATGATCGTTAATACACAAACTAAGGAATTACCGGGTAAGTCTCATCCTAAGCTTGCATTGAACCAGGAAGGTGTAATAAGAATAGGATTTTAGCAAACTCTAACACTTCACTTTCTGTTTAAGATCGGATAAGTCACCTCGGTCAGAAGAATTCCACCCCGGCCGAGATGTTCATCAACCGAACGAGATGCTTAGGGTTAAGGTTAAAGACTCAAACTTTCAGGATCCTACTGGAATCTAAGATTATTCTATCATTGTTTTTCCCACAACCTTCAGCCAATCACCCTAGAATCACACAAGGAAATTAGCCACTCATCATCATAATGAAAGTATTAAATATATGGGAAGAAGGTGAATATTTGAACAAGAAGAATTTAAGGAAAAAGACTTCAATAACTGAATCAAATATCACAACAAAGCGTTCCTTGGATAGCAATCCAAAAAGACAAGACAACAATTGAGGGAATTTGAAGACAATCTTACAAAACCCTCCAAAAAAGCTTTAAAAGCTATGGACTTCAATCTTCCTTCAACCTTCAAAAAGGTTCTTCAAAACTCCCAACTGGAGTGTGCCGCTGCTGCTGCATAAATAACCCTCTTGCGCTGATAGCGGATCCCCAAATTATGGGAAATCCGACCCTTTTTATAGGAAAATAAACCCCCCAAAGATAATAAATCTTAGAAAGATATTTTTCCATAAATATAGGTAAAATATATGATTCTGCATATCTCCTTCCTTCCAGGAGCCAAGCCCAAAAATATAAGATCACTTTCCAATTTTAAAAGATCTCATCCAAGAATAAAATATTCTCGCCGCGTCCTAGGTGTTCGCCTCGGTCGAGTCGGCGTCTCTAGATCGCCTCGGTCGAGGTGAATCAATGGTCAACCGAGGTGATCAGAACAAAATGTGAAATCTCTCGAATCTTCTCCAAAGTAAATCTTTAATTTATGGCTATGCTCTCTGGATGTAGCTCCTAATTGACTCATGACTCCTTTTGCTCCTTTTCGATGCAAAACGTACCATATTACCTGCAATTACAACGAAACTAGGTGTAGACCTCGATTCTCGCAAAGGTAGATGAAATGGTAGCAAAATCACATAATGTACATACAAACATGCAGATTATGAAAGATAAAACGTCCAAACAAACCCCAAAATATAGACTATAATTCATGCTATCAAAATACCTCATACTTAGCCCTTGCTTGTCCCCAAGCAAGTTCCTCATATAGAAGACAAGATAGAATGGATTATAAGTCAAGAAAATTAATGAAAAAGTCTTTCAAAAACATTTTCTGGTGTGCAACTATCATAGATCACTCTAAGAGAATACTTCCTGGAATTAAAAACTCAATATGATCAAAACAGCTTACAAATATAAGAAAGTTGTTCATCTTTGCATAAAATCATAGAATGCATAATAAATCATAATTATCAAAATTAATCATGTATAATCCAGTTTAAACCGCTAAGCCAATCAACAAGCTCAAGGTCTCAAGGGCTTCCTAAAAGAAAAGGTTAAGAAACGTGTAGGGTAGGGATGTATGTAAGGTAATGTGGTGCTAGAATCCGGGAAAAGGATGAACTTCACTTCCACCTTGACTTGCAACATCTTCCACCAATAAGCTTTGCTTATCTCACACTTTTTCTTTTACTTTACTTTTTGGGATGCATGGACAGAGGTGCACAATAACCGAAGCCTAGGAAATCTGCAATCATCAATTTCTCGAGATGCATCAAACCCTTGATGCACATACCATGACCCGTTAGGAATATTGCTCAATCCGACTTTGGCAAGACACAAACACCCGGCTATGTGAATGGTGCCGAGTTACTCATCTTCATGATTGACTTCCCCAAACCTATTATTGCTTTCTAACACTTTCACTTCCAGCCACTTCTCAACTTTAACTTGCTTTCACCACTTCGCTTGCTTCCAAATTCCCGGATAGGTAAAGGGAGGCAAAATGTATATGAGGGGCTAAGCATGATCAAGAAGAAGAAGAAGAGAATGAATTGCCTTGGTCTTTCCAAGAAGAAAGTGAGAGAACTTAACCTGCGGTATCAACCTTCAAATTCAACATAATTTGGATAAAAACAAAGTATTAAACACGCCAATAATATCAAACAAAGCATTTAGCAACTTAAACATATCATAAAACCTTTCAAACACATAAAGAATTTAAAACCAGTAGGTAAACAAAATCTTCACTGAGATCATATCTAGATAAGTAGCACAAAATTGTTTTCGAAAACTCTCTGTTACGCACCTCGGTCGAGATGTTCTTGGTTCAACCGAGGTGGAATGCCTCGTTTGGCCAGAATCTCCGCGGTCGAGGTCAAAATAATTTTTTTTTTTAAAACCATTTTTTTTTTCGGTTTTGACGTTTTTCTCAATCAAATAACCTGTAGGTATGCATGTAATATCAGATAATCATATAAATGCATAAGTGAAGCATAAAATAGAATATCCGATATAATACATCAAAGGTAGTCGAATAAAATACATCACGTAGTCAGATAAGTACAAACACCCCATACTTGGGACACACTGTCCCAGTGGGTCAAATAAAAAGTCTGAAAATGAGAGAACTCACCGGATAAATAACTGAACTGCATAAAAAATATAATAAGAAAATCCTGCAGCTCCTCAGTAATCCTGATCCGGTGGTGGTGGTGGTGGCACGTACGGATACTGCGTCGGGTCGAACGGATACCCCATAGTCTGCTGGAAGTGTAGCTCCATCATCCGGCGCTGATAGTGCTGCTCCTCTAACATCTGATGAGTCCAGCGATCAATGAGTCGATCCTAGGCAGCAAATCTCTCATGCATGTCCACTGTAAGGGCAGCATAAGAGTCTATCATCTGATCTGTCAGGTCGTCGATCCGGTGATGAACCTCAGAATCTCTGTGACGGCGTGTCCGACGCCTAGCAGATCTAGCAGGAGGTGCAACAGGTGCAGGCTCAGTATCCTCCTCATCATCTAAGTCTATGATCGGTGGTGCGCTCGTGCCTGCAATATCCGTCCCTGTATCCATCGGGACTCCACCATCTCTCTCGTCCATCGTCTCCTCATCGTCGTCGTCATCCTCCTCAGCCTCAGCAGGGGCAGCTGCTGCCTCTCTGTGATCCTCCATCAGTGTATCCCAAGCTGTCTGCCAGTAATGCGGATCAAAGACTGTGAACTGTGCAGACCAGCGGATCCCCTGTGGTGCAGTCCGCTCCCAAGGCATGGCGACGTATGGAGTGGTCAAACCACGGGGAACCAGGATCCTCCGTGTGATCATCTCGTGTAATCCCAGCGGCTTCGGAGCCGCCGCCATTGTGCAAATACTGAGGTCCATCCCGTGGTAGGTAGCGATATGGGTGACTAGACCTCCGCAGCAAATGTCTCCCTTCGCCTTGGCCTTGATCCTGTGCAGATCCTCTGCCAGGAGCAAGCCAAAGTCTGGGAAACCTCCTGTCACCATGCAGTAGAGGCTGAAGAGCTCCCCCTGTCTGATCTTCTGGGGCGTCTCAGTACGCGTCAGAAGTGTCTCACTGAAAATCCTGTGGGCAAGTCTGAAGGCCGGATGGAAGATGACCTTCTCCCTGGAATCTCCAGGGCGCCATCTGTCTGCGTGCTCAGTAATATGGGCAATCTGCCCCCAGAACTCCCCAGCTACGGATCGGGAGGGGAAATCAGTGGCGGTGGGCTCAGAGAAACCAAAAATCTCTCTCCAAACCTCTAAGGGAACTATGAAGTTCCGGTTCATCAATCGGTACTTCACAGACTGGTCTGTGGGGAGGTAGGAGAAGGAGCTAACAAACTCTAAGGTCGGCTTCAAGTAAGCTGGGGCTCGGATCTCAGTAAACTGATCCAGCCCGACAGTAGCAATCATCTTCCTAAGGTCAGCGTCTAACCCTAGGCAATCAAAAGCCGACACGTCCAGAAATCGTGGTGCGATAACTGGACGGTCAGCTATCCGCTCATAGTCTACCCGGCATCTCTCGTGGATAACCGGGCGGTAAGGACGGGAGGAAGAGGAAGAAGGGGAGGGTGAGGATCTGTCTCTAAGGGCTAGACGACGATCGGAACTCATTTTCAATCAACACTATCAGGCTACCTCGGTCACTGACAATCTCCAAGAATCACCTCGGTCGAGATGCAGTTTGACCGGACCGAGGCGTAGCAGTTACGATTCCAAATCTTAGAATTCCAGTTCTTTTCCCCCTAAAATCACTACAAATGCTTCCTAAGGGGTACTTAAGCTTTTCCTCAGCAAAATCAGGGGCAACCAAAGCCCAAATCAAAGCAAACGAACGAGTTAGGGTTTTGACTCGTTTTACCTCGTTTCGGTCGAGTCGCTCGATTTTTCTGCAGATTTGTTGTTGCAATCGGTTCCTTTGCCCTTCAATCTCGGTTTAGAAGCAGAAATCGTCGAAAACGAGCAAGATCCGAGAGGGAGCGAAGTGGAAGTCGCCGCGGTCGAGGTGGGTAAAGTAAAAAGTGAAAAATAAAATTTTTTCCTATTTATACTGTTCCTGGATTTGCTGTCACCTCGGTCGAGATGGTCTCGACTGGACCGAGGTGGTACGGACCGAGGTGGTTCTGCAGAAACCCTAGTCGCCTCGGTTGCTTAAGAATCAACTCGGTCGAGATGATCTGACAGTAACCGAGGTGTTTCTGTCTTCTCAGAATCTCGAACTTCTGCCTTTCCAGTTATGCTCCTTCCTTAGATATTCCCTGTTGTCTGTCCAGAATGCCAAAAACATAGCAAAGCAAAGCAAAAACAAAAACTATCTAAGCTAGACTAGAAAACGGGAAGAGAAAGCAATACCTTGGGTTGCCTCCCAAGAAGCGCTTGATTTAAGGTCGCTAGCTGGACCATGATGCGTCTCAGACGAGGTAGGAGGCGCCCTCACCCCATACTTCACCTCTATTGTGGGGTGAAGTAAGTAGATCCATCAAACGCTCCAACACGTATAAGTTCTCATCGGGGAATGAATCGTCTATGGGTGGGTTATCCGTCTCGCGGGAGGATTCTGGTAGCCGGCTGAGGTGATTCGCAACTGAGTTCTCGGATCCCTTCTTATCGCGGATCTCTAGGTCAAACTCTTGAAGCAAGAGAATCCATCGAATAAGACGCGGCTTGGCATCCTTCTTAGCCAACAAGTAACGAATGGCTGCATGGTCGGTGTAGACAATGACTTTCGCCCCTACTAGATAGGAACGAAACTTCTCGAAAGCATATACAACCGCCAATAACTCCTTTTCGGTGGTAGCGTAGTTGCGTTGTGCTTCATCTAGCGTTTTGCTAGCATAATAAATGGCGGTGGTCCGTCCGTCTTTCTTCTGTCCAAGCACCGCTCCTACGGCTACATCACTAGCGTCACACATGACCTCAAAAGGCAAGGCCCAATCAGGGGGCTGGATAATGGGAGCGGAGATCAACGCTTCCTTAATCCTGTAAAAAGCATCAAGACACTCCTGCGAAAACTCAAAAACAACATCTTTATTCAAGAGGTTAGTTAGAGGTTTAGAAATCTTAGAGAAGTCCTTGATGAATCTCCTGTAGAAACCTGCATGCCCGAGAAAACTCCTCACACCTTTAACAGAACAAGGAGGAGGGAGTTTCTCAATAGTCTCGATCTTAGCTCGATCGACCTCAATACCTCGATTAGAAACGAGGTGTCCTAGCACAATGCCTTCATTAACCATAAAATGACACTTCTCCCAATTTAAAACAAGGTTAGTAACTTCACATCTTTTAAGCACTAGAGAAAGGTTAGATAGGCAATCATCAAAAGAGGAACCATATACAGAAAAATCATCCATGAATACCTCCATGATCTCCTCTATGTACTCGGAAAAGATAGCCATCATGCATCGCTGGAAGGTAGCGGGTGCATTGCACAATCCAAATGGCATTCTCCGATAGGAAAACGTCCCCCAAGGACAAGTGAAAGTGGTCTTCTCCTGATCATCCGGATGGATAGGAATCTGGAAGAATCCACTATAGCCGTCCAAGTAGCAAAAGTGTGAATGCTGGGCCAACCGTTCGAGCATTTGATCAATGAAGGGAAGCGGAAAATGATCCTTCCGAGTCGCCGTGTTCAGCTTCCTATAATCGATGCAAACTCTCCAGCCCGTAACGGTCCTTGTTGGGATCAACTCGTTGTTCTTTTTCGTCACAACGGTCATCCCTCCTTTCTTCGGAACGACATGCACCGGGCTAACCCACTTGCTGTCCGAGATAGGATAAATAATACCTACATCTAACAACTTAAGAACTTCCTTCTTCACAACCTCTTTCATGATCGGATTTAACCGTCTTTGAGGTTCCCGTGAAGTCTTATGATTATCTTCCATTAGAATTCTATGCATGCCGAAAGAAGGTTTAATGCCAATAAGATCATCCGTGGTGTAACCTATAGCTTTTCGATGTTTTCTCAGGACATGCATTAACTTAGACAATTCAGAATCGGAGAGGAAAGCACTAGCAATAACGGGATAAGTAGAATCCGGCCCAAGAAAATATACCTCAAGTGACTAGGGAGTTGTTTAAGCTCCACAACTGGGGGTGCTTTCTGAGAGGGATCTCTGCTTCCTCTTTCCAGTGGAGTGGTGTCAGAAACTGGACTCGATGCGGTCTCAGTTGTCATCATCTCGCCTTCGACCTCGGTCGAGGCGCAGAGGCGTTGACCGAGGTGTTCTTCAGTCGCCTCGCTCTGTCCAGAAAGTGCCTCGGTCGAGGTACTGCTGCTGGAATCGAGACTGGAGATCTTCGTCTCCTGGATTAGCTTCTCAGTTTTAGCTCCTGGATCCTCCTCTAGTGCCTTCAAGCTCCGTATATCTGCATCACAAGAAACATCTATACCTTCCTCCATTAAACTGAAGCTAATAACTCTTTCGAGTGGGTCGTTAATAAGGATAGAGCTCACCAATTCTCTTGATTCTTCTTCATCGTAGATGTTGAAGATATCATCAGTTAGCTGCTCCCCTTTCATTGCTGCAAGTAGTGCGAACTCCACCTCATCGCCACCAACGTTGAATTTCAACTTGGCGTTCTTGCAATCCACGTTGCAACCCAAAGTTGCTAGAAATGGCCTCCCGAGAATAATAGGGACAGGATAATCTGCGGGAATGTCAAGTACGACAAAATCTATGGGTAGATAGAAGTTACCTAACTTGACCGGAACGTCTTCCAAAATGCCCACGGGATGGGTAATGGAGCGGTCCGCCATGTAAAGTCGAATCTTGACCGGTTTGAGCTCTCCAAGACCGATCTTAGTGCATAGCTCCAACGGGATGATGCTCACGCTGGCTCCTAGATCACAAAGGGCTTCACAAGTGACATCCCCAACTTGAATGGGAATACAAAATGAGCCGGGATCTCGTAACTTAGGTGGCATCTTTTCCTTCATGATCTTGATAAGCTCCGAAGATTTAGATGTCATCCTAACTTCACCAACATCCTCCAGCTTCCTCTTCCTTGATAAGATTTCTTTAAAGAACTTCCCATAGGCGGGCATACCTAAAATAGCATCAAGGAAAGGAATATTAATATGTAGCTTATTCATCAAGTCAAGAAACTTACCAAAGTGCTTGTCTAGATGTGCTCTGGCTCTAGACTGAGGGAATGGAAGTGGTGGTTTGTATGCAGGAGGTGGAACATAAGTTTCTGTCGTCCCTCCTGCTTTCTGTTGCTCCGCCTCGGTTAGCATCTCGGTCGAGGTGTTCTTCGATTGGATCTGGACCGAGGTGGTCTGCGTCGAGCGAGGTACTGGATCTGCAGTTTTGAGTCCACTCCTCGTCGTTATGGCCATGCATTGGCCCTTAGGGTTAGTTTCCGTCTTTGCTGGAAGCTTCCCTGGGTCTCTTGGCGCTTCATTCGCCCTATTAGCAAGTTGTTGTTCGAGGGACTTTTGGGCGCTCGAAAATGAAGTCATAGAATTCTCCATAGCGCTAAGATTGATCAAGATTGCCTCCAGAACTGCGTCTTTCTTTTCTGGCTGAGACGAACTTGATCCTTGCCCTTGGCTTTTCAATGGAGTAGAAGAAGAAGAAGGGGAAGAGAGGAAAGGGTTAGAGGAATCATTAGAGTTGGAGTTTGAATGATTGTTACCATAGTTTTGGTTGTTCGCTCTCCAGTTGTTGCTATTGGATCCTCTATTGTTGTTGTTGTAGTTGTTGTTTCGGGGGCCGTTGTTGTTGTTACGGTACCCGTTATTGTTGTTGTTCCTTTGCCCCTGCTCTTCCTTCTTAGTTTGAGCCATCAAGAGCTCCTTCAATTGCTTCACGTCATTCTTCAACGACGTGAGTTGATTGTTGTTGGGTTGAGTCTCTTAAAAGTTGACTCTTTTAACTCCACCTTCAGCTCCTTGGTGGGTATATTTCTCCATGTGTAAGGCTTGCTTCTCAATGAAGTCCCAAGCCTCGTCAATCGCCATGTCCATGAAGGTACCGGCGGAGAGTAGTTGGAGATTGAAGGGTGCTTCCGTCCAGCCCTTTGAAGTAGATCTCCAACAACTCGATCTTTGGAATCCCATGATGTGGGCAATCCAAAAGGATATCCTTGAACTGCTCTCAAGATTTGGACAAGCTCTCCTTGTCCTTCATGATGAAAGCATTGATCTTCCCTCTCATTTCAGCGGTCTTTGAGGGGGGAAAGAATTTGGTTAAGAATTCCGAAGTCATCTCCTCCCATGTGCTAATTTTTCCTGGAGGAAGAGATTGATACCAAGTAAGAGCTCTATCTTTTAAAGAAAAGTAAAAAGGTCTTAGCTTGTAGTTGTTATTTTCAATTCTGGAAGGTCGCAAGGTTTCCATCAAGATCTCGTAGTTTTGAAGATGTTGATGCGGTGACTCCTTCTCTAGCCCTCCGAATTGGCATTGGCGAATCATGGACAGAACTTGTGGTCGAAGTTCGTAGTCATGATCCGCTGGATCTCCTAGGTTCACCCCTGGACGCCTCAGCTGTTGATTAGGGTACATCCTTTGACCTAGGGTTTGTGGGATTCCTGCAAGAAGAACATCTCGGACTGGCATCCGAGGTGGAAGTACATCGGCGGGGGCGTCAGGTGCTGGAATCTGCCTCGGTCGCTAGTCAACTACTGGATCCTCAATCGGTCGAGAATCAACAGGAGGATCTTCCCTTGGTCGAAGTAGAATCTGGTCTCGTATGACTGCTATCTCAGCTTCTATAGCTGCAGTCTTGGTGCAATTCTCTTCTTTCTCTTGCCTGAGTTCTTCCTTGCTGAGGCGTAGCAGCTCTAGCGCCTCTTTCAATTGGGCCGCAAGATCGCAATCGTCTTGTTGGGCCATCTTTGCTTCTCTTAAGCGTCGCTTGTATGTCTTTTCTGGTTCGGGATCGTAGGGAACGATTTCCTTCCCAGCGCGGGTTCTTCGCATATACCTAAGAAAGAACCTGCAAAAGTCGTCACTCAAGTAGAGTGGTTAGATGAAACGGGGCAAGCGCCCCAAGAGCAAACCGTACCGGCTCGGTCTAGACCAAGTCCCTGGCAACGGCGCCAAAAACTTGTTCGCTCCAAACGGTGTGTGCAAGCTTTAAATTTATAACCCTAGACTTAAGCTTAAAATAAGGATGCAAACCCGCAGTGTACGGGTCAATCGTAGTAAAAGCAAGAAAATTCCAGGGGTCGATCACAGGGACTCGGTGAAACAAAGTCAATACGGTGGGCTTATGTCAATTCTAACCACAAGAGCGATTAACACAATCAAAGATGAATAAGAAGTCAATAAAGCAAACATGCAATTCTAGGGATTAAAGCATCTAGTTGTGGTTCGAACTCAAGATCTATAGATAAGCGGACAAAGCTGAGATTTTTGCGTGGGGAAAGTGTTACTAAAGTGGAGTAGATCACCGGGTAAGTCTCACTACACACTAATCCTAAACCGTAACTCCTATTACCGGGTAAGTCTCAAGGAATCAAGATAAAGAACTATAACCTCAAACTAACATACCATCTAAGGGAATAGAATCAACCTTTACCGGGTAAGTCTCAAGCTAACTCACAAAGATGGGATGGAAGCACACTCAAACCCCAATAAAGGATAAACCTTTATTACCTACACTTATGATCGTTAATACACAAACTAAGGAATTACCGGGTAAGTCTCATCCTAAGCTTGCATTGAACCAGGAAGGTGTAATAAGAATAGGATTTTAGCAAACTCTAACACTTCACTTTCTGTTTAAGATCGGATAAGTCACCTCGGTCGGAAGAATTCCACCCCGGCCGAGATGTTCATCAACCGAACGAGATGCTTAGGGTTAAGGTTAAAGACTCAAACTTTCAGGATCCTACTGGAATCTAAGATTATTCTATCATTGTTTTTCCCACAACCTTCAGCCAATCACCCTAGAATCATACAAGGAAATTAGCCACTCATCATCATAATGAAAGTATTAAATATATGGGAAGAAGGTGAATATTTGAACAAGAAGAATTTAAGGAAAAAGACTTCAATAACTGAATCAAATATCACAACAAAGCGTTCCTTGGATAGCAATCCAAAAAGACAAGACAACAATTGAGGGAATTTGAAGACAATCTTACAAAACCCTCCAAAAAAGCTTTAAAAGCTATGGACTTCAATCTTCCTTCAACCTTCAAAAAGGTTCTTCAAAACTCCCAACTAGAGTGTGCCGCTGCTGCTGCGTAAACAACCCTCTTGCGTTGATAGCGGATCCCCAAATTATGGGAAATCCGACCCTTTTTATAGAAAAATAAACCCCCCAAAGATAATAAATCTTAGAAAGATATTTTCCCATAAATATAGGTAAAATATATGATTCTGCATATCTCCTTCCTTCCAGGAGCCAAGCCCAAAAATATAAGATCACTTTCCAATTTTAAAAGATCTCATCCAAGAATAAAATATTCTCGCCGCGTCCTAGGTGTTCGCCTCGGTCGAGTCGGCGTCTCTGGATCGCCTCGGTCGAGGTGAATCAATGGTCAACCGAGGTGATCAGAACAGAATGTGAAATCTCTCGAATCTGCCAAAGTAAATCTTTAATCCATGGCTATGCTCTCTGGATGTAGCTCCTAATTGACTCATGACTCCTTTTGCTCCTTTTCGATGCAAAACGTACCATATTACCTGCAATTACAACGAAACTAGGTGTAGACCTCGATTCTCGCAAAGGTAGATGAAATGGTAGCAAAATCACATAATGTACATACAAACATGCAGATTATGAAAGATAAAACGTCCAAACAAACCCCAAAATATAGACTATAATTCATGCTATCAACGAGGTGACCTTTTCTGATCCGAAACTGAGAGTTAAGTGTTCTAGTTTGCCAAATTTTATTCTTATTACACCTTTCCTGCTTCAATGCAAGCTTAGGATGAGACTTACCCGGTGATTCCTTAGTTTGTTTACCCATGATCATAAGTGTAGGTAATAAATGTTTATCCTTTATTGGGGTTTGAGTGTGCCTTCATTCCATCTTTGTGAGTTAGCCTGAGACTTACCCGGTAAAGGTTGATGCTATTCCCTTAGGTGGAGTGTTGGTTTGAGATTATAGTTCCTTTCCTGAGTACCTTGAGACTTACCCGGTAATAGGAACTTTAGGTTGGGATAGTAAATAGTGAGACATACCCGGTAATCTTATTCCCACATTAGAACCACCTTCCCTCTGCAAAATCTCAGCTTTGTCCGCGTTATCTCTAGAGATCTTGAGTTGGAACCACAACTAGATGCTTTAATTCCTTGAATCCGCATTTTCCCTTATTTAACCTTATTATCATCTTTGATTGCTTTAATATCTTTTGTGGTTATTAGTTGCATTGACAACCTATTCTTGCTTAGTTTCACCTAAGTCCCTGAGATCGACCCCTGGAATTCTTGTTTTTTACTATAATTGATCCGTACACTACGGGTTCGCATCCTTGTTTTAAGCATATTTCTTGGGATATAAATTTAAAGCTTGCACGCACCGTTTGGAGCAAACAACAGGTGAAAATATACTCTACCCCAGGGATAGGCATAAAAATGCCTTCAATAAACCACAAATTCACCTCTGATGCTGGGATAGACATGAACATGTCTTCAATCCTCCACTCAGCTATAGCATTTTCAAATTCAATGATTGAAAGCCTGAAACGGAATTATGCAGACATGAAATTGTATAAGTCGAAAAATCCTTGCCGTTGAAACAAACTCATCCTCAAACATTATTATGTTTTTGGACTTCCGTAGAAAATAGATAGTGCTAATAGCTGCCAACTTCTTCATCTGACTCCGCCAACTTGTACCCTTTCCATATTTTTTCAACCATGCCACAATTTGCACCATTGTTCTAAACCTGACCTTCATGCCAACCCATCTTTGAATGGCATCCCAAACACGCTTTGAATAATCACACCAGAAAAACACATGATCATGATTCTCCTCCTCAGTTTGACACCACCTACAAACTATATCCAAGTTTAAAAAATGAAGCTTGTTACAAGTACTAAGCCTATTCTTAAGTGCCATTCAAGCTATAAAAAAATTCTTAGGTGCTTGTATTGGTTTCCATATTATACTACACCAATTAACGTTATCTTCCTTATCCCTTATATGTTTATAAACTGCAGCAATTGATAGCTTATTCCCATTCTTCCACTTTTCTATCTCATTCACTGCAGTTTGAGTATCTTGGAACGTTTGGAAGACACAATCCCTAGCATACATGAGATGCTTTATTAGCCCATATTCCCTGCTTTTAGGTTGCCATTCTAACGCAGTTTGATCATTCAACATCGCATTTCTGACCCACCTTACCCATAGATTATTATGGCCCTTATGAATGTTCCAAAAACACCTGAACATGAAGGCTAAATTCCACTTCTGCAACTGGATTAAACCTAACCTACCTTCATCTTTTGGAAAGCATAATGTAGACCAAGCCACCTTTGGCCATTTCTAGAGAAAATTTCTTCATAAAATAACCAATTGTTCCATAAGTCTCAATGACACTAGCAAAATTCCAATCCAAAAGGCCTCAATACCTTGTAGCACAATTTTAATCAATTCTTGCCTTCCTGTAAAAGACAACCCAGCCCTTCGCGAGCTATTAATTCTCAAAAACGTTTTTAAGCAAAGGTAGGTATTGAATAACTCGTAACTGCACAAGCGAAATTGGAATGCCCAAATATCTAAATGGAAATGCTCCTACTACATATCTTGTCAAACCTTGCAACTGATCTCTTTCTGCTTATTTTATCGAAGCCAAGAAAATTGTAGACTTCATTTGGCTCACACATAACCTAGATAAACTTTGAAAATCATTCAGACATTTCAAGAGGATCTCCACTGAACCCACATCTCCTTTACTAAACAAAATTATGTCATCTGCATATGCCAAATGAGTAATCTTTAATTAACCACATTTCTAGTGATAATTGAAACTTGAGTCAAAGTTGATGCCTTAAGCATTCTCAACAGAAACTCCATACAAATTACAAAAAGAAGAGGTGACATTGGGTCTCCCTGTCTCAACCATCATTTTCCCTTACGGAATCCATGAATCCCACTATTAATCTTCAAGGAATACGTGGCACTTTGCACACACTCCATCACCCATGCTACAAATTTGTCAGCAAATCCTAGGGTGTGTAAATCATATTTCAAAAACATCCAAGAAACTGTATCATATGCTTTAGCTATGTCTATATCAATAGGCATCTCTTTGGACCCCTGTTTATCACATAGGTTCTGACTATCTCCTGTACAAGCATAACTTGGTCTGATAAATGCCTCCAATGAACAAACCCTGCCTGAGCACTATTAATAACTAAAGGTGATATTATCTTCATTCTACTAACCATAATTCGAGATATAACCTTGTATATGACATTACAATAAGATATAGGCCTGAATTGTTAAACTCTAACTGCATTGTCAACCTTAGCAATTAAAGAAAGAGTAGTATGATTCCACTGCTTTAACAACTTTCATGAAGAAAAGAATTCTTTAACTGTAGTACAAAGATCCTACCAGTATAATCCCGTGTCTTTTTGAAAAGCTGAGAAGTATACCCATCAAGTTCAGGTGCTCAACTATCACCAATACTCCAGAGTGCTTCCTTAATCTCAACATTAGATATTGGACTGACTAACACATCCCCATCTTTAGATGCCAAGCAAGGGCCAACTTGAGCTAAATAAGATGGTGGCTCACTAACCTCAGACTCAATCCCTAACAACTACTCATAAAACCTGAGAAAGTTGTCAGCTACTTGTTGCCCATCTATCGTACAAATATTATTCTAATCCGTCACAAGGCTATATAATCTCTTTTCGGGTTACTTCTCATTAAGCCATGAAAAAATGCAGCAGTCCTTCCACCTTGCAAATCATATTTCACTTTTGCTTGCTGAGCGAAAAATTGATACTCTCCCCTCTTATATTGCCTTACCTTATGCCTTGCAATGTTAAACTCATCTCTAATAACAATTAAGTTAGGAATATTAACTCTCTTTACACTCAGCTTATTATATCTCTCTACAACTTCTCTTGCTCTAGAAGAAGTGTGAGAAAAATGCCTTCTATTCAATTGCTTCAAATGCACTTTTAAACCTCTAAGCATACGACATAATATGTACTGCTTGGTACCTTGTTCTGAACAACTCCACTCAACTCGAACCACTTGCTCAAACTGCTCGTGTTCACTACACATATTATAAAATTTGAAATTCATCTTACCAAAAAACTGCCTAACCCCATAATTCACAACCATATGCTTATGATCTGACATCTCAAGTTTGTCCAGAAACTGAGCAGTGCATAAAAGTTCAGAAGCCATCCACTCCTCACTTATCATGACTCTATCAATTCTCCTCCAAGTGTTGCCATTTGTCCTTGTAAAATTACTAGCACTAGTTGACTGCACATCTTTCAAGCCAAAAGTATGGCAGCATTTAAAAAAACCTTGAAATTCATACATTGACATAGGTTCACCATTCACCCTCTCATCAAAACTCAGTACATTATTTAAGTCACCTAGCACCATCCATGGTCTGACATGATTTAGTAGAGGAGTAGATAACTCATCACATTAATCTTTCCTCTGTGATACCCTATGCAACCCATATATAGAAGCAAAGCCAAATAGAAAGTTTATAGTCTTGCAAACTATCAGACAACCTATACATTGAGGTGTTATCATGACTACCTCCACCTCAAACAATTGTGGGTTCCAAAAGATAACAATTCTACCAAAATCATGCACCTGGAAATTGGAAGCTACATCCCATCCCGGAAATATTCCTTGTACCAATTGCTGCACATCTATAGTGGCACTATCCATCCTTGTTTCAAAAACATTCACAAAGCTAGCTTTATATCTCTTCATAAGCTAGCACAAACCTTTTTGTTTCAAAGGTGTTACAAAACCCTTTATATTCCATGCAAGGATACTCATTTACTATGCCTATTATTAGCACATGCTACACTACTCCTAGTCTGATTCCTCCTAGTTGACAAATCACTGTGTCCAGACCTGCTACCCTATTTCTGCTTATTACCAATAAGTGGACTCTTCTGCATATCCACTTTAATAATGCCACTCTTTGCATCATCATCCTTATCTATCTTCTTTGTATGCACATGTAATACCCCGAATTCTCAAAACTCGGGAAGCTACTGGTTAGGACCTCACAATGGGTCCCGACCTAAGTTTGACAACAATTTTACTAGGATCTTGCAACAAGACACAAAATAGAAACCGAAATTCATTAAACAATCTTTTAAAAGAGATGAATGCAACATAAAGCATAACAAGCAACAATACTTGATTAACATAAAAGTCTATCTGTCTTCATATATACGATAATAGAAACAATAATGCAAAAACCCAAACCCCACTCTAAGGAGTACGGAGACCCGACTGACCACTGGATCACTCAGTTGTTGCTCTAACTTGTGGTAAATCTAAACAACACAACAAACAACCGTTATCTAGCTATCTAAACGTTAGTTAAATGAAAATAGCACACAGACACACAATAGCAAAATTTACCACACAATCCGTTTATTATCTTTACTTAGGTCATTCACACTTTCTAATGATACTTATTTTGTGACACGAGGGATTCCCAAACCTCGCCTCCGTCCCCGTGTAACCATCAGGAATAGATCCGATGCATCTCACCTTGTACATGTATGGCCTGGGTATAGAGAACCTCCCAGTCTCTTGTCAGAGCTGGGCAGTGATGTCATCCGCCCGTTATACATACACTTAGGCCATAAAATAATAAATGTCGTCCTACGCATGTTATAATTATTATACAATCAACACACACCACTATCATCATTCAACAAACATCTAGAAACCAGCTACGTAAGCCGCAAGGAGTTACCTGAATCAAGTCTCAATTCTCAAATCCCGTTATCTCGACTCGGCTTGTAACCACAAAAGTTCAACGCTTGTTATACAAGGCAAGTGGATCAATAATGTATCTCACTTTAATAGAAGTTTACAACTTCTAAGGTATTCAATTGATCATAAAGAAATTACCAAAAATACCCTCATACGGGTAATTGACCATTTTACCCCTGGTTCCGAAACTGTAGATAAATCTATAACAAAGTTCTAAAGTCTTCTTTGGAACTCAAAACCACACTCTAACTCTCAAAAGGAAGTTTGTTAAAGATTTAGAAGAACTAATCCCATTCTTTACTCTCATGAAAAAAAAGTCGCTAAAGTCCAACTGTTGTTTAAGATACGAGGCTCGAATAAAAGTATAGAAATTCCACAAAATTATCTAGGTCATCTATGATATGCATGCTACTCATTGGATCAAAGAATTCCCAGAAGTTGTGAGCAACCTAAAGTTCTCAACCTAGACATGAACACCGATCAATGTAAGCTTCCTGTAAGATCAAGTGTACAAAAAAAACTCCCCTACCCTCATGTATATCTATACAACACAACACAAAGCAAAAAGGGTTTACTTCAACCGCAGCAAGGAGGACTGACTTTGCCGGCGGTTGCAGTCCGTGACGTTGGAAACTAGAGGGGGAGGAAAGAGTACAACTCTCGATTTTGATCTAGGCAGGAGGCGCTCCTTGATACCGGCGGTCACTGTAGGCGGCTAAGGAGGGAGGCTACTCATCTTTAGTTACTGCTCAGTGAGAGAGAAGAGGTGGTATCATGGTGCTAGTGTGAAGAAAATGAAACCAAACTAGGAGGGTGATGAGAGATTATCACGTGTTGCCTGAAGGAGAGGGCAGCCGGCGAATAGGTAGAGCTCACGGCTATGAAAGTTCGTTTGCACAGGGGGAAAAGAGCCTAGCAGTTACTGCTCGTCTGATATGCGACTCGTCGGCGTGTCTTTTGGGTAGAGCTCTTCCGGGTTGTAATATGGAGGCTGAAGGAGAAGGGGTAGGGCTTGGGCGTACTCGTCGGCGTACACAAGAATGGTCACCCTTTGTGGTCTGCTGAAACTCACCATAGGGGTAGGGCGAGGGAGGTTGCTGGCTGCGGTTAGCGTGCAGAGTGGAGCGTTCCTTGCTGAATGGCGTTGTTGCGTCGTCGTGAGGTCTGTGGAAGGGTGCGCCGTTACGCAAAGAGAAGGGAAGAAGGCGACCGGTAGTGGTTACGGCAAGGCTTGTGAAGATAGGGTTACATGAAGGGAAAAGGTGAGGATGGGGAAGAGAGACGGCTAACAGCGCATAAGGAAATACGTACAACTGTGAAGACTCTCTCATGTTGGGCCCTGATGGCGTGAAGAAGGTAAGCAGTTGTCCAGTGGGAGAAGTATCTGATGGGCCCAACGATTGTAGATGGGCAAGAAAAGGCCTTGTCTTTATGGCCTGATTGTCATATCTAAATGGGTTGGACCCTCTTCTTAAAACTTTAAGTAGCAAAAAAGGGGTAAGGCTATTTTATGTGAATGGGGATCTCATATAAAATGATAGAGTTTTTGTAAACTTATGAGTCCTGAAGAAGGTTAAGCCGGTCAAACTGGAGTTTGACCCGGACTAAATCAGAAATTAAATTTTTGGGTATTACATCAGTACCCCCTTAAAATAAGTTTCGTCCCGAAACTTAAAATAAGGAACCTCACTCAGATAACTTTCTATAAAAGAACCGGAAGCTCTCACTATTCCTCTAAAGATTTTTCGTTCTACCTTTCTAAACATAGAAGTAGCACTCAAAAAAATTCATAGACAAGCAACACATGAAAAAGCAAATACTCCATCCAGCAAATAGACAGGTAGGCTACACAGAACAACATCTGAGTACTCACTCGTCAATACAGAGATACCGGCTAACTCCGCAAGGAATTCAAGATAACTACTGTTACGCTCAGGAATAGATGCACGCAATAAACCTTAAATTTATACTCGTTATATTTATCCTAAATCCTAGCGAACCCGCAGTGTGCGGGACGTTTGTAGTAGGGATAGTATTCCGAGGTCGAACACAAAGACTAAGGTGAGATTAATTCGATTTGTGATTAAGTTTAGTGAAGATCTAGTTAAGAAAAGAGAAAGGAATAAAGAAACGAAAATCTAAATGTTTTTGGTGGGTTTTAGGTGATCAATCAAGGATCACAATTCAGGCAAAATGAAAAATCAACTATGCTAACAAATCAACGAAAACAAACAAGTAACACAAGCACAAACTATGTGATAAAAGAGAGAGAAATGGATTATAAAGGTCAAGATTTCCGGTTATGGCATTGGACTCAAGGTTCTAAAGATTCTAGGACAAGGCTGCGGTGTTGGGAAAGGGCGTTTCACTAATGGAAGCAATTACCGGGTAGGTCTCTCACTTCACTAGTCCCGCATCAAACTCCTATTACCGGGTAGGACTCAAGGGGTTAAAGTAGGGAATTCTACACAAACCGGACTCTACTTAAGGGGGCAACCCACTCCTTACCGGGTAAGTCTCGGAATAGGGAAGTCTCAAGCAATAATCCTAGCACACTCAATCTAATAGCGGCTTGTGAGGCTCACTACTACCTAGAATTCATCATCTTAGGTATCTAAGATCGGAAATCATCGGGTAGATCTCTTTCCTCACTTAGGTTGATAGCATTAGGTAATCCTAAGCTAAATTAAGCTTAATAAACACTAGGATTTCAACAAACTTACACCCTAACATACAGATTCATCAATTAAAGAGCAACAGAGAGGAAAATCGGGTGGATCATGTGGAGATCGGCCGATTTGGCTGGAGAACAGCCCGATTTTTCCTTCTGTTGTGGGTTTCGTGCATGCAAATCATCCTAAACTAGCATATAAGTCCATCCTATCATCACCCTAGCCATAACCATCAATCCATCACTCCAGAATCACAATAAACTAGCCAATAATATGCATATCAAGATCCAAAATCATCATACAAGCATACATGGTTCTCATAGATGGATAATGAAAGATAAGCAAGTAAAAACAATAAATCTCAGCTGATTCTAAGTTTTAGTAAGACTTACAACCCTTCAAATGTGAAGTTCCAATACGTTCCTAACAATCCTTGCTATAGTTCTTCAATCAAAGACTCCAAAAAGCACTCAAAATCACTCAAAACCTCCCTATCACTCTTAGATTGGTGTTCTTCTTCTTCCTTCCAATTGAGAGAGTTTTTCTTCTCCTCCAAGTCTATCCCCAAATGGATGAGCAGTGAATGAGAGAATGTGGGAGAGGAGAGCTCTCGGCAACAGCTTGCAGAACCACTTATATTCTCCACCAAGAGCAAGGCCGGATCAAGAGATCGTGGGACACGTGGCTTAAGCTGTCAAAGGCAGGAAAATCGACCCAGTCAAATAAATCGGCCGATTTTCCTAGCAGCTGGTCCGATTTTCTTCAACAGAAGCATGCTATGATCGTCTAGTCATGAGTTGCTCCATTGCTTGCACCAATAGTGGTCTTTGTGTCCTTTGTTGCTCCAATTATGCTCCTTCAAAGCTTTGGATGTGTACCACCATGAGGCTTGACCCTCGAATGTATCGATTAATGTCCAATAGATCCCCGAATTACCTACAAAACCGATAAAAGGTCGTGTAGACGTCTTTTCTAGAAATATGCATGAATTGAGCGAAAACGTCATGAACCATGTCAAACCGTGCATGAATAACGGGAATAACTATCTAATTAAGTGCCTAAACTAACGTCATAAATCACGTTATCAACTACGTTTAAAGCTATGAGCTGACTCTCAGGTAGCTTCATCTGCTCCTTATCTAGATCATGGGATACTCCACAAAAGTATGATCTAGCATACTATCCAACCCTCATACCCGGATCCGGTGTGTACTCTCTCAACTTAGATATGTAGAACACCGGTGTACACCTCCTAGTATGGTTAGGAGTGTTAGTCGACAAATAATTCCTCAATCCACTTTAAAATATCAATAGTTTCCCTTCTAAACTGACTCCCCACACTCTTAGTTACTCTACCGAAATAACTGTAAAACTTTATTCTTTCCGTTAATTCCCTTGTTTTAGACCTTTTGGAAGATCCCGACTATATATTCCAAAAAAATGCTGAGACCTATCCCGGCACTTTACTAAGTGCCTAATGCTCTTTGAAAGACCACTCACTTGGTCTTGTCTCCCTAATATGACTCAGTCGGACCGTTTCTCCATTAATGAATTATCACCTGCCTTAAGTCGTGCTTTATACTTGCTATAACTAAAAAATCACACTCCATGCAGATATTTTCATATCGATCTATAATTCCTTAACTTGAAGTCCTACTTGACATAACATTGTGTTTCATGTTATGGGAGTTATGGGTGTTGCGCTACTCTGATCAATTTGTTCCTACCCATTAATCATAATGACGCCTTTCAAACTCTCACCCATAATTTCCCTTATCATAGTGGCAAGGTCCTCTCAAACCGGCCGTCAGTCTATAGATGATTTACTATAGTAAATTGAAAGCTCGTATTCTAAGCGGTGTGAACTGGTTGTCCAAAATATCGAGTTAAACCGTCCATCTTTGTCGAAACTATCGTCATCGACCCCCATGGAGTTTCACAATTGATTTTGAGAACTCCTCAGCAAAATAACTCACCGGTCACGCCTTCTTGGAAGGATTGGCACGTGCAGTATTAAAAAAATTCCCGGAATTCAGTTATGTCTCATCAAACTCTACTTACTACTCGCCAAGACTACTCAATGTGATTACTCTTTCACAATCCTTTGACCTCCAATGTAGGGTACATCACGTTGACATGTAAGTCATTACCTTGGTCAATTTGCGCTCTTGGTATGGAGTTTTCTATTTAAATGTGCTTCTCGAGGTGCGGTAACAAGTCTAGCTAGAGACAATAATATGAACCACATGATGATCTATCATGCTTATGTTGTGAACTCTTCTACTAGATGACTCATCTTGTAACATTTTACTTCTCCGAATCGGTCTCCTACTGTCAATTAATCATTACTTCTCATTCATTGTTGAAACCTCAATTATGTTTTACTCTTGTATGGATACCATTAAGACACTTTCATCTCAACACTTTATTTAAGTTAGCAAAACCCACCTTTGGGTACATGACTTTTCCTCCTACTAGTTAAGTTATTCGCTTGGTTTACGCTTCATCTATCATAATTTTATTGGCCTGATAATATGACTTTTGTCAAACATCTTCCGCTATCATTCGTAGAGGAACATCATATGTATGTGATTTCCTCGAAACTTTGATTCCTAACTCATGTCTACTCGGTTACCAATATACTTTTGTCACTCTAATATCCTTTAAATCCTGATATCAAGTATGATTTCACATCCCTTTAGGCTTCCTCATACAATCCTTATGGAACACGTTGATGAGATTTAGTGCTTCCGTCAATTCTTCTCGCATCGGTAGAGAAAAGTCAACAGGGTATATCATTTGTACGCGGATCTACAACTACTCATCTATCTACATATTATTGAGTTATCAGGATTAGCTTGAATTTGGAGTACCACCATCTCTTGTTAATTTCTTATATATACATTTTTCTATACTTATCTTATTGGCGTGATACAAGATCTGTATAATAACCTTCAGTCATTCATCATTACTCTTTATCATATTTGTACCAATCAATATGTACACTTCATCTACAATCACCTCACAACTCGAGGAGACCTTTCATTAAGACACTAAGGCATAAACTCTACGTTTGTGCCATCTCTATAACTTCGGCTATTCCGCGTCACATTTTAGTCGCAAAGACATCCTTTGTAAATCTAGAAAATTGACCAAACTTTTGCTTGAAGAGCACCATCAGTCCCACTTGTGTGGAATGTTAAGCATCCACTGTCTTGATTAATGTAGAACCTGATCAAAATCATGTGCTCCTTTTTACTCTTGTAGTTATTTCTTACACAAATCTTGCCATATTAACTCTGATGTGCACCCCTTTTCTTAGCCAATGGGTAAGAAACTACTCACAACCATTTCCTTTATCTCTTTAATGACCTAAGGAGTGATTTTCGGCCATCAAATCTTCTCCTTAAATTCTTAATTAGAATTACTGGCTTGAACTCATTCCATGATACTATCAAGGGTACTAGTACTTATATCGATTTAACTTCAAAATCGTCGTCGTTGATCTCTTGTAGAGATCCTTAATGTTGATACAATTCTTTAAAAATCCGTTGTTATTCTTCTTATTTGTCAACTGGTCATCACTAGTCAACTCACACGTGTAAATCCTAGTTGTTGCTAGTTAGTTTGTAGTTGATCTTCTACTAGATCATATACTTACTTTCCTTCTATCTCTTTCGATGTGGAAATACTGGGTGAAAAGTTGTCCATTCTAGGTTATCCGTTTATACCACTTTAGCTCTTTCCAAATATTACAGCTATCTTTCTCTTTGTAATATAACTTTACCCGAGTCTAGCTGTATTATATATGTGTCATCTACGGCTTATCAAACTTCCCCGTTAGCTTGCAAACACGTCTTCGCGGTTCCTTTTTCCCAAGTTATCGTCTACTTTCGGCTCTCTGTTGTGAACCATTAGTGTGGACAACTTAAGTACCTTGGTGGTTGAGTAGTTATTATGGTCCCTCAAGTCCATCAAGATCATTCCCGCACATTCTTCTTCAGTTGGTGTTGCTTTGTAACATTGCCTCCTTGAAAATTTGTTGTCTCAGTGTCAGACTTCTACTCTCTTTGATACTTGTGTCGTGATTTCTTTCAACATTCTCGTGTCTCTAAAGAAGTGAACCCGTTTCCAAGGTTATGAAATTTATTTTAGTTTTGTCTTTAAACGCAAATGTAAATGTATGTCTTTGTACTCCTTTAATCCTTCACATATGGGTCAACACTCTATTTTCTATGTACTCTCATGCTAATACTTGTCTATGGTGACATCTGTTAGCATGAAATATTGCGATATTCTAGGAACTTATTTTGGTTGTTTTTTCCTTATTATTGTGTACACGGATGAAGTTTAGAAGAAATTGTTAGCTTGTTCGTATATTTAGTCGATATGGATGTCTACACTAGCTTTATGTTGATTGTAGGTGAAAAGGAGCTAAATAAGAGCAATTGAGAGAGAAAAGAGAGTAACCGATCATATTCGAGGATTAGGAATACATCAAGGAAGCTAAGGAAGGAGCTAGGATAAAGAATGTCGCGACACAAAGGAAATTGCAAGTATTTTACACTTCCACGCCCTGAATTACGGCCGTAGAAGAGTCCACGCTCTAAACCACGGCCGTGGATCTTGGCATCATGAACGTGGAGCATTCCAGTAAGTTACACGTCCTAAAGTACGGTTGTAGAAGTCACAATACACCGTAACCCTTTTCCACGCTCTAAACCACGGTCTTGGAAACCCTTAAGACCGTGATTTAGGCGATTTTTTAACGTGTCTTTATTTGCCACATTATTTACGCAATGGGCCTAGACGGTTATTCTTTGTCGTCTTAGAAAAAGGTTGCAAAAGAGAGTTTCAGGGAGCCCGGCTTATCCCTGCTTATCGCCGCTTAGACGCCGCATACATCTCACATCCACTTGGGGATAGACGGCCGCTGATTTTGCTGGGAGCATTTTCGCCTAGGGTTGATTGAAGATCGCCGAAGGGTTAGCCTCTTTCTTAGGTTTTGATATTGAAGACAGATTGACAACCTGTTCTTCATACTTACCTTAGATCATTGGAGGTTTTGTGTTATACATTCTAAATCCATTGAATATCGCTTCTTGTGTTTCGGATTTGAGAATTGGTATTGAAGTTTATTGATTGTTCGAGGGTTTTTATCTTTCATTCTCTTTAAATTGAATATTGGTATTATGACAATGGTTATTGGCTAAAACCCTTTAGCAATTCTAAGGTGAAGGGTTGATAGTTGTGGCATAGATGATGATAGATCGATCGTAATTTGATTGGACCCTGAGAGTTAGAGAGATCTCGTCGACGAACCTAAATCACGGCTTGTTCTTGGGTTTCCACGGCCGTGGTTCTCAAGATCTACCCGTGATTTACCCTAGTTTACGAACATTGCTTTTACTTTGATCCAAGGTTAAAGATTAGCTTTAATCTAGTCTTGGTTTGCCCTTTTCTAGGTAGTTGTGAGACTCATCCTCTATTTCGATTTCGAGTGTCACAACCTTAATCGTTTTAGTTCATCTTGATCCTTGGGTTACAAGTTTGGGTATTTGAGTTTAATTCTTGTCCATAGATCATTTCTATACTGCAGCTTCAACAACCTTTATAGAGAGTGTCTTTAGATAAGTTATATAAAGTCTTGGAACTTCACCGTATATTACTTTACTTTAGCATACCTTTGCAACTCTTGACTTTGTCCTTAGTTCTTTAGTATATCTTGAATCGATTGCCACAATTTGATACCTGGATCTTTAGGGTTGTTGTTTTCCCCAATATTTGCAAAGCTTTACATCTTATTTGCTCGATAATCTGAAATTGGATTTTGTTTCACCAAATCCCTATGATCGATACTCTGAAATACTTGCTAATCTACGCCGATCCGTACACTACGAGTTCGCTTGCTTTTATACTAGTTTTATAAATTTAAGACTTGATTGCACGCACGTTTTAGGGCGAACAAGTTTTTGGCGCCGTTGCCAGGGATTTGGTCAAGACCGAACTTCGGTTTTCGGTTGTCGAGCTTGGGAGCTTTGCTCTTGTTATTTGATATCTCTTGTGAGTGCTATTTGCATGTTCTCTTAGGTATATGCGCAGGTCTAGATCCAACAAAGACCTCCTACCTTTTGATCCGGAACTTGAGAAAACTCTTAGGAAGAAAGCCAAGGAAAGAAAGATGGCTGAAAATAAAGAGAGAGATTACCAAGCGAAGTTAGAGGAGTCTCAAACTCAATATAGGTTGAGTGAGAAAGCTCGTAAGGAAGAAGCGGAGCGTCATCAATTCCAAATTGATGAGCTCAAAGCTATGATATTGGACATGAAGTTGGAACAAGGTAGTGCCAAGAAAAAGAAGTTCAAGAAGCCAACTAAGTTCATTAGAGTGGAATCATCCGATGATGAGGAATTCGATCCGGATATGCCGGAATTAGAGGAGATTGATCCAACGATCATCCAATCCGGGTTGATCCAATACCAGCCGCCATTCCTCGTGTCCCAGCTGGGGGTGAGAGAACCGCTTGTGTAGATGAAGAGCCAAGAACTCTTGGCCAAAGGATGGATCCGATTCAGCAACCACGCCGTCTAGGTGTGAACTTTGATGTTGACAATATTCAGGGGTTTAGCTTTAACCCACAATTTATTACCATCGTTCGCCAAAGCCAGTTTGGAGGAATGCGTGTTGAATCTCCACATCAAGATTTACAGAATTTTGAGATTTTGATGGAGATAATGAAGCCAAAGAATGCAACCACCAACAATTACAAGACCAAGCCATTCTTCTTCTCCTTGAAAGGGAAGACTTTATCTTGGTATCAAGATCTTTTAAATGGAAGACTCAACACATGGGAGGATCTACTTCGGAGTTCCTAACCAAGTTCTTTCCGTCATCCAAGACAGCAGAGTTGAGAGGTAAAATCAATGTTTTTTCTATGAGATCTAATGAAAGTTTGTTTTAGTCTTGGGAAATATTTCAGAATTTATTACTAGATTGCCCACACCATGGCATTTCCAAGTTAGAGTTGTTGGAGATATACTAAAAGGGGTTGGATGTGGAAACACAATTCAAGCTCCAATCCCTTTCATGTGGCTCATTCATGGACATGAAGGAAGATGACGCTTGAGACTTCATTGAGAAGCAAGCCCGAGTCATTGAGAAGTACTCTCACCGGAAGGTGGAACCTAACCGAGTAGAGCAGGGTGCGATGCTAACACAAGCTGCGCAAACTCAAATCTTTTCTCTCACCACCGAGATTAAAGAATTGAAGAAAGTCATCAAAGCTAGCTTTCAAAATCCAAATGAGCAAGATGTTGGTTATTTAGGAAACAACAATAACCATAATGGGAATGAGAACACCAATTACAACAGCCGGAACAACAACCGGAACAATTGGAACAACAACAACCGGAACAATAATTGGAACAACAATAGGAATTCAAACAACAACAATTGGCGTTCCAACCAACAACAAAATTCTGGTAATTCTTATCCCAATTCAGGAAATTCACTAACTCCACCATCTTCTTCTTTTTCCATTCCTTTGAAAAGCCAGGGACAAACATCTAATAGTGGAAGCACTTCGGGGAAAGAGAAGCCCGATCCCATGCTGGAAACGATCTTGGGAAAGCTTCAAGGGCTGGAGAATCACATCACTAAGTTTGATAAAGCTCAAAAGGTTTTAGAAAGACAAATGTTCAGCAATGCTGAGGAAGTTCCTAGAAACCAAGGAAAACTTCCAAGAAAGACGGAGGATAACCCGAAAGGAAGGGTGATGGCTATCACAACTAGGAGCGGAGCAACAACTACCGGCCCACAACCTAAGTTTGTTGAAGTTCCCGTCGAAAAAGAGAAGGAAAAGGGGAAGGAGAAGGAAGACATCTACATTCCTCCTCCAGCTTACAAACCTCATCTACCATTCCCACAATCTAGAGCAAGAGCGCGTCTAGACAAGCAATTCGGTAAGTTCATTGAACTCATGAGCAAACTGCATATTAATATACCTTTCATTGATGCAATTGTAGGTATGCCCGCTTATGGGAAGTTCTTGAAGGAGATCCTCTCTAACAAGAGGAAACTGGAAGACTATGGAGAAGTCAAGATGAGTTCGGAATCGTCGGATCTCATCAAAACGATGAAGGAAAGATGCCCCCAAAGTTGAAGGTTCCAGGGTCATTATGTGATTTAGGAGCAAGTGTTAGCATCATTCCGCTTGCCTTATGCAGGAAGATCGGTTTAGGTGAACCTAAACCGGTGAAGATGACGTTATACATGGCGGATCGATCCATAACTTGTCCCATCGGTATCATTGAAGACGTCCCGGTCAAGCTTGGTAAGTTCTATGTTCCAATAGATTTTGTTGTGCTTGACATTCCTGCAGATAGTCCGGTCGTGATAATACTCGGAAGACCGTTTCTTGCAACTTCCGGTTGTATGGTAGATTGCAAGAATGCTAGACTTGCCTTCGACATAGGAGAAGAGAAGGTAGAGTTTGTTCTTTCCACTTTGGTAAAAGAGCCAGCTCTTGGAGAAGATATATTCAATACCCATGACGAAGAGGCATCTAGAGAGGAAGTAAGCTCGATTCTATTCAAGGATCCATTGCAAAGGGTTATCACTGTGAGCATTATGGAGAAAGGAGAGGAAGAGGATTGCAATAAGGAAATTGAAGCCTTGGAGCAGCTATAGGAAGTGCATGAAGAAGAATTTTCAAAAACTCTATGATGGGTCAGAGGATGTGAGGAATCACGGTCACTCGTGCTATTCCACGGCCGTGGTTTCCACCAACATGACCGTAATCAGCTATTCGGAGGACTCCAGAGAGTTACACAGCCAAAACCACGGCCGTGGAACTATCAGTGGTGCCGTAATTGACTTCCACGCCCAAAACCACGGCCGTGGAAGTAACAGTAGTGCCGTAATTTTGGGAAATTCCGAGAAAAATTACGTCCTCTCCACCAATGTTCTTGAGTCTTCTTCAACAACTCCTACTCCCTTAGAGACTTCTAAGGAAGCATTGGACACTCCTCAAGAGCCATTAGAGACTCCAATAGCGATGGAATTGAAGCCACTTCCCACGCATCCAAGGTACGCATTTCTAGGAACTAATTCTACTTTTCCGGTAATTGTTAGTTCCGATCTAATTGAAGATGAACATAGTAAGCTTATGGTTGTTCTAAGGAAACATAGGAAAGCATTAGGTTACACTATAGAGGATCTAGTAGGAATTAAGCCTTCATTGTGTATGCATAAGATCCTAATGGAAGAAGACTTTAAACCTTCACGACAACCTCAAAGACGGTTAAATCCGACCATGAAGGAGGTTGTCAAGAAGGAAATTCTTAAACTACTTAATGCAAGTATCATCTGCCCTATATCCGATAGCAAGTGGGTGAGTCCCGTACAGGTTGTTCCAAAGAAGGGAGGAATGACGGTTATCACTAATAAGAACAATGAGCTCATTCCTACAAGGACATTGACTGGATGGAGGATGTGCATTGATTACCGGAAGCTAAACAATGCAACTAGAAAGGATCACTTCCCATTACCTTTCATTGATCAAATGCTTGAAAGGTTAGTCCAACACTCTCATTTTTGCTATCTTGACGGTTATAGTGGCTTCTTTCAGATTCCTATTCATCTGGAAGATCAAGAGAAGACCACATTCACGTGCCCGTCGGGTACGTTCTCTTATAGGAGAATGCCGTTCGGGTTTGCAACGCCCCAACCACCTTCCAAAGGTGCATGATGGATGTCTTCTCGGAGTGCATAGAGGAGATCATGGAAGTTTTCATGGATGACTTTTCTGTTTATTGTTCCTCTTTTGATAATTGCCTCTCTAACCTTTCTCTTGTTATACATAGGTGTGAAGACACTAACCTAGTTCTTAATTGGGAGAAGTGTCAATTTATGGTGAAGGAAGGCATTGTACTCGGACACTTGATCTCTAGTAGAGGGATTGAGGTAGATAAAGCTAAGATAGAGACCATAGAAAATCTCCCTCCTCCATCTTCGGTGAAGGGGATAAGAAGCTTTCTAGGACATGTTGGATTTTATAGACGTTTTATAAAGGATTTTTTTTAAGATATCAAAACCGCTTACTAATCTATTGATGAAGGATGCAGTTTTTGATTTCTCACACGATTGTTTAGATGCGTTTCATAAGATTCGGGAAGCTCTAATCTCAGCCCCGATCATCCAACCTCCGGATTGGAATCTTCCATTCGAGGTTATGTGTAATGCAAGTGACGTAGCTATAGGAGTTGTGCTTGGGCAAAAGAAGGAAGGCCGAACCCATGCTATCTATTATGCTAGAAAGACGCTAGATGAAGCGCAGCTTAACTACTCCACTACCGAAAAAGAATTTCTAGCTATTGTTTATGCCTTTGAAAAGTTTCGTTCTTATCTTGCAGGTGTAAAGGTGATTGTATACACGGATCATGCTACGATCCGGTATCTACTTGCAAAGAAGGATGCGAAACCAAGGCTGATTAGATGGATTCTTCTCTTACAAGAATTCGATCTAGAGATCCGTGACAAGAAGGGTTCAGAAAATTCTGTTGCGGATCATTTGAGTTGTCTACCATATCTAGAAGACGACAATCTACCTATAGATGACTCCTTTCCGGACGAGCATTTACACATCATAGAGGAGTGCATCGACAAGATAACTAAAGGTAACGAACCATGGTTTGCTGATTTTGTTAACTATTTGGTTTGTCAGGAAATACCACCCGGGCTATCCTATGCACAAAGGAAGAAGTTCTTTAAGGATGTCCGGGAATACTTTTGGAATGAACGTCTACTCTTCAAGAGAGGTCATGACGGCATCATTCGAAGATGTGTGCCGGAAGACGAGATGCAAAGCGTCATGCGTCATTTTCATTCACTACCTTGTGGAGGACACACTAGCTCGAACAAGACTAGCGCTAAGGTATTGCAATCTGGATTTTTTTTGGCCTACTTTATTTAATTATGTGCAAACCTTTGTTTCCTGCTGCGATGCTTGTCAAAGAACAGAGAACATATCTAGGAGAAATTAAATGCCTCTTAACAATATTCAGGAGGTAGAGATCTTTGACGTTTGAGGAGTAGACTTCATGGGACCTTTCCCATCATCTTGTGGAAACCAATACATACTTCTAGCTGTAGATTATGTTTCGAGATGGGTTGAAGCAATTGCCTCTCCAACTAATGATGTCATGGTTGTGGTTAAGTTCTTTAATAGAAATATATTCCCAAGGTTTGGGACACCACGGACTATCATTAGTGATGGAGGCTCTCACTTCATTGCCCGACGATTCGAAGCTCTACTAGCTAAGTATGGGGTGACTCACAAGATCGCCACCCCTTACCATCCACAAACGAGTGGACAAGTCGAGATTTCGAATAGGGAGATCAAGGGAATCCTAGAGAAAACAGTTTCGAAGACAAGGAAGGATTGGTCTTTGAAACTAGATGATGCAATGTGGGCGTATAGGACAGCATACAAGACTCCCATAGGAACAACACCATCCAACCTTGTGTATGGGAAGTCTTGTCACTTACCGGTGGAGCTGGAACATAAAGCGTATTGGGTGGTTAAGTGGTTGAACTTCAGCATGAAGGAAGCGGGCGAGAAGCGCCTTTTAGACCTTAATGAGCTTGAAGAACTTTAAATGCGTATGAGAACGCTAAGATCTATAAGGAGAGAGCGAAGCGTTGGCATGACAAGCATATCATTCCAAAGGACCTCAAAGAAGGAGATCAAGTTCTCCTCTTCAATTCGAGACTTCGGCTCTTTCCAGGTAAGCTTAAATCTCGTTGAACTGGACCTTATCTAATTAAACATGTTCTCCCCCATGGTGTAGTTGAAGTATGGGGTGAAAAAAAGCAGAAGTTTTAAGGTGAACGGTCAATGACTCAAGAAGTATACACCGGAGCTCCAAGCTGAGGAGTTTGCACCTACCACACTCGAATAGATGCAAGTACGGTCTAGCTACGGACATTAAACAAACGCTTCTTGGGAGGCAACCCAAGGTATTGCACTTATGCTTTTGTTTTTCACTCTTTGAATAGATTAGTTTAGTCGTTTTTGCTTTGTTTTGCCCTCGATACTTCCGATATGTCGTGTTTTTGGATGTAGGAACAATGGAATAAGCAATGGGTAGAGAAAAAGTTAGAAGGAATTGACGAAACTTGGATTTTGGCACATTACAGAGAGTTCCACGCCCTAAACCACGGTCGTGGAAGTTACAAAGACCGTAATTTGCAAAAATCTGAGAAAAATCACCAAAACCACGGTTGCGTACAAAACCACGGCCGTGGAACACCCCGAGTGACCGTGATTTTCCAAAATATTTACGGTCACTATATAAACCACCTTCTTCACAAAAACAACACACAAAACCCTTTCCACGACCCTATTCCACGACCGGCAGCCGAAACCACTCCCAATCTCTTAAATCTTTGTTCGGAACTCGTTTCGAACAATTCTTGGTCCTAAACTGAAGCATTTTCGACCCTCTACAAGATCCAATCAATAATAGGAGTGAACAATCATCCCAAAAGACAGAATTTGGATTTTGAGAATCCAAAAACCTAGGTTTTCTTCTCTTTCTCTACTTTGTCGATTCGGCTAAATTCTTGCAAGATTTTTTAGGATAACTGATTGGAATTGGATTGGAATTAGTCTAGGACTCTGCCTGCTGAATTTGGTGTGATTTGGTTGAGATTTGAGCAAAACAGAGCCGAACCACGGTCTTTAGGCGAACCACGGCCGTCGAATTTGTAGAACAAGCCGTGATTTTCCTTCTGTAATGGATTTGTTTAGGAGGAAGTCGACTAGGAACAAGAAAAGGAAAGGTGACACTTCCTCTTCCTCCCAAAACCCCCCTAATGAGCCACCATCACCCCCACCTCCTAGGATTCCAACCATCCATGAGGATTACCTCGATACCTTGGAAAGGATCGAGAAAAGAGCGGTCATAGGACTGCGCTACTTAGTGCTTGAGGAGCTAGAGCCGTTGAATGTAGTGAATGACTTGACGTGGCTTTTAGATAGAGCCGGTTTGATCATCTTCTCCGCTATTAGAGAAGATGCATATGAGGAGATTACTATGGAGTTCGTGATTTCCTTTGAGCATAGCGCCATGGATAGGACTGTGTCTTTTCGGTTGATGGAGGAGAACTATGAGTTCTCAATCTTGCAGTTTGGAGCCTTCTTTTGGTTCCAAGAGACCTTCAATTGTCGTTTTCCTAGCGGTGTATACGCTAAGGACTTTTGGGAGGAGATAGCTATGATCTATGCCAGCGAGGACCGTTGGCAAACAGCTGACACCAAGGCTTAGCTTATCTATCACTTAGCCTTGAAGATAGCCCATAGAGTCCTTTCTGAGTGCCTTTTTCCTAGGACCGAGACCCCTTATAAGATTAAGACAGATGAGTTTTTCCTTCTCTACTCTATGCTTCATGGTAGACTTGATGACTGTGCTACCCTCCTAGCCTCCACCATGAGTAAGCTCAAGAACAAGAGAGCCGGTAACATAGGATACGGTGGTATGGTTACACACATTTCTAGGCAGTTGGGGATAGATTTTTTTGCCTGTACTAGGATTGCAGAGAGAC
Source organism: Fagopyrum esculentum (assembly GCA_033239045.1). Taxonomy (NCBI): domain Eukaryota; kingdom Viridiplantae; phylum Streptophyta; class Magnoliopsida; order Caryophyllales; family Polygonaceae; genus Fagopyrum; species Fagopyrum esculentum. The sequence continues at coordinate 97,506,511 of BSUD01000003.1, read as the reverse complement.
CTTTGGGTCTCAACAGCTTGATGACGAGAGGTATCATCTTTCCTAGGCACCGTGGTCCACTTACCGCCGGTATGCCTTGGGAAGAGAGAGGAGGTAGAGGCATCGCGTGGCTCCCTGAGTATTCCATTATGGCCGGATGCCATAATTGGAAGCAGACCTTCGCTGCTATGCATGCAAATAGGCTAGTGGCACCTCCCTATGTCCCCGATGAGGTTCCGGCTGTAGATGTTGAGGAGGAGGTAGGAGGACGTGATGGTTTTGAGGGAGGAAGTGATGAGCAGGACTTTGGCACTTTCCCGGATCAGCCGGCACACTTCACTGACACTCCTAGGCGTTCACCACGACCCGCTGGACCTTTTGGAGCCTCTTCCTCTCGCCGTGCTAGCGTGAGTGAGAGGCCGACATGGATGGACACTCCTCCCGCTTGGTAAGGAGCATAGCCGGAGTGGATGGGAGCTACACCACCTTGGTATAGTAAGGAACCAGCAGCACTAGCAGCACCGAATCCACAGGACGCACCGGCATGGTATGGTCCGCCACCATCTTGGTACCAGCAACTACCGGAGTGGGCCACTGACCTTTCTAGACGAGTTGGTGACTTTAGATCCATAGAGAGGCGCAGGAGACTAGGAGCCGGGAACATGACGAGATGATGAGTGATATCTACCGCCAGCAGTTTGGGCGGTACTACAGCCATGACTTCCGCCCATTCCCACCACCGCCGCCTCCGCAATAATGAGTTATGAGGATTGACAGTTTCAGCTGCCCCACCACCGTTTTAGTGAGTTTATTTTTCTTTTCTTCTTTTCTTTATTTCTTTTTGAACATTGAGGACAATGAATGTTCTTAGTATGGGGTGGGATGTGACTATGTGTTGTAATAACTCTACTACATTTGCTTGCTTCTATCCATAACACTTTGCATGTTTCATTTTCATTGTCACACATTTCATTATTGCATTGCATGAAAAAGTTTGAAAAACCCATAAAAATTTGAAACTTTTGGAAAATTTTGAAAGAATTCTTGTGCTTCTAAGATTAGAGATGACTTCTATGATAGCTCTCACTTGTGGAATGAATTTTTGATGACAATTGTATGCTTAAACAAAATAATGAATTGAAAAGAAATTGAATGTATTGCTTATCCTTTCTTGCAAGTTTCACAATGTGAAAGTTTGATCTAAATCATATTGAGAAATTGAGGTTGAAATCACATGATGAGTTCCTATACTTCTTTATGAAATGATTAAGGCAATTCGATTTTCTTTCTTCTTTCTTTGATCACTTAGTCCCTCAATAAAAGTAATTGCCTCCCTTACCTATCCGGGAATTTGGAGGAGTTGATATTTGGCATGTTTGATGTGGGAGGGCCATGAAAGCAAAATTTTACATTCAAAGAATAGAATTAATAGGTTTGGGAAAGTCAATCATGACGATGAGTAACTCGGCACTATTCACATAGCCGGGTGTTTGTGTCTTGCCAAAGTCGGATTGAGCAATATTCCTAACGAATTATGGTATCTGCATCAAGGGTTTGAGGCATCTCGAAATTTGAGAAACGCCAATCTCCTAGACTTCAGTTTTTGTGCACCTATGTCCATCTTTCAAAAAGTTAAGTCGAAAAATAATGTGAAAAAGAAGAGAGCAAAGCTCAAAGTTGATGGTGTTGCAATTCAAAGTAAAGAGAAAAAGAGTTGGGTTATTCATTTTCCTGGATACATGCACCACATTCCTTATAAGTTTCCCTCCCTTCCGCATTCTAGACCTTACTTGAAAGTCCTTAAGATCAAAAGAATGTTATTTGACTTGGTGATCTAAATTGAAGTTTCTTATGCTTGATTTTGACAATGCTTGAAGGTTATGATTTTTGTCTTAAAGTTTAAGCGATTCATGATGTTTCTTTCTTTACATTCTTTGGTTTATGTATATAAGCGTTTCAAGGATGAATGAAGCAAGGTTTAAGGATGATCTATTGATTAGAAGCACACTTACCTAAAGGATGTTTTTGTTTTGAGATTGCATGCATATTTCATTCTAACTTGTATTCTAAGCTTTTAAAAACCTTACTTGGGGACAAGCAAGTGACAAGTATGGGGTATTTTGTTAGCATAAAATATAGCAATATTCTAGGCACTTATTTTGGTTGTTTTTCCCTTATTATTGTGTACATGGATGAAGTTTAGAAGCAATTGTTAGCTTGTTCGTCTATTTTGTCGATATGGATGTCTACACTAGCTTTATGTTGATTGTAGGTGAAAAGGAGCTAAATAATAGCAATTGAGAGAGAAAAGAGAGTAATCGATCATACTCGAGGATTAGGAAAACATCAAGGAAGCTAAGGAAGGAGCTAGGATGAAGAATGTCACGACACAAAGGAAATTACAAGTATTTTACACTTCCACGCCCTGAATTACGGCCGTAGAAGAGTCCACGCTCTAAACCACGGCCGTGGATCTTGGCATCATGAACGTGGAGCATTACAGTAAGTTACACGGCCTAAAGTACGGTCGTGGAAGTCACAAGACACCGTAACCCTTTTCCACGCTCTAAACCACGGTCGTGGAAACCCTTGAGACTGTGATTTAGGCGATCTTTTAACGTGTCTTTATTTGCCACGTTATTTACGCAATGGGCCTGGACGGTAATTCTTTGTCGTCTTATAAAAAGGTAGGAAAAGAGAGTTTTAGGGAGCCCGGCTTATCCCTGCTTATCGCTGCTTAGACGCCACATACATCTCACATCCACTTGGGGATAGACGACCGTTGATTTTGCTGGGAGCATTTTCGCCTAGGATTGATTGCAGATCGCCAAAGGGTTAGCCTCTTTCTTAGGTTTTGATATTGAAGATAGATTGACAACCTGCTCTTCATACTTACCTTAGATCATTGGAGGTTTTCTGTTATACATTCTGAATCCATTGAATATCGTTTCTTGTGTTTCGGATTTGAGAATTGGTTTTGAAGTTTATGGAGTATTCGAGGTTTTTTTTATCTTTCATTCTCTTTAAATTAAATATTGATATTATGACAATGGTTACTGGCTAAAACCCTTTAGCAATTCTAATGTGAAGGGTTGATAGTTGTGGTTTAGATGATGATAGATCGATCGTAATTTGATTGGACGCTGAGAGTTAGAGAGATCTCGTCGACGAACCTAAATCACGGCTTGTTCTTGGGTTTCCACGGCCGTGATTCTCAAGATCGTCCTAAACATAAATCCTAGCACACTCAGTCCAATAGCGGCTATTGAGGCTCACTACTACCTAGAGTTCATCATCTTCGGTACCTAAGAGCAAGAATCACCGGGTACGTTTCTTCTCACACTTAGTTGCTAACACTAGGTCACCCTAGGATAGATCTAACTCAACAAATACTAGGATTCCAACAATCTAACAACCTAACACTTAGATTTATCAATACAAGCAAGTCAGACAAAATCACGGGTAGTTCATCACTTCCACGGCCGTGGAACTACTTAGAACAGGCCGTGATTTACAACAGAGGCTAGGTTCGAGCAAACAATTCATCCAAAGATAATTTTAAATTTATTCTATCATAGTCCAAGCCATAACCCTCATTTCCTTACCCTAGAATCACAGCTATTTAGCCAACAACATGCATCATCTCAATCAAGATCATCAAGCATAAAATCATGGAGTCCATCTCAATAGGATGAAATGAAAGAGATAAGAAGCAAATAGAACAAGAAAAACGAGCTGAATAAATGTTGAAAGAGAGACTTACAACCCTTCAAAAGAAGCTTCGAATCGTTCTTACAACCCTAGAAAATGTTCCCAACAAACTTAACTCTAAAAACTAAGAAACTCTAAGAATGGTGTGTTTCTCTCTTCTTCTCCAATGGAAGTCTTTCTTCTCCTCCAAGATTAGCTCTAATCCAATTCCAAAAATGAGAGAGTATGGGAGAGAATGTGTGTGAGGTAAGGTGTGTAGTGGATCCCCTTTAGAATCAGCCTGCAAGGGTACTTATAGCCTTCACCATTTGCAAGAGTCGGTTATGGAGATCGTGGGACAGTTGTCCCAGTTGTGCATAAGGAATCACGGGCAGTTTCCACGGCCGTGGAACTCCCAGTGGCCGTGATTCTTGTGCTTCATCCTTCTTTTGATCGTTGAGCCATGAGTTGGTACAAGGCATGCACCAACATGGTCCCATGTGCTCTCCTTTGCTCCTAACTTGCTTCCCAATAAGCTCGGATACGTGTCATCATGAGGAACGATCCTCGGATGTATCGATTGGGCTCTAAAAGCTCCCAAAGTACCTACAAAGCATGCAAAAGTCCGTGTAGACGTCTATCTCGACAAATATACATGTATTGAATGTAAACGCCACAAACTAATACTAAACTATGCATGAATAGCTGGAAAAACTATCTAAATAGATGCCTAGACTAACGTCATAAATCGTGTTATCAGTTACAAGTTTGGGTATTTGAGTTTAATTCTTGTCCATAGATCCTTTCTATACTGCAATCTCAACAACCTTTATAGAGAGTGTCTTTAGATAAATTATATAAAGTCTTGGAACTTCACCGTACATTACTTTACTTTAGCATACCTTTGCAACTCTTGACTCTGTCCTTAGTTCTTTAGTATATCTTGAATCGATTGCCATAATTTGATACCTGGATCTTTAGGGTTGCTGTTTTCCCCAATATTTGCAAAGCTTTATATCTTATTTGCTCGATAATCTGAAATTGGATTTTGTTTCACCAAATCCCTGTGATCGATACTCTGGAATACTTGCCAATCTACGCCGATCCGCACACTGCGGGTTCGCTTTCTTTTATTCTAGTTTTATAAATTTAAGACTTGATTGCACGCTCGTTTTAGGGCGAACAACATCCACCTTGGTTGTAGTGTCCTTTAGACCGCCAAGTGTAGTTGCGTTTAACCCTGCTTGCTTTGTGGTCTTATGTTGTCATTTTCAATCTTTGCTCTTATTAGTCCTTACATGCTTCCTTGAGTTTCACCTCTCGTCTTCGTACCGCTAAGTTCCTTGAACGGTTTTCTATTACTTCTATTTGATTTGATTGATATTCCTTTCTCGTCCGATTATTCTTGTTGTTAACATCGTCTCGTAGTCCTCAACTCCTTGGCCACTCATTCTTCGGAAAATTGTAGGAAACACCAGGGTGTCCGCCATAACATAATGTTCTAATGTGGGGTCCGAGTCAACTGTATTCTTATAGATACTCTTTAAGAACTGCAAAGGTTTTATCATGAGACGATGATCGCATCATGATAACTCAACTAAATGATATGAAATATCGTTAAGGGTAATAACATGCTACATATATATATATATATATATATATATATATATAGATATCTATATAAAATACATACATGTACAATACTATAAGTTCATATACTATTTTCTATCATACCGAGCTGTAGAGATCCACGGAGCTAGTGGTGGTCATCCGTACTTTCTATCCCATCCCGACTCATGCATGAATTTGGAAAATAAAAAGTTTCATTGAAAAGTTCAAACCTCTTTCGGGTTTTGTTTATTTACTTATTCGGTCCTTTAGAAGATTTCAAGTGTCATTGTTGTCAACCTAGAGCTCTGATACCATGTTGTAACACCCCGAATTCTCAGAATTCGGGAAGCTATTGGTTAGGACCTCACAATGGGTCCCGATCTCAGTTTGACAACAATTTTACTAGGATCTTGCAACAAGACACAAATAAAGAAACCGAAATTCATAAAACAATCTCTTAATAGAGATGAATGCAACATAACGTCTAACAGCCAACAGTACTGAATAAACATAAAAGTCTATCTATCTTCATACGATAATAGAAACAATAATGCAAAAACCCAAACCCCACTCTAAGGAGTACGGAGACCCGGCTGACCACTACTTCCGGATCACTCAGTTGTTGCTCTAACCTGTGGTAAATCTAAACAACATAACAAATAACCATTAGCTAGTTATCTAAACATTAGTTAAATGAAAATAGCACACACACACACAATAGCAAAATTAACCACACATTATGCTTTCAAACAGTCCATTTATTATCTTTACTTAGGTCATTCACACTTTCTAATGATACTTATTTTGTGACACGAGGGATTCCCAAACCTCACCTCCGTCCCCGTGTAACCATCAAGAATGGATCTGATGCATCTCACCTTGTACCTGTATGGTCCGGGTATAGAAAACCTCCCAGTCTCCTGTCAGAGCTGGGCAGTGATGTCACCGCCCGTTTTATACATACACTTGGGCCATAAAATAATAAAGGCCGTCCTACGCATGTTATAATTATTAGACAATCAACACACACCGTTATCATCATTCTGCTAACATCTAGAAACCAGCTAAGTAAGTCACAAGGACTTGAATCAAATCTCAAATCTCAAATCCCGTTATCTCGACTCAGCTTGTAACCGCAGAAATTCAACGCCTGTTATACAAGGCAAGTGGATCAATAATGTATCTCACTTTCATAGAAGTTTCCAACTTCTAAGGTATTCAATCGATCATAAAGAAATTACCAAAAATACCCTTATAAGGGTAAATGACCATTTTACCCCTGGTTCCGAAATTCTAGAAAATTCTAAACTCTTCTTTGGAACTCAAAACCACACTCTAACTCTCAAAAGGAAGTTTGTTAAAGATTTAGAAGAACTAATCCCATTCTTTAGTCTCATAAATAAAAAGTCGCTAAAGTCCAACTTTGGCTAAAGATACGAGGCTCGAATAAAAGTATAGAATATCCACAAGATTATCTAGGTCATCTATGATATGCATGCTACTCATTGGATCAAATAATTCCCTGAAGCTATCAACAATCACTCCTACACAAATCTCCGAAGATGGTTCCAAAACCAGAAATTCCATACTTAGCCAAATTTTGAATGTTTTCACAAACTACTCAACCAGCCAACTTTGGCCTCCTATGGATCCAGATCCGACCGTTGGATCGATCCCAACTTCTGATACATCACAATATACATATTCTTCTATATCATACTAAAAATTGAACGGTGGAGTCTCATTTAAAGGCAACGAAACCTAGGCTCGAAGAGGATTGCTCACACAGCTTCGGGAAAACAGTAACAACAAGTGCTCCTTGATTCCGGCGGTCAATGCAGGCGGCTAAGGAGGGAGGCTACTCATCTTCAGTTGCTGCTCAGTGAGAGATAAGAGGTGGTACCATGGCGCTAGTGTGAAGAAAATGAAACCAAACAAGGAGGGTGATGAGAGATTATTACTTGTTGCCTGAAGGAGAGAGCAGCTGGCGAATGGGTAGAGCTCACGACTATGAAGGTTTGTTTGGACAGCGGGAAAAGAGCCTAGCAGCTTCCGCTCGTCTGATGCGCGGTTCGTCGGCGTGTCTTCTAGAGGCTGATGCGCGACTCGTTGGCGTGTCTTCTGGGTAGAGCTCTTCTGGGTTGTCTTTTGGAGGGCTGAAGGAGAAGAGGCAGGGCCTGGGCGTACTCGTCGGCGTGCACGAGAATGGTCACCCTTCATGGTTTGCTGCAACTCACCATAGGGGTAGGGCGAGGGCGGTTGCTGGCTGCGGTTAGCGTGCAGAGTGGAGCGTTCCTTGCTAAATGGCGTTGTTGTGTAGCCGTGAGGTCCGTGGAAGGGTGCGCCGTTACGCAAAGAGAAGGGAAGAAGGTGGCCGGTAGTGATTACGGCAAGGCTTGTGAAGATAGGGTTACGTGAAGGGAAAAGGTGAGGATGGGGGAGAGAGACGGCTTACAACGTACAAGAAAAGACGTATAGTTGTGAAGACTCTCTCCTGCTGGGCCCTGATGGCGTGAAGAAGGTAAGCAGTTGTCCATGTGGGAGAAGTATATGATGGGCCCAACGATTGTAGATGGGCAAGAAAAGGCCTTGTCTTTATGGGCTGATTGTCATATCTAAATGGGTTGGACCCTCTTTTTAAAACTTTAAGAAGCAAAAGAGGGGGTATGACTATTTTATGTGAATGGGGATCTCACATAAAATGATTGAGTTTTTGTAAACTTATGAGACTATGAGTCCTGAAGAAGGTTAAGCCGGTCAAACTCCAGTTTGACTCGGACTAAATCAAAAATTCAATTTTTGGGTATTACAACACATTTTCTTCCTCAACATGCACACTAGCTCCTTCCTCATTAATCCTTGCCTCCTCTACAAGCCCATTATCCTCCACCTCTGTTATTTTACTAACTAACTGCACAACTGACATACTCTGCTGCAAATTCTGATGTATAACTGACATATCAATCTCACAAAATCCAAGCTAATGCAAACTGTGACCTGCTTCAACATGCAACATATCTCTATCAACATGACTAGATAATTCTTCTATATTTCCTGTATCCACATCACTCTGATCCTTCCATCGATTCTCCTTCTCCCTATGAATGATACCCTTATCAGCTACCACACCCTCATTTACTGATTTCTTAATAGTATGTACATTGGCAGGTGGTGTATCAGGAGGTTTATTTGACTCCATTTCAACATATGGGCTTTCATTCTACAACTCATGCAGTAGTAGCTACAACACTTTCTTACTCATCTGTTACACTAATGACTACCTTCTCCATCCCTTCAGGCTCAATCTGCACTTCATTAGCAATTGTATCATTAGCCTGCACATCTCCTCCAACCTGAGGCTGAATCTTTTCAATTATAGGTTCATCCTTCCCATCATTAGTTCTTTCATCACCAACCTTCTTTGAGTTAGCATTACCCTCATTCTCAACCATCAATCTAGGAAAAACGTCAATCTTGTGCCCAAAACCAAAGCAATGCTTACAAAAGCGAGGCTCATTCTCATACAACACCTCACTATCAAAACACTCCCCATCCTAATATTTAACATTAACAGATCTTAAAACTTATTTGGCAAAGTTCACTTCCACAAGCACTCGAGCATAAGTACCTCGTTTTCTTTGCTCAGTAATGGATCAACCCTCAAGGGTTCTGAGTTTTGAAAAAATGATTTTTTGTTTTAGAAATCATGTGCATGAGTCGGGTTTGGGGATAGAATGTACAGGACAACAACTCCTTCCGCGGATCTAGGCGACGTAGTTCAATGGATTTTCTCACACACACACATATATATATGTATATGTATATATATGTATATATATATATATATATGTATATATATATATATATATGTATGTATGTATATGTATGTATATATATATATATATGTATGTATGTATG
>BSUD01000003.1:97403052-97497241 GCA_033239045.1 Fagopyrum esculentum | reverse complement strand
ATATATATATATATATATATATATATATATATATATATATATATATATATATATATATATATATATATATATATATATATATATATATATATATATATATATATATATATATATATATATATATATATATATATATATATATATATATATATATATATATGTAGATGTGTATATGTGGATTGTAGTTGCATGATGGACTTGATATATATGTACAATTATATATGTGGACTATAGTATGTTTGGACCTTGTTTTGTTCAAGTTGATGTCTTGGATTTGATATGATTGGTAGTGATGTGGACATAGGACTTATATAGTCATGTATACATATCTTTATATATATAGTAGCATATGGAGTTTGGGACCTAAAAGAAAAGATGATAGTTTGATATCATCACCTTAAGAAGACGTTGCCGGCTTGGGATAACGTTGATACATGGAGGAGTACGCTCAAGTACCGAGTTGAGCATTTCGTGCTGATGAACACCATGGTGCTACTCGGAATCCTTTAAAAGGATGTCGAAGAGGAAGATTAGAGATGACCTAAACGAAAGACAAACAAGTGGAAGGAAAACTCGAGACAACTTCAGAAGAATCGAGATGGAGGCAATATAAGTAAAGGGAGCAATATAAATGTGTAGAGGTGGTTCTAAAGAAACCAATGTTGTACGAAAACGAGACCTATAGAGATAACGAGCTTAAGTTCTTCAAGAAGATGTGTGGACAACTAAAGATGTGAATCGAGGAGGAGATGGGTACATTCTAACAAGGAAAAGGTGGTATTCAATTAAGATGTGAAGATTTCCTTTGACGCTCCTAAGCAATGGAGTCAAGATGAGAAGAGTGATCGAACTTTGCGAAAGACATAAGATATCGTAAGTTAAGCTTACGAGGTACCAATAAGTGAAGTGTCAACATTAAGAGAGTTATGAGAAGAAAGGCATGGTGGAGGTTCCCGTGGAGTTGACCGGTTTTCGTTATGACGTTAAGGCTAAGAAATACAAAGAGAAAAGAAGTGTGAGTAGACGTGATCCCGAGAAGATAAGTGACGCAACAAGGAGCTTTAGTCATGAAATGACTTAAGACCACAATCAAAAGAAACATGAGCGGCCACTGAATAACGTTAGAGATTTTGAGGAGACGCGGTTACAACGGCTAATCGGTAAATATATTACAAAATGTAACTAACCCCAATGTAAGGTTAGTCCGAACCACAAAGGAAAAGCCGTTTACAAACATACATCACAGCACCATACACCACTCAACAAACAAAGTGAGGGTCATACCACACACACTCCAAAACAAAACAAACCTCCACATTGAGGCAACCAAACAAAGGAAGGAATAACCAAAGAAAAACATGCAGGGATAGACATACACCATGCCTTCAATCCACCACTTGGTCTTCTTCCATAAATATCTATGCAGGGTAGGCATATAACATGCCTTCAATCCACCACTCGATGTCTTCACTTTATTCACCTCCACACCACAGAGATATGCCACTTTGCAGGGATAGGCATATGTTATGCCTTCAATCCACCGCTCGAGTTCATTCCATGCGCATCACAAAGCTTTCTGCAGGGATAGACATGTTTAATGTCTTCACTCCAACGCTGACCCCAATCCATGTGCCTCTAATACTGTAGGGATAGACATATCATTTCTTCAATCCACCACAATTGTAAGCGCTACGGGTTGGGGCCTCATAAAGGGTCCCGGCCCTTAGCCTGACAACAATTTCACTGGATCTTACAACAAGACACAAATAAAGGAAAAACCTCAACCGAGTTCTCAACTCCAAAGACTCAAACATCAGATACATAACAATATACAAGAAACAATACCCAAACACGACTCTAACCAAACCCCTCCTAAAATGTACGGAACCCCGACTGCCGACTCTTCTGGATCTCTCGGCCGCATTCCTAACCTGCAAGACAATTTACAACAATCGGTATAAAACCGTTAGCTAATATTCAAAGCATTAAAATCAAGGTGAGAGGCACAAATACAAGTAAATCATCATAAACACACATCATATTCCAAAGCACACAAATCTGGTTTATTATCTTTTTATTATTAAGTCATATCCTATTCTAATTCAACTTCTTTTGTGACATGAGAATCTCCCAAAACTCGCATCGGTCCCCACTTACCGGCATGGAACGGTACGTATGCATCCGATAGTCTAACCAACACGGGCTAGTCGCCAAGAACCTCCTAGCTCTACACAAGAGCTAGGCAGTGATGTCACTGCCCATTATCATACACTTGGGCCAAATAATATAAAGGTCAATGGTCCTATTTCCGGTTTAATTGTTATAACATAAACAATAAACACACAGCACCAAACACACATAGATGCTAATACAAGGAATACGAGCTAAGTAAGTCCGGAGGCTTACTTCGTCTCAAACGCTAACTCACGCAACACTCTCGTTTCCCTCGGGAAGAAGTCTACACCTGCTCACAACAAGATATCTATATCAACAACTCTCAACTCAAGAAGTCTTAGACTTCTACAGAAACGATCTACGCAAGATCATTTGACTCTCATTCTAGGACAACATCCTAGAATCCCTCATGCTCACATCACACTCAACACAAGCTATAAGTCCTTAGATTTCTAGACTCTATGATCTCACAAGATCATAACCCAACACATACTAGGATTAACATGCCTAGCCCAAACAAACTCAACGGTAACAATACCATACTAGGATAAGCATATCCTAGCCCATAACCTCAACAACCATATAACCACAACCTCAAGCCTCAGATACTCACAAGATCAACCAAACACTTAACGTCTTACAATAATCGACAATCCTCAAAACTCACCTAAGGCTCAAACCACTACTTGATATTCACTTTAAGTTATGCTAGATCCAACCTAGCATGATACTAATACTAAACATAACTAAATCGAGTAAGATCATAAGCTCGAGGGAGAGGGTACTCACATGACGTCCAAGACGGAAGACGATCTAAGGATGTCGAGAAGTGATTCGTTTGTAACGCCCGGTTTGGATATTGTCTCCCTTGCGTATTCCTATCGATATTCCCTTTTTAATAAATTTCTTTTTATTTATAAAAAAAAATGTTTTTAAGACGTAAAAATAATAATAAACTCGAGTATGTTTATATTTTTATTTATTTTCGGGGAAATTCGGAAAATCTTTCCGACTCGAAAATTCCATTCCGAGCATTTTGGAATCGAGTCTAGATTCTTTAATTTTATTTTTCTTATTCTTCTCTTTCTATTCCTCTTATCTTTTCTTTTTTTGTCTCTTCTGTCTTGTTCCTGTTGCGGCTGGTGAGAGGCCAGTGCAGATCTACAGCCTGGGCCGTAGCACTATGAGCCGACCCCTTGCTCACCTCCCCGACCTCTCGCTCCAGCCGCTTGCAGCCCACCATTCTTCTCCTTCTGTCTCCTACTGCCTCACCCAACTCTCAACCCTCTCACTTCTCCCTTCTGCCCATCTCCCAACCACCTTTTTCCCCTCCCTTGTGACAGGCAAACGAACAACAAGAACAACCCTTGGTTGTCCCCCCTCCCTTCACGTCATATTGCAATTGTAGGCCTTCTGAACCTTCTTCACCCTCTCAATTTCGAGGAGCATTTGCAGGCAGCCCCAAGACTCTCTATACCGCCTACTGCCGCGCGGGGGACTGCAGCGCCTCGCTAGAGCAGCGGCCCTTTCCGCCTCGCCCTCGCCTCGCCACGCCGGAGACAGAAGGCCGACTCGGCCGCCCGCGTTCCCCTTCCTCCGCCTTCGCAGGCCGCCAGGAGATCTCGCCTTTCCTCTTCTTCTGTCGCGCAACAAAAGGTTGAAGGAGATGAGAGGATTTTCACATTTTGCCCCTCTTTTCTTGTTTATTGTAGTTTTGACCCTTCTTTTTGGTTATTGCAGTTTCGGCTCTGCTAAGTTGTGTAATTGCAGCCTTGACACTCTATACTATCAATATTTACTGTTTTGCCTTAGGTAATTTTTTTTTCAAGCCAAAAACCTTACGGAAAGTCGAGTTTGGTTTTGACCATGTTAACGAAATGTTTGGATTGCCCGGAAAAATTGGTTTTACGAGTTTTATGATTGTTATAAAAATGGGTATTCCCTTGGTTCGTTTTATTCGTTAGATCGTTGTTCAAATTTAGCATATAAGCTAAATTTGATTAGCTTTGGTGTTTAGGCCCGGAAGCGCCCGTTAAAAGACAACGAATCCGTTCTTGAATCCGTAGACCATGCTTCACCTTGGATCTCGTGTGAGTAGCTTCTCTTTCGTTACTTCGTTAATGGTAGTATAACATGCTAGGTGAATTTAGCATAACGTAGAGCAAATGCCAAGTAGTGGCCTTGAACCATAGGTATAAGTGGTTGGATATCGAACTCGTTGAATTATCTTCTTTACGATCTTAGGATGATCTTCGAGATTAGAGGTTGGACTTAGAATGCTAGAGTTAGGACCTCATATAGATATTGGAGACTAGAAGTCCTAGGACTTCTAGCTTTTTTTGTTAGTTATTGATGGTGTGCCTCGTTTGGCTAGGCTTTGAGTGTTTTCCTATAGGAATTAAGAGTGATTTATTCGAGTTACCTTGAAAGAGGTAAGTCTTCGGACTTACTTAACTCGTATTTTACATATTAGTATTGATGTGTGTGTGGTGGTGTATGTGTATGTTATTGTTTACGTTATAAACAACTAAACCGGTAATAGGATCACCGACTTTATATTATTTTGGCCCAAGTGTATGATAATGGGCGGTGACATCATCTACTTAGCTCTTGCGAGAGTCTAGGAGGTTCTCAGCGGCTAGCCCGTGCTGGTTAGACGGTCGGATGCATCGAAACCGTTCAATGCCAGTAACTAGGGACCGAGGCGGGACCACGGTGGTCTCGTGTCACAAACCTAAGTTGAATTAGAACGGGATACGACTTAATAATTACAAAGATAATAAACTGGTCTGGGGTGCTTTTATGTATGTTGTATGTTTGTGATGAGATTACTTGTGTATGTGTCTCTCCCATTGATTCTAATGTTTAGAATATAAGCTAACGGTTTTAAACTGTTTGTGTAGACGCCTTGCAGGTTAGGGACGCCGCCGAGTGAGGTAAGTGGACAACCGAGGGTCTCCGTACATTATAGAACGGGGGCGTTTTTGGGGATTATTCTGTTTATGTTTGGTTTAATGGTATTGGATGCATGGATTCAGATTTGTGTTTTGAGGTTTGTGTCGTTTTGAGGACTCGGCTGAGTTTCCACCTTGTATCTTTACTTTTGTGTTTCTCGCATGCATTATATACGATTTGAGTTTTTGCCTTTATTTGTGCCAAATTGGAAAGGTCCGGTAAAATTGGTGTTAGGCTAAGGGTCAAGACCCATTGAGAGTTTTCGCTCGTAGCATTCCGATATCCCGTGAATTCGGGGTATTACATCATCGGACTTTATCGGGCGCTTTGTTCGCTCAAAAGCGTGCGTGCAAATAAGTATTAATTTATAAAACTAGAATAAAAGCAAGCGAACCCGCAATGTACGGATCAACGTAGATTAACAAGTATTCCAAAGTATCGAACTCAGGGAATTGGTGAAACAAAATCAGTTTCAAGTAATCGAGCAATCAAAAGTGTAGAAGCTTTGCAAATATTGGGAAAACAACAAACCTAAAGATCCAGATATCTAATTAAGGCAATCGATTCATGATATACTATACATATATAAAGACAGAGTTGAGAATCGCAAAGGTATACTAAAGTAAGGTAATGTACGGTGAAGTTCCAAAACCCTATATGTCTTACCCAAAGGGTCTCTCTATAAAGGTTGTTGAGGCTGAAGTATAGAAAGGATCTAAATGTAAGAGAATTAATCTCAAATACCCATGCCCAAACCCAAGGAATCAAAGATAAGCCGAAATGGTTAAAGTTGTGACACTCGAAACAGAAATAGAGGATGTTGAGTCTCACTACTACCTGAGAAAGGCAAGCCACGTCTAGGTTAAAGCTAATCTTTAACTTTGGATCAAAGCAAAAGCAAAGTTCGTAAACCAAGGGAAATCACAGCAAGATCTTGAGAATCACGGCTGTGGAAACCAAGTACAGCCCGTGATTTAGGGTGTCGACGGTGTTTCTCACACTCTCAGGGTCCAATCAAATTTCGATCGATCTATCATCATCTAAGCCACAACTATCAACCTTTCACCTTATAATTGCTAAAGGGTTTTAGCCAATAATCATCATTATGATATCAATATTCAAATTAAGAAGAATGAAAGATGAAAACCCACGAAAACTCAAATAAAATTCAAAGTCAATCTCGAAATCCAAAGACAAAGTAGTATGTTTATGAATTTAGAAGAATAGGAATAGAAACCCTCACAAAGATCTAGAAAAGTCACAAAGAACGGGATGTCAATCCGTCCTTCAATGAAAACCCTAAGATATCTCCAAAAGTACACAATCTCCGAAAATACGTCCTTCACGAATCTCTAATCCTTAAGGTCGAAATGAAACTCTAAGGCCGTCTCAAAACTCTAACCGGCGCTAAACAGCGATAAGCAAGACTAAGCGAGCCTAAGCGAGGATCCCGAAAACTCACTTCTCAAGCCTTTATATAGGGCGAGATAGGGTTACGAGAAAGCCCAATGACGTGACTGACGTGGCAAAATATGACACATCACAGGATCACCAAAATCACGGTCATGAACAACTTTCCACGACCGTGGTTTAGAGCGTGGAACTTGATTACGGCATCATATGATTTCCACGGTCGTGGTTTAGACCGTGTAACTCTCTGTTGCACTCCAAACTCACGTCCACGATCATGTTGCCAAATCCGCGGCCGTGGTTTAGAGCATGGACTTCAAAATCCTCTTTCACGACCGTAATTCAGGGCGTGGTTCTTCTAACTCTTTGTTTTTGCCTTCTTTTCGTGACATCCTTCATCCATGCTCCTTCCTTACTCCTCCAATGCATCTTCTTGCCATCAAGTATGATCAAACACTCCTTTCCTTCCACATTTTGCTTCAATCCAAGCTTTATTCACCTAATAACAAAACGAAGCTAGTGTAGATCTCTATATCGACAAAGTGGGTGAACTAGATCACAATTGCTTCAAACTCATATCTAAGAATACTATAAAGAGGGAAAAACAACTAAAACAAGTGCCTAAAATATAGTCATATTTCATGCTAACAAATACCCCATACTTGCCACTTGCTTGTCCCCAAGCAAGGTTTTTAAAAGCTTAGAACATAAGGTAGAATGAAATATGAATGCAAAACAAAGCAAAATAATCTTTTTGGTTAATGTGCTTCTAGTCAATAGATCATCCTCAAACCTTGCTTCATTCATCCTTGAAAACTCTTATATACACAAACCAAAGTATGCAAAGCAAAGAAACTTCATAAGTTGCAAATACTCCAAGACAAACATCATAACCTTCAAGCATTGTCAAAATCAAGCATGTGAAAATTCAATTCATATCACCAAGTCAAATAACACTCTTATGATCTCAAGGACTTTGAAATAAGGCCAAAAATGAGGAAATGGTGGAAAACTTGTAAAGGAATGTGGTGTATGAATCCGGGAAGAAGGGACAACACAAACTCTTTTCTTTTTACCATTTAAACTTCCACCAATTTAGAGCTTTGCTCTATACTTTTTGCACATAAATTTTCGACTTTACTTTTGGAGTTACGAACAACGGTGCACAATAACCAAAGCCTAGGAGATTGACGTTTCTCAATTTCGAGATGCCTCAAACCCTTGATGCACATACCATAATCCGTTAGGAATATCGCTCAATCCGACTTTGGCAAGACACAAACACCCGGCTATGTGAATGGTGCCGAGTTACTCATCGTCATGATTGACTTCTCCAAACCTATAATTTTTCTACACTTTGAAAACAATTGCTTTCATGGCCCTCCCACATCAAACATGCCAAAATCAACTCTTCCTAAATCCCGGATAGGTAAAGGAGGCAATTATTTTTCATTGAGGGGCTAAATGATTAAAGAAAGAAGTAAAAAAATCGAGGTGCCTTAATCATTTCATAAAGAAGTATAAGAACTCATATTGTGATTTTAACCTTTGTTTCTCAATATGATTTAGATAAAAACCTTCACATTATGAAACTTGCAAGAAAGGATAAACAACATACTCAATCTCTTCACAATTCATGATTCAATTTAAGCATACAATTGTCATCAAAAACTCATTCCACAAGTAGTTTTCATCATAGAATTAATCTCTAATCTTAGAAGCACAAAATCTTTTCAAATTTTTCAAATTTTTATGGGTTTTTCAAAGCCTTTTTCATGCAATGCAATAATGAAACGTGTGACAATGAAAGGAAACATGCAAGTGTTTATAGTCATGCAAAGCAAAGTGAGTAGAGTTATTACAAACGATAGTCACACCCCACCCCATACTTGAAACATACATTGTCCTCAATGTTCAAAAGAAATAAAGAAAATAAAGAAAAGCAAAAGGAACTCACTATTGGAGGTGTGGTGGCTCAAACCGGCGGTCAATCAACGTCATCACTGTGGAGGAGGCGGTGGTGGATATGGAAAGAAATCCGAGCTAAAAGGCCGCCTAAACTGCTGGCGGTAGACGTCCCTCAAGATGCGGTGGTTCTCATGCCTCCGTGCATCATGAGTCTCCTGTCGGATCTCTAGATCTCCTACTCTCCTGGAAAGTTCGGTGGCCCACTCCGGAAGCTGCGAGTACCAATCCGGCGGCTGTCCATACCAAGCTGGAGCATCCTGAGGTGGAGGAGTTGGTGCCACCGGTGCCTTCTCATACCATGGAGGAGGAGCTCCCATCTATGACGGCTGCTCTCCATACCAAGTTGGTGGAGCCTCCATCCAAGTCGGCCTCTCACTCACGCTAGCCCGGCGTGAAGAAGAGGAACCAGAAGGTCTAGAAGGGCGGGGAGAACATCTAGGTGGGTCTGGGAAGGCGTCCGGCTGGTCCGAGAATGTACCAAAAGTGTGCTCATCACCTCCTACATCATGGTCATCACCTCCTCTCATCTCCTCATCATCATCCCCAGCTGTGATATCATCCGGCACATACGGAGGAGCTACAAGTCTATTGGCATGCATGGCCGCAAAGGTCGCCTTCCAATTATGGCGTCCGGCCATAATGGAGTACTCGGGAAGCCAAGGGATACCTCTACCACCTCTCTCCTCCCATGGCATGGCTGCGGTAGGTGGAGTTTGGTGGCGGAGAAAGATAATGCCTCTAGTCATGAGCCCGTTGAGACCCAAAGGTCTCGCCGCTATCCTAGTACAAGTGGAGTAAACTATCCCTAGTTGGTTGGCAATATGAGTCACCATGCCACCATAACCAATGTTCCCAGGTTTCTTGTTCTTCAACTTACTCATGGTGGAGGCAAGGTGGGTGGCACAATCATCGTATCTACCGTAAAGCATGCAATAAAGGAGGAAGAGCTCATCAGTCTTAATCTTTTGTGGGGTCTCGGTCCTAGGGAAGAGACACTCGGAAAGGACCCTATGAGCTATCTTCAAGGCTAAGTGGTAGATGAGCTTAGGATACACACCACTTCGAAACCTACCATTGAAGCTCTCATGGAACCCAAAGAAGGTTCCAAACTAAACAATGGAGAACTCATAGTCTTGCTCCATTGGCCTAAAAGAGGCCGTTCGGTTCATATGGCTATGCTCAAAGGAAGTGACAAACTTCCTTGTGATCTCCTCATAAGCGTCCTCTCTAATAGCGGAGAAGACGGTCAATCCAGCTCTATCCAAGAGCCATGTCAAGTCATTCACAACATTGAGCGTCTCAAGCTCTTCAAGGACTAGGAGAATGTAGAGGTTTCATCCGGATGATGGGAAAGGTCCCATAAAATCAACTCCCCATACATCAAAAACCTCAACCTCCTGGATATTGTTGAGTGGTATCTCATTTCTTTTAGATAAGTTCCCTATTCTTTGGCATGCATCTCAAGAAACAACAAACGTTTGCACATCCTTAAATAATGTAGGCCAAAAGAAACCGGAACGTAATACCTTAGCACATGTTTTGTGAGTGCTAACATGTCCTCCACAAGGAAGCGAGTAACAATGCCGTATAACACTATTGACTTCATCTTCCGGAATGCATCGTCGAAGTATCCCATCCGGACCTCTCTTAAACAGTAGAGGCTCATCCAAATAGAAGTGGCGTACATCCTTGAAGAATTTCTTCCTTTGAGCATACGTCAATCCGGGCGGAATTTCTTGGCAAACAAGATAATTAACAATGTCAGCATACCAAGGTTCTTTATTATCAGAGGCTTGGTGGAGCCTGTGCTCCACCAACTATCAATGTGTCTTAGAAAAGGGTGTAAGAAGTTTGTCATTCTCAGTTGACGGCATCTCGCTTGCTGTCTCGGTCAATGCTCGAGTTGGGTGACCGAGATGTTCTTCAGATAAAAACACCTCCCTTGGTCCAGAAAGTGCCTCGGTCGAGGTACTGGAATTGGGACCGAAATTGGAATTTCTCCTCTCCTGGATCAATTTCTCAATTTTAGCTCCTGGATGTTCTTCCAGTGCCTTTAAGCTCCGTATATCTGCATCACAAGAAGCATCTATACCTTCCTCTATTAAGCTAAAACTAATAACTCTTTCAGGAGGGTCATTAATAAGGATGGAGCTCACCAATTCTCTTAATTCTTCTTCATCATAGATGTTGAAGATGTCATCCTCTAGCGACTCTCCTTTCATTGCAGCAAGCAATGCAAACTCCACTTGATCTCCACCAATGTTGAATTTCAACTTGGCGTTCTTACAATCCACATTGCAACCCGAAGTTTCTAGAAATGGTCTCCCGAGAATGATAGGAACGGGATAATCTGCGGGTATATCAAGTACAACAAAGTCTGGCTGGGACGAACTTGATCCAGGCTCCTGGCTCTTCAATGGAGTAGAAGAAGAAGAAGAGGGGTTACAAGAATTATGTTGATTAGATCTCCAATTGTTGCCGTTGGAGCCTCTATTGTAGTTGTAATTGTTGTTCTTGGACCCTTGATTGTTGTTTCTCCCTTGATATTCTCCTTCTTCCTTCTTTGTGGGAGCAACCAAAAGGTCTTTCAATTGCTTCACATTATTCTTGAGGGAGATGAGTTGATTATCATTTGATGGAGCTTCTTGGAAATTAACTCTCTTAACTCCATTTTCGGCTCCTTGGTGGGAGTACTTCTCCATGTGCAAAGCCTGTTTCTCATTGAACTCCTAAGCTTCGTCTATCGGCATGTCCATGAATGTGCCGGCGGAGAGTAGTTGAAGATTGAATTGAGTAGCTTCATCCAATCCCTTGAAGTATATCTCCAACAACTCTATCTTTGGAATCCTATGATGTGGGCAATAGAACATCATTGAATCTTTTCCATGACTTGGACAAACTCTCCTTGTCCTTCATGATGAATGCATTAATCTTCCCTCTCATTTTAGCAGTATTGGAGGGGGGAAAGAACTTTGTTAGAAACTCCGTCGCCATCTCTTCCCACGTGTTGATCTTTCTGGGGGAAGAGATTGATACCAAGTAAGCACCATGTCCTTCAAAGAAAAGTAAAAAGGCCTTAGCTTTTAATTGTTGTTTTTTTCAGCCGTGAAGGTCTCAAGGTCTCCATCAGGGTCTCATAGTTTTGCAAATGATGATGCGGAGAGTCCCTCTCTAAACCTCCAAACTGGCATTGGCGGATCATGGATAGAACTTGCGGTCGAAGTTCGTAATCATGCTTTGCCGGATCACCTAGGTTGACTCCTGGACGCCTCACTTGCTGGTTTGGGTCCATCCTCTGTCCTAGGGTTTGTGGAATTCCTACAAAAAGAACATCTCGGACAGGCATTCGAGGTGGATGTATCTCGGCCGCGGCAACTATGACTGGGTCCTGCCTCGGTCGAGGGTCTGGTCAATGCAGAATTTGGGCTCGTAGATCGGCCATATCTGCTTCAATCTCTGTAGTTCTGGTGAGAGTCTGCTCCCTTTCTCGCTGCAATTCTTCTTTATTGAGGTGCAGCTGTTCTAGCGCCTCCTTCAATTCGGCCTCAAGATTGCGATTTTCTTGGTTGGCCATTTTAGCTTCTTTCAATCGTCGTTTGTATGTCTTTTCTGGTTTGGGATCGTAAGGAACGATTTCCTTCCGAGGACGGGTTCTTCACATAAACCTAAGAAAAAGATCATGCGAAAGCACTCAAGTAGAGTGGTAAGTAGCAACAAGGGCTATTGCCCCGAAAGACAACCGCAACCGGCTTGGTCTAGACCAAGTCCCCGACAACGGCGCCAAAAACTTGTTCGCTCCAAACGGTGTGTGCAAGCTTTAAATTTATATCCCAAGAAATATGCTTAAAATAAGAATGTGAACCCGTAGTGTACGGATCAATTATAGTAAAAAGCAAGAATTCTAGGGTGTCGATCTCAGGGAATTCTAGGGTGTCGTTCTAAGCAAGAATAGGTTGTCAAAGCAACTAATAACCACAAAAGCGATTAAAGCAATGAAAGATGATAATAAGGTCAAATAAGGGAAAAATTCAAATTCTAGGGATTAAAGCATCTAGTTGTGGTTCCGACTCAAGATCTAAAGATAAAGCGGACAAAGCTGAAGTTTTGCAAAGGGAAGGTGTTTTTAAAGTAGGAATAGATTACCGGGTAAGTCTCACTACTCACTATCCCAAACCAAAGTTCCTATTACCGGGGAAGTCTCAAGGTACTAAGGAAAGGAACTATAATCTCAAACCAACACACCACCTAAGGGAATAAAATCAACCTTTACCGGGTAAGTCTCAGGCCAACTCACAAAGATGGGATGAAGGCACACTCAAACCCCAATAAAGGATAAAACTTTATTACCTACACTTATGATCTTGGGTAAAAAAACTAAGGAATCACCGGGTAAGTCTCATCCTAGGCATGCATTGAACAAGGAAAGGTATATAAGAATAGGATTTGGCAAACTAGAACACTTAACTCTCAGTTTCGAATCTGAAAAGGTCACCTTGGTCAGTCAAGTTCCACCCCGGTCGAGATGTTCATCGACTGAGCGAGATGTTCTAGGGTTAAGGTTAAAGACTCGAGCTTTCAGAGTCCTACTGGGATTAAGATCATTCTATAATCGTCTTTCCCACAACTTTTACCCAATCACCCTAGAATCGCACAAGAAATTTAGCCACTCATCATCATGATAACAATAATCAAATATATGAGAAGAGAATGAATATTTGAACATAAAAACCTTAAGAACAAGGTTTCAATAACTGAATCAAATAATTCACAAATCAGCGTTCTGTAAAGCACAACTCAAACAAGACAATAAACCAAAAGCAATCTAAGAAAATCTTATAAACTCCCTCAAAAGCTATCTCAAAACTATCAATCTTCCTTCCTTCAATCTTCAAAGCTTCCTTCAAACTTCCAAAAAATCTTCTAACTGCTGTGTGGAGAATATTGTTGATCCAAAAGATGGCTGAATTGTGGAAAATCCAACCCTTTATATAGGATAATTATCTTCAAAGGAAATAATATCTTAAAAAGATAATTTCTTATAAAATATATTATATCTCTAAAATAGATCTCCCAAATATATGATATTCCTTTTAGAAGCCCAAAAAAAAATATAAGATATCTTCCTTCCAAAAATAAAAGATTTCAGCCAAAAGATATGTTCTCGCCGGCGCCAGGGTGTTCGGCTCGGTCGGGACGCTCCTCAAGATCACCTCGGTCGAGGTGACACCGTAGCTGACCGAGGTGAATCTCAACTGAGTGTGAAATCTCTCAAATCTAGTCCAAAGTAAATCTTTTCATTAATTCGTTGCTTCTTGAGTTCTTCTTTTAAGCTCCAGAATGTAGCTCATATGGCTGCTTAGCTCCTTATCCTCATTTCAGTCCAAAATGTGTCATTTTACCTACGATTACAACAAAACTTGTTGTAGACCTTGATTCCCGTAAAGGTAGATGAAACAACAATATAATCACATAATATACATCCATACATGCAAATTACTGAAGATAAAATGTCTAAACAAGTCCCAAAATATAGATTATAATACATGCTATCATATGTTTTCATTCCTTCCTTTCCTTTGGCCTTGTCTTAGTTGATAGCTAGGCTAGTGTGGTTAGGATGAGTTGTATATTAGTTATGTGCCTTAGGCACTCGTGTTGATGTTGAGGTTATGATGCCATGAGCTTGTTATGGTCTTGAGGGTTAGATTGAGGTTGTAGGTTGGTTTTGGTTATGGAGACGAGTCTCCTAACCCTTGCAGTGTATGATGTTGTGTGCCTTGCTATTGCAGGCGTTGGTTTCTTCCCCAAGGGGAAGTTGTGACGTGGTATTGGATACGAGTATATGAGGTAAGTCCATAGGACTTACTTAGCGTTCAATTATGAGTTTGTGTGATTGTGATGGTTGTGTGTGTTCATATGATTATGCATTTATAATCTAAACCGGACTAGGATGACCTTTTATTACATTTATATGGCCCAAGTGTATTACAACGGGCGGTAACCACCGGTCTCCGCCTGCTGGTAGGAGGAGGTGTCCTGAAGATGATCTCACAAGAGGGGACGAGTGATGATCACCCCATGCAAAAATCCTGTGTTACGTTGGATGGGGCGGGGTTCTTGAGGCTCCCCGTGTTACAAAAGAAGTTGAATTAGTAATGGAATAACATAATGAAAGATAATAAATGAATGTGCGTATGGCATTGCATGTATGAGATGTTGATGTGTGTTTGTGATATTTCCTTCATACTTATTCATTATTGTAGCTAACGGTGTATACCGTGTTGTAGATGATCTGCAGGTTAGGAAGACTATAGAGTGCGCCAGATGGTGTGACCAGCCGAGGACTTTTGTACATTAGGATGCGTGGGATATGGGATCTTTTGTATCGGATGTTTATGTTGGATGTTTTGTACTCGGCTTTGTGTTTGTAAATACTTTTGATGTATCATATACAACTTTTATGTATTTGGTTTTAATCTACCTGTGCCTTGTTGTAAGATCAAGTGAACTTGTTGTCAGGCTAGGGTCATGATCCATTGTGAGATCCTAGCCCAATGTAGCACTCCGAGTCCCACGGATTTAGGGTGTTACAGAGTTGGTATCAGAGCCTTAGGCTGACAACAATGGCACATGCTATCTTCAATAAAGGTAAAATGGATAAATAAACAGAACCCACATGGGGTCTGACTTTTCAAAGGTTTTGGTTTTAAAGCGAGTACACATGTTTTGGGATAGTAGGTACAGAAGCCGTCACCCATCTGAGGATCTCGACGGTATAGATATGTATGTGTATATATATATATATATATATATATATATATATATATATATATATATATATATATATATATATATATATATATATATATCTTATGTGATGATGTGTATGCATGTACTATTAAGTATTATGTATATATATATATATATATCTATACACATGGCCTACATAGAGCCTTATACGTTAGGTGTGCATACCCCGCATATGGCTCGGACTAGAGCTACTGATAACACGATTTATGATCTAAATTTAGACACTCATTTAGATAGATTTTCCGCTCATTCATGCATGGTTTAGCATTAGTTCACGGCGTTTGCACTCAAATCACGTATTTTGTCGAGATAGACGTCTACTCGGACTTTTGCTTGCTTTGTAGGTATTTTGGGAGATTTAAGAGCCTAATCGATACATCCGAGGATCATTCCTCGAGATGACACACTTTCGGACTCATTGGAATGCAAGATAAGGGCTGAGGAGGACTCATGGAACCTTGCCAACACAAGCCATGCACCGATTCATGGCTTCACGAGCCTAGGAGAGGCTTCTGGACAAAACCACGGTCTAAGCCCTTTCCACGGCCGTGATTATGACCGTAATTCTTGCCAGGACCACATTGACAGCTGGCCACGATCTCTTCCATTGCTCTTGCATCTTAGTGGGTATTTAAAGGATTTTGCAGGCTGTAATTGGGGATCCTTCTCCTCTCTTTTGACCTACCTTCCTTCACCAAAACATTTGGCCATTGTTGCCTCTCTTCCAAGCACCCATTAGGGGTGTTCTTGGAAGAGATTAGTATAGATTCTCGTTTTAGAGTGAGATTAGAGTGGATTTGAGTGAAACTTTCATTGTTGTCAAGTTGGATTAGCTCTTGGAGCCTTGTAAGAATTTGGTAATTTCTATTCTATGCTTTTAATGTCTTTTCTTTGGATTGTTCTTCATCATTTGACCATGACTTGCAAGCATGCTTTATTTGTGGAGATTGATTTTGAAATGAATGTTGTTGGCTAGATAGATTGCAATTCTAGAGTAAGGAAAGAAGGGCTATGGCTAAGACCATGATAGGATGAACTTAGATTTTTACCCTTGGATGACTTGTGTTCTTGAAATCCTAGTGTTTGTTGAGCTAATTCTATCCTAGGGAGACCTAGTGTTAGCAACTAAGGGTTGAGAAGAGACTTAGCCGGTGATTCTTACTCTTAGGTTTAAAAGATGACAAACCCTAGGCAGTGGTGAGCCTCACAAGCCGCCATTGGACTAAGTGTGCTAGGATAGTTGATTAGGACTTCCCTTTCCCAGACTTACCCGGTAAGGATAGGTTAGACCCCTAGGTAACAATCCGGTTTGTGTAGAATTCCTATCCTTAGGTTCTTAGAGACTTACCCGGTGATGAGACCTTAGGAATGGACTAGTGGACCATGAGACCTACCCGGTAATTGATCCCAATCTAGAAACGCTAAATCCCGACATATCATAGTTAATCCGAGGAATGAATAGATAGCTTGAGTCTACGCCATAACCGGATTTCCAAACTCTAGAATCCGCTTTGTTATTTCCATTCTCCTATCTTTTGTGTTATTGTGTGTTTGAGTTGCTTGATTGTGTTCACATACTTGTGATCTTTGTTTGGTCGCCCAAAACCCTCCAAAAACATTGTGTTTTCCATTTTCTTTATTCCTCATCTTATCAGTCTAGATTCACACTATTTTCGATCATTGAATGACTTAGTTTCACCTCAGTCCTTGAGTTCGACCTCGGAATACTATCCCTACTACGAACGTCCCGTACACTGCGGGTTCGCTAGGAGTTAGGAGAAATATAACGAGTATAAATTTAAAACCCAATTGCGCATCACACAAACCTAGCGTAACAAGTTTTTGGCGCCGTTGCCGGGGACTAGGTTAAGATTAAGTCATTTGCTTTTGATTGTTTTTTAGTGTTTATCTTTCTTGTTACTTTTGATCTTGTGTTGTTTTTGTCTTTGCCTTTTCATGTTTGCCATGGACGGATTGTACCTCCAAGACGACCTTGACAACATGGAGTATGAGGAGTGGATGAAAGGCCAAGATCTAGGACCTCTCCATGATGAGTTTGAGTATTGGGAGGAGTTCAATGTCTATCATGAGTCCCATGATCAAGCTCACCTGATTACATTACCTCATGAGGAACCTCACCATCAACCTCATGAAGATCGATTGGAATCAATGCTAGAGAAAATGTTGTGGAAGATGGATGATCTAGAAAGCAACCTTGTTTCCATTTCTAGTTCCCACATGGAGCTTGAAGTGGAAGTATGTCATCAAGAGGAGGTTCACTATGAGGAGATCCAAGGATTGCCCGATTCAACCATAACCAATAGAAGCCTTGAGGAAGAGTTGAATGAAGCTCGGGAGCAATTGTGGCTAAGGGATCTGGCCCTGAAGGAAGCAAGGAGATTGAATACCGAGAGAGAAGAACAAGTGAGGAGGGAGATCGAGAAGATTAGGAATGCTCTTATACTAAGAGATCCTACCATTCTTCAAGGTTCACCTCCATCTCCTTCACCGTTAGAGGAGTGCAATGAAGTATTCTCATCCCCGGACATCCTTGCCATCAACCCCGGAACCATACATGAAGAGCTCACTTGGAACGGATGCGACAGAGTGAACCACGGCCGTGGAGGACAAACCACGACCGTGGAAGGATACAAGGAGAACCACGGCCGTGGAGTACAAACCACGACCGTGGAAGGGTCTGTACTGGTCCATCCTAAGCCAATCTCAGCTCCCTCCGACCCTTTCTTGCTTGCCCGGAGTACACACGAAGATTGGAGCCCCTTTCCTAAGGATTATCCATTATTGAATGATGGAGGCAAGCATGATGGATCCATGATGGTTATGAAGTACTTCAATGAAGGATTCTTCCCAAGAATCGGCTCTCCTCGGATCATAGAGGATGAGGATGACAAGCGCTTCACTAATGTGACCGCGGAGTACAAATTGCCTAAGTATGGGGTGACACCTATGGTTGAAACTCTATACTATCATCAAGGAAGCGGTGATGAATGAGTCTACTACTCACCGGTGAAGAGAGAACTTAAGGCTTATTTGGGCATCAAGTGGCCCTTGCTTGTCATCATGGATTCCGGGAAAAGATGGTTGCTTGGACTCCTCAAGCAAACCATGGTATTCGAGGTGGATTAACATATCCACGGAGTTTGGTCAAGCTAATGACCTAAAAGAAGCGCTTAATGGGAGGCAACCCATTGGTACAACTCTTTCCCTTTTCTCTTTTGTTTTTGCTTTTCTTTTTGCTTTTGTGTGTTTTTGTTTTTTGTGTTTGTGGTAGATTTTAGGTAATGAGGAAGCCTTGCAAGACGAGTTGATGACGATGATTCCGTTTACAAACATGGGTGGAGCGGACGTGAGGCTTGGACGGCTTGAGGTGTCTTGTTAGATGGAAGAGCTCCCATCTCACATATACCTTGGCGCGGGTCTCGACGCCGGAATGATTATGAAGAGCTCTCTACCATGCTTGATCGATCATCCATCACCACCACTCCACACGAGTTCATCCCAAATACCGAAGCAAACCATTTTACATTGTGAGAACCTTCTTTCACTCTCTTTACTTGAATACCACATTGGGGACAATGTGTTTCTAAGCATGGGGTGGGGTTTGCATGATCTTTTGCATGACTAGCATCTAGAGTAGTTTCTTTTTAGTCACATGTTTTATTATATCTTGCATTGTACATACATATTTCGAAAATACAAAAAAAAATCAGAAAATTTAAAAAAAATTTGTGCTTTCTAGGCTTGGATATGACCCTAATGATGAACCTTGTCTTGTGGATTGGCTATGGATGGCCTTGTGTGTTTAATTGATGATGCATATGTGGACTTGAAATACTTATCTTGAATTCCATGAATGACTTGTGATTATGATGCTTGCCTTGATTTAATTGAGGATTGAAAGTCGAAATTGCATGCTAGTTCTTGCACATCAATTAGGAGTGATTAAGGCAATTCATCTTCCTCTACTTCTCATCTTGATCATGTTGCTTGAGCACCTCAATTGAGATAAATTTGACCTCTTTTGACCCATCCGGGAATAGGAGCATGTTAGTGTGTTGATGTGTGTGAAAAGCAAGTGTGGGGTGAAGTTGTTGATGAAAGGAATGTCATGAATCAAGTGTTGAAATTGTTGTGAAAGTGTAGCCAAAAATATAGGTTTGGGGACGTTGGCTTAAATGACAAGTAACTCGGTACACTTCACATAATCGGGTGTTGGTGCCTTGCCAAAGTCAAATAAATCAATGGTCCTAACGAGCTTTGGTATGTTTGCCCGGTGTGGATGCACCTCGAAAAATAGAAAAAGCCCGAGGATGGCTAATCACCAAGGTTTCGGCTTTTGTACACCAATGCCATTGCCTCAAAAATAAAAGAAAAGAAAGAAAAGAAAATGAAGAAAAAAATATACACTTGAGGGAAGTTGATAAGAAATGTAAAGTTGTGGTTGTTTAATTCCTTTCCCGGATTAGCATCACATAGCCTAGGAAATTCCCACCTAATCACGACGTTTCTTGGCCTTCTATTTTACAAGTCCTTTTGACCTACTTGCATGTGTGTAAGACTAAGTGATTTAGATTGGATATACTCATGATCATCTTGACTTCTTCATCTTTACATTTCATTGCATGCTATCAAGTTAAGTGTAATTGTCTTTCCATGCTTTCATTTATTTGATACATAATTGCTTGTCCATTGCCATGAAACATGACTATGAAGGTGATCCAATATTAGAAGCACAACTCCAAAAAGATTTTGCCATTTTTCTGCATACATAAATCATGTCATCTTTTAGTCTATAGTTGGGAATTTGCTCGGGGACGAGCAAACCTTAAGTATGGGGTATTTTGATAACACGATTTATGATCTAAATTTAGACACTCATTTAGACAGATTTTCCGCTCATTCATGCATGGTTTAGCATTAGTTCACGGCGTTTGCACTCAAATCACGTATTTTGTCGAGATAGACGTCTACTCGGACTTTTGCTTGCTTTGTAGGTATTTTGGGAGATTTAAGAGCCTAATCGATACATCCGAGGATCATTGCTCGAGATGACACACTTCCGGACTCATTGGAATGCAAGATAAGGGCTGAGGAGGACTCATGGAACCTTGCCAACAGAAGCCATGCACCGAATCATGGCTTAACGAGCCTAGGAGAGGCTTCTGGACAAAACCACGGTCTAAGCCCTTTCCATGGCCGTGATTATGACCGTAATTCTTGCCAGGACCACATTGACAGCTGGCCACGATCTCTTCCATTGCTCTTGCATCTTAGTGGGTATTTAAAGGATTTTGCAGGCTGTAATTGGGGATCCTTCTCCTCTCTTTTGACCTACCTTTCTTCCCCAAAACATTTGGCCATTGTTGCCTCTCTTCCAAGCACCCATTAGGGGTGTTCTTGAAAGAGATTAGTATAGATTCTCGTTTTAGAGTGAGATTAGAGTAGATTTGAGTGAAACTTTCATTGTTGTCAAGTTGGATTAGCTCTTGGAGCCTTGTAAGAATTTGGTAATTTCTATTCTATGCTTTTAATGTCTTTTCTTTGGATTGTTCTTCATCATTTGACCATGACTTGCAAGCATGCTTTATTTGTGGAGATTGATTTTGAAATCAATGTTGTTGGCTAGATAGATTGCGATTCTAGAGTAAGGAAAGAAGGGCTATGGCTAAGACCATGATAGGATGAACTTAGATTTTTACCCTTGGATGACTTGTGTTCTTGAAATCCTAGTGTTTGTTGAGCTAATTCTATCCTAGGGAGACCTAGTGTTAGAAACTAAGGGTTTAGAAGAGACTTACCCGGTGATTCTTACTCTTAGGTTTAAAAGATGACAAACCCTAGGCAGTGGTGAGCCTCACAAGCCGCCATTGGACTAAGTGTGCTAGGATAGTTGATTAGGACTTCCCTTTCCCAGACTTACCCGGTAAGGATAGGTTAGACCCCTAGGTAACAATCCGGTTTGTGTAGAATTCCTATCCTTAGGTTCTTAGAGACTTACCCGGTGATGAGACCTTAGGAATGGACTAGTAGACCATGAGACCTACCCGGTAATTGATCCCAATCTAGAAACGCTAAATCCCGACATATCATAGTTAATCCGAGGAATGAATAGATAGCTTGAGTCTACGCCATAACCTGATTTCCAAACTCTAGAATCCGCTTTGTTATTTCCATTCTCCTATCTTTTGTGTTATTGTGTGTTTGAGTTGCTTGATTGTGTTCACATACTTGTGATCTTTGTTTGATCGCCCAAAACCCTCCAAAAACATTGTGTTTTCCATTTTCTTTATTCCTCATCTTATCTTAGTCTAGATTCACACTATTTTCGATTATTGAATGACTTAGTTTCACCTCAGTCCTTGAGTTCGACCTCGGAATACTATCCCTACTACGAACGTCCCGTACACTGCGGGTTCGCTAGGAGTTAGGAGAATTATAACGAGTATAAATTTAAAACCCAATTGCGCATCACACAAACCTAGCGTAACAGCTACTACTGCAGCAGGCCGAGGTAGAGTGATAAGGTGATTTATGACGTTAGTATAGGCATTCATTTAGATAGTTTTTCCCGTTATTCATGCACGGTTTGGCATTAGTTCAAGACGTTTACACTCATTTCATGCATATTTCTAGAAAAGACGTCTACACGAGCTTTTGTTAGTTTTGTAGGTATTTCGGGGATCTTTTGGACATTAATCGATACATTCGAGGGTCAAGCCTCATGGTGGTACACATCCAAGGCTTTGAAGGAACATAATTGGAGCAATGAAGGACACAAGGACCCTTATTGGTGCAAGCAATGGAGCAACTCATGGCTAGACGATCATAACAAGCCTCTGTTGAAAAAAATCGGACCAGCACTCAGAAAAATCGGCCGATTTATCTGACTGGGTCGATTTTCTGGCCTTTGACAGCTTAAGCCACGTGTCCCACGATCTCTTTGTCCGGCCTTGCTCTTGATGGAGAATATAAGTGGTCCTGCAAGCTGTTGCTGAGGCATATCTCTTCCACAATCCCTCCCACATTCTCTCACACACACCTCATTCCAATTAGAGGATAGGCTTGGAGAAGAAGAAAAACTCTCTCATTTTGGGGAAAGAAGAAGAACACAAAACTTAGAGTGAAAGTGAGTTTTTGAGTGATTTTTAGAGACTTTGATTGAAGAACGTTTGGAAGGATTGTTAGGAACGTTTTGGAACTTCTTTCAAAGGATTGTAAGTCTTGTTTAAACTATATTCAACTGAGATTTATTGTTTTACTTGTTTATCTTTCATCATCTACCTATGAAAACCATGTATGCTTGTGTGATGATTTTGGATCTTGAAATGCATGTTATTGGCTAGTTTATTGTGATTCTGGAGTGATGGATTGATGGTTATGGCCTAGGTGATGATAGAATGGACTTGTATGTTAGTTTAGGATGATTCGTATGCACAAAACCTAAACCAGATAGAAAAATCGACCTGTTCATAGGATAGATCGTCCGATTTATGATATGATCCACCCGATTTTTCTCCCTGTTGCTCTATAAATGATGAATCTGTATGTTAGGATGTTAGGTTGTTGAAATCCTAGTGTTTATTAAACATAATATAGCTTAGGGTGACCTAAAGCTAGCAATCTAAGTGAGGGGAGAGACCTACCCGGTGATTTCCGATCTTAGATACCTAAGATGATGAACTCTAGGTAGTAGTGAGCCTCATAAGCCGCTATTGGATTGAGTGTGCTAGGATTGATGCTTGAGACTTGCCTTTTCTGAGACTTACCCGGTAAGGAGAGGTTTGCCCCTTAAGTAGAGTCCGGTTTGTGTAGAATTTCCAACTTTAACCCCTTGAGACCTACCCGGTAATAGGAGTTTGATGCGGGATTAGTGAAGCAAGAGACTTACCCGGTAATTGCTTCCATTAGAGAAACACCCTTTCCCAACACCGCAGCTTTGTCCTTAGAATCTTTAGAAGCTTTAGCCCAATGCCATAACCGGAAATCTTGACCTCTAGAATCCACTTTTCTCTCTTTGATCACATATCTTGTGTTTGTGTTACTTGTTTGTTTTGCTAGCTTGAGTTGTTAGTTTGGCTTATTATCTTGCTTGATTTGCGGTCTTTGCTTGATCACCAAAAAAAAAACCCAACCAAAAATATCATGATTTTCATTTCTTTATTTCTTCCTCTTTTCTTAGATTAGATTCACACTATCTATGATCACTTGTTGATTCGATTTCACCTTAGTCTTCGTGTTCGACCTCGGAATACTATCCTTTCTACAAAACGACCCATACACTGTGGGTTCTCTAGGAGTTAGGAAAAATATAAGGAGTATAAATTTAAGACTTTTGCATGTCACAATCTTAGCGTAACAAGTTTTTGGCGC
Source organism: Fagopyrum esculentum (assembly GCA_033239045.1). Lineage (NCBI taxonomy): Eukaryota > Viridiplantae > Streptophyta > Magnoliopsida > Caryophyllales > Polygonaceae > Fagopyrum > Fagopyrum esculentum. The sequence goes on along the minus strand of BSUD01000003.1, from coordinate 97,473,532 downwards.
CGTTGCCGGGGACTAGGTCTAAATTGAGTCATTTTTGTGATTGTTTATAGTGTAGATCTTTCTTGTTGCTTTTGATCTCGTTTGGTTTGTGTCTTTGCTTTTTAGGACATCTCTCACTCTTTAGGTGTATGTGAAGATCTCGTGGCAAGGATTTAGCTCCATTCGATCCCGAACAGGAGAAAACCCTTAGATCTAGATCCAAGAGCATTAGAAAGGGAAAAGAGATGGCTGGAAGAGATCTCCAAGCTGAGTTGGATGAGGCTTTAGAGCAAATTAGGCTAAGAGATGAGCTCTTGGAGAATGAAAGGAGACTTGCCAATGAGAGGCAAGAAGCAACTAGGAGGGAGATTGAAGAGATTAGGCAAGCTCTTGTGCAAAGAGAGCTTAATCGTCAACAACCTCCACCTCCACCACAACCGCAACCGGCGGTTAATATTTGGGTTGTGCCCATTGCTATTGAAGAGCCACAAACGTTAGGGCAACGTATGGATCCGGCACAAAGAGCACACCGTCCGGGTTTGAACTTAGGAGATCCCGCAGCCCATGATTACGAGCTCCACCCTCAAGTTCTACAAATGATCCGGCATAATCAATTTGGAGGGATGGAAGGAGAGTCTCCCCATCAACACTTGATGAACTATGAGATCTTTATGGAGACTCTTAGACCGCCTAGATTGGAGAGCAACAACCATAAGCTTAGGGCTTTCTCCTTCTCACTTAAGGATAAAGCCTTGGCTTGGTATCAATCTATTCCACAAGGGCGAGTGAGTACTTGGGAGGAGATGACAACCGAGTTTTTGACTAAGTTCTTCCCACCTTCCAAGACTACCGAGCTAAGAGGGAAGATCAATGCCTTTGTGATGAAGGATAGAGAAAGCCTATTCAAGTCTTGGGAGAGGTTCAAAGACCTTCTCCTAGATTGTCCACACCATGGTATACCAAAAATTGAGCTATTGGAGATCTACTTCAAAGGACTTGATGAAGATAGCCAATTCAAGCTTCAATCACTTTCCGGTGGGACTTTCATGGAAAAGAATGTGGATGAAGCTTGGGAGTTTGTAGAGAAACAAGCTTTGGTGATTGAGAAGTACTCCCATAGGAAGAGTGATGGGAGGAAAGCGGGAGCATATGAGGTGAGTGAAGTCACCATGAGTAACTTCAAGCTTGATGCAATCAACAATGAGCTTAAGTCTTTGAGGGAGTTGTGTGCTACAACATTGAAGAGTCAAGCATGCCCTCAAGTGCAAGTGCAAGCAAACTTGTCTTCCAAGGAGGAAGATGTGAACTACATAGGAAGGGGCAACTACAACAACTATCAAGGCCCAAGGAACTTCAACAACAACCGGCAATTCAACAATTACCGACCTAACCACAACCATCCCGGGTTTTCCTATTCTAACCCGGATGGAGCCTTGAACCCTCCCGCTTCCACAAGCGTAGCTCCACCACCAAAGGCTTCACAAGAACTGCCACCTGGATTTACTCAACCTCCAAAGGATAGAACCGAGATGATGTTTGAGCAATTGCTTGGAAGGTTGGGTGGTCTTGAGAGCACGGTGACTTCCATTTCTAAAGCTCAAAAGGTGTTGGAAGCACAAGTGTTCCAAAAGGCGGGTGAAGCTCATAGAGATCCGGGAAAGCTTCCCGGAAGAACCGAAGATAACCCAAGAGGCCAAGTGTTGGCTATTACAAAAAGGTGTGGGCTGAGCATGAAGGATCCCTTACATAAGGGAAATGACAAGGGGAAGCAAGTGGTGATAGAAGAAGAGCCATTGCATGAAGATGGAGGAAAGAGCAAGGATGATGAGCCATCATATGTGGCACCACCTCCATACAAGCCACCACTACCATTCCCACAATCACGAGCAAGAGCTCGTTTGGACAAATACTTCGGTAAATTCCTTGAACTTATGTCTAAATTGCATATTAACATTCCGTTCATGGATGCTATTCTAGGTATGCCGGCATATGGAAAATTCTTGAAGGAAATACTCTCCAACAAGAGGAAGTTGGAGGAGTATGGAGAAGTGAGGATGACGAGGAGGTCCTCGGAGTTGATTCAAACTATGAAGGAGGAGATGCCTCCTAAGCTAAGAGATCCGGGATCTTTTTGCGTGCCAATTGGAGTGGGATAAGTGAAGTATGACGCCTTATGTGATCTTGGGGCAAGTGTAAGCATCATCCCGCTTGCACTTTGCAACAAGGTTGGGCTAGGAGAGCCAAAGCCGGTCAAGATGACCCTTTACATGGCGGACCGTTCAATCACTCACCCGGTTGGAATCTTGGAAGACATACCGGTGCAACTAGGGAAGTTCTATGTGCCCATAGACTTCGTTGTTTTGGACATCCCGGCGGACTACCCGGTTGCTATCATCTTGGGGAGACCTTTCCTAGCTACTTCCGGATGTTTGGTGGATTGCAAAAATGGAATTCTCTCTTTCAACATTGGAGAAGAGAACATGAAGTTTAATTTGTCCACAATGGTGAAGGGGCCAGCCCTAGGTGAAGATGTCTTCAACATTGTTGAGAAAGAGGAGTCTAGAGAGGTTGTGAGCTCAATCTTGCTCAAGGATCCACTTGAGAAGGTTCTTAGCTCAAGTTTGATGGAGGAAGGAGTTGAGGAGAGTAGCAATGAAGTGATCAAGGCCTTGAATGCATTAGATGAGCTACCAAGTGTTGGATTTGAAGTACTAGAGAAAGAGAGAAATACCTGTAGAAAAATCGGACAGAGGGTGCAAAAATCGGCCGATTTTTGCATAAATCTTGAATTGTCATCCGATTTTGCAAATGAAAAAACTGAAATCGACCCCCAGATCGTCCAATTTTCTTCACAGAGAATTGATTTTCCTGAGTCTTTTGAGCATCATCCAAGTGTTTGTGAGCAATCATCAAGGGACTTAGGTGAGGCTGCCATGGCTTTGGAATCATCTCAACCTACATTGTATGGATCATCTCCAACCGATAAAGGTCCTCCAAAACTTGATCTAAAACCTCTTCCTTCTCATTTAAAGTATGCTTTCCTTGGTTCAAATTCTACTTTTCCGGTGATTGTGAATGCATCTTTGAATGATGATGAGCTTAATAAATTATTGACTGAATTGAAATTGCATAGAAAGGCAATAGGATACACCATTGATGACCTTGTTGGCATTAAGCCCTCTTTGTGCATGCATAAGATATTGATGGAAGATGACCATAAACCCTCTATTGAACATCAAAGAAGATTGAATCCTATAATGAAAGAGGTAGTCAAGAAAGAGATCATTAAGTTGCTAGATGCGGGAATCATCTACCCGATTTCAGATAGTAAATGGGTTAGCCCCGTTCATGTGGTTCCTAAGAAGGGTGGTATGACCGTAGTAACCAATGAGAATAATGAACTAATCCCTACTACAACGGTTACGGGATGGAGGATGTGTATAGACTATAGGAAACTAAACGTGGCCTCTAGGAAAGATCACTTCCCTCTTCCTTTCATTGACCAAATGCTAGAAAGATTAGCTCAACATTCCCATTTTTGTTACTTAGATGGCTATAGTGGATTCTTCCAAATCCCTATCCACCCCGATGACCAAGAGAAAACAACATTTACATGTCCTTGGGGTACATTTGCATATAGGAGAATGCCATTTGGGTTGTGTAATGCACCCGCCACCTTTCAAAGGTGTATGATGGCTATCTTTTCTGAATATATTGAAAACATCATGGAAGTGTTTATGGATGATTTCTCTATTTATGGATCTTCATTTGATGATTATTTAGCTATCTTGTCTTTGGTGCTTAAGAGATGTGAGGAGACAAATCTTGTCTTGAATTGGGAGAAATGCCACTTCATGGTAAGTGAAGGCATTGTGTTGGGACACTTGGTGTCCAACCATGGCATTGAGGTTGATAGGGCCAAGATAGAGACGATAGAGAAGTTGCCACCACCTACGTCGGTGAAGGGGGTAAGGAGTTTTCTAGGGCATGCCGGTTTTTACCGGAGATTCATTAAAGATTTCTCTAATATTTCTAAGCCTCTTACTAACCTATTAATGAAAGATGTTGAGTTTGTTTTCTCTAAGGATTGCCTTGAGGCTTTTTGTAGGTTGAAGGATGCTTTGATCACCGCCTCCATCATGCAACCTCCGGATTGGAGCTTACCATTTGAAGTGATGTGTGATGCAAGTGATGTAGCCGTTGGGGCTGCTTTAGGACAAAAGAAAGATGGGCGTACACACGCCATCTATTATGCTAGCAAGACGCTAGATGATGCCCAACTTAACTATGCCACAACCGAGAAGGAGTTGCTAGCGGTGGTGTATGCCTTTGAGAAGTTCCGGTCATATCTTGTTGGAGAAAAGGTCATTGTGTACACGGATCACGCTGCGATCCGTTACCTCCTCACAAAGAAAGATGCCAAGCCTCGCCTTATTCGGTGGATTCTTCTTCTTTAAGAGTTTGACTTGGAAATCCGGGCTAAGAAAGGGTCCGAAAATTCTGTGGTGGATCACCTTAGTAGACTCCCACCATTGGAGCTTGAGAGAGACGATATCCTGATTGATGACTCATTCCGGGATGAGCAATTGCAAATGGTAGAGGAGTGCTTGTTTCAAGTGTCAAGGGGTAATGAGCCATGGTATGCCGATATTGTGAACTACCTTGTGTGTGAGGAGGTACCACCCGGTTTGTCATATGCCCAAAGGAAGAATTTCTTCAAGGATGTGAGGCATTACTATTGGAGTGAACCGCTTTTGTTCAAGAGAGGGCCGGATGGAGTCTTTAGGAGGTGCATTCCGGAGGATGAGATGGAGAGTGTGATCCGCCATTGTCACTCCTTGCCATGTGGAGGCCATGCTAGCTCACACAAGACGTGTGCAAAGGTATTGCAATCCGGTTTTCATTGGCCTAACTTGTTTAGGGATGTGCAGAATTTTGTAGTGGCATGTGATGCTTGCCAAAGGACGGGCAACATCTCAAGGAGGAATGAGATGCCCTTGAACAACATACAAGAGGTGGAGATATTTGATGTTTGGGGTGTGGACTTCATGGAACCATTCCCTTCTTCATGTGGCAACCTCTACATCCTATTGGCGGTGGACTATGTGTCGAGATGGGTGGAAGCAATCGCTTCTCCCACAAATGATGCCAAGGTTGTGGTGCGGTTCTTCAACCGAGTGATCTTTCCTAGGTTTGGGACACCGAGGGTGATCATAAGTGATGGAGGAAAGCACTTCACTAATAGGAACTTTGGGTCACTTTTGGCTAAGTATGGGGTGACTCATAAGGTAGAAACACCTTACCATCCCCAAATTAGTGGCCAAGTGGAGATCTCCAACCGGGAGATAAAAGAGATACTTGAGAAGACGGTTTCTAGAACAAGAAAGGATTGGGCTATGAAGCTCGATGATGCTTTATGGGCTTATAGAACCGCTTTCAAGACACCGATTGGCACCACTCCCTACAAGCTAGTTTATGGCAAGTCTTGCCACCTTCCGATGGAGATGGAGCATAGGGCATATTGGGCCATAAGGTGGCTGAATTTTGACCTCAAGGAGGCCGGTGAGAAGAGGTTTCTAGACATGAACGCTCTTGAAGAGATCCGGTTGGATGCTTATGAAAATGCCCGGATTTACAAGGAGAGGACCAAGCGTTGGCATGACAAGCGTCTCATCCCAAAGGAGTTAAGTGAGGGTGACTTAGTGCTCCTCTTCAACTCAAGGTTGCGGCTCTTCCCCGGAAAGCTCAAGTCAAGATGGACGGGTCCCTATGTTGTGAGGAAGGTCTTTCCTCATGGAGCGGTGGAGATAGGAGGAGATCATTGTGGTAACTTTAAGGTGAATGGGCACCGTTTGAAGAAGTACATCCCGGAAGCCCCGGTGGAAGTGATTGCCCCACTTCACCTTGAGTGAAACGCTCCTGAATTTGGTCAAGCTAATGACCTTAAAGAAGCGCTTAATGGGAGGCAACCCATTGGTACATATTTTTCCCTTTTATTTTTCTTGTTTTTGTTTGATCTTGCTCTTGGTGTGCTTTGTTTTTCTTTTGTGTTTTTGGGTGCTAGATCTTGTTGATTGTCATGTGTGATGAGACGTTGGAGGTCATGTGTAAACCTCATGGAACTGCTGAAGGTACAAGATCCGAGTACATGGATGAGGAAGAAAGCACCTAGGAAAATCGGACTGATCTTGCACAAAATCGGCCGATTTTCCTGGGTAGATGGTCCGATTTTTCCTTCTGTCAAGGAAAGTGACGATCTCCAATCAAGAATGGGTGGAGCGGACGTGGAACTTGGACGGATTGCCGTGCCAAGCGCGGGTTCCGACACCATAATGAACATTAAGAGCTCTCTACCATCCTTGATCGATCATCCACCATCATCATTCGATGTGAACCGAAATACCAAAGCATCACCAATTTTACATTGTGAGGACTCTCTTTCACTTCTTTATTTAGTTTGCACATTGGGGACAATGTGTTTCTAAGTATGGGGTGGGGTTTTCATGATCACTTGCATGATTAACATCTAGGATAGTTTAATATTGTCACATGTTTCATTATGTCTTGCATTGTACATATATATTTCGAAAATCCAAAAAAAATCAGAAAATTTTAAAAAAAAATTGTAGTGCTTCTAAGCTTGGGAATGACCCTTGAGATGAAATTGTCTTGTGAATTGATTATGGATAGCCTTATGTGTTGAATTGATGTATGCATATGTGGACTTGAAGTACTTATCTTGAATCCCATGTGTGAATTGTGATCATGAATGCTTGCCTTGATTGGATTGAGGACTGATAGTCGAAATTACATGCTAGTTCTTGCACATCATTTAGGAGTGATTAAGGCAATTCATCTTTCTCTACTTCTCATCTTGATCATGTTGTTTAAGCACCTCAATTGATATAAAATTTGACCTCTTTTGACCCATCCGGGAATAGGAACATGCTAGTGTGTTGAGTGTGTGAAAAGAGAGTGTGGGGTGAAGTTGTGAATGAAAGAATGTCGTGAATGAAGTGCTGAATTTGTTGTGAAAGTGTCGACAAAAATATAGGTTTGGGGACGTTGGTTTAAATGACGAGTAACTCGGCACCATTCACATAATCGGGTGTTGTGCCTTGCCAAAGTGAAATAAACCGATAGTCCTAACGAGCTTTGGTATGTGTGCCCGGTGTGGATGCACCTCGAAAAATAAAAAAACCCGAGGACGGCTAATCACCAAGGTTTCGGCTTTTGTACACCAATGCCATTGTCTAAAAAATAAGTGAAATAGAAAAGAAAACAAAGAAAAGATGGAGAAAATTATACACTTGTTGGGAAGTTGAGCAAAAACGAAATTGTGGAGTTAGTTCCTTTCCCGGATTAGCATCACATGACCTGAAAATTCCCACCTAATCACAATCGTTTCTTAGCTTCTTCTTTCCTAAGTCCTTTTGACCTAAATGCATGTGTGTAAGACTTAGTGATCTAGATTGGACATACTCATGATCATCTTGACTTCTTCATTTTCACCTCTCATGCATGCTTTCTAGTTAAGTATAATTGTCTTTCCATGCCTTCATTCATTTGATGCATGATTGCTTGTCCATTGCTATGTAACATGACTATGAAGGTGATCCAATGTTAGAAGCACAATTCCAAAAAGATTTTGTTGTTTTTCTGCATGCATAAATCATGTCATCTCTTACTCTATAGTTGGGTCTTGCTCGGGGACGAGCAAATGTTAAGTATGGGGTAACTTGATTACGTGATTTATGACGTTAGTGTAGGCATTCATTTAGATAGTTTTTCCCGTTATTCATGCACGGTTTGGCATTAGTTCACGACGTTTACACTTATTTCGTGCATATTTCTAGAAAAGACGTCTACACGAGCTTTTGTCGGTTTTGTAGGTATTTCGGGGATCTTTTGGACATTAATCGATACAATCGAGGGTCAAGCCTCATGGTGGTACACATCCAAGGCTTTGAAGGAACATAATTGGAGCAATGAAGGACACAAGGACCCTTATTGGTGCAAGCAATGGAGCAACTCATGGCTAGAGGATCATAACAAGCCTCTGTTGAAGAAAATCAGACCAGCACTCAGGAAAATCGGCCGATTTATTTGACTGGGTCGATTTTCTTGCCTTTGACAGCTTAATCCACGTGTCCCACGATCTCTTTGTCCGGCCTTGCTCTTGATGGAGAATATAAGTGGTCCTGCAAGCTGTTGCTAAGGCATATCTCTCCCACAATTCCTCCCACATTCTCTCACACACACCTCATTCCAATTGGAGGATAGGCTTGGAGAAGAAGAAAAACTCTCTCATTTTGGGGAAAGAAGAAGAACACAAAACTTAGAGTGAAAGTGAGTTTTTGAGTGATTTTGAGTGATTTTTAGAGACTTTGATTGAAGAACGTTTGGAAGGATTGTTAGGAACGTTTTGGAACTTCTTTTGAAGGATTGTAAGTCTTGTTTAAACTATATTCAGCTGAGATTTATTGTTTTACTTGTTTATCTTTCATCATCTACCTATGAAAACCATGTATGCTTTTGTGATGATTTTGGATCTTAAAATGCATGTTATTGGCTAGTTTATTGTGATTCTGGAGTGATGGATTGATGGTTATGACCTGGGTGATGATAGAATGGACTTGTATGTTAGTTTAGGATGATTCGTATGCATGTCAGCATGAAATATTGTGATATTTTGGGCACGTTTTCTAGATGTATTTCATCCATATTGGTGTTCATTGATAAAGCATTGAAGCAATTGTGAGCTAGTTTATCTATATTGTCGATATAGAGGTCTACATAAGCTTTGTGTTGATTGTAGGCGAATAAGAGCTAAAACCAAACGAATTAAGAGAGAATGGAGATGGATTGAGCACATCCAAGGATTGAGGACACCACAAAGAAGCTAAGGAAGATGCTAGGATGAAGAATGGAACAAAACAAAGGGAATTACGAGCAACCTATGCTTCCACGCTCTAAAATACGGCCGTAATGAAGTCCACGCTCTAAACCAAGGCCGTGGAACTTGGCAACATGAGCGTGGAGCATTCCAGAGAGTTACATGGTATAAAGTACGGCCGTGGAAGTTGTGAAGAACTGTAATGAAGTCCACGCTCTAAACCACGGGCGTGGAACCCTCTATGACCGTGATTTAGGCGATCTTTTGACGTACTAATTAAAGCCACGATCTTTTACACAATGGGCTGGGAGGTTACTTTTATCCTTCCCAATAAAAGGAGTAGAGGAGGGAGAAATCGAGGACCGCTCTTAGACCTCGCTTACACCCTCGCATAGAGCATCATCGCTTGGAGCTTCGCTTCCGCGCATTGAGGGTATCATTGGACGTACGGAGATTACGTCTTTTGTCCTTAGGTTTGATTAGAAGACGGATTGACATCCCGTTCTTCGTTCTTATCAAGGATTGTGATTTGTTTGTGTTATTCAAAATCTGATATACATCATTACCTTTGTTTGTGGATTTGAGATTGATTTGAAGTTTATTGAAGGTTTTCGAAGGTTTTCATCTTTCATTCTTCTAAATCTTGAATTTTATATCATAATGACTATTGTTGGCTAAAACCCTTTATCAATTCTAAGGTGAAGGGTTGATAGTTGTGGCTTAGATGATGATAGATCGATCGTAAACAGATTGGACCCTGAGAGTTAGAGAGACTTCGCCGACGAGTCAAAATCACGTTGTGTTCTTGAGTTCCACGGCCGTGGAATCTCAAGATTCACCCATAATTTTCCCTATTTTACGAACCTTGCTTTTACTTTAACCCAAAGTTAAAGATTTGCTTTAAGTTAGTCTTGACTTGCCTTTTCTAGGTAGTAGTGAAGCTTCAACAACCTCTACTTCGATTTCGAGTGTCACAACCTTAATCGGTTTAGTTAGTCTTGATCCTTGGATTACAAGTTTTGGGTATTTGATATTAATTTTTGTCTTTAGATCCTTTCTATACTGAAGCCTCAACAACCTTTATAGAGAGTATTTCTAGATAAGTCATATAAAGCCTTCGAACTTCACCGTACATTGCTTTGCCTTAGTATACCTTTGCAACTCTTAACTCTGTCCTTAGTTCCTTAGTATATCTTGAATCGATTGCCACAATTGGATACCTGGATCTTTAGGGTTCTTGTTTTCCCAATATATTTGCAAAGCTCATACATTTACTTGCTTGACGATTTATAACTGGATTTAACCCCCCAAATCCCTGTGTTCGATACTCTGGAATTCTTGCTTAACTACGTCGATCCGTACACTGCGGGTTCGCTTGCTTGATTCTAGTTTTATAAATTTAAGACTTATTTGCATGCACGCTAAGTGGCGAACAAGTTTTTGGCGCTGTTGCCGGGGATTTGGTCTAGGCCGAATTCGGTTATTGGTTGTCAAACTTGGGAGCTCTTCCCTTGTTATTTGATATCTCTTTCGAGTGTATGCAGGTCTAGGAACAACGAAGACCTCTTACCTCTCGATCAAGAGCTTGAGAGGACTTTGAGGAAGAAGCTCAAGGAAAGAAAGATGGCTGAAGAAAGAGAACGCGATTACCAAACGGAGTTAGCGGAATCCGAAGCTCAACTTCGATGGAGCGAGAAAACTCGCAAGGAAGAATCGGAATGTCATCAAACGAAGGTTGATGATCTAACGGACATGATGTTTCAAATGAGGCTGGAAATAAACGACCTCAAGAAGAAAAAGAGAAGAAGGAAACCGGGAAGATCGGTTAGAACCAACTCATCCAATGAGGATAGCGACTCTTCCATGCCACCACTAGAGGACATTGATCCAACGATCAATGTGAACCCATTCGTTCCACGAGCGGCCGCCAATCGCCGTGCCCCAGCTGGAGGTGCGAGAGTCGATCGTATAGATGAGGAGCACAGAACTCTTGGCCAAAGGATGGATCCTACTCAGCAACCACGCCGTTTGGGTGTGAACTTTGATGCTGATGATGCACAAGGGTTTAGCTTCAACCCGCAAGTTATTACCATTGTCCGCCAAAATCAAGGGAACAAGCGCTGAATCTCCACATCAACATCTACAAAATTTTAAGATCATGATGGAGACAATGAAGCCAAAGAATGCAACTACCAACAGCTATAAACTCAAGCCTTTCTTTTTCTCCTTGAAAGGGAAAGCATTATCTTGGTATCAAGCTCTTCCAAGTGGGAAACTCGACACATGGGAGGATCTTTCTTCGGAATTCCTCACTAAGTTCTTTCCGCCATCCAAGACGGCGGAGTTGAGAGGTAAGATTAATGCATTTTCCATGAGATCTAACGAAAGTTTGTTTCAATCTTGGGAATGATTTCAGGATTTGCTATTGGATTGCCCACATCATGGCATATCCAAATTGGCGCTATTGGAGATATACTATAAGGGGCTGGATGTGGAGACACAATTCAAGCTCCAATCCCTTTTATGTGGTACATTCATGGACATGAGGGAAGATGACACTTGGGACTTCATTGAGAAGCAAGCGCGAGTCATTGAGAAGTATTCTCACCGGAAAGTAGAGGTGAATCATGTGGAACAAGGAGCAAAGCTATCACAAGCAGCTCAAACTCAAATCTTTTCTCTCAATACGGAGATTAAAGAGTTGAAGGAAGCCATCAAAACCAACTTTCCAAAGCAAAAGGAACAAGATGTAGGTTATTTGGGCAACAACAATAACCACAACGGGAATGATAATACAAATCGCAACAACCGGAACAATTAGAACAACAACAACAACAACAACCGGAACAACAATTGGAACAACAATAGGGGTTCAAACAACAACAATTGGCGTCCCAACCAACAAAATTCCGGTAATTCTTATTCCAATTCAGGAAATTCACTAACTCCACCTTCCTCTTCTTCCACTCCTTTGAAAAGCCAGGGGCAAACATCTAATGGTGGAAGTACTTCGGGGAAAGAGAAGCCCAATCCCATGTTGGAAACAATTTTGGGCAAGCTTCAAGGATTGGAGAGTCACATCATCAAGGTTGATGATCACATAACTAAGGTTGATAAAGCCCAAAAGGTTTTAGAGAACCAAATGTTTAGCCATGCGGAGGAAGTTCCTAGGAATCAAGGAAAACTTCCAGGAAAGACGGAGGATAACCCAAAGGGAAGGGTAATGGCAATCACAACTAGGAACGGAGTAACAACTACCGACCCGCAGCCTAAGTTTGTAGAAGTTCCAGCCGAAAAGGAGAAAGAAAAGGGGAAGGAGAAGGAAGATGTCTACATTCCTCCTCCACCTTTCAAACCTCCCCTACCATTCCCGCAATCTAGAGCAAGAGCGCGTCTAGACAAGCAATTCGGTAAGTTTATTGAACTCATGAGAAAACTACATATTAATATACCTTTCATTGATGCAATTGTAGGTATGCCAGCTTATGGAAAGTTCCTAAAAGATATCCTCCCTAACAAAAGAAAATTAGGGGATTTTGGAGAGGTCAAGATGAGTTCGGATTCATCGGATCTCATCAAGACAATGAAGGAGAAGATGCCCCCAAAACTGAAGGATCCGGGGTCATTTTGTATTCCCATAAGAGTGGGAGATGTCACATATGATGCATTATGTGATTTAGGAGCAAGCGTGAGTATCATTCCGCTTGCCTTATGCAAGAAGATCGGTTTAGGCGAACCTAAACCGGTAAAGATGACGTTATACATGGCGGATCGATCCATAACTCGTCCCATCGGTATAGTTGAAGACGTCCCGGTCAAGTTTGGTAAGTTCTATGTTCCTATAGACTTTGTTGTGCTTGGTATTCCTGCAGATAGTCCGGTCCCGATCATACTCGGAAGACCGTTTCTTGCAACATCCGGTTGCATAGTTGATTGTAAGAATGCTAGACTCGCCTTCGACATAGGAGAAGAAAAGGTACAGTTCGTTCTCTCTACTTTGGTGAAGGAACTAGTTTTCGATGAGGATATACTCAACCTCCATGACGAAGAGCTATCTAGAGAAGAGGTAAGTTCGATTCTCTTCAAAGACCCCTTACAAAAAGTTATTTCTATGAGCATTATGGATGTAGGGGAAGAAGAGGAATTTAATGAGGAAGTAGAAGCTTTAGAAAAGCAACAAGAAGTGTATGAAGAAGAATATGAGAAACTCTACGATGGGTCAGAAAACGTAAGAAATCACGGCCAGTCATGCTATTCCACGGCTGTGGAATCTACCAACATGACCATGATTTGCTATACAGAGGACTCCAGTAAGTTACACGGCCAAAACCACGTCCGTGGAACAAACAGAGGTCCCGTAATTGACTTCCACGCCCAAAACCACGGCCGTGGAGGGAATAGATTAGCCGTAATTTTGGGTGAATCTGAAGGAGATTGTATCCTCTCCACCACTTCTCTTGACTCTTCTCCAGCACCTTCTACATCCTTAGACACTTCTAAGGAAGCATCGGATACTCCTCAAGAGACATTAGAGACTCCGATAGTGATGGAATTGAAGCCACTTCCTACACATCTAAGGTACGCATTCTAGGACCTAATTCTACCTTTCCGGTAATTGTTAGTTCCAATTTGAGTATTGATGAACATAGTAAACTCATGGTTGTTCTTAAGAAACATAGGAAAGCCCTAGGGTATACTATAGAGGATCTAGTAGGAATCAAACCTTCACTATGCATGCATAAGATCCTAATGGAAGAAGACTTTAGAACTTCGCGACAACCACAAAGGCGGTTAAATCCGACCATGAAGGAGGTTGTTAAGAAGGAAATTCTTAAACTACTTGATGCAGGTATCATCTACCCTATCTCCAATAGCAAGTGGGTGAGTCCCGTACAGGTGGTTCCAAAGAAGGAGGAATGACGGTCATCACAAATAAAAACAATGAACTCATTCCCACACGAACCGTAACCGGATGGAGGATGTGCATAGACTACCGGAAGCTAAACAACGCAATGAGGAAGGATCACTTCCCACTACCCTTCATCGATCAAATGCTTGAGAGGTTAGCACAACACTCACATTTCTGTTATCTTGACGGTTATAGTGGTTTCTTTCACATCCCGATACACCCGTATGATCAAGAGAAGACCACGTTCACGTGCCCGTGGGGCACGTTTGCCTATAGGAGGATGCCGTTCGGGCTTTGCAACGCCCCAGCCACCTTTCAAAGGTGCATGATGGCCATCTTCTCTGAATATATAGGAGAAATTATGGAGGTTTTTATGGATGACTTCTCCGTTTATGGTTCCTCTTTTTACAATTGTCTTTCTAACCTTGCTCTTGTGTTACAAAGGTGTGAAGACACTAACCTAGTTCTTAATTGGGAGAAGTGTCAATTTATGGTGAAAGAGGGCATTGTATTAGGACATTTAATCTCTAGTAGAGGGATTGAGGTGGATAAAGCTAAGATAGAGACAATAGAAAAGCTTCCTCCCCCAACTTCGGTGAAAGGGATAAGAAGTTTTCTAGGACATGCTGGATTTTATAGGCGTTTCATAAAGGATTTTTCCAAGATATCAAAACCTCTCACTAATTTATTAATGAAGGATGCAGTTTTTGATTTCTCCCAGGAATGCTTAGATGCGTTTAATATGATTCGGGAAGCTCTAATATCAGCCCAAATTATTCAACCACCGGATTAGAATCTTCCCTTTGAGGTTATGTGTGACGCAAGTGACGTAGCTATAGGAGTTGTCCTTGGGCAAAAGAAGGAAGGACGAACCCACGCTATCTACTACGCTAGCAAGACGCTAGATGAAGCGCAACTCAACTACGCCACTACCGAAAAAGAAGTTTTAGCAATTAATTTATGCATTTGAAAAGTTTCGCTCTTATCTTGTAGGTGCTAAGGTGATTGTGTACAGGGATCATGCTGCGATCCGGTATTTGCTTGCGAAGAAGGATGTGAAACCAAGGCTGATTCGATGGATTCTTCTCCTACAAGAATTCGATCTAGAGATCCGTGACAAGAAGGGTTCGGAAAATTCTGTTGCGGATCATTTGAGTCGTCTACCACATCTAGAAGACGACCATCTACCTATAGATGACTCCTTTCCGGACGAGCATTTACACATCATAGAGGAGTGCATCGACGTGATCACAAAAGGTAATGAACCATGGTTTGCTGATTTTGTTAACTATTTGGTTTGCCAGGAATTACCACCCGGATTATCCTACGCACAAAGAAAGAAGTTCTTTAAGGATGTTCGAGAATACTTTTGGAACGAACCTCTCCTCTTTAAGAGAGGTCCGGACAGCATCATTCGGCGATGTGTACCGGAAGATGAGATGCAAGGTGTCATCCGTCATTGTCATTCACTACCTTGTGGAGGACACGCTAGTTCGAACAAGACTAGTGCTAAGGTATTGCAATCTGGATTCTTTAGGCCTACTTTGTTTAAAGATGTGCAAACCTTTGTTCCTGTTGCGATGCTTGTCAAAGAACAGGGAACATATCTAGGAGGAACGAAATGCCTCTTAACAACATCCAAGAGGTGGAGATCTTTGACGTTTGGGGAGTAGACTTCATGGGACCTCTCCCATCATCTTGTGGAAACCAATACATACTTTTAGCGGTGGATTATGTTTCGAGATGGGTTGAAGCAATTGCCTCTCCCACCAATGATGTCATGGTAGTGGTTAAGTTCTTTAACAAGACCATCTTCCCACGATTTGGGACACCACGGACTATCATTAGTGATGGAGGTTCTCACGTCATTGCCCGACGTTTTGAAGCTCTTTTAGCTAAGTATGGGGTGAATCACAAGATCGTCACCCCTTATCATCCACAAACTAGTGGACAAGTAGAGATCTCGAACCGGGAGATTAAAGGGATCCTAGAGAAGACGGTTTCTAGGAAAAGGAAGGATTGGTCTTTGAAGCTAGATGACTCATTATGGGCATACCGGACTGCAAATAAGACTCCCATCGGAACACCATACAACCTTGTGTATGGGAAGTCTTGTCACTTACCGGTAGAGTTGGAGCACAAGGCGTACTTGGCAATAAAGTGGTTGAACTTCAGCATGAAGGAAGCGGGAGAGAAGCGTCTCTTGGACCTCAATGAGCTTGAAGAACTTCGCTTGAACGCCTACGAAAACGCCAAGATCTATAAAGAAAGAGCGAAGTGTTGGCATGATAAGCATATGATCCCAAAGGACCTCAAAGAAGGAGATCAAGTTCTCCTCTTCAATTCAAGGCTTCTGTTACGCTAAGAAAGTATGCACGCAATAAGCCTTAAATTTATACTCGTTATATTTCTCCTAACTCCTAGCAAACCCGCAGTGTACGGGACGTTTTGTAGTTGGGATAGTATTCCGAGGTCGAACACAAAGACTGAGGTGAGATTGATTCGATTAGTGATTAAGTTTAGTGAAGATCTAGGTTAAGGAAAGAGAAGGAAATAAAGAAGTGAAAATCTCAATGTTTTTGGTGAGTTTTTAGGTGATCAATCAAGGATCGCAAGTCATGCGAGACAACAATCAACTAAGCTAACAAATCAACACAAACAAACAAACTAAACGCGAGATACGAGATCAAAGAGAGAAAAGCATATTCTAGGGGTTGAAAATTCCGGTTATGGCATAGGACTCAAGTTATCTAATCATTCCTTGGGTTAACTATGATATGTTGGGAGTGAGTGTTTCTAGATTGGGATCATTCACCGGGTAGGTCTCATGGTCCACTAGTCTGTACCTAAGGTCTCATCACCGGGTAAGTCTCAAAGAGCCTAAGGAATGGAATTCCACACAAACCGGATTGTCACCTAGAAATCTCACCCATCCTCACCGAGTAAGTCTCGGAAGGGGAAGTCCTAAATAACTATCCTAGCACACTTAGTCCAATGGCGGCTTATGAGGCTCACCACTACCTAGAGTTTATCATCTTTGAAATCTAAGAGTAAGAATCACCGGGTAGGTCTCTTCTAACACTTAGTTGCTAACACTAGGTCACCCTAGGATAGATTTAACTCAACAAACACTAGGATTTCAACATTCTAACAATCTAGAACTTAGATACATCAAATCAAACAAACCAGGCAAACCACGGGTTGTTCTACCCCTTCCACGGCCGTGGACTGGCAAGAACAAACCGTGGACTACAACAGCGACTTTGTTCAAGCAAATGAATCATCCAAGGGCAAATCTAAGTCCATTCTATCATAGTCCTAGCCATAACCATCCTTTCCTTACCCTAGAATCGCATCAATTTAGCCTACTACATACATCATCATAATCGAAATCATCAAACATAAAATCATAGCTTCCATTTGCAAGATAATGAATAGAAAGAGATGAACAAGTGAAACAAGTAAAACCAAGCTGAAAGTAAGATTGGAAAGACTCACAACCCTTCAAAAGAAGGTTTAATCGATTCTTACAACTCTAGAAATCGATTCCGAAAATCTTCACTACAAAACTTATCAAAGACTAGCAATGGTGTGTTCTTCTCTTCTTCTCCAATGGAGCCTTTTTCCAAGCTTCCTCTAGAGAAAACCTTCTTGTTGAGAGTCTATTGGAAAGTGTGGATTTTGATTGGATGATAGGGGATGTCGGAGATGCCTTCTCTCAGCCTTGCAGGACAACTTTTATACTACAACCTTGTTAGAGTTGGCCATTAGATCGTGGCACAACTGTCACAACCGTCTGGCAAAAACCACGGTTGGATTCCACGGCCGTGGATGTGCCAGTGACCGGGGTTTTGGTGCCTCAACTTGCTTTGGATCATTGAGTCACGATTTGGTGCATGCCTTGCACCAACAAGGTCCCATGGGTCTTCCTTAGCCTCTAACTTGCATCCTAATGAGTCCGAGGGTGTGTCATCTTGATGAACGATCCTCAAACGTATCGATTAAGCTCCTAAATCTCCTAAAATACCTACAAAGCAATGCAAAAGTCCGTGTAGACGTCTATCTCGACAAAATATGTGAAATTGAGTGCAAACGTCGTGAACTAGTGCTAAACTATGCATGAATGAGTGAAAAATCTATCTAAATGAGTGTCTAATCCTAAGTCATAAATCGTGTTATCAAAAATACCCCATACTTAAGGTTTGCTCGTCCCCGAGCAAATTCTCAACTATAGACTAAGAGATGACATGATTTATGCATGTAGAAAAATGGCAAAATCATTTTTTTAAGTTGTGCTTCTAATATTGGATCACCTTCATAGTCATGTTTCATGGCAATGGACGAGCGATCATGCACCAAACAAATGAAGGCACTGAAAGACAATTGTACTTAACTCGAAAGCATGCATGAAATTTAAAAGGCCAAGAAACGTTGTGATTAGGTGGGGATTTTTCTAGGCTATGTGATGCTAATCCGGGAATGGAACTAACTCCACAATTTTGTCCTTAATCAACTTCCCACAAGTGTATATTTTCTCCATCTTTTCTTTCTTTTATTTTTCTTTCACTTATTTTTGAGACAATGGCATTGGTGTACAAAAGTCGAAACCTTGGTGATTAGCCGTCCTCGGGTTTTTTCTATTTTTCGAGGTGCATCCACACCGGGCACACATACCAAAGCTCGTTAGGACTATTGGTTTATTTGACTTTGACAAGGCACAAACACCCGATTATTTGAATGGTGCCGAGTTACTCGTCATTTAAGCCAACGTCCCCAAACCTATATTTTTGTCTACACTTTCACAACAAATTCAGAATTTTATTCATGACATTCTTTCATCAACATCTTCACCCCACACTTGCTTTTCACACACATCAACACACTAACATGCTCCTATTCCCGGATGGGTCAAAAGAGGTCAAATTTATATCAATTGAGGTGCTCAAACATCATGATCAAGATGAGAAGTAGAGAAAGATGAATTGCCTCATTCATTCCTAGATGATGTGCAAGAACTAGCATGTAATTTCGACTTTCAATACTCAATCCAATCAAGGCAAACATCATGATCACAATCCATTCATGGGATTCAATATAAGTACTTCAAGTCCACACATGCATTCATCAATTTAACACATAAGGCCATCCATAGCCAATCCACATGACAAGATTCATTATTAGGGTCATATCCAAGCCTAGAAAGCACAAAATTTTTAAATTTTCTGATTTTTTGGATTTTTAGAAATATCTATGTACAATGCAAGACATGATGAAACATGTGACAATATTAAACTAGCCTAGATGCTAATCATGCAAAGGATCATGCAAACCCCACCCCATACTTAGAAACACATTGTCCCCAATGTGTAAATGAAGTAAAGAAGAGTGAAAGAGGGTTCTCACAATGTAAAAATGGTTTGCTTCGGTATTTGGAATTACTCAAGTGGATTGATGGTGGATGATCCTATCAACAATGGTAGAGAGCTCTAAGTGTTCATCAAGGCGTCGGGACCCGCGATAGGCACCGCTAGCCGTCCAAGTTCTGTGTCCGCTCCACTCATAATTGATGAGGGGTTCATCATCATCATCCATATTCCATGCAAGGTTTTCATGCCACCAAGACTCTAGCACACACACAAAGCACACCAAACGCACACAAAAACAGAAAAACCAAAAACAAAAACGAAAAAGAGAAAACGTTACCAATGGGTTGCCTCCCATCAAGCGCTTCTTTAAGGTCATTAGCTTGACCAAACTCGGGGGCGTTCTACTCAAGGTGAAGTGGGGCAATCATATCCGCCGGAGCCCCCGGGATATACTTCTTCAAACGATGCCCATTCGCCTTAAAATCTCCACAATGCTCCCCTCCTAACTCAATTGCTCCATGGGGAAAGATCTTCTTCACCACATAAGGCCCGGTCCACCTCGACTTTAGCTTTCCGGGGAAGAGCCGCAACCTTATGTTGAAGAGAAGGACAAGGTCGCCTTTACTCAACTCCTTCGGGATGAGGCGCTTATCATGCCAACGTTTGGTCCTCTCCTTGTAGATCCGGGCATTCTCATAAGCATCCAAACGGATCTCCTCAAGAGCATTCATATCAAGCAATCTCTTCTCACCGGCCTCCTTGAGGTCAAAATTTAGTCACTTAATGGCCCAATAAGCTCTATGCTCCATCTCTACCGGAAGGTGGCATGATTTGCCATAGACTAACTTGTAAGGAGTGGTGTCAGTCGGTGTCTTGAAAGCGGTTCTATATGCCCACAAGGCATCATCGAGCTTCATAGCCCAATCCTTTCTCGTCCTAGAGACCGTCTTCTCAAGAATTCCCTTTATCTCCCGGATCGAGATCTCCACTTGGCCACTAGTTTAGGGATGATAAGGTGTTGCCACCTTATGAGTCACCCCATACTTAGCCAAAAGTGCCCCAAAATTCCTATTAGTGAAGTGCTTCCCTCCATCGCTTATGATCACCCTTGGTGTTCCAAACCTAGGGAAGATCACTCGGTTGAAGAACCACACCACAACCTTGGCATCATTTGTAGAAGAAGCTATTGCCTCCACCCATCTTGAAACATAGTCAACCGCCAATAGGATGTAGAGGTTGCCACATGAAGAGGGGAATGATCCCATGAAGTCCACACCCCACACATCAAATATTTCCACTTCTTGTATGTTGTTCAAGGGCATCTCATTCCTCCTTGAGATGTTGCCCGTCCTTTGGCAAGCATCACAAGCTACCACGAAGTTTTGCACATCCTTGAACAAACTTGGTCAAAAGAAGCCCGATTGCAACACCTTCGCACATTTATTGTGTGAGCTAGCATGCCCTCCACATGGCAAGGAATGACAATGGCGGATCACACTCTCCACCTCATCCTCCGGTATGCATCTTCTGAAGACTCCATTCGGCCCTCTCTTAAACAAAAGTGGTTCACTCCAATAGTAATGCCTCACATATTTGAAGAACTTCTTCCTTTGGGCGTAGGACAAACCTGGAGGCACTTCCTCACACACAAGATAGTTCACAATGTCGGCATACCATGGCTCACTTCCTCTAGACACTTGGAACAAGTACTCCTCCACCATTTGCAATTGCTCATCCCGGAATGAGTCATCAATCGGGATGTCATCTCTCTCAAGCTCCAATGGTGGGAATCTACTAAGGTGATCCGCCACAGAATTTTCGGACCCCTTCTTGTCCCGGATTTCCAAATCAAACTCTTGAAGAAGAAGGATCCACCGAATCAACCTAGGCTTGGCATCCTTCTTTGTAAGGAGATAACGGATCGCAGCATGATCCGTATACACAATGACCTTCGCTCCAACAAGATATGAGCGGAACATCTCAAATGCATACACAACCGCTAGTAACTCTTTCTCGGTGGTAGCATAATTCAGTTGGGCATCACCTAGCATCTTGCTAGCATAATAAATGGCATGTGTGTGCCCATCTTTCTTTTGCCCCAAAACAGCCCCAACGGCTACATCACTTGCATCACACATGATCTCAAACGGTAGACTCCAATCCGGATGTTGCATGATAGGTGCGGAGATCAAAGCATTCTTTAACCTACAAAAAGCTTCAAGGCAATCCTTGGAGAAAACAAACTCAACATCTTTCATTAGTAGGTTAGTAAGAGGCTTAGAAATTTTAGAGAAGTCTTTAATAAACCTCCGGTAAAAACCGGCATGCCCTAAGAAACTCCTTACCCCCTTCACCGAGGTAGGTGGTGGCAACTTCTCTATCGTTTCAATCTTGGCCCTATCAACCTCAATGCCACGGTTGGACACCAAGTGTCCCAACACAATGCCTTCACTTACCATGAAGTGGCATTTTTTCCAATTCAAGACAAGATTTGTCTCCTCACATCTTTTCAATACCAAAGACAAATTAGCTACACAATCATCAAAGGAAGATCCATAAACAGAAAAATCATCCATAAATACTTCCATGATGTTTTCAATGTATTCCGAAAAGATAGCCATCATACACCTTTAGAAGGTGGCGGGTGCATTACACAACCCAAATGGCATTCTCCTATATGCAAAAGTACCCCATGGACATGTAAATGTGGTTTTCTCTTGGTCATCGGGGTGGATAGGGATTTGGAAAAATCCACTATAGCCATCTAAGTAGCAAAAGTGAGAATGTTGAGCTAACCTTTCTAGCATTTGGTCAATGAAAGGAAGGGGGAAGTGATCTTTCCTAGAGGCCATGTTCAATTTCCTATAGTCAATACACATCCTCCATCCCGTAACTGTCCTAGTTGGGATTAGTTCATTGTTCTCATTGGTCACTACGGTCATCCCACCCTTCTTAGGAACTACATGCACGGGACTAACCCACTTACTATCCGAAATAGGGTAGATGATTCCCGCGTCTAGTAACTTAATGATCTCTTTCTTGACTACCTCTTTCATTATAGGATTCAATCTTCTTTGATGTTCAATAGAGGGTTTATGGTTATCTTCCATCAATATCTTATGCATGCACAAAGAGGGCTTAATGCCAAAAAGGTCATCAATAGTATAGCCAATGGCTTTCCTATGCAATCTTAGCTCATGCAACAACTTAGCAAGTTCATCATCATTCAAGCATGCATTCACAATCACCGGATACGTAGAGTTATCACCAAGAAAAGCATACTTCAAATGAGAGGGGAGGGGCTTAAGTTCAAGTTTAGGAGGACCTTTATCGAGTGGAGACGATCCAAATAACGTTGGTTGAGATGAATCCAAAGCAAATGAAGGCTCTCCAAGGCTCCTTGAAGCTTGATCATCAACAAGGGCTGCTTTTGGAGAAACCACGGGTGGCTCCACGGATCCTGGCACATCCACGGCCGTGGACCTTGCTAAGCTTGCTCTTCGGAGTTTTCCAGAGAGTTCCACGGCCGTGGAACACCCTCCAAGACCGTGGTTCCTACAGGTACTTAGTATGCTCTCGTGAACATCAATTTCAGCTCTTGTCTCCTTTTCTAATGCTTCCAAGGCCTTGATTTCTTCATTGCAAGCCTCCTCAACACCTTCCTCCATCAAACTTAAGCTAAGAACCTTCTCCAAGGGGTCCTTGATCAAGATCGAGCTCACGACTTCTCTAGACTCCTCTTGCTCGACAATGTTGAATACATCTTCATCAAGGGTTGGCCCTTTCATCATTGTGGACAGCTTGAACTTGATATTCTCTTCTCCAATGTTGAAGGAGAGAATTCCGTTCTTACAATCTACCAAGCATCCGGAAGTGCCTAGGAAAGGTCTCCCTAAGATGATGGGAACCGGATAATCCGCCGGGATGTCCAATACAACAAAATTAATCGGCACATAGAACTTCCCTAGTTGCACCGGAATGTCCTCCAAGATTCCAACCGGGTGAGTGATCGAACGGTCCGCCATGTAGAGGGTCATCTTGACCGGTTTTAGCTCTCCTAGCCCAACCTTGTTGCATAGTGCAACCGGTATGATGCTTACGCTTTCCCCAAGATCACAAAGGGCTTCATACTTCACTTCTCCCACTTCGATTGGCACACAAAAGGATCCCGGATCTCTTAGCTTAGGAGGCATTTCCTCCTTCATGGTTTGGATCAATTCCGAGGACCTCTTAGTCATCCTTACTTCCCCATACTCCTCCAACTTCCTTTTGTTGGAGAGTATTTCCTTCAAGAACTTGCCATATGCCGGCATACCTAAGATAGCATCCAATAACGGAATGTTTATATGCAATTTAGACATAAGTTCAAGGAATTTAACAAAGTGCTTGTCCAAGCGAGCTCTTGGTCGTGATTGTGGGAATGGTAGTGGTGGTTTGTATGGAGGCAGTGCCACATATGTTGGCTCAACATCCTTGCTCTTGCCTCCATCTTCTTGCAACATCTCTTCTTCTACCACTACTTGCTTTCCCTTAGCATTTTCCTTTGGCAAGGTATCCTTCATACTCAACCCACTCCTCGTTGTAATGGCCAACACTTGGCCTCTTGGGTTGTCTTCGGTTCTTCCGGGAAGCTTTCCCGGATCTCTATGAGCTTCACCCGCCTTTTGGAACACTTGTGCTTCCAACACCTTTTGAGCTTTAGAAATGGAAGTCACCATGCTCTCAAGACCACTCAACCTTCCAAGCAATTGTTCAAACATCATTTCGGTTCTATCCTTTGGAGGTTGAGTAAATCTGGGTGGAGGTTCTTGTGAAGCTTTTGGTGGTGGAGCTGCGCTTGTGGAAGCGGGAGGGTTCAAGGCTCCATCCGGGTTAGAATAGGAAAACCCGGGATGGTTATGGTTGGGCCGGTAATTGTTGAATTGCCGGTTGTTGTTGAAGTTCCTTGGGCCTTGATAGTTGTTGTAGTTGCCCCTTCCCATGTAGTTCACATCTACCTCCTTGGAAGATAAGTTTGCTTGCACTTGAGGGGTCGCTTGATTCTTCAAAGTTGTAGCACACAACTCCCTCAAAGACTTTAGCTCGTTGTTGATGGCGTCAAGCTTGAAATTGCTCATGGTGACTTCACTCACCTCATATGCTCCCGCCTTTCTCCCATCACTCTTCCTATGGGAGTATTTTTCAATCACTAAAGCTTGTTTCTCTACAAACTCCCAAGCTTCATCCACATGCTTTTCCATGAAAGTCCCAACGGAAAGAGATTGGAGCTTGAATTGGCTATCTTCATCAAGTCCCTTGAAGTAGATTTCTAATAGCTTAATTTTTGGTATACCATGGTGTGGACAATCTAGGAGAAGGTCTTTGAACCTCTCCCAAGACTTGAACAAACTCTCTCTATCCTTCATCACGAAGGCATTAATCTTTCCTCTTAATTCGGTAGTCTTGGAATGTGGGAAGAACTTAGTCAAAAACTCGGTTGTCATCTCATCCCAAGTACTAACTCGCCCTTGTGGAATAGATTGATACCAAGCTAAGGCTTTGTCCTTAAGAGAGAAGGAGAAAGCCCTAAGCTTATGGTTGTTGCTCTCCAATCTAGGCGGTCTAAGAGTCTCCATCAAGATCTCATAATTCATCAAGTGTTGATGAGGAGACTCTCCTTCCATCCCTCCAAATTGATTATGCCGGATCATTTGTAGAACTTGAGGGCGGAGCTCGTAATCATGGGCTGCGGGATCTCCTAAGTTCACACCCGGACGGTGTGCTCTTTGTGCCGGATCCATACGTTGCCCTAACATTTGTGGCTCTTCCATAGCAATGGGCACAACCCGAATGTTGACCGCCGGCTGCGGTTGTGGTGGAGGTGGAGGAGGTTGTTGACGGTTAAGCTCCCTTTGCACAAGAGCTTGCCTAATCTCCTCAATCTCCCTCCTAGTTGCCTCTTGCCTCTCATTGGCAAGTCTCCTTTCATTCTCCAAAGCTTCATCCCTTATCCTAATTTGCTCTAAAGCCTCATCCAACTCAGCTTGGAGATCTCTTCTGGCCATCTCTTTTCCCTTTCTAATGCTCTTGGATCTAGATCTAAGGGTTTTCTCCGGTTCGGGATCTAATGGAGTTAAATCCTTGCCACGAGATCTTCGCATACACCTAAAGAGTGAGAGATGTCCTGAAAAGCAAAGACACAAACCAAAAAGAGATCAAAAGCAACAAGAAAGACCTACACTATAAATAATCACAAAAAGACTCAATCTAGACCTAGTCCCCGGCAACGGCGCCAAAAACTTGTTACACTAAGAACGTGTGCACGCAATAAGCCTTAAATTTATACTCGTTATATTTCTCCTAACTCCTAGCGAACCCGCAGTGTACAGGACGTTTTGTAGTAGGGATAGTATTCTGAGGTCGAACACAAAGACTAAGGTGAGATTGATTCGATTAGTGATTAAGTTTAGTGAAGATCTAGGTTAAGGAAAGAGAAGGAAATAAAGAAGTGAAAATCTCAATGTTTTTGGTGAGTTTTTAGGTGATCAATCAAGGATCACAAGTCATGCGAGACAACAATCAACTAAGCTAACAAATCAACACAAACAAACAAACTAAACGCGAGATACGAGATCAAAGAGAGAAAAGCGGATTCTAGGGGTTGAAAATTCCGGTTATGGCATAGGACTCAAGTTATCTAATCATTCCTTGGGTTAGCTATGATATGTTGGGAGTGAGTGTTTCTAGATTGGGATCATTCACCGGGTAGGTCTCATGGTCCACTAGTCCGTACCTAAGGTCTCATCACCGGGTAAGTCTCAAAGAGCCTAAGGAATGGAATTCCACACAAACCGGATTGTCACCTAGAAATCTAACCCATCCTCACCGGGTAAGTCTCGGAAGGGGAAGTCCTAAACAACTGTCCTAGCACACTTAGTCCAATGGCGGCTTATGAGGCTCACCACTACCTAGAGTTTATCATCTTTGAAATCTAAGAGTACAAATCACCGGGTAGGTCTCTTCTAACACTTAGTTGCTAACACTAGGTCACCCTAGGATAGATAAAACTCAACAAACACTAGGATTTCAACATTCTAACAATCTAGAACTTAGATACATCAAATCAAACGAACCAGGCAAACCACGGGTTGTTCTACCCCTTCCACGGCCGTGGACTGGCAAGAACAAACCGTGGACTACAACAGCGACTTTGTTCAAGCAAATGAATCATCCAAGGGCAAATCTAAGTCCATCCTATCATAGTCCTAGCCATAACCATCCTTTCCTTACCCTAAAATCGCATCTATTTAGCCTACAACACATATCATCATAATCGAAATCATCAAACATAAAATCATAGCTTCCATTTGCAAGATAATGAAGAGAAAGAGATGAACAAGTGAAACAAGTAAAACCAAGCTGAAAGTAAGATTAGAAAGACTCACAACCCTTCAAAAGAAGGTTTAATCGATTCTTACAACTCTAGAAATCGATTCCGAAAATTTTCACTACAAAACTTATCAAAGAGTAGCAATGGTGTGTTCTTCTCTTCTTCTCCAATGGAGCCTTTTTCCAAGCTTCCTCTAGAGAAAATCTTCTTGTTGAGAGTCTATTGGAGAGTATGGATTTTGATTGGATGATAGGGGATGTCGGAGATGCCTTCTCTCAGCCTTGCATGACCACTTTTATACTACAACCTTGCTAGAGTTGGCCATGGGATCGTGGCACAGTTGTCACAACCGTCTGGCAAAACCCAAGGTTGGATTCCACGGCCGTGGATGTGCCAGTGACCGTGGTTTTGGTGCCTCAGCTTGCTTTGGATCATTGAGTCACGATTTGGTGCATGGCTTGCACCAACAAGGTCTCATGGGACTTCCTTAGCCTCTAGCTTGCATCCTAATGAGTCCGAGGGTGTGTCATCTTGATGAACGATCCTCAATCGTATCGATTAAGCTCCTAAATCTCCCAAAATACCTACAAAGCAATGCAAAAGTCCGTGTAGACGTCTATCTCGACAAAATACGTGAATTGAGTGCAAATGTCGTGAACTAGTGCTAAACCATGCATGAATGAGTGAAAAATCTATCTAAATGAATGTCTAATCCTAAGCCATAAATCGTGTTATCAAAAATACCCCATACTTAAGGTTTGCTCGTCTCCGAGCAAATCCTCAACTATAGACTAAGAGATGACATGATTTATGCATGCAGAAAAATGGCAAAATCTTTTTTTGAAGTTGTGCTTCTAATATTGGATCACCTTCATAGTCATGTTTCATGGCAATGGACGAGCGATCATGCACCAAACAAATGAAGGCACTGAAAGACAATTGTACTTAACTCGAAAGCATGCATGAAATGTAAAAATGAAGAAGTCAAGATGATCAAGAGCATATCCAATCTAGATTACTAAGTCTTACACACATGCAAATAGGTCATAAGGGCTTGTGAGATAAAAGGCCAAGAAACGTTGTGATTAGGTGGGGATTTTTCTAGGCTATGTGATGCTAATCCAGGAATAGAACTAACTCCAAAATTTTGTCCTTGATCAACTTCCCACAAGTGGATATTTTCTCCATCTTTTCTTTCTTTTCTTTTTCTTTCACTTATTTTTGAGACAATGGCATTGGTGTACAAAAGCCAAAACCTTGGTGATTAGCCGTCCTCGGGTTTTTTCTATTTTTCGAGCTGCATCCACACCGGGCACACATACCAAAGCTCGTTAGGACTATTGGTTTATTTGACTTTGACAAGGCACAAACACCCGATTATGTGAATGGTGCCGAGTTACTCGTCATTTAAACCAACGTCCCCAAACCTATATTTTTGTCTACACTTTCACAACAAATTCAGCATTTTATTCATGACATTCTTTCATCAACATCTTCACCCCACACTTGCTTTTCACACACATCAACACACTAACATGCTCCTATTCCCGGATGGGTCAAAAGAGGTCAAATTTATATCAATTGAGGTGCTCAAACATCATGATCAAGATGAGAAGTAGAGAAAGATGAATTGCCTCATTCATTCCTAGATGATGTGCAAGAACTAGCATGTAATTTCGACTTTCAATACTCAATCCAATCAAGGCAAACATCATGATCACAATCCATTCATGGGATTCAATATAAGTACTTCAAGTCCACACATGCATTCATCAATTTAACACATAAGGCCATCCATAGCCAATCCACATGACAAGATTCATCATTAGGGTCATATCCAAGCCTAGAAAGCACAAAATTTTTAAATTTTCTGATTTTTTTGGATTTTTAGAAATATCTATGTACAATGCAAGACATGATGAAACATGTGACAATATTAAACTATCCTAGATGCTAACCATGCAAAGGATCATGCAAACCCCACCCCATACTTAGAAACACATTGTCCCCAATGTGTAAATGAAGTAAAGAAGAGTGAAAGAGGGTTCTCACAATGTAAAATGGTTTGCTTCGGTATTTGGAATTACTCAAGTGGATTGATGGTGGATGATCCTATCAACAATGGTAGAGAGCTCTAAGTGTTCATCAAGGCGTCGGGACCCGCGCTAGGCACCGCTAGCCGTCCAAGTTCCGTGTCCGCTCCACCCATAATTGATGAGGGGTTCATCATCATCATCCATATTCCAAGCAAGGTTTTCATGCCACCAAGACTCTAGCACACACACAAAGCACACCAAACGCACACAAAAACAGAAAAACCAAAAACGAAAACGAAAAAGGGAAAACGTTACCAATGGGTTGCCTCCCATCAAGCGATTCTTTAAGGTCATTAGCTTGACTAAACTCGGGGGCGTTCTACTCAAGGTGAAGTGGGGCAATCATATCCGCCGGAGCCCCCGGGATATACTTCTTCAACCGGTGCCCATTCACCTTAAAATCTCCACAATGCTCCCCTCCTATCTCAATTGCTCCATGGGGAAAGATCTTCTTCACCACATAAGGCCCGGTCCACCTCGACTTTAGCTTTCCGGGGAAGAGCCGCAGCCTTGAGTTGAAGAGAAGGACAAGGTTGCCTTCACTCAACTCCTTCGGGATGAGGCGCTTATCATGCCAACGTTTGGTCCTCTCCTTGTAGATCCGGGCATTCTCATAAGCATCCAAACGGATCTCCTCAAGAGCATTAATATCAAGCAATCTCTTCTCACCGGCCTCCTTGAGGTCAAAATTTAGCCACTTAATGGCCGAATAAGCTCTATGCTCCATCTCTACCGGAAGGTGGCAAGATTTACCATAGACTAACTTGTAAGGTGTGGTGCCAATCGGTGTCTTGAAAACGGTTCTATATGCCCACAAGGCATCATCGAGCTTCATAGCCCAATCCTTTCTCGTCCTAGAGACCGTCTTCTCAAGAATTCCCTTTATCTCCCGGTTGGAGATCTCCACTTGGCCACTAGTTTGGGGATGGTAAGGTGTTGCCACCTTATGAGTCACCCCATACTTAGCCAAAAGTGCCCCAAAATTCCTATTAGTGAAGTGCTTCCCTCCATCGCTTATGATCACCCTTGGTGTTCCAAACCTAGGGAAGATCACTCGGTTGAAGAACCACACCACAACCTTGGCATCATTTGTAGGAGAAGCTATTGCCTCCACCCATCTTGAAACATAGTCAACCGCCAATAGGATGTAGAGGTTGCCACATGAAGAGGGGAATGGTCCCATGAAGTCCACACCCCACACATCAAATATTTCCACTTCTTGTATGTTGTTCAAGGGCATCTCATTCCTCCTTGAGATGTTGCCCGTCCTTTGGCAAGCATCACAAGCTACCACTAAGTTTTGCACATCCTTGAACAAACTTGGCCAAAAGAAGCCCGATTGCAACACCTTCGCACATGTCTTGTGTGAGCTAGCATGCCCTCCACATGGCAAGGAATGACAATGGTGGATCACACTCTCCACCTCATCCTCCGGTATGCATCTTCTGAAGACTCCATCCGGCCCTCTCTTGAACAAAAGTGGTTCACTCCAATAGTAATGCCTCATATCTTTGAAGAACTTCTTCCTTTGGGCGTATGACAAACCGGGAGGCACTTCCTCACACACAAGATAGTTCACAATATCGGCATACCATGGCTCACTTCCTCTAGACACTTGGAACAAGCACTCCTCCACCATTTGCAATTGCTCATCCCGGAATGAGTCATAAATCGGGATGTCATCTCTCTCAAGATCCAATGGTGGGAGTCTACTAAGGTGATCCGCCACAGAATTTTCGGACCCCTTCTTGTCCCGGATTTCCAAATCAAACTCTTGAAGAAGAAGGATCCACCGAATCAACCTAGGCTTGGCATCCTTTTTTTGGAAGGAGATGCCGGATCGCATCATGATCCGTATACACAATGACCTTCGCTTCAACAAGATATAAGAGGAACTTCTCAAATGCATACACAACCGCTAGTAACTCTTTCTCGGTGGTAGCATAATTGAGTTGGGCATCATCTAGCGTCTTGCTACCATAATAAATGGCATGTGTGCGCCCATCTTTCTTTTGCCCCAAAACAGCCCCAACGGCTACATCACTTGCATCACATATGATCTCAAACGGTAGACTCCAATCTGGAGGTTGCATGATAGGTGCGGAGATCAAAGCATTCTTTAACCTACAAAAAACTTCAAGGCAATCCTTGGAGAAAACAAACTCAACATTTTTCATTAGTAGGTTAGTAAGAGGCTTAGAAATTTTAGAGAAGTCTTTAATAAACCTCCGGTAAAAACCGGCATGCCCTAAGAAACTCCTTACCCCCTTCACCGAGGTAGGTGGTGGCAACTTCTCTATCGTTTCAATCTTGGCCCTATCAACCTCAATACCACGGTTGGACACCAAGTGTCCCAACACAATGCCTTCACTTACCATGAAGTGGCATTTTTTCCAATTCAAGACAAGATTTGTCTCCTCACATCTTTTTAATACCAAAGACAAATTAGCTAGGCAATCATCAAAGGAAGATCCATAAACAGAAAAATCATCCATAAATACTTTCATGATGTTTTCAATGTATTCCGAAAAGATAGCCATCATACACCTTTGGAAGGTGGCGGGTGCATTACACAACCCAAATGGCATTCTCCTATACGCAAAAGTACCCCATGGACATGTAAATGTGGTTTTCTCTTGGTCATCGGGGTGGATAGGGATTTAGAAGAATCCATTATAGCCATCTAAGTAGCAAAAGTGAGAATGTTGAGCTAACCTTTCTAGCATTTGGTCAATGAAAGGAAGGGGGAAGTGATCTTTCCTAGAGGCCATGTTCAATTTCCTATAGTCAATACACATCCTCCATCCCGTAACCGTCCTAGTTGGGATTAGTTCATTGTTCTCATTGGTCACTACGGTCATCCCACCCTTCTTAGGAACTACATGCATGGGACTAACCCACTTACTATCCGAAATAGGGTAGATGATTCCC
This sequence comes from Fagopyrum esculentum, assembly GCA_033239045.1. Lineage (NCBI taxonomy): Eukaryota > Viridiplantae > Streptophyta > Magnoliopsida > Caryophyllales > Polygonaceae > Fagopyrum > Fagopyrum esculentum. The sequence continues at coordinate 97,441,986 of BSUD01000003.1, read as the reverse complement.
GCATCTAGCAACTTAATGATCTCTTTCTTGACTACCTCTTTCATTATAGGATTCAATCTTCTTTGATGTTCAATAGAGGGTTTATGGTTATCTTCCATCAATATCTTATGCATGCACAAAGAGGGCTTAATGCCAACAAGGTCATCAATAGTATAGCCAATGGCTTTCCTATGCAATCTTAGCTCATGCAACAACTAAGCAAGTTCATCATCATTCAAGCATGCATTCACAATCACCGGATATGTGGAGTTATCCCCAAGAAAAGCATAATTCAAATGAGAGGGGAGGGGTTTAAGTTCAAGTTTAGGAGGACCTTTATCGAGTGGAGACGATCCAAATAATGTTGGTTGAGATGAATCCAAAGCAAATGAAGGCTCTCAAGGCTCCTTGAAGCTTGATCATCAACAAGGGCTGCTTCTGAAGAAACCACGGGTGGCTCCACGGATCCTGGCACATCCACGGCCATGGACCTTGCTAAGCTTGCTCTTCGGAGCTTTCCAGAGAGTTCCACGGCCGTGGAACACCCTCCACGACCGTGGTTCCTACAGGTACTTAGTATGCTCTCGTGAACTTCAATTTCAGCTCTTGTCTCCTTTTCTAATGCTTCCAAGGCCTTGATTTCTTCATTGCAAGCCTCCTCAATACCTTCCTCCATCAAACTTAAGCTAAGAACCTTCTCCAAGGGGTCCTTGATCAAGATCGAGCTCACGACTTCTCTAGACTCCTCTTGCTTGACAATGTTGAATACATCTTCAACAAGGGTTGGCCCTTTCATCATTGTGGACAGCTTAAACTTGATATTCTCTTCTCCAATGTTGAAGGAGAGAATTCCGTTCTTACAATCTACCAAGCATCCGGAAGTGCCTAGGAAAGGTCTCCCTAAGATGATGGGAACCGGATAATCCGCCGGCCAATACAAAAAAATCAATCGGCACATAGAACTTCCCTAGTTGCACCGGAATGTCCTCCAAGATTCCAACCGGGTGAGTGATCGAATGGTCCGCCATGTAGAGGGTCATCTTGACCGGTTTTGGCTCTCCTAGCCCAACCTTGTTGCATAGTGCAAGCGGTATGATGCTTACGCTTTCCCCAAGATCACAAAGGGCTTCATACTTCACTTCTCCCACTCCGATTGGCACACAAAAGGATCCCGGATCTCTTAGCTTAGGAGGCATTTCCTCCTTCATGGTTTGGATCAATTCCGAGGACCTCTTAGTCATCCTTACTTCCCCATACTCCTCCAACTTCCTTTTGTTGGAGAGTATTTCCTTCAAGAACTTGCCATATGCCGGCATACCTAAGATAGCATCCATGAACGGAATGTTAATATGCAATTTAGACATAAGTTCAAGGAATTTACCAAAGTGCTTGTCCAAGTGAGCTCTTGCTCGTGATTGTGGGAATGGTAGTGGTGGTTTGTATGGAGGCGGTGCCACATATGTTGGCTCAACATCCTTGCTCTTGCCTCCATCTTCTTGCAACATCTCTTCTTCTACCACTACTTGCTTTCCCTTAGCATTTTTCTTTGGCAAGGGATCCTCCATACTCAACCCACTCCTTGTTGTAATGGCCAACACTTGGCCTCTTGGGTTGTCTTCGGTTCTTCCGGGAAGCTTTCCCGGATCTCTATGAGCTTCACCCGCCTTTTGGAACACTTGTGCTTCCAACACCTTTTGAGCTTTAGAAATGGAAGTCACCGTGCTCTCAAGACCACTCAACCTTCCAAGCAATTGTTCAAACATCATTTCGGTTCTATCCTTTGGAGGTTGAGTAAATCCGGGTGGAGGTTCTTGTGAAGCTTTTGGTGGTGGAGCTGCGCTTGTGGAAGCGGGAGGGTTCAAGGCTCCATCCGGGTTAGAATAGGAAAACCCGGGATGGTTATGGTTGGGCCGGTAATTGTTGAATTGCCGGTTGTTGTTGAAGTTCTTTGGGCCTTGATAGTTGTTGTAGTTGCCCCTTCCCATGTAGTTCACATCTTCCTCCTTGGAATACAAGTTTGCTTGCACTTGAGGGGTCGCTTGATTCTTCAAAGTTGTAGCACACAACTCCCATAAAGACTTTAGCTCGTTGTTGATGGCGTCAAGCTTGAAATTGCTCATGGTGACTTCACTCACCTCATATGCTCCCGCCTTTCTCCCATCACTCTTCCTATGGGAGTATTTCTCAATCACTAAAGCTTGTTTCTCTACAAACTCCCAAGCTTCATCCACATGCTTTTCCATGAAAGTCCCACCGGAAAGAGATTGGAGCTTGAATTGGCTATCTTCATCAAGTCCCTTGAAGTAGATTTCTAATAGCTCAATTTTTGGTATATCATGGTGTGTACAATCTAGGAGAAGGTCTTTGAACCTCTCCCAAGACTTGAACAAACTCTCTCTATCCTTCATCACGAAGGCATTAATCTTCCCTCTTAATTCGGTAGTCTTGGAAGGTGGGAAGAACTTAGTCAAAAACTCGGTTGTCATCTCATCCCAAGTACTAACTCGCCCTTGTGGAATAGATTGATTTCAAGCTAAGGCTTTGTCCTTAAGAGAGAAGGAGAAAGCCCTAAGCTTATGGTTGTTGCTCTCCAATCTAGGCGGTCTAAGAGTCTCCATCAAGATCTCATAATTCATCAAGTGTTGATGAGGAGACTCTCCTTCCATCCCTCCAAATTGATTATGTCGGATCATTTGTAGAACTTGAGGGCGGAGCTCGTAATCATGGGCTGCGGGATCTCCTAAGTTCACACCCGGACGGTGTGCTCTTTGTGCCGGATCCATACGTTGCCCTAACGTTTGTGGCTCTTCCATAGCAATGGGCACAACCCGAATGTTGACCGCCGGCTGCGGTTGTGGTGGAGGTGGAGGAGGTTGTTGACGGTTAAGCTCCCTTTGCACAAGAGCTTGCCTAATCTCCTCAATCTCCCTCCTAGTTGCCTCTTGCCTCTCATTGGCAAGTCTCCTTTCATTCTCCAAAGCTTCATCCCTTATCCTAATTTGCTCTAAAGCCTCATCCAACTCAGCTTGGAGATCTCTTCCGGCCATCTCTTTTCCCTTTCTAATGCTCTTGGATCTAGATCTAAGGGTTTTCTCCGGTTCGGGATCGAAAGGAGCTAAATCCTTGCCACGAGATCTTCGCATACACCTAAAGAGTGAGAGATGTCCTGAAAAGCAAAGACACAAACCAAAAAGAGATCAAAAGCAACAAGAAAGACCTACACTATAAATAATCACAAAAAGACTCAATCTAGACCTAGTCCCCGGCAACGGCGCCAAAAACTTGTTACACTAAGAACGTGTGCACGCAATAAGCCTTAAGTTTATACTCGTTATATTTCTCCTAACTCCTAGCGAACCCGCAGTGTACAGGACGTTTTGTAGTAGGGATAGTATTCTGAGGTCGAACACAAAGACTAAGGTGAGATTGATTCGATTAGTGATTAAGTTTAGTGAAGATCTAGGTTAAGGAAAGAGAAGGAAATAAAGAAGTGAAAATCTCAATGTTTTTGGTGAGTTTTTAGGTGATCAATCAAGGATCACAAGTCATGCGAGACAACAATCAACTAAGCTAACAAATCAACACAAACAAACAAACTAAACGCGAGATACGAGATCAAAGAGAGAAAAGCGGATTCTAGGGGTTGAAAATTCCGGTTATGGCATAGGACTCAAGTTATCTAATCATTCCTTGGGTTAGCTATGATATGTTGGGAGTGAGTGTTTCTAGATTGGGATCATTCACCGGGTAGGTCTCATGGTCCACTAGTCCGTACCTAAGGTCTCATCACCGGGTAAGTCTCAAAGAGCCTAAGGAATGGAATTCCACACAAACCGGATTGTCACCTAGAAATCTAACCCATCCTCACCGGGTAAGTCTCGGAAGGGGAAGTCCTAAACAACTGTCCTAGCACACTTAGTCCAATGGCGGCTTATGAGGCTCACCACTACCTAGAGTTTATCATCTTTGAAATCTAAGAGTACGAATCACCGGGTAGGTCTCTTCTAACACTTAGTTGCTAACACTAGGTCACCCTAGGATAGATTTAACTCAACAAACACTAGGATTTCAACATTCTAACAATCTAGAACTTAGATACATCAAATCAAACGAACCAGGCAAACCACGGGCTGTTCTACCCCTTCCACGGCCGTGGACTGGCAAGAACAAACCGTGGACTACAACAGCGACTTTGTTCAAGCAAATGAATCATCCAAGGGCAAATCTAAGTCCATCCTATCATAGTCCTAGCCATAACCATCCTTTCCTTACCCTAAAATCGCATCTATTTAGCCTACAACATACATCATCATAATCGAAATCATCAAACATAAAATCATAGCTTCCATTTGCAAGATAATGAAGAGAAAGAGATGAACAAGTGAAACAAGTAAAACCAAGCTGAAAGTAAGATTAGAAAGACTCACAACCCTTCAAAAGAAGGTTTAATCGATTCTTACAACTCTAGAAATCGATTCCGAAAATCTTCACTACAAAATTTATCAAAGAGTAGCAATGGTGTGTTCTTCTCTTCTTCTCCAATGGAGCCTTTTTCCAAGCTTCCTCTAGAGAAAATCTTCTTGTTGAGAGTCTATTGGAGAGTGTGGATTTTGATTGGATGACAGGGGATGTCGGAGATGCCTTCTCTCAGCCTTGCAGGACCACTTTTATACTACAACCTTGCTAGAGTTGGCCATGGGATCGTGGCACAGCTGTCACAACCGTCTGGCAAAAACCACGGTTGGATTTCACGGCCGTGGATGTGCCAGTGACCGTGGTTTTGGTGCCTCAGCTTGCTTTGGATCATTGAGTCACGATTTGGTGCATGGCTTGCACCAACAAGGTCCCATGGGTCTTCCTTAGCCTCTAGCTTGCATCCTAATGAGTCCGAGGGTGTGTCATCTTGATGAACGATCCTCAAACGTATCGATTAAGCTCCTAAATCTCCCAAAATACCTACAAAGCAATGCAAAAGTCCGTGTAGACGTCTATCTCGACAAAATACGTGAATTGAGTGCAAACGTCGTGAACTAGTGCTAAACCATGCATGAATGAGTGAAAAATCTATCTAAATAAGTGTCTAATCCTAAGTCATAAATCGTGTTATCAGCTTCGTCTCTGTCCAGGTAAGCTTAAATCTCGTTGGAATGGACCTTATCTAATCAAACATGTCTTTCCCCATGGTGCAGTTGAAGTATGGGGTGAAAAGGGCGGAAGCTTTAAGGTGAAAGGTCAACGACTCAAGAAGTATACACCGGAACTCCAAGTTGAAGAGTTCGCACCCACCACACTCGAATAAGTGCGAATATGGTCTAGCTACGGACCTTATACAAGCGCTTCTTCGGAGGCAACCCAAGGTATTGCACTTATGTTTTTGTTTTTGATTCATAGATTAGAATAGTATAGACGTTTTTGTTTTGTTTTGCCTTTGATGCCTTCCAGTATGTTCGTATTTTTGGATGTAGGATCAGTGGAAAAGAAAGGGAGAAGGAAAGGGTTGAAGAAAATTTACGAAACTTGGACTTTGGCACATTACAAAGAGTTCCACGGCCAAAACCACGGCCGTGACAGCTACAGTGACCGTAATTTGCAAAAGCCTGAGAAAAATCACCAAAACCACGGTTCTTTACATTTCCACGGCCGTGGAAACCCCCGAGTGACCGTAATTTTCGAAAAAATTTACGGCCACTATAAAAACCACGTTTCTTCACAAACACAATCAAAAACCCAATTCCACGCCCCTATTTCGCCGAAATCTTCCCCCACTCTCAAATTCCCGTTTGTTAATCGTTTCGAACAATTCTTTGGCCAAAACCGAAGCAAATCCAATCACCTACAAGAGCCAAGCAACGATTCGAGCGGCAAATCGCCGGAGAAGGCAGAATTCGGATTTTAAAATCCGAAAACCTAGGTTTTTCACCTCTTCTCTTACTTTGTCGATTTGCCTCAATTTTTGCAAGAAATATTAGGAGAACTGATTGAAATTGGATTGGAATTAGTCTAGGGTTGCTTGCTGTTGAATTTGATGAAAATCAGCTGAGTTTTGAGAATTTGCGTACCGAATCACGGTCTCTGGACATTCCACGGCCGTGGTTTTTGAATAACAAACCGTGGTTTAGAACAGAAACATGGATCTCGTTAGGAGAATGTCCAATAGAACAAAGAAGAGGAAAGGCAATGCTTCCTCCTCCTCTCAGGCACCCCCTAGAGAGCCAACACCACCACCATCACCCCCACCACGTAGAATTCCTAGAATCCACAATGATTACCTTGATACCTTAGATAGGATCAAGAAGCGAGCGGTCATAGGACCTAGATATTTGTTGCTTGAGGAGCTAGAGCCACTAAACGTGGTTAATGACATTACTTGGTTATTAGATAGAGCCGGGTTGATCGTCTTCTCCTCTATTCGGGAAGACGCATATGAGGAGATCACTAGGGAGTTTGTGACCTCCTTAGAGCATAGTCATGTAGACCGTACAAAGTCGTTTAGGCTGATGGAGGAGAACTACGAGTTCTCGATTGTTGAGTTTGGAGCCTTCTTTGGGTTCCATGAGACCTTCAATGGTCGCTTCCCTAGTGGCGTGTACGCCAAGGATTTTTGAGAAGACATAACTATGGTATACGCCAGCGAGGACCACTGGCAACCAGCTGATACCAAGGCTAAGTTGATTTATCACTTAGCCTTGAAGATTGCTCACAGGGTGCTTTCTGAGTGTCTCTTTCCTAGGACGGAGACACCTCAAAAGATCAAGACAGATGAGTTGTTTTTGTTGTATTGCATGTTGCACAGCAGGCAGGCTGACTGTGCCACCCTCTTAGCTTCTACCATGAGTAAGCTAAAGAACAATAGGGTTGGCAATATAGGATATGGTGGGATGGTTACCCACATTGCTAGGCAGTTGGGGATCGACTTTTCTGCATGTACTAGGATAGCTGCTAGACCCCTAGGACTTCAGAGCCTCATGACTAGAGGCATTATCTTTCCTAAACATAGAGGTCCACCTACAGCTGCCATGCCTTGAGAGGACAGAGGAGATAGAGGAGTAGCATGGATTCCAGAGTATTCCATTATGGCCGGATGCCATAACTAGAAGGAGACGTTCGCTGCTATGCATGCGAACAGACTAGTAGCCCCTCCTTATGTTCCACCACCACCGGTTGTAGGTGAGGAGGAGATGAGAGGGGATGACGAGTTTGAGGGATGAGGAGATGAGCATGATTTTGGTACCTTTCCGGATCAGCCGGACGCAGTTCCTGATCTTCCTAGACACTCTCTCCGTCCCGCTAGAGCTTCTGGTTCCTCCTCTCGCCGTGCTAGTGTGAGCGAGAGACCTACATGGATGGCAGATCCTCCTACATGGTATAACACTCAGTCGGAGTGGATGGGAGCTCCACCAGCTTGGCATGCCCAGCCACCGCCTGCACCAGCACCGTCAGACGCACCAATATGGTATAGCCAGCCGCCCGGATGGTATGAGCAGCTGCCGGAGTGGGCCACCGATCTTTCCAGTAGGGTCGGAGCCTTGGAGATCCATGCAGATGCTAGGGATGCACGAGCCGACGCACATGACCGCATGATGAGAGATATTTACCGCCAGCAGTTTGGGCGGAACTATGATCCCGGCTTCTTCCCATTCCCACCACCACCGGCACCTCAGTGATGACCTTGGACGATCTACCACTTTAGCCGCTCCACCACCATCTTGTGAGTTCTTTTTCTTTCTTTCTTTTCTTTATTTTTCTTTTTGAACATTAGGGATAATGTTTGTCTCAAGTATGGGGTGGGGTGTGACTATTCGTTTGTAATAACTCTACTCACTTTGCTTGCTTTGATTGAGAACACCTTGCAATTTTCATTCCATTGTTACACGTTTCATTATCGCATTGCATGAAAAAGCTTTTGAAAAACCCATAAAAATCGAAAAATTTTGAAACTTTTGTGCTTCTAAGGATAGAGATGACTTCTATGATAATCACTACTTGTGAATTGAGTTTTGATGACAATCGCATGCTTAAACAAATAGTAAATTGAAAATAAATTGAATGAGTTAATTATTCCTCTTTTGCAAGTTTCATAATGTGAAGAATGTTACCTAAATCATATTGAGAAATCAAGGTTGAAATCACATGATGAGTTCTTATACTTCTTATTGAAATGATTAAGGCAATTTGATTTTTCTTTCTTCTTTCTTTGATCATTTAGCCCCTCAATGAAATAATGCCTCCTTTACCTATCCGGGAATTTGGAGGAGTTGATATTTGGCATGTTTGATGTGGGAGGGCCATGAAAGCAAAATTTTGCATTCAAAGAATAGAAAGAACTTATAGGTTTGGGGAAGTCAATCATGACGATGAGTAACTCGGCACCATTCACATAGCCGGGTGTTTGTGTCTTGCCAAAGTCGGATTGAGCGATATTCCTAGCGGATTGTGGTATGTGCATCAAGGGTTTGAGGCATCTCGCAAAGTTGAGAACCACCAATATCCTAGGCTTCGGTTTTTGTGCACCTCTGTCCATAACTCCAAAAGTAAAGTCGAAAAATAATGTGAAAAGAAGAGATCAAAGCTCTAAGTTGAAAGTGTTGCAAAACCGCAAGAGAAAAAGAAAAGAGTTGGTTATCCACTTTCCAGGATTTATGCACCACATTCTTTATAATTTCCTCTCCCCTTCCGCATTCTAGACCTTGCTAGTCCTTAAGATCAAGAGAATGCTATATGACTTGGTGATCTAAATTGAAGTTTCTTATGATTGATTTTGATAATGTTTGAAGGTTATGATGTTTACATGGAAGTTTGATCAATTCATGAGGTTTCTTTACTCTCTACTCTTAGATTATGTATATTAGAGTCTTATGAACGAATGAAGCAAGATTTGAGAATGATCTATTGACTAGGAAGCACGTTCATCTAAAAGAAGTTTTGTTTTTGAGAGTGCATCCATATTTCATCCTAACTTGAGTTTTAAAGCTTTTGAAAGACCTTGCTTGGGGACAAGCAAGTGGCAAGTATGGGGTAATTTGTTAGCATGAAATATTGTGATATTTTGAGCACGTTTTCTAGATGTATTTCATCTATATTGGTGTTCATTGATAAAGCATTGAAGTAATTGTGAGCTAGTTTATCTATATTGTCGATATAGAGGTCTACATAAGCTTTGTGTTAATTGTAGGCGAATAAGAGCTAAAACCGAACGAATTAAGAGAGAATGGAGATGGATTGAGCACATCCAAGGATTGAGGACACCACAAAGAAGCTAAGGAAGATGCTATGATGAAGAATGGCACAAAACAAAGGGAATTACGAGCTACCTATGCTTCCACGCTCTAAAATACGGCCGTAATGAAGTCCATGCTCTAAACCACGGCCGTGGAACTTGGCAACATGAGCGTGGAGCAGTCCAGAGAGTTACACGGTATAAAGTACGGCCGTGGAAGTTGTGAAGAACCGTAATGAAGTCCACGCTCTAAACCACGGGTGTGGAACCCTCTATGACCGTGATTTAGGGGATCTTTTGACGTACTAATTAAAGCCACGATCTTTTACACAATGGGCTGGGAGGTTACTTTTATCCTTCCCTATAAAAGGACTAGAGGAGGGAGAAATCGAGGACCGCGCTTAGACCTCGCTTAGACCCTCGCATAGAGCATCATCGCTTGGAGCTTCGCTTCCGCGCATTGAGGGTATCATTGGACGTACGGAGATTACGTCTTTTGTCCTTAGGTTTGATTAGAAGACGGATTGACATCCCGTTCTTCGTTCTTATCAAGGATTGTGATTTGTTTATGTTATTCAAAATCTGATATATATCATTACCTTTGTTTGTGGATTTGAGATTGATTTGAAGTTTATTGAAGGTTTTCGAAGGTTTTCATCTTTCATTCTTCTAAATCTTGAATTTGGTATCATAATGACTATTTTTGGCTAAAACCCTTTAGCAATTCTAAGGTGAAGGGTTGATAGTTGTGGCTTAGATGATGATAGATCGATCGTAAACAGATTGGACCCTGAGAGTTAGAGAGACTTCGCCGACGAGTCAGAATCACGGTGTGTTCTTGAGTTCCACGGCCGTGGAATCTCAAGATCCACCCGTAATTTTCCCTATTTTACAAAACTTGCTTTTACTTTAATCCAAAGTTAAAGATTTGCTTTAACTTAGTCTTGGCTTGCCTTTTCTAGGTAGTAGTGAAGCCTCAACAACCTCTACTTCGATTTCGAGTGTCACAACCTTAATCGGTTTAGTTAGTCTTGATCCTTGGATTACAAGTTTGGGTATTTGATATTAATTCTTGTCTTTAGATCCTTTCTATACTGAAGTCTCAACAACCTTTATAGAGAGTATTTCTAGATAAGTCATATAAAGCCTTGGAACTTCACCGTACATTGCTTTGCCTTAGTATACCTTTGCAACTCTTAACTTTGTCCTTAGTTCTTTATTATATCTTGAATCGATTGCCACAATTGGATACCTGGATCTTTAGAGTTGTTGTTTTCCCAATATATTTGCAAAGCTCATACATTTACTTGCTTGACGATTTATAACTGGATTTAACCCCCCAAATCCCTGTGTTCGTTACTATGGAATTCTTGCTTAACTACGTCGATCCGTACACTGCGGGTTCGCTTGCTTAATTCTAGTCTTATAAATTTAAGACTTATTTGCACGCACGCTAAGTGGCGAACAATGCACAAAACCTAACCCAGACGAAAAAATCGACCTGTTCATAGGATAGATCGTCCGATTTATGATATGATCCACCCGATTTTTCTCCCTCTTGCTCTATAAATGATGAATCTGTATGTTAGGATGTTAGGTTGTTGAAATCCTAGTGTTTATTAAGCACAATATAGCTTAGGGTGACCTAAAGCTAGAAATCTAAGTGAGGGGAGAGACCTACTCGGTGATTTCCGATCTTAGATACCTAACATGATGAACTCTAGGTAGTAGTGAGCCTCATAAGCCGCTATTGGATTGAGTGTGCTAGGATTGAAGCTTGAGACTTGCCTTTTCCAAGACTTACCCGGTAAGGAGAGGTTTGCTTTTTAAGTAGAGTCCGGTTTGTGTAGAATTCCCAACTTTAACCCGTTGAGACCTACCCGGTAATAGGAGTTTGATGCGGGATTAGTGAAGCAAGAGACTTACCCGGTAATTGCTTCAATTAGAGAAACACCCTTTCCCAACACCGCAACTTTGTCCTTAGAATCTTTAGAAGCTTGAGCCCAATGTCATAACCGGAAATCTTGACCTCTAGAATCCACTTTTCTCTCTTTCATCACATATCTTGTGTTTGTGTTACTTGTTTGTTTTGCTAGCTTGAGTTGTTAGTTTAGTTTATTATCTTGCTTGATATGCGGTCTTTGCTTGATCACCAAAAAAAAAACCCAACCAAAAATATCATGATTTTCATTTCTTTATTTCTTCCTCTTTTCTTAGATTAGAGTCACACTATCTATGATCACTTGTTGATTCGATTTCACCTTAGTCTTTGTGTTCGACCTCGGAATACAATCCTTGCTACAAAACGACCCATACACTGTGGGTTCTCTAGGAGTTAGGAAAAATATAACAAGTATAAATTTAAGACTTTTGCGTGTCACAATCTTAGCGTAACATAGAGGCAGACCACCTCTTCCCCATGAGAGATAGGATAGGGACCAGCTCCCGCTGTAGATCCACTAGTGGTGGAGGAGGCTTCTAAGGAGGTTGTTGAGAGTGTAGTTCCAGCTACGAGGAGTGGTGGGTCCAAGAGATAGTAGGCCCATCCAGGCCAGTCTGATGGCTCATACCATGTCTCTATGGGTGGACCAGAGTTCAGAGAGTATCTTAGACACTTTGAGGAGGCTATTAGAGCGGGCAGACGAGCCCCAGATCTGCCAGGACATGAGGGATCATCTGAGAGATCCCATGGAGCTACTCATGTGCCAGCTATGCCGGCACGTGCTGCTAGGGTTGCTCGAGCTGTACAGGAGACTAGAGGGCCTCGACCAGATACCTAGTTGAAGGCATTCCATCAGCAAGGAGTGCCACACTTCTCCGGGGAGATCGGCTTAGAGACTGAGGCATGGATTGGGCATGTAGACTCATCTTTAGAGTCTATTCGCTGCCCAGAGGTCAGACGGATAGAGCTTGTACATTCTCTATTCCGTTACCTGGCACATCAGTGGTGGAGGACAGTTAGAGCACGAGTTACCACATATGAGCAGATGAGGACTATGTTGAGGGTGCAATTCTGCCCTGCCTCACTAAAGAGGGAGAAGCTGCAGGACTTCGTGGAGGCGGATTTTGAGGATGTACCCATTACAGACGCTATTCGACGCTTCCAAACTGAGCTAGTATTGTTGGCTCCAGCTGCACCATTTGAGGACCAACATGTGTACCTTTTCGCCCGTCGTTTGAGGGAGAGCACACGCTCATACATGGTAGGATTTCACTGTGACTCATTGGCAGACTACCAAGATCGAGCCTCTGCCTATGAGAGAGAGAGCTAGCCAGAGGAGGACTTCTCAGACAGGACGGTCTGAGAAGAGACAACGTACAGCATTGACTGGTGCAGGAGCATCTGGATACGGGCAAGGTCAGACTCAAGGCCGCTCGAGTGTTCTAGTGTCTGCACAGACCACTGATAGAGGTCGGCACTGTTACAATTGCGGGGCCTATGAGCATATGAGGGATGATTCCCTAGAGCACCATTGCTTGCTTCTCGTGTGGGAAGCCAGGATACAAAGCTACGTTTTGCCGTCAGGGCAAAGCGTCATCACAACAGGGTTCTTCCCCTCCAGGTGCAGTAGGAGGTGGGTAGAGACCGCCTTAGCATCAGACACAGGGACAATAGAGAGTCCTAGATATACCTGCTACTCAAGGGTCAGTTCCAGGACTGAGTAGAGGTAGAGGTAGAGAGGTTGGTACTAGTGATGCCCGATGAGCTCGAGGTAGAGTTTTTGAGCTGAGGAGTGTTGAGGAGCCGCCAGTACCAGTTGCTATAGGTACCATTCTATTACATGGTTTACCTGTTAGAGTTTCATTTGATACGGGTGCTACGCATTCATTTATTTCTACTACTTGTGTTGAGCGTTTGAGTTTGTCTACCATAGAGGGGGAACCCTTTACTATAGGGTTACCTGATGGTAGTAAGGTCAAAGGTACCCATGAGATACGTAGTTGTCCCCTACGCTTAGGGACTCGTGTGTTACTTGTTGACTTCTTAGTCATGCCTCTAATGCATGAAGAATTCATATTAGGTATGGATTGGATGCGTAGACACCGTGCGGTGTTAGATGTAGGTAAGAGAACTATTACAGTCTCTACCGACATAGGTCCGATAGAGGTCTTTCGGGGTTGGGACCTTGGGAAGACAGGATCTGTCATCAGTGCAATACAAGCAGCTAGGCTGATTGCACAGGGATGTGATGCCTTCTAGTGCTACGCCATGAAGGATGGAGAGAGTCCGGCTTTGGAGGACATCCCAGTGGTCTGTGAGTTTACAGACATATTTGCAAAGTCATCTAGCTTGCCACCTCAAAGGAGCGTAGATTTTGGCATGGACTTGGATCCTGGTACGAGACCCATCTCGAAGGCCCCATACCGTATGGCACCTGTCGAGATGTTGGAGCTGAAAAAGCAACTTGAGGAGTTGGCTGAGAAGGGCTTCATACGCCCTAGCGTTTCACCATGGGGTGCACCTGTCCTCTTCGTGCGGAAGAAGGACGGATCGTTGAGACTGTGTATAGATTACGAAGAGCTGAACAAGGTGACCATCTAGAACAAGTATCCACTACCTCGTATTGATGATCTACTTGATCAGCTTCAAGGAGCGACAGTCTTCTCCCGGATCGACTTGCGTTCAGGATATCACCAGCTGAGGGTGAGAGAGCAGGACGTGCATAGGACGGCATTTTGTACCCGTTATGGACACTACGAGTTTGTAGTGATGCCATTTGGGCTGACGAATGCCCCAACAATTTTCATGGAGTTGATGAACAGCATCTTCATTGATTTCTTGGATTAGTTTCTGGTGGTCTTTATTGATGACATTTTGGTATACTCTCGTAGCAGAGAGGAGCATGCCGATCATCTCAGGACAGTTTTGCAGATTTTGAGAGATAGAGAGCTGTACGTCAAGCTCTCTAAGTGTGAGTTTTGGATGTCTAAGGTTGCATTTCTTGGACACATCGTCTCCACCGACGGGATTATGGTAGACCCGGCGAAGATCGAGTTTGTTGCTACATGGAGGACACCGACGAACGTCAAGGAAGTGCGTAACTTTCTTGGCTTAGCCGGTTATTACAGACGCTTTGTAGAGGGATTTTCTGTGATTGCCCGTCCACTAACGAGTCTTCTAAGGAAGACTACCAGATATGTATGGACTGACTAGTGCGCTCAGAGTTTTGAGGAGTTGAAGAGGCGTTTGACTTTTGCTCTTGTCTTGGCACAGCCAGAGGGTTCTGATGATTTTGTGGTCTACAGTGATGTTTCCAAGCTGGGCTTGGGATGTGTACTGATGCAGAGAGGTAGAGTGATAGCATATGCGTCTCGACAGTTGAAGACGTATGAGGAGAACTACCCGACTCATTATCTGGACTTGTCAGCGGTAGTTCATGCTTTGAAGATCTGGAGACATTACTTGTATGGTGCTACATGTCAGATCTTCAAAGGCCATAAGAGTCTGAAGTACATTTTCACGCAACGGGAATTGAATAACCGCCAGCGTCGGTGGCTTGAGTTGATCAAGGACTTTGACCTTGAGATTTTGTATCATCATGGCAAGGCGAATTTGGTAGCTGACGCCTTGAGCAGGAAGACGCCTCGAGAGAAGGCAATTACCAGACTTATTGTACAACCTCAGCTTCAAAGAGATCTAGCCTAGCTAGAGATGGAAATCCAGTTTCCTGATGAGGATGTCTAGTTGTTTGCTTTAGAAGTTCTACTTGGTCTGTTGGATGAGATCCAACAAAAGCAGGGGACCTGCCCGACCTTGACGAGGATTAGAGAGAGGATGTCTCGTGGAGAGGCACCACAGTTCTCTATTGGAGTAGATGGAGTTATGAGGCACCATGATCGCGTTTGTGTACCTGCTGATGCAGAGTTGAGACAGAGGATCATATAGGAGGCTCACTGTACACCTTACTCAGTACACCCAGGTACGAGTAAGATGTATCATGATGTGAGACGCTCATAATGGTGGGGAGGGCTGAAGCCCGATGTAGCCATATTTGTGGCCTAGTGTGGGACCTGTCAGTAGGTCAAGATAGAGCATTTCAGGCCTGGAGGTGAGCTTCATCCACTGCCA
Source organism: Fagopyrum esculentum (assembly GCA_033239045.1). Taxonomy (NCBI): domain Eukaryota; kingdom Viridiplantae; phylum Streptophyta; class Magnoliopsida; order Caryophyllales; family Polygonaceae; genus Fagopyrum; species Fagopyrum esculentum. The sequence goes on along the minus strand of BSUD01000003.1, from coordinate 97,426,720 downwards.
GTGCACAGTGGAAGTGGGAGGACGTCTCCATGGATTTTGTGACCGGGTTGAGAACCAGTAGGAGCTTTGATGCCATATGGGTGATCGTTGATAGACTGAAAAAGACGGCACGTTTCATTCCCATCAGAGAGACGTGGCTAGTGAGCAGATTAGCTGAGGAGTACACTAGACAGATAGTGAGACTCCATGGGGTACCGAGGACGATCGTTTCTGATCGTGATGGACGATTTACTTTGAGATTTTTGTAGCAGATTCAGACTGCTTTGGGAACGAGTCTACACTTCACGACTGTGTTCACCCCAGACAGATGGTCAGTAAGAGAGGACCATCCAGACCTTAGAGGACATGCTGCGAGCCTATGTGTTGGATTGGGGACAGGGATGGTCTGATTACCTTCCACTCTTCGAGTTCTCATACAACAACAGCTGGCATGCATCTATAGGGATGGCTCCTTATGAGGCAATGTATGGACGTAGATACCGTACACCTTTATGCTGGGATGAGCCTAGCAGTATTAGTGGGATAGTGCCAGAGCAGATTCAGGATGATATGGCTCAAGTAGCGCTGATCAGAGAGAGGATGCTGGATGCACAGAGTCGCCAGAAGTCGTATGTAGACAAGAGGCGTCGACCTCTAGAGTTCAGGGTAGGAGCTCATGTCTGGTAGAGAGTATCTCCGACGCGAGTCCTCGATATGTCGATCCTTTTGAGATACTAGATAGAGTAGGGAGGGCAGCCTACAAATTAGTGTTGCCTCCAAGGTTAGAGGGGGTTCATCTTGTGTTTCATGTGTCTCAATTGAGGGAGTACATACCAGATCCGAGGCACATCGTGAGTTATGATGATCTGGTGGTTTAGCCGGACCACACCTTTGTAGAGCACCCTATTGAATTCCTAAAGCGAGGTGTGAGACGCCTGCGTTTGAAGGACATTCCTATGCTGAGGATACAGTGGTCTAGACGAGGACCTGATGAGGCTACTTGGGAGATAGAGGATAGTATCCAGAGGAACTATCCAGAGGTCTACAGTGAGATAGATGCACCGGTAAGATCCACGAGTAGATCTTAATGCCTTCTTGGTGAGTGCATGTTATGTTATGTGCTTATGTGATATGTGTGCTCTCGTGCTAGCTGTGATATGTGCATATGATCTGTTAGATCTTGTTTGCTAGTACGAAATAGGTATAGCTGGAGATGGTTCTTTCCTCCATGCTATGGTATGTGTGTTAGGATTAGCTGGAGATGGTTCTTTCCTCCATGCTACCTTTGATGGACATAGTGTGAGTGGAGATGGTTTTCTTCCACATAGTGGTGTTATGTGTATGTTTTGGCTGGAGACGGCTTTCCTCCATGCCAGTGTTATGTGGTTAGTGTTTGGCTAGAGATGATCTTCCTCTAGGCCTTGTGGAGAGTCGATGATAGTGTTCAGAATTATACCTCGGCTTATGGGTCCGAGAGGTTTTGGGATTTTGCAAGTTTCGGGACGAAACTTGTTTTTAGGGGGGTGTAATGTAAGAGCCTTAGCCTTTGGAGCCTAGGAGTCTTGTTGAGCCTTAACTGAGTCCTTATTGAGCTTACCTTGATCCTGGCAGCCACACCTGCGCACCCCATGGGCCGCCCCTGCGGCTAGGCGCCCCTACGCCTAGGGTGAGCTGCCCATGCGGTTCTCTGTGGGTACAACTATAACACCCCGAATCCGCGGGATATCGGGATGCTACGGGCGAGACCTCACAATGTGATGCGTCCTTGGAGGTAACCAAGGATAACTCTGGATCTAGATCAAGCAAAACTCCAACTACTCCTTGATTCTTTGTGCAACGTTGTATCGTTTCGGATCCAAAGGGGCGGAAGCGATGAAGAAACTAGGGTTACTTCGATCTAGAGAGATCGAAGGAACCTTTTTGGGTGGAGTGAAGGTTGATTCTTAAAAAGAATCCTCGAATATGGATTTCTTGAATCAAAGACGAGATTCAAGGAAGAAGTTTGAGGGTTAGAAGAGAGGTTTTGATGCCCAAGCTAAGTGGAGGAAATTCTTCTCAAAACTTAGTAATATTGAACATGGAAAATAAGTGAGGCAAGATATCTCTTATATAGAGAAACTTGCCTACCTATGGGCCAACGGGCCAAACAAAAATACATGAAGAAAAAGCCCAAAAGGGGAAAACCTAAAAGCATCCAAGCAAACCCTAAACGGATAAGGTCAAAAAGGGAATATTCCTATATGGAATATCCCTTTATTACATAAAAAGGAAAACATGAAAATATAGTCCGAAGATAAGCTAGCTTCATGCCATGGAGTCGGAAAGACGGGACATGCCGCTAACAGAACCGGTAGCCTATGCCATGGTGGTGTAGAGACAAGGCATGCCGGTAATGGGACCAAGTGAAGAAGTAATGCGGGTGATGATGGAGCCGGTGGCTCGAGCAATGGCCTTAGCTCGGGATCGGGTGATCGGTCCATCTGAGCAAACTCTAAGAGCCTCGTCCTCTTCGTCTAGGGTCAACGTAAAAGGGGCATCCAAGGGCGCATCAGTCCCCCCATCTTGGCTGTGAAACGTCCCCGTTTCATCATCGTCAAAGAGGGGCTCAACATAAGGGGCAAGGTCCTTGACGTTGAACGTTGGGTGTACTCCGTAGGAATCCGGAAGCTCTAACTTGTATGCATTTGGACCATGACGGGCTAAGATGCGGAATGGGCCATCACCACGGTCCGAGAGCTTGCTCATGCGGCGAGTAGGAAAACGCTCCTTCCGTAGGTGGAGCCAAACAAGATCACCGGGCTCAAAAGAGACGTCGCGGCGGCCCTTGTTGCGTTGTCCGGCAAGCTGGGCGGCACGGCGTTCGAGTTGTGTCCTAGTCCGCTCATGAAGCTCAATGATTTGGGCGGCTCGGTTTCCGGTGATGATGTGTTCTCCATCCTTGAGCGGGCGGGGAGTGAAATCCAATGGTGTGTGTGGATTGAGGCCGTAGACAACTTCAAATGGGGACATTTTAGTTGCCGTGTGCCTAGACCTGTTATACGAAAACTCGACAACAGAAAGTAAGTCCTCCCACCTACGTGGGTTGGTCCTAGTGGTGGCTCTAAGTAGAGCACCAAGAGTCCGATTGGTCACCTCCGTTTGACCATCGGTTTGGGGGTGATAACTACTTGAAAACAACAAGTTGGTTCCAAGTTATCCCCACAACGTTCTCCAAAAATGACTTACGAATTTCACGTCCCGATCACTAACGATGGAACGTGGTATCCCATGTAAACGCACCACATTGTCAAAGAACAAGGTGGCAACTTCACTAGCATTTAGGGTGCTTTTACATGCGATGAAATGAGCCATTTTGGAGAAACGATCGACTACCACGAAAATGGAGTCTTTGCCTCGTTTTGACATAGGCAACCCGACCACAAAGTCCATGGATAGATCCTCCCAAGGTCCCATTGGTATAGGCAAAGGAGAATACATCCCATCCGGACCTTGGCGCGACTTGGCATGATGACATGTGATGCAACCCTTGCAAAACCGTGTCACATGCATACGCATCCGGGGCCAAAAGAAATGCTCTTGGAGAGCGGAAAGGGTCTTGGTAGCACCGAAATGACCACGGCCCTCATGAGCTTCCTTGACCAACAAATGGCGTATAGATGAGCGCGGAATACAAAGTTTTCCCGCTCGAAAAAGATAGCCATCGTTAATAAAGAAAGACTCGTGCTCTCGGAGGTCGAGGCATTGTGCCCATATGTCCTTGAAGTCAAGATCCGTGGCATATAACTCTTTGATAAGAGCAAAGCCATGTATCTTGGCATCCATATACACAAGGAGGGCATAGCGGCGAGAAAGGGCATCGGCTACCACATTCTCTTTGCCTTTCTTATGCCGAATGACATAAGGAAAGGTCTCTAAAAACTCTACCCAACTAGCATGGCGCCGACTGAGATTTGTTTGACTCTTGAGATACGAAAGAGCCGCATGATCCGAATGAATCACGAACTCCTTCGGCCACAAGTAATGTTGCCATGTCTTAAGACAACGAACTAGCGCATATAGTTCCTTGTCATATGTAGGGTAGTTGAGCGAAGGACCGGACAGTTTTTCACTGAAGTAGGCAATTGGACGATTCTCTTGTAAGAGAACGCCTCCAATGCCCACATTTGATGCATCACACTCCACCTCGAAGGTTTTCGAAAAGTTTGGGAGTTGGAGTAATGGTGCATTACAAAGACGGTCTTTGAGCGCATCAAACGCTCGAGCATGGATATCACGCCACTCAAACGTGACACCCTTGGTAGTGAGCTCATGGAGCGGTGCTGCTACCGTGCTAAAGTCCTTGACAAAGCGCCGGTAGAAACCCGCTAAGCCGAGAAAGGCTCGGACCATGGTGACCGTAGTAGGAGTAGGCCACTCCCGAATAGCACGAACTTTAGATTCGTCTACTCGGAGTCCGTCCTTAGACACGACATAGCCAAGAAAGATAGTGGTGTCCGAGCAAAAGACGCATTTGTCAAAGTTGACATACAATTGCTCTTGTCTAAGGCACTCGAGCACTTGGCGAAGGTGCCCGATTTGATCCTCCAAAGACGTACTAAACACCAAAATATCATCAAAATAAACAACAACAACGAATGACAAGCCATTCATAGAGTCCATACTTCGTTTTGAACGCCGTCTTCCATTCGTCACCTTCGGCCATCCGGATTTGGTGGTAACCGCTCCGGAGATCAATTTTGGAGAAGATAGTGGCGCCATGAAGCTCATCCAACATGTCATCAAGGCGCGGGATCGGGTGGCGATATTTGACGGTGATTTGGTTGATGGCACGACAATCAACACACATCCGCCATGATCCATCTTTCTTTGGTACTAAGATTACCGGGACGGCACATGGTGATAAGGATTCACGCACATGTCCCCGGTCTAAGAGCTCTTGCACTTGACGTTGTAGCTCCTTTGTTTCTTCCGGACTGGCTCGGTAGGCGGCACGGTTTGGCAAAGAGGCACCGGGCACAAAGTCAATTTGATGTTCAATCCCTCGGATAGGTGGCACGCCGGGTGGGAGGTCTTTCGGCATAATATCCTAAAATTCGGACAACAACAAAGACACCTCGTGTGGCACATTACTTGGGTCATGAGAAGTAGATAAACAAAACGGAACAAGTAAAAAGCATGGGAACTTGCCTTCCATGACCGGTTGCAAATCATGCCGGCGAGCTAAGAGTATCCGTGGCTCACACCGTCCTTGAATTACGGGATCCGAAGATGATAAAGGTGCGCCCGAAGAAACGATGCGACCTTTACTACCTTTGGATTCGGTAGCATGGACAAGAGGGGCGGTGTTGCGGGATTTGGAAGTACTAGCACCTACAACATCGGGACTCCGGGGGTCCGATTTTGCCGGTGCTTTAGCGGACTCATCAATAGTTTGTTGCCTCTTCCGTTCCGCATAGTCAACCAAAATTTCGTGCGGAGTCATAGGCAAAAGTGTGACCCGTTTTCCATTATATTGGAACATGTACCGATTAAGATAACCATCATGATATGTGCGGCGATCGAATTGCCATGGTCGTCCTAATAGGACATGTGTGGCGTCCATCTTGATAACATCACAAAGGACCTTATCAACATAGGCGCCAATAGAAAATGGCACCCAAGCTTGTTGTGTGACGGTGTCACATGCCGTATCGGAAATCCATTGGAGTCCGTACGGCGTTGGGTGGGGGGTCGTAGGCAACTTGAAGTGTTTTACCACCCGTTCGTTGACAATATTGCAACAAGAACTCCCGTCAACGATGAGAGAAAGACTCGTATTATTAACCAAGCAACGAGAGTGGAAGAGATTCTCGCGTTGATCAATAGGAATATGCTCTTTAACAGCCAAAATACGACGAGAAACAAGAGCGAATTTACCGGGTTGTGCTGGGCCGCAAGCAATCTCGTCATCACAGGGTTCCATGCCAACAAGTGGGTCGGTGTCATGGTCATTCTCAATAATGATATCACCTTCATATTGACCATCGTCGTCCTCGAAATATGTTGGGTCGGCAAACAAGACCCGTTTGGTGTTTGGGCAATCACGTTGTACGTGGCCAAAACCACTACACTTGTAACACACGGGCTCCCTTGGGTGAGCCGCCGGTGAGGGTCCTTGTTGACCTCGAGAGGGAGGCGCCGGTGCCGGGCCACGGTTTGGTGCCTTCTCGGTACCCGTTTGCCTATTGGAAGGACCCGTCCGTTGGGTCCCTTTAGAGGCGTCGGTATCTGTAGGACTAGGCGCATCTCGAGAACGTGTGTTAGATGGATAAAGATATGGACTCGAGGAAGAGAGATACCTAGAATACCGCGGTGTTTCGAGTTGTTGCTTATATAACTTCATGGCGGCATGACATAATGCTCCCAAATCCTTGAATGGGACAATCTCGAGCGGCCGCCGGATGGAAGCATTAAGCCCACTCATGAACTTGGTGCGGAGGGCGGAGGGGGAGGCCGAGACGCCGGCCTTAATGTGCATGTCCTCAAGTTTAGCCAAGTAAGCCACCGGAGTGAGGTTGCCTTGCTTGAACTCGGCAATTTGCAACCGCATATCATTCTTAAAGTCTTCGGGTACGTACTTCTTGGTCATGCAATAGAGCAATTGCTCAAACGTCTCAATTGGTGCCCATCCTCGCCTCTCTCGGGTGAACTCATACCGGTTCCACCAAGACTTCGCATCGCCTTCAAAGTATAGAGTTGCCGCCTCGATTTTCTCGGATTCCTCCTCATAATGACAATGTTTTAATGCTCGTTTCATATCCTGCGCCCAATCAAGAAAAACACACGGATCATATTCACCATGAAAGGTAGGGAACTTAACCTTACCTTCCCTACGAGCTCGGTAGGGGTCCGGGCGGGGCGGTGGAATGTAGGCATCATCGGCACGGGCTCGCCGGTGGCCGCCATGATGACGTTGGCGCCCATGAACGGGTGGGGCCGGCCTAGGTGGATTTGGGGGAGGCAACCATTCTTCACCCCGGTCTTGATTCTCATAGGGGTCTATGATGGGTGGGTGCCACGGACGGTTATGTGCTACCCGTTCTAAATCGGATTCATCACCGGAGAACTCATTGAAGTTGTGTTGCTCATCGTATTCATCAAAGTCAAGGGTCCTCGGTTTCCGGATTGACCGTTGGTGACGGTGTTCGGACCGATCATGCTCACGACCATGATTGGTGGTTGAGTTGGGACGGTACCGGGGCTCTTCCCGGGTTTGTCGGTCGGTGCGGGGCACACTAGGTGGAGCTGGAGAAGGAACATACCGTTGAGCTCATAATATTGGTGCCGATGTTCCGTATCGACTATGGGCAAGTTATCTTGACGCGGGTCGGGGAATTCCTCCTCTTCTTCATGGGACTCATTTCCGTCAAGAGGTAAAGGATGGGTGCGTTCAATGACAGACGCAAGCCGGGTAACGTTTGATGGGCCGGCTCCCAAAAGTCCCTTGCTTTTCCGTTGTGCATCAGAAGTGGAAGCATTGACCACGTTCTCATTCGGATAAGTTGGGGTGGGACGGTGAGCATTCTGAAGGGACTTAAGAGCTTCTAGCTCTTTTTTCAAGGCAATGTTTTCTCGGGTCAAGGCATCAAACTTTTGTTGTGCCTTCAAGGCTTCCAATTCTCGCCTTATGGAGTCATTTTCGAGGGACAACGAAGCAGTTTCTTGAGCCAAGGGTTCACTGAACTCTTGCGGACCAGAATCCTGAGAAGTTTCCATTTCAACGTTAGTCATTGCTCCAAATCAGCACACAAGTTCAAGCAATCAAGTGAGCAAGGTGACAAGTTAGGTCAACTTTACCCAAGTTCAAGTGCGTTATCGGGTTCTACTTTGGGGAAGGCCGTTTGGCGGTTAGGCAAGGAAGACAAATCCAACAAAATTGAACCAATTACACACAAAAAACAAGTGATATTTTGCAAACGTATGTGAGAAAATGGAGAGATAGAAGATGGACGGATTGTTCACTCGGCAAGCTTTGCTTGCTTTCGGTCTTTGACCGTTTTGTAAAATCCGATTTTTCGGATGGACCGGTTTGCCGGACGTCTTTTCACTTTGTGTGTTTCGTTTCTTTGAAACGTTTTGAGCAACACTTTCTTTTGTTTTTTTTTTTTTTTGAACACAAATCCGTATTGATGAAGAGTTGTTTTGCTTTTCTTGGAATATCAAATGCGAGATATCCGAACTTTTCGTTAACAAAAATATCCCAAGAGATTTGGTGAAATTAATTAACAAAATTGTCGGATTAGGTCGGTTTAAGAAAAAGACGGGTTTGATAAATGGTTTGAAGGTAAACCAAATATCTCCTATTTTTGTTCTTTTTGTTTTGAGTTAAACACGGAAAAAAAAATTCAGGAAAAATGGATGAACATGATGAAGAACATGATGAACAACATGAAGATCATGAAGAACAAATGAAGAACATCATGAGCAAACGAAGAACATCATGAACAAAAAAAGGCTAAATAGGTTTAAGATAATAACGCACAAAAACAAGAGTAAAGAGAACTTAGCTTTGATCCCTTGCTCTGATACCAATTTGATGCGTCCTTGGAGGTAACCAAGGATAACTCCGGATCTAGATCAAGTAAAACTCCAACTACTCCTTGATTCTTTGTGCAACGTTGTATCGTTTCGGATCCAAAGGGGCGGAAGCGATGAAGAAACTAGGGTTACTTCGATCTAGAGAGATCGAAGGAACCTTTTTGGGTGGAGCGAAGGTTGATTCTTAAAAAGAATCCTCGAATATGGATTTCTTGAATCAAAGACGAGATTCAAGGAAGAAGTTTGAGGGTTAGAAGAGAGGTTTTGATGCCCAAGCTAAGTGGAGGAAATTCTTCTCAAAACTTAGTAATATTGAACATGGAAAATAAGTGAGGCAAGATATCTCTTATATAGAGAAACTTGCCTACCTATGGGCCAACGGGCCAAACAAAAATACATGAAGAAAAAGCCCAAAAGGGGAAAACCTAAAAGCATCCAAGCAAACCCTAAACGGATAAGGTCAAAAAGGGAATATTCCTATATGGAATATCCCTTTATTACATAAAAAGGAAAACATGAAAATATAGTCCGAAGATAAGCTAGCTTCATGCCATGGAGTCGGAAAGACGGGACATGCCGCTAACGGAACCGGTAGCCTATGCCATGGTGGTGTAGAGACAAGGCATGCCGGTAATGGGACCAAGTGAAGAAGTAATGCGGGTGATGATGGAGCCGGTGGCTCGAGCAATGGCCTTAGCTCGGGATCGGGTGATCGGTCCATCTGAGCGAACTCTAAGAGCCTCGTCCTCTTCGTCTAGGGTCAACGTAAAAGGGGCATCCAAGGGCGCATCACAATGGGTCCCGACCCTTAGCCTGACAACAATTTCACCGGATCTTTCAACATGGCACAAATAAAGGCAAAACCAAAATTCCTTTTAATGCAAATGATAAGAAACCCGAAGGAAAACAACAAAAGACTTCAGCCGATAATCAACACCAAAGATCAAAACGCCATACACACGGCATACCAACATAACAAACGAAGAATAAAACACAACCAGACTCCAACCAAAACCCACTCCTAAAATGTACGGAACCCCGGCTGCCCACTCTTCCGGATCTCTCGGCCGCTTTCCTAACCTGCAAGGCAATCTACAACAATCGGTATAAAACCGTTAGCTAATATTCGAAGCATTAGAATCAAGGTGAAAGGCACAAACACAAGTAAATCAACATAACACCCAATATACATCAAATCACACAAGTCCGGTTTATTATCTTTTTATTATTAAGTCATATCCCATTCTAATTCAACTTCTTTTGTGACACGAGAATCTCCCGAAACTCGCCTCGGTCCCCACTTACCGCATGGAACGGTACGGATGCCTCCGACCGTCTAACCACACGGGCTAGTCGCCAAGAACCTCCTAGCTCTACGCAAGAGCTAGGCAGTGATGTCACCGCCCGTTATCATACACTTGGGCCAAAATAATATAAAGGTCGGTTGTCCTATTTCCGGTTTAGTTGTTATAAACAATAAAGAATAAACACACACCACCAAACACACATCAATGCTAATACAAGGAATACGAGCTAAGTAAGTCCGAAGACTTACCTCGTCCCAAAGATAATCCCGCTAATCACCGCTCTCAACTTCTCGTAGGAAGGCACTCAACGCCTGGTCAAAACAAGGCACACAATCAACATCTCTCTCACATTCTAGAAGTCCTTAGACTTCTAGTCCCAATGATCTCGCAAGATCATAACCATAACCATGCTAGGATAACAAACTCCTAGTCCTCACGACCTCACAAGGCCATAACCATCAAAACACAGACTAGGATATTCTCGTACTAGTCTCCACAATCTCAACAAAACCTACAACCTCAACCCCTAAATTCTCACAAGTTCAACATACAACTTAAAGCCATAAACAACCTCACAAGATAAGATCAACACCTCAAGGCTTAAAACATTTCACAAAATCAAACCAAATACTTGAATCCCCATAACAACCTCACTAGACCTCAGTACCACCTCAAGCTTAGAATCAACCTCAATTCATCAAACAATATCAAATCCTCAAAACACACCTAAGGTTCAAAGCCACTATTTGGCATTAACTCTAAGTTATACTAGATTGTCCAAACTAGCATGATACTAATGCTAAACATAACTAGATCGAGAAAGGATACTCACACGACGTCAAAGACGGAAATCGATCAACGGATGTTGTTCGCTCCAAACGGTGTGTGCAAGCTTTAAATTTATAACCCTAGACTTAAGCTTAAAACAAGGATGCGAACCCGCAGTGTACGGGTCAATCGTAGTAAAAGCAAGAAAATTCCAGGGGTCGATCACAGGGACTTAGTGAAACAAAGTCCAATACGGTATGCTAGTGTTAATGCTAACCACAAGAGCAAGTATACAATCAAAGATGAATAAGATGTCAAATAAAGCAAACATGCAATTCTAGGGATTAAGGCATCTAGTTGTGGTTCCAACTCAAGATCTATAGATAAGCGGACAAAGCTGAGATTTTTGCATGGGGAAGGTGTTACTAAAGTGGAGTAGATCACCGGGTAAGTCTCACTACGCACTAATCCCAAACCGTAACTCCTATTACCGGGTAAGTCTCAAGGAATTAAGATAAAGAACTATAACCTCAAACTAACACATCATCTAAGGGAATAGAATCAACCCTTACCGGGTAAGTCTCAGGCTAACTCACATAGATGAGATGGAAGCACACTCAAACCCCAATAAAGGATAAACCTTTATTACCTACACTTATGATCGTTGGTACACAAACTAAGGAATTACCGGGTAAGTCTCATCCTAAGCTTGCTTTGAACCAGGAAGGTATAATAAGAATAGGATTTGGCAAACTCTAACACTTAACTCTCAGTTTAGGGTCGGATAAGTCACCTCGGTCAGCCAGTTACCACCTCGGCCGAAATGTTCATCGACTGAACGAGATGCTTAGGGTTAAGGTTAAAGACTCGAACTTTCAGGGTCCTACTGTGATTTAAGATCATTCTATCATTGTTTTTCCCACAACCTTCAGCCAATCACCCTAGAATCACACAAGGAAATTAGCCACTCATCGTCATAATGAAAGTATTGAATTTATGGGAAGAAGGTGAATATTTGAACAAAGAAGAATTTAATGAAAACACTTCAATAACTGAATCAAATATCACACAAAATCGTTCCTTGGATAACAATCCAACAAGACAAGACAACAAGGAAAGGAATTGAAGATAATCTTACAAAACCTTCCAAAAAGCTATGAAGCTATGGTCTTCAATCTTCCTTTGACCTTCAAAAAGGTTCTTCAACTCTCCCCAAATTGGAGTAGATGCGGTTGCTGCAGCCTCTAAGCGGGGCGTAGCGTGCTTTTCAGCTGTAAGCGGGGGTGTAGCGTGCTTTTCAGCTGTAAGCGGGGGTGTTGAAATTGTAGAAAATCAACCCTTTTTATAGGAAAAATAAACCTCCAAAGATAATAAAATCTTAAGAAGATATTATCCCATAAATATAGGTAAAATATATGATTCTGCATATCTCCTTCCTTCTAGAAGCTTTGCCCAAAAATATAAGATCACTTTCCAATTTTAAAAGATCTCAGCCAAGAATAAAATATTCTCGCCGCGTCCTAGGTGTTCGCCTCGGTCGAGTCGGCGTCTCTGGATCGCCTCGGTCGAGATGAATCTCTAGGCAACCGAGGTGATTCATAACTGAGTGTGGAATCTCTCAAAACTGGTCCAAAGTAAATCTTTAATTCATGGCTATGCTTCCTGAAGGATTCCTTTCTGCTCCTCAATGTAGCTCCAAATGACTCTTGACTCCTTTTGCTCCTTTTTGATGCAAAACGTACCATATTACCTGCAATTACAACGAAACTAGGTGTAGACCTCGATTCTCGCAAAGGTAGATGAAATGGTAGTAAAATCACATAATGTACATACAAACATGCAGATTATGAAAGATAAAACGTCCAAACAAACCCCAAAATATAGACTATAATTCATGCTATCAAAATACCCCATACTTAGTCTTGCTTGTCCCTAAGCAAGTTCCTCATATAGAAATCAAGATAGAATGGATTAATAGTCAAGAAAATCAATGAAAAGTCTTTCAAAAACATTTTATTGTGTGAAACTATCATAGATCACTCTAAGAGAGTACTTCCTGGAAATTAAAAAAAACTCAATATGATCAAAACATTTTATAAATATAGGAAAGTTGTTCATCTTTGCATGAAATCATAGAATGCATAATAAATCATAATTATCAAAATTAGTTATGTATAATCCGATTTAAACCGCTAAGTCAGTCAACAAGCTCAAGGTCTCAAGGGCTTCCCAAAAGAAAAGGTCAAGAAACGTGTAGGGTAGGGATGAATGTAAGGTAATGTGGTGCTAGAATCCGGGAAAAGGATGAACTTCACTTTCACTTTGACTTGCAACATCTTCCACCAATAAGCTTTGCTTATTTCACACTTTTTCTTTTTACTTTACTTTTTGGGATGCATGGACAGAGGTGCACAATAACCGAAGCCTAGGAAATTCGCAATCATCAATTTCTTGAGATGCATCAAACCCTTGATGCACATACCATGACCCGTTAGGAATATCGCTCAATCCGACTTTGGCAAGACACAAACACCCGGCTATGTGAATGGTGCCGAGTTACTCATCTTCATGATTGACTTCCCCAAACCTATTATTGCTTTCTAACACTTTCACTTTCAGCCACTTCTCAACTTTTAACTTGCTTTCACCACTTCGCTTGCTTCCAAATTCCCGGATAGGTAAAGGGAGGCAAAATGTATATGAGGGGCTAAGCATGATCAAGAAGAAGAAGAAGAAAGAATGAATTGCCTTGGTCTTTCCAAGAAGAACGTGAGAGAACTTATGCTGCGGTGTCAACCTTCAAATTCAACATAATTTGGATAAAAATAAAGTATTAAACATGCCAATAATTTCAAACAAAGCATTTAGCAACTTAAACATATCATAAAACATTTCAAACATATAAAGAATTTAAATCCAGTCGGTAAACAAGATCTTCACTGAGATCATATCCAGATAAGTAACACAAAAATCGTTTTCGAAAACTCTCAGTTAACCCACCTCGGTCGAGATGTTCTTGGTTCAACCGAGGTGAAACACCTCGTTTTGCCAGAACTGTCCCGGTCGAGGTCAAAAATTTTTTTTAAAACCATTTTTTTTCGGTTTCGACGTTTTTCTCAATCAAATAACCTGTAAGTATTTAGCAACTTAAACAAAGCATTTAGCAACTTAAACATATCAGAACTGTCCCCGGCAACGGCGCCAAAAACTTGTTCGCTCCAAACGGTGTGTGCAAGCTTTAAATTTATAACCCTAGACTTAAGCTTAAAACAAGGATGCGAACCCGCAGTGTACGGGTCAATCGTAGTAAAAGCAAGAAAATTCCAGGGGTCGATCACAGGGACTTAGTGAAACAAAGTCCAATACGGTATGCTAGTGTTAATGCTAACCACAAGAGCAAGTATACAATCAAAGATGAATAAGATGTCAAATAAAGCAAACATGCAATTCTAGGGATTAAGGCATCTAGTTGTGGTTCCAACTCAAGATCTATAGATAAGCGGACAAAGCTGAGATTTTTGCATGGGGAAGGTGTTACTAAAGTGGAGTAGATCACCGGGTAAGTCTCACTACGCACTAATCCCAAACCGTAACTCCTATTACCGGGTAAGTCTCAAGGAATTAAGATAAAGAACTATAACCTCAAACTAACACATCATCTAAGGGAATAGAATCAACCCTTACCGGGTAAGTCTCAGGCTAACTCACATAGATGAGATGGAAGCACACTCAAACCCCAATAAAGGATAAACCTTTATTACCTACACTTATGATCGTTGGTACACAAACTAAGGAATTACCGGGTAAGTCTCATCCTAAGCTTGCTTTGAACCAGGAAGGTATAATAAGAATAGGATTTGGCAAACTCTAACACTTAACTCTCAGTTTAGGGTCGGATAAGTCACCTCGGTCAGCCAGTTACCACCTCGGCCGAAATGTTCATCGACTGAACGAGATGCTTAGGGTTAAGGTTAAAGACTCGAACTTTCAGGGTCCTACTGTGATTTAAGATCATTCTATCATTGTTTTTCCCACAACCTTCAGCCAATCACCCTAGAATCACACAAGGAAATTAGCCACTCATCGTCATAATGAAAGTATTGAATTTATGGGAAGAAGGTGAATATTTGAACAAAGAAGAATTTAATGAAAACACTTCAATAACTGAATCAAATATCACACAAAATCGTTCCTTGGATAACAATCCAACAAGACAAGACAACAAGGAAAGGAATTGAAGATAATCTTACAAAACCTTCCAAAAAGCTATGAAGCTATGGTCTTCAATCTTCCTTTGACCTTCAAAAAGGTTCTTCAACTCTCCCCAAATTGGAGTAGATGCGGTTGCTGCAGCCTCTAAGCGGGGCGTAGCGTGCTTTTCAGCTGTAAGCGGGGGTGTAGCGTGCTTTTCAGCTGTAAGCGGGGGTGTTGAAATTGTAGAAAATCAACCCTTTTTATAGGAAAAATAAACCTCCAAAGATAATAAAATCTTAAGAAGATATTATCCCATAAATATAGGTAAAATATATGATTCTGCACATCTCCTTCCTTCTAGAAGCTTTGCCCAAAAATATAAGATCACTTTCCAATTTTAAAAGATCTCAGCCAAGAATAAAATATTCTCGCCGCGTCCTAGGTGTTCGCCTCGGTCGAGTCGGCGTCTCTGGATCGCCTCGGTCGAGATGAATCTCTAGGCAACCGAGGTGATTCATAACTGAGTGTGGAATCTCTCAAAACTGGTCCAAAGTAAATCTTTAATTCATGGCTATGCTTCCTGAAGGATTCCTTTCTGCTCCTCAATGTAGCTCCAAATGACTCTTGACTCCTTTTGCTCCTTTTTGATGCAAAACGTACCATATTACCTGCAATTACAACGAAACTAGGTGTAGACCTCGATTCTCGCAAAGGTAGATGAAATGGTAGTAAAATCACATAATGTACATACAAACATGCAGATTATGAAAGATAAAACGTCCAAACAAACCCCAAAATATAGACTATAATTCATGCTATCAAAATACCCCATACTTAGTCTTGCTTGTCCCTAAGCAAGTTCCTCATATAGAAATCAAGATAGAATGGATTAATAGTCAAGAAAATCAATGAAAAGTCTTTCAAAAACATTTTATTGTGTGAAACTATCATAGATCACTCTAAGAGAGTACTTCCTGGAAATTAAAAAAAACTCAATATGATCAAAACATTTTATAAATATAGGAAAGTTGTTCATCTTTGCATGAAATCATAGAATGCATAATAAATCATAATTATCAAAATTAGTTATGTATAATCCGATTTAAACCGCTAAGTCAGTCAACAAGCTCAAGGTCTCAAGGGCTTCCCAAAAGAAAAGGTCAAGAAACGTGTAGGGTAGGGATGAATGTAAGGTAATGTGGTGCTAGAATCCGGGAAAAGGATGAACTTCACTTTCACTTTGACTTGCAACATCTTCCACCAATAAGCTTTGCTTATTTCACACTTTTTCTTTTTACTTTACTTTTTGGGATGCATGGACAGAGGTGCACAATAACCGAAGCCTAGGAAATTCGCAATCATCAATTTCTTGAGATGCATCAAACCCTTGATGCACATACCATGACCCGTTAGGAATATCGCTCAATCCGACTTTGGCAAGACACAAACACCCGGCTATGTGAATGGTGCCGAGTTACTCATCTTCATGATTGACTTCCCCAAACCTATTATTGCTTTCTAACACTTTCACTTTCAGCCACTTCTCAACTTTTAACTTGCTTTCACCACTTCGCTTGCTTCCAAATTCCCGGATAGGTAAAGGGAGGCAAAATGTATATGAGGGGCTAAGCATGATCAAGAAGAAGAAGAAAAAGAATGAATTGCCTTGGTCTTTCCAAGAAGAACGTGAGAGAACTTATGCTGCGGTGTCAACCTTCAAATTCAACATAATTTGGATAAAAATAAAGTATTAAACATGCCAATAATTTCAAACAAAGCATTTAGCAACTTAAACATATCATAAGACATTTCAAACATATAAAGAATTTGAATCCAGTCGGTAAACAAGATCTTCACTGAGATCATATCCAGATAAGTAACACAAAAATCATTTTCGAAAACTCTCAGTTAACCCACCTCGGTCGAGATGTTCTTGGTTCAACCGAGGTGAAACACCTCGTTTTGCCAGAACTGTCCCGGTCGAGGTCAAAAATTTTTTTTAAAACCATTTTTTTTCGGTTTCGACGTTTTTCTCAATCAAATAACCTGTAAGTATGCATGCAATCTCAGATAAACAT
Organism: Fagopyrum esculentum; assembly: GCA_033239045.1. Classification (NCBI taxonomy): domain Eukaryota; kingdom Viridiplantae; phylum Streptophyta; class Magnoliopsida; order Caryophyllales; family Polygonaceae; genus Fagopyrum; species Fagopyrum esculentum. Next base: position 97,409,817 of record BSUD01000003.1, on the reverse strand, counting down.
ATAAATGCAGATAAAGCATGAATATGAAAAATATCCGATACATCATAAGTCGAGTAATACATCATAAGTCAAATAAGTCAGATAATACATCAACTACCCCATACTTGAGACACACTGTCCCAGTGGGTGTAAATAAAGTCTGAAAGAAAGGAGGACTCACCGGATAAAGAGCCGAACTGCATAAAAATAAAATAAATAAAATCCTGCAGCTCCTCAGAAGTCCTGATCCGGTGGTGGTGGTGGCATGTACGGGTACAAAGTAGGGTCATAGGGATAGCCCATGACATGCTGGAACTGTAGCTGAGCCATCATGTGCTGATGATGCTGCCGCTCCTGCATCTCCCGGATATCCAAAGAAAGTGCAGCATAAGTGTCGATAACCTGATCCGTCAGGTCATCAATCCGTCGGTGTGCTGCTCTGTCTCTAACCCTCTGCCTCCTGCGCCTAGCGGGCCTGACTGGAGAAGTCTCAGCTGGCGCCGGCTCAGTGTCCTCCTCGTCCTCATCAAGATCAATAATGGGAGGCGCGCTCGTCCCAGCAGTGTCTGTCCCTGTGTCCATCGGGACGCCGCCTCCTCTCTCCTCAACTGTCTCGTCATCATCCTCCTCATCAGCCTCCTCAGCAGCTGCAGCAGCAGCGGCTGCTCCCTCTCTGTAGTCCTCCATCAGCGGGACCCATGCAGCCTGCCAGAAATGCGGGTCGGCGACAGAAAACTGTGCAGACCATCTGATGCCCTGAGGCGCTGTCCGCTCCCAAGGCATGGCAACATACGGAGTAGTCAACCCACGAGGAACAAGAATCCGCCTCGTGATCATCTCCTGCAGACCCAGCGGCTTCGGAGCCGCCGCCAATGTGCAGATACTGAGATCCATCCCGTGGTAGGAGGCGATGTGGGTGACTAGACCTCCACAGCAAATATCACCCTTCCCTTTGGCCTTGATCCTGTGCAGATCCTCTGCCAGGAGCAAGCCAAAGTCCGGGAAGCCGCCTGTAACCATGCAGTACAGCGAAAATAGCTCCCCCTGTCTGATCTTCTGGGGCGTCTCAGTACGCGCCAGAAGCATCTCGCTGAATATCCGGTGGGCGAGTCTGAAAGCTGGGTGGAAGATGACCTTCTCCCTGGAATCTCCAGGGCGCCATCTGTCTGCATGAGTGGTGATGTGGGCGATCTGACCCCAAAACTCCCTAGCTACGGATCGGGAGGGGAAGTCTACAGCTGTGGGGGTAGGAAAGCTGAAAATCTCTCTGAATATCTCTAATGGAACCAGGAAGTTCCGGCCCATCAGCCGGTACTTCACAGATCCCTCTGTGGGTAGGTAGGAGAAGGAGCTGACGAACTCTAGTGTCGGCTCTATGTAGGCTGGGGCTCGGATCTCAGAAAACTGATCAAGCCCGACTGTAGCTATCATCCTCCTAAGGTCAGCCTCTAACCCTAGGCAGTCGAAAGCGGATACCTCCAGAAATCGCGGTGCGATAACCGGACGGCCCGCTATCCTCTCGTAATCCACCCGACATCTCTCGTGGATAGCCGGGCGGTAGGGACGGGAAGAAGAAGGGGAAGGGGAGGGTGAAGATCTATCTCTCAGGGCTAGTATCCTATCTGAACTCATCTTCACAATTCAATCTGTCAGACCACCTCGGTTGACTGACAAGTCCCAGAAATCACCTCGGTCGAGGTGCAGACCGACTGGACCGAGGCGTACAGTTCGAATTTCCAAATCTCAGATTTCCAGTTCTTTTCCCCCTAAAATCACTACAATTGCTTCCTAAGGGGTACTTATGGGTTTCCTCAGCAGAATCAAGGGCAACCAAAGCCCAATAAACAGCAAACGAGGAGTTAGGGTTTTCGAACTTCGTTTACCTCGTTTCGGTCGAAAAACCTCAGATTTCTTGCAGATCTGTGGTTGCAATCGACTCCTCTTCCCTTTAATTGCAGTTTTGGAATAGAAATCGTCGGAAAAGAGCGAGAAACGAGGGAGAACGAGGTGCTCTGTCGCCGCGGTCGAAATGGGTGAAAAATAAAAAGTGAAAAGTAATTTTCGCTTTTTATACCGTCGCGAGATCTGCTGTCACCTCGGTCGAGATGGTCTCGACTGGACCGAGGTGGTACGGACCGAGGCGGTTCTGCAGAAACCCTAGTCGCCTCGGTTGCTTCAAGAATCAACTCGGTCGAGGCGTTCTGACAGTAACCGAGGTGCCTCTTTCTTCTCAGAATCTCGAACTTCTCCCTTTCCTGGAGTGCTCCTTCCTGTTGTCTGTCCAAAAACCCAAAAACAAAGCAAAGCAAAGCAAAAACAAAAACTATCTAAACTAGACTAGAAAACGGGAAAGAATGCAATACCTTGGGTTGCCTCCCAAGAAGCGCTTGATTTAAGGTCGCTAGCTGGACCATAGTGCGTCTCAAACGAGGTAGATCGATGCGACCTCCTCGACCGGCGTTTCCGGTTGGTACTTCTTAAGTCTATGACCGTTGACCTTGAAGCTTCCGCTAGTTTCGCCCCATATCTCAACTGCACCATGAGGGAAAACATGTTTCACAACGTAAGGTCCGGTCCATCTAGATTTCAACTTACCTGGAAAAAGACGGAGGCGGGAGTTGAAGAGTAGAACTAAATCTCCTTCGTTAAGCTCCTTTGGAACGATACGCTTGTCATGCCATCTCTTCGTCCTTTCCTTATAGATCTTGGCATTCTCATAGGCGTTCAAACGCAGCTCCTCCAGCTCGTTAAGTTCCAATAGTCGCTTCTCACCAGCCTCCTTAATGTCAAAGTTCAACCATTTGATAGCCCAATACGCTTTGTGCTCCAACTCAACGGGCAAGTGGCAAGATTTCCCATACACCAAATTATAAGGGGTGGTGCCGATGGGAGTCTTGAATGCGGTCCTGTATGCCCAAAGAGCATCGTCCAATTTCATGGACCAATCCTTCCTCGTTCTAGAGACGGTTTTCTCCAAAATTGCCTTGATTTCTCTATTTGAGATCTCGACCTGTCCACTAGTTTGAGGGTGATAAGCAGTTGATACTTTATGGGTTACCCCATACTTCGATAGAAGTGCTTTAAACTTCCGGTTGATGAAATGCGTTCCTCCATCGCTGATGATGATGCGTGGAGTTCCAAATCGTGGAAAGATAGTTCTATTCAAGAACTTTACAACCACCTTGGCGTCGTTAGTGGGAGAAGCGATGGCTTCGACCCATCTAGAGACGTAATCCACTGCAAGGAGGATGTAGAGGTTTCCTCCGGAGGATGGGAAAGGTCCCATGAAGTCAATCCCCCAGACATCAAATATTTCCACTTCTTGGATGTTGTTAAGTGGCATTTCGTTCCTCCTTGATAAGTTCCCTGTTCTTTGGCATGCATCACAAGAAACAACAAAAGATTGCACATCCTTAAATAATGTAGGCCAAAAGAAACCGGAACGCAATACTTTGGCGCATGTTTTATCGGTGCTAGCATGCCCTCCACATGGAAGTGAGTGACAATGCTTTATGACGCTATTAACTTCGTCTTCCGGAATGCACCTTCGAAGCATCCCATCCGGTCCGCGCTTGAATAGAAGCGGCTCATCCCAGTAGTAATGTCGTACTTCCTTGAAGAATCTCTTCTTTTGGGAGTACGTCAATCCGGGTGGTATTTCCTGGCAAACAAGATAATTCACAATATCAGCATACCAAGGACCTTTATTATCAGAAAGTTGGTGGAGAGAATGATCCGCCAACTGTGGGTGAATGTCAGAGAAGGGAGTAGAAAAATTGTCATTCTCAGCAATCTCAGTTGACATTGTCTCTCTGTCGGCCTCGGTCGAGGCACAAAGGCGTTGACCGAGGTGTTCTTCAGACGCCTCGCTCGGTCCAGAAAGTGCCTCGGTCGAGGTACTGCTACTGGATCCGAGGCTGGAAATCTTCGTTTCCTGGATAAGCTTCTCAGTTATGGCTCCTGGATCTTCTTCCAGTGCTTTCAAGCTTCGTATATCTGCATCACAAGAAGCATCTATACCTTCCTCCATTAAACTGAAGCTAATAACTCTTTCGAGTGGATCATTAATAAGGATAGAGCTCACCAATTCTCTTGATTCCTCTTCATCGTAGATGTTGAAGATATCATCAGTTAGTTGCTCCCCTTTCATGGCTGCAAGTAGTGCGAACTCCACCTCATCGCCACCAACGTTGAATTTCAACTTGGCGTTCTTGCAATCCACATTGCAACCCGAAGTTGCTAGAAATGGCCTCCCGAGAATGATAGGAACAGGATAATCTGCGGGAATGTCAAGTACGACAAAATCTATAGGAAGATAGAAGTTACCTAACTTGACCGGAACATCCTCCAAAATGCCCACGGGATGGGTGATGGAGCGATCCGCCATGTAGAGTCGAAACTTGACCGGTTTGGGCTCTCCAAGACCGATCTTAATGCATAGCTCCAGCGGAATGATGCTTACGCTGGCTCCTAGATCGCAAAGGGCTTCACAAGTGACATCCCCAACTTGAATGGGAATGCAAAATGAGCCGGGATCTCTCAATTTAGGTGGCATCTTCTCCTTCATGATCTTTATAAGCTCCGAAGACTTAGATGTCATCCTAACTTCACCAACATCCTCCAGTTTCCTCTTCCTTGATAGGATCTCCTTTAAGAACTTCCCGTAGGCGGGCATACCTAGAATAGCATCAAGGAAAGGAATATTAATATGGAGCTTATTCATCAAGTCAAGGAACTTACCAAAGTGCTTGTCAAGATGTGCTCTGGCTCTGGACTGGGGGAACGGAAGTGGTGGTTTATATGCAGGAGGTGGAACATAAGCTTCTGTTGTTCCTCCTACTTTCTGTTGAACCGCCTCGGTTGGTATCTCGGTCGAGGTGTTCTTCGACTGGATCTGGACCGAGGTGGTCTGCGTCGAGCGAGGTACTGGATCTGTGGTTTTGAGTCCACTCCTCGTCGTGATGGCCATGCACTGGCCCTTAGGGTTAGTTTCCGTCTTTGCTGGAAGCTTCCCTGGATCTCTTGGCGCTTCATTCGCCCTATTTGCAAGTTGTTGTTCGAAGGACTTTTGGGCCCTCGAAAATGAAGTCATAGAATTCTCCATAGCACTAAGCTTGATCAAGATTGCCTCCAGGACTGCGTCCTTCTTTTCCGGCTGAGACGAACTTGATCCTTGCCCTTGGCTCTTCAATGGAGTAGACGAAGAAGAAGGAGGAGAGAGGAAAGGGTTAGAGGAATCATTAGAGTTGGAGTTTGAATAATTGTTACCGTTGTTTTGGTTATTATTCGCTCTCCAATTGTTGCTGTTGGATCCTCTATTGTTGTTGTAGTTGTTGTTTCGGGGTCCGTTGTTGTTGTTACGGTACCCGTTCTTGTTGTTGTTGTTGTTGTTCCTTTGCCCTTGCTCCTCCGGTTTAGCTTGAGCCATCAATAGCTCCTTCAACTGCTTCACGTCGTTCTTCAGGGACGTGAATTGGTTGTTGTTGGTTTGAGTCTCTTGAAAGTTGACTCTTTTAACTCCACCTTCAGCTCCTTGGTGGGTGTACTTCTCCATGTGCAAGGCTTGCTTCTCAATGAAGTCCCAAGCCTCGTCAACCGCCATATCCATAAATGTGCCGGCGGAGAGTAGTTGGAGATTAAACTGGGTGTTTCCGTCCAGTCCTTTGGAGTAGATCTCCAACAACTCGATCTTTGGAATCCCATGATGTGGGCAATCCAAAAGGATATCCTTGAACCGCTCCCATGATTTGGACAAGCTCTCCTTGTCCTTCATGATGAAAGCATTGATCTTCCCTCTCATTTCAGCAGTCTTTGAGGGGGGAAAGAATTTGGTCAAGAATTCCGTAGTCATCTCTTCCCATGTGCTGATCTTTCCTGCAGGAAGAGATTGATACCAAGTAAGAGCTCTATCTTTAAGAGAAAAGTAGAAAGGTCTTAGCTTGTAGTTGTTATTTTCAATTCTGGGAGGTCGCAAGGTCTCCATCAAGATCTCGTAGTTTTGAAGATGTTGATGCGGCGACTCCTTCTCTAGCCCTCCGAATTGACATTGGCGAATCATCGCTAGAACTTGCGGTCGAAGTTCGTAGTCATGGTCCGCTGGATCTCCTAGGTTCACTCCTGGACGCCTCAGCTGTTGATTAGGGTCCATCCTTTGACCTAGGGTTTGTGGAATTCCTGCAAGAAGAACATCTCGGACTGGCATCCGAAGTGGGTGCACATCGGCCGGGGCGTCAGGAACTGGAATCTGCCTCGGTCGAGGATCAACTACTGGATCCTGCATCGGTCGAGGTTGAATCTGGTTCCGAATTGCTGCAATCTCAGCTTCGATTGCTGCATTCCTGGCCTGATTCTCTTCTTTTTCCTGCCTTAGCTCTTCTTTACTGAGACGTAGCTGCTCCTGCGTCTCTCTCAATTGGGCCAAAAGATCGTGATCGTCTTGTTGGGCCATCTTCGCTTCTCTTAAGCGTCTCTTGTACGTCTTTTCTGGTTCGGGATCGTAAGGAACGATTTCCTTCCCAGTGCGGGTTCTTCGCATATACCTAAGAAAGAACCTGCAAAAGTCACTCAAGTAGAGTGGTAAGACAACACGGGGCAAATGCCCCAAGAGCAAACCGTACCGGCTCGGTCTAGACCAAATCCCCGGCAACGGCGCCAAAAACTTGTTCGCTCCAAACGGTGTGTGCAAGCTTTAAATTTATAACCCTAGACTTAAGCTTAAAACAAGGATGCGAACCCGCAGTGTACGGGTCAATCGTAGTAAAAGCAAGAAAATTCCAGGGGTCGATC
>BSUD01000003.1:97341171-97402549 GCA_033239045.1 Fagopyrum esculentum | reverse complement strand
ATATATATATATATATATATATATATATATATATATATATATATATATATATATATATATATATATATATATATATATATATATATATATATATATAAATCTAAGGAAAAATTCATTTTCAAAAGCCGCTTTAAAATCTCGTAAATAATCCTCCCGGGGCACGATATGAAATTCTAGAAGCTTGGTCATAAAACCGAAATTAAACTTTGAGTCATAGCTCAAAACTAATCCTACAAGACATAATATATAGTATATATATAAATATAAGAATATCCCCGTAGTTAAATCCAAGGTTAAAAACCGCTGACACGTTTTCCGAGGCAATTTATACAATTCCATAAATTATGGGTCATTTCCGAAATCTATTTCAGCGGGGTTAATTTGCAATGATCCAAAACTGTGGGTTAACAATGTAAATACATAATATGGGTACCATTATGCAATATCACCAAATAGGGGGGGTGACTGCAAATAACAAAAAACAGGGGTTCAACCTTGTTCGGCTTCAATACAAGAGGCGGCGGCAAGAGCAGAACGACGTCCAGGCCAGGTTTTCCTCCGGCAGCGTGGCGACGCAGGCAAGGGGAGAACTAGGGTGTCGGCGGCAAGGAGGCGACCCCATCTTCGGCGGCCATGGTTGCATCTTGCGACCCTGAGAACAGAGAAGAGGGATGGAGCTTCCGGCAGACGTTGGTGGCTCCGGCGGCGGCTCTGGAGATCCGGCAGGACAGAGCGACGACGGCTTCTCAAGTGATACGGTAGGAGAGTTGCAGTGAAGGGGAGTTTGTTGTAGATGGGAGGCCGCCGGTTCCGGTTCGTAGGGATATATGCCGAATGGAGGTGAGGGCGTTGTTGCTCAAAAATGGAGGGAGGGGGGTCGATTCCAGAGGGTGCAGGTGGGGCTGCAAGGGAGACGGGGTGGTGGCTCTGGAGTTCCGGCAGGCTGCTGTCCCGGTTTTGGTGAAAGATGAGGATGTGAGCAGATAGAGATTGAAGAATGGGGCTGTGAGGTTGAAAAAGAGAGGAGAGTTGCAGTGATGGAGAAGCACAGAGAATGAAGCAAATAAATAAAATAAGATACGCCATCAGAACCTCGCGTAGGGAGAGAAGCTAGGCTTGAGGAGACACAGGTGTAGGTTGAGGAGGCACAAGCTGCTAATAGGGAACACGCCATCAGACCCTCGCGTGAGGAAAAAGCAGTGAGGAGAAAAAAAAGAAGAAAATAAATAAAATAAGATAATAGAAAAAGGGGGAAAAAATTATAATAGAATAACTTGATCAATAGTTCAGAACGGGATTTTCGAATCGGAAAACTCCCATACTTTCCGTAAATAAATTACGGAATATATACAAAGGTAAAATATATAAACTTATAAAAATTAATTTACAACGTGAGAATACCCGTAAAATTTTATAAGTTATTAAAATATCGATAAAAATTGAGAAAAAATAAATATCGAAAACGCGTCTAAAATTTGGGGCGTTACAACAACCACCTGTGTTGACTCTTTGACCGTGCTTTGTGGCTGGCTTCCTTTATAAGCCTCCCTTAGCTTCAGATGAGGGGTTTCCTTACCTCCTTTCAGCTCCATCTCCATTCTTATGTTCTTCTTCTCCTTCATCTTCTCCTCTTGATTCCTCTTTGATCTTGTGAGAGAGTTCTTGTGAGTTTGTGTTTGTTAGCATGAAATGTTGCGATATTCTAGGCACTTATTTTGGTTGTTTTTCCCTTATTATTATGTACATGAATGAAGTTTAGAAGCAGTTGTTAGCTTGTTCGTCTATTTTATCGATATGGATGTCTACACCAGCTTTGTGTTGAACGTAGGTGAAAAGGAGCTAAATAAGAGAAATTGAGAGAGAAAAGAGAGTAATCGATCATGTTCGATGATTAGGAACACATCAAGGAAGCTAAGGAGCTAGGATGAAGAATGTCACGACACAAAAGAAACCACAAGCATTTTGTACTTCCACGCCCTAAATTACGGCCGTAGAAGAGTCCACGCTCTAAACCACGGCCGTGGATCTTGGCATCATGAGCGTGGAGCACTCCAGTAGGTTACACGGCCTAAAGTACGGTCGTGGAAGTCACAAGGCACCGTAACCCTTTTTCACGCTCTAAACCACGGTCGTGGAAAGCCTTGAGACCGTGATTTAGGCGATCTTTTGACGTACAATTATTTGCCACGTTATTTACGTAATGGGCCTGGACGGTTATTCTTTCTCGTATTATAAAAAGGTCGGAAAAGAGAGTTTCGGGGAGCCTTGCTTATCGCCGCTTAGACGCCGCATACACTTCGGGATAGACGGCCGCTTATCTTGCTTGGAGCATTCTTGCCTAGGGTTGATTGAAGATCGCCGAAGGTTTAGCCTCTTTCTTGGGTTTTGATATTGAAGACGGATTGACAACCTGTTCATCATACTTACCTAAGATCATTGTGAGGTTTTGTGTTATACATTCTGAATCCATTAGACATTGCTTCTTCTGTTTCGGATTTGAGAATTGGTTTTGAAATTTTATTGAGTATTCGAGGGTTTTCATCTTTCATTCTTTTTAATTTGAATACTGATAACACGATTTATGATGTTAGATTAGGCACTCATTTAGATAGTTTTTCCGCTCATTCATGCATGGTTTGCACTAGTTCATGACGGTTTGCACTCAGTTCTTGTATTTTGTCGAGATAGACATCTACACGGACTTTTGCATGCTTTGTAGGTATTTTGGGAGCTTTAGGAGCTTAATCGATACATTTGATGATCGTTCCTCGAGATGACACACCTTCGGACTCATTGGGAAGCAAGCTAGGAGCTAAGGAGGACACATGGGACCTTGTTGGTGCATGCCTTGCACCAAATTGAGGCTTGATGATCCAAAACAAGCTGAGGCACCAAAACCACGGCCACTGGGACTTCCACAGGCATGGAAATGGGCCGTGGTTTTCCCCATACAGCTGTGACAGCTGTCCCACGATCTTCATGGCCGACTCTTGCAATTTATTGAGGATATAAGGTGGTCCTGTAGGCTGTTTGAGGGCAGACCCCATCACTCCATTCTCTCTCACACTCTCAACAACACATATTCTCTCATTGGAAGATTGGATTGGAGCTACACTTGGAGGAGAAGAAAGGCTTCCATTGGAGAAGAAGAGAAGAACACACCATTCTTAGTTTTTCATAGTTTTGAGTGAGATTTGTGAAGAAGTTTTTGCAAGGATTTGTAAGAAACGATTGAACCTTCTTTTGAAGGGTTGTAAGTCCTTCTTGAACTCATATTCAGCTTGGATTTCTTGGTTCCACTAGTTTCATCTTTCATTTCATTTCATTCTACTTGCTATGGACTACATGATTGTATGCTTGATGAGTTTGATTGTTGAGATGTATGTTGTTGGCTAAATAGATGCGATTCTAGGGTTAAGAAATAATGGTTATGGCATAGACTATGATAGGATGGACTTATATATACCTTTGGATGATTCTTTTGCTTGAACCGAGTTACTGTTGGAAACCACGGTTCGTTCTTGCCAGTCCACGGCCGTGGAAAGGGATGAACAACCCGTGGTTCTAACTAGCTCACTTGTTTAGATGAATCTAAGTGCTAGAATGTTAGATTGTTGAAATCCTAGTGTTTGTTGAGCTAAATCTATCCTAGGTGATCTAGTGTTAGCAACTAAGTGTTAGAAGAGACCTACCCGGTGATTCTTGCACTTAGATACCGAAGATGACGAACTCTAGGTAGTAGTGAGCCTCACAAGCCGCTATTGGACTGAATGTGTTAGGATAAGTGTTTAGGACTTGCCTTTCCGAGACTTACCCGGTAAGGAGAGGTTAGATCCCTATATAACCATCCGGTTTGTGTAGATATCCCTACCTTAGGCTTCTAGAGAATTACCCGGTGATAGGACCTTAGGAGCGGGATTAGTGGATCATGAGACCTACCCAGTATTGACACCACTTGAGAAACATTCCTTCCCAACATACTATAGTTAACCCAAAGAATGACTAAATAGCTTGAGTCCAATGCCATAACCGGAATTTCCAACCCCTAAAATCCACTTTTCTCTCTTGATTACCTATCTCGTGTTTGTGTTTGTTTGTTTGCCTTGATAGCTTAGTTATTTGTTAGTCTTGCATGATTTGTGATCTTTGATTGATCACCACAAAACCAAGCCAAAAACATTGAGACTTTCATTCTTTATTTCTTTCTCTTTTCTTAGCAAAATCAACACTATCCTTAGTCACTAATCGATTTAATTTCACCTCAGTCTTTGTGTTCGACCTCGGAATACTATTCTTACTACAAAATGTCCCGTACACAGCGGGTTCGCTAGGAGTTAGGAGAAATATATCGAGTATAAATTTAAGACTTTTGCGTGCACAATTCCTAGATGTAACAAGTTTTTGGCGCCGTTGCCGGCTCCAAAAACTTGTTACGTCTAGGAATAATTGTACGTCTCTTTTCCTTTTCTAATGCATACACAACCGAGAAGTCTCCTTTCATAGTCTTTGCCATCCTATCATAGTCTATGCCATCCTATCATAGTATATGCCATAACCACTTTGTAAGGAGATAACGGATCACAACATGATCCGTATACACAATGACCTTCGTTCCAACAAGATACGAGCGGAACTTCTCAAATGCATACACAACCGCTAGGAACTCCTTCTCGGTGGTAGCATAATTGAGTTGGGCATCATCTAGCGTTTTGCTAGCATAATAAATGGCATGTGTATGCCCATCTTTCCTTTGCCCCAAAACAGCCCCAACGGCTACATCACTCGCGTCACACATGATCTCAAACGGTAGACTCCAATCCGGCGGTTGCATGATGGGTGCGGAGATCAAAGCATTCTTCAACCTACAAAAATCCTCAAGGAAATCCTTGGAGAAAACAAACTCAACATCTTTCATTAGTAGGTTAGTAATAGGCTTAGAAATCTTAGAGAAATCTTTAATAAATCTCCGGTAAAAACCGGCATGCCCTAAAAAACTCCTTACCCCCTTCACCGAGGTAGGTGGTGGCAACTTCTCTATGGTTTCTATTTTAGCCCTATCAACCTCAATGCCTCGGTTGGATACCAAGTGTCCCAACACAATGCCTTCACTTACCATGAAGTGGCGTTTTTCCCAATTTAAGACAAGGTTTGTCTCCTCACATCTCTTAAGCACTAAAGACAAGTTAGCTAAACAATCATCAAATGAAGATTCACAAACAGAGAAATCATCCATAAACACTTCCATGATATTCTCAATATACTTAGAAAAGATAGCCATCATACACCTTTGAAAGGTGGCGGGTGCATTACACAACTCAAATGGCATTCTCCTATATGCAAATGTACCCCAAGGACATATGAATGTAGTTTTCTCTTGGTCATCGGGGTGGATAGGGATTTGGAAGAATCCACTATAACCATCTAAGTAGCAAAAGTGAGAATGTTGAGCTAATTTCTCTAGCATTTGGTCAATGAAAGGAAGAGGGAAGTGATCTTTCCTAGAGGCCACATTTAGTTTCCTATAGTCTATACACATCCTCCACCCCGTAACCGTTCTAGTTGGGATTAATTCATTATTCTCATTAGTCACTACGGTCATCCCACCCTTCTTAGGAACCACATGCACGGGACTAACCCACTTACTATCCAAAATCGGGAAAATGATTCCCGCATCTAGCAAATTAAGAATCTCCTTTTTGACTACTTCTTTCATGATTGGGTTTAGTCTTCTTTGAGGTTCAATTGAAGGTTTATGATTATCTTCCATTAAAATCTTATGCATGCACAAAGAAGGTTTAATGCCAACTAAATCATCAATGGTATAGCCAATGGCTTTCCTATGCAATCTCAACTCATGCAACAATCTATTCAACTCATCATCATTCAAGCATGCATTCACAATAACCGGATAAGCGGAATTTTCACCAAGAAAAGCATACTTCAAATGAGAGGGGAGGGGTTTGAGTTCAAGTTTAGGAGGACCTTTATCGAGTGGAGACGATCCGTATAATGTTGGTTGAGATGAATCCAAAGCCATGGAAGACTCCTCAAGGCTCCTTGAAGCTTGATCAACAACAAAGGCAGTTTCTGGAGAAAACACGGGCAAAACCACGGGCTCTGGCACAACCACGGCCGTGGAACTTGCAAAGCTAGCCTTTCGGAGCATTCCAGTAGGTTCCACGGGATAAACCACGGGCGTGGTTCTTCCCCCCTGGCCGTGGTTCTTGCAGAAATTCAGCACTCCAGTAGATGAAATTGAATCGATTAGTGACTAAGGATAGTGTTGATCTAGGCTAAGAAAAGAGAAAGAAATAAAGAAATGAAAATCTCAATGTTTTTGGCTTGGTTTTGTGATGATCAATCAAAGATCACAAATCATGCAAGACTAACAAATAACTAAGCTATCAAGGCAAACAAACAAACACAAACACGAGATAGGTAATCAAGAGAGAAAAGTGGATTCTAGGGGTTGGAAATTCCGGTTATGGCATTGGACTCAAGCTATTTAGTCATTCTTTGGGTTAACTATAGTATGTTGGGAAGGAATGTTTCTCAAGTGGGGTCAATTACCGGGTAGGTCTCATGATCCACTAATCCCGCTCCTAAGGTCCTATCACCGGGTAAGTCTCTAGAAGACTAAGGTAGGGATATCTACACAAACCAGATGGTTATCTAGGGATCTAACCTCTCCTTACCGGGTAAGTCTCGGAAAGGCAAGTCCTAAACACTTATCCTAGCACATTCAGTCCAATAGCAGCTTGTGAGGCTCACTACTACCTAGAGTTCGTCATCTTCGGTATCTAAGAGCAAGAATCACCGGGTAGGTCTCTTCTAACACTTAGTTGCTAACACTAGGTCACCCTATGATAGATTTAGCTCAACAAACACTAGGATTTCAACAATCTAACATTCTAGCACTTAGATTCATCGAAACAAGTGAGCTAGTTAGAACCACGGGTTGTTCATCCCTTTCCACGGCCGTGGACTGGCAAGAACGAACCGTGGTTTCCAACAGTAACTCGGTTCAAGCAAACGAATTATCCAAAGGTATATCTAAGTCCATCCTATCATAGTCTATGCCATAACCATTATTTCCTTACCCTAGAATCGCATCTATTTAGCCAACAACATACATCTCAACATTCAAACTCATCAAACATACAATCATGGAGTCCATAGCAAGTAGAATGAAATGAAATGAAAGATGAAACTAGTGGAACCAAGAAATCCAAGCTGAATATGAGTTCAAGAAGGACTTACAACCCTTCAAAAGAAGGTTCAATCGTTTCTTACAAATCCTTGCAAAAACTTCTTCACAAATCTCACTCAAAACCATGAAAAACTAAGAATGGTGTGTTCTTCTCTTCTTCTCCAATGGAAGCCTTTCTTCTCCTCTAAGTGTAGCTCCATTCCAATCTTCCAATGAGAGAATATGTGTTGTTGAGAGTGTGGGAGAGAATGAAGTGATGGGGTCTGCCCTCAAACAGCATGCAGGACCACCTTATATCCTCAACAAATTACAAGAGTCGGCCATGAAGATCGTGGGACAGCTGTTACAGCTGTATGGGGAAAATCACGGCCCATTTCCACGCCCGTGGAAGTCCCAATGGCCGTGGTTTTGGTGCCTCAGCTTGTTTTGGATCATCAAGCCTCAATTTGGTGCAAGGCATGCACCAACAAGGTCCCATGTGTCCTCCTTAGCTCCTAGCTTGCTTCCCAATGAGTCCGAAGGTGTGTCATCTCGAGAAACGATCCTCAAATGTATTGATTAAGCTTCTAAAGCTCCCAAAATACCTACAAAGCATGCAAAAGTCCGTGTAGACGTCTATCTCGACAAAATACATGAATTGAGTGCAAACCGTCACGAACTAGTGCAAACCATGCATGAATGAGCGGAAAAACTATCTAAATGAGTGTCTAATCTAACATCATAAATCGTGTTATCAAATATTGATATCATGACAATGGTTATTGGCTAAAACCCTTTAGCAATTCTAAGGTGAAGGGTTGATAGCTGTGGCTTAGATGATGATAGATCGATCGTAATTTGATTGGAACTTGAGAGTTAGACAGATATCATCGACGAACCTAAATCACGGCCTGTTCTTGGATTTCCACGGCCGTGGTTCTCAAGATCTGACCGTGATTCACTTCAGTTTACGAACTTTGCTTTTACTTTGATCCAAGCTTAAAGATTAGCTTTAATCTAGTCTTGGCTTGTCCTTTACAACTTATTTGCTTGACAACTTGAAATTGGATTTTGTTTCACCAAATCCTTGTGTTCGATACCCTGGAATACATGTTGATCTACGCCGATCCGTACACTGCGGGTTCACTTGCTTTTATTCTAGTTTTATAAATATAAAGCTTATTTGCACCCACGTTTTTGGGCGAACAAGTTTTTGGCGCCGTTGCCGGGGATTTGGTTAAGACCAAACTTCGGTTTTCGGTTGTCGGGCTTGGGAGCTTTTCTCTTGTTATTTGATATCTCTTGTGAGTGCTATTTGCAGGTTCTTTTAGGTATATGCGCAGGTCTAGATCCAACAAAGACCTCGTACCTTTTGATCCGGAACTTGAGAAATCTCTTAGGAAGAAAGCTAAGGAAAGAAAGATGGCTAAAATAGAGAGAGATTTTCAAGCGGAGTTAGAGGAGTCTCAAGCTCAATATAGGTTGAGTAAGAAGGCTCGTAAGGAAGAAGCGGAGTGCCATCAATTCCAAATTGATGAGCTCAAAGCTATGATATTGGACATGAAGTTGGAACAAAATAGTGCTAAGAAAAAGAAGGTCAAGAAGCCAACTAAGTCCATTAGAGTGGAATCATCCGATGATGAGGAATTCGATCCGGATATGCCGGAATTAGAGGAGATTGATCCAACGATCAATCCAGTCTGGGTTGATCCAATACCAGCTGCCAATCCTTGTGTCCCAGCTAGAGGTGCGAGAGCCGCTCGTATAGATGAAGATCCAAGAACTCTTGGCCAAAGGATGGATCCGATTCAGCAACCACATCGTCTAGGTGTGAGCTTTGATGCTGAGGATATTCAAAGGTTTAGCTTTAACCCACAAGTTATTACCATCGTTCGCCAAAGCCAGTTTGGAGGAACGAGTGCTGAATTTCCACATCAACATTTACAGAATTTTGAGATTTTGATGGAGACAATGAAGCCAAAGAATGCAACCACCAACAACTACAAGATCAAGCCATTCTTCTTCTCCTTGAAAGGGAAGGCTTTATCTTGGTATCAAGCACTTCCAAATGGAAGACTCAACACATGGGAGGATCTATCTTCGGAGTTCCTAACCAAGTTCTTTCCGCCATCCAAGACAACGGAATTGAGAGGTAAAATCAATGTTTTTTCTATTAAATCTAATGAAAGTTTGTTTCAGTCTTGGGAAAGATTTCAGGATCTATTATTGGATTGCCCACACCATGGTATTTCCATGTTAGAGTTGTTGGTGATATACTACAAGGGGCTGGATGTGGAAACACAATTCAAGCTCCAATCCCTTTCATGTGGCACATTCATGGACATGAGGGAAGATGACGCTTGGGACTTCATTGAGAAGCAAGCCCGAGTCATTGAGAAGTATTCTCACCGGAAGGCGGAAGCTAACCGAGTAGAGCACGGAGTGAAGCTAACACAAGCTGCTCAAACTCAAATCTTTTATCTCAACACCAAGATTAAAGAGTTGAAGGAAGTTATTAAAGCTGGCTTTCAAAAGCCTAAGGAGCAAGATGTTGGATACCTAGGAAACAACAATAACCATCATGGGAATGAGAATACCAACCGCAACAACCGGAACAACAACCGGAACAATTGGAACAACAACAACCGGAACAACAATAGGAACAACAATAGGAATTCAAACAACAATTGGCGTTCCAACCAACAACAAAATTCCGGTAATTTTTATCCCAATTCAGGAAATTCACTAACTCCACCATCTTCTTCTTCCATTCCTTTGAAAAGCCAGGGGCAAACATCTAATAGTGGAAGCACTTTGGAGAAAGAGAGCCCGATCCCATGCTGGAAACGATCTTGGGAAAGCTTCAAGGGCTGGAGAATCACATCACTAAGGTTAATAAAGCTCAAAAGGTTTTAGAAAGACAAATGTTCAGCAATGCTGATAACACGATTTATGACTTAGGTTTAGGCACTCATTTAGATAGTTTTTCCGCTCATTCATGCATGGTTTGCACTAGTTCGTGACGGTTTGCACTCAATTCATGTATTTTGTCGAGATAGACGTCTACACGGACATTTGCATGCTTTGTAGGTATTTTGGGAGTTTTAGGAGCTTATTTGATACATTTGAGGATCATTCCTCGAGATAACACACCTTCGGACTCATTGGGAAGCAAGCTAGGAGCTAAGGGGGACACATGGGACCTTGTTGGTGCATGCCATGCACCAAATTGAGGCTTGATGATCCAAAACAAGCCGAGGCACCAAAACCACGGCCACTGGGACTTCCACGGGCGTGGAAATGGGCCGTGGTTTTCCCCAGGCAGCTGTGACAGCTGTCCCACGATCTTCATGGCCGACTCTTACAATTTGTTGAGGATATAAGGTGGTCCTGCAGGCTGTTAGGGACAGACCCTATCACTCCCATTCTCTCCCACACTCTCAACAACACATATTCTCTAATTGGAAGATTGAATTGGAGCTTGACTTGGAGGAGAAGAAAAGGGTCCATTGAAGAATAAGAGAAGAACACACCATTCTTACTTTTTCATAGTTTTGAGTGAGTTTTGTGAAGACGATTTGCTCGGTTTTGTAAGGAACGAGATTGAACCTTCTTTTGAAGGCTTGTAAGTCTTTCTTATCATACATTCAGCTTGATTTTCTTTGTTCTACTTGTTCATCTCTATTTTACTTCATTTACTTGCTATGGAAGCTATGGATAGATGCTTGTTGAGTTTGATTGTTGAAATGCATGTTGTTGGCTAGATAGATGTGATTCTAGGGTAAGGAAATGAGGGTTATGGCTTGGACTATGATAGGATGGACTTAGATGTACCTTAGGATGATTCGTTTGCTTGAACCGAGCTACTGTTGGAAACCACGGTTCGTTATTGCCACTCCACGGCCGTGGAAAGGGATGAACAACCCGTAATTCTGACTAACTCGTTTGATTTGATGAATCTAAGTGCTAGAATGTTAGATTGTTGAAATCCTAGTGTTTGTTGAGCTAAATCTATCCTAGGGTGACCTAGTGTTAGCAACTAAGTGTTAGAAGAGACCTACCCGGTGATTCTTGCTCTTAGATACCGAAGATGACGAACTCTAGGTAGTAGTGAGCCTCACAAGCCGCTATTGGACTGAGTGTGCTAGGATAGGTGTTTAGGACTTGCCTTCCCGAGACTTACCCGGTAAGGAGTGGTTAGATCCCTAGAATACCATCCGGTTTGAGTAGATATCCCTTCCTTAGGCTCCTAGAGACTTACCCGGTGATAGGACCTTAGGTGCGGGATTAGTGGATCATGAGACCTACCCGTTAATTGATCCCATTTGAGAAACATCCATTCCCAACATACTATAGTTTATCCAAGGTTGATTAGAAGCTTGAGTCCTATGCCATAACCGGAATTTCCAACCCCTAGAATCCGTTTTTCTCTCTTTGATCTCATATCTCGTGTTTGTCTTGTTTATTGGCGTTTTAGCTTGATTTCTTAGTTTGTTTTCCCATATTACATCATTGTGATTCTTGATTGATCACCACACAAAACCAATCCAAAAACATTGAGATTTTCATTTATTTGTTTCTTTCTCTTTTCATAGTCTAGATCAACACTATCCTTAGTCACTAATCGATTCAATTTCACCTCAGTCTTTGTGTTCGACCTCGGAATACTATCCTTACTACAAAATGTCCCGTACACTGCGGGTTCACTAGGAGTTAGGAGAAATATATCGAGTATAAATTTAAGACTTTTGTGTGCATCACGTTCTTAGCGTAACAAGTTTTGGGCGCCGTTGTTGGGGACTAGGTTAAGATTGAGTCGTAGTTTGTGATTGTTTATGGTGTAGATCTTTCTTGTTGCTTTTGATCTTGTTTGGTTTGTGTCTTTTCTTTTCAGGACGTCTCTCACTCTTTAGGTGTATGCGAAGATCTTGTGGCAAGGATTTAGCTCCATTCGATCCCGAACCGGAGAAAACCCTTAGATCTAGATCCAAGAGCATTAGAAAAGGAAAAGAGATGGCCGAAAGAGATCTCCAAGCTGAGTTGGATGAAGCTTTAGAGCAAATTAGACTAAGGGATGAACCCTTGGAGAATGAAAGGAGACTTGCCAATGACAGGCAAGAAGCAACTAGGAGGGAGATTGAAGAGATTAGGCAAGCTCTTGGGCAAAGAGAGCTTAATCGTCAACAACCTCCACCTCCACCACAACCGCAGCCGGCGGTTAATATTCGGGTTGTGCCCATTGCCATTGAAGAGCCACAAACGTTAGGGCAACGTATGGATCCGGCACAAAGAGCACACCGTCCGGGTGTGAACTTAGGAGATCCCGCAGCCCATGATTACGAGCTCCGCCCTCAAGTTCTACAAATGATCCGGCATAATCAATTTGGAGGGATGGAAGGAGAGTCTCCTCATCAACACTTGATGAACTATGAGATCTTGATGGAGACTCTAAGACCGGCTAGATTGGAGAGCAACAACCATAAGCTTAGGGCTTTCTCCTTCTCACTTAAGGATAAAGCCTTGGCTTGGTATCAATCTATTCCACAAGGGCGAGTAAGTACTTGGGAGGAGATGACAACCAAATTTTTGACAAAGTTCTTCCCACCTTCCAAGACTACCGAGTTAAGAGAGAAGACCAATGCCTTCGTGATGAAGGATAGAGAAAGCTTATTCAAGTCTCGGGAGATGTTCAAAGACCTTCTCCTAGATTGTCCGCACCATGGTATACCGAAAATAGAGCTTTTGGAGATCTACTTCAAGGGACTTGATGAAGATAGCCAATTCAAGCTTCAATCTCTTTCCGGTGGGACTTTCATGGAAAAGAATGTGTATGAAGTTTGGGAGTTTGTAGAGAAACAAGCTTTGGTGATTGAGAAGTACTCCCATAGGAAGAGTGATGGGAGGAAAGCGGGATCATATGAGGTGAGTGAAGACACCAAGAGTAACTTCAAGCTTGATGCAATCAACAATGAGCTGAAATCTTTGAGGGAGTTGTGTGCTACAACTTTGAAGAATCAAGCAACCCCTCATGTGCAAGTGCAAGCAAACTTGTCTTCCAAGCAGGAGGATGTGAACTATATGGGAAGGGGAAACTACAACAACTATCAAGGCCCAAGGAACTTCAACAACAACCGGTAATTCAACAATTACCGGCCTAATCACAACCATCCCGGGTTTTCCTATTCTAACCCGGATGGTGCCTTGAACCCTCCCACTTCCACAAGCGCGGCTCCACCACCAAAGGCTTCACAAGAACCTCCACCCGGATTCACTCAACCTCCAAAGGATAGAACCGAGATGATGTTTGAGCAATTGCTTGGAAGATTGAGTGGTCTTGAGAGCACGGTGACTTCCATTTCTAAGGCTCAAAAGGTGTTGGAAGCACAAGTGTTCCAAAAGGCGGGTGAAGCTCATAGAGATCTGGGAAAGCTTCCCGGAAGAACCGAAGACAACCCGAGAGGCCAAGTGTTGGCCATCACAACAAGGAGCGGGCTGAGCATGAAGGACCCTTTGCCTAAGGAGAATGATAAGGGAAAGCAAGTAGTGGTGGAGGAAGAGCCATTGCAAGAAGAAGGAGGCAAGAGCAAAGATGTTGAGCCAACATATGTGGCACCACCTCTATACAAACCACCACTACCACTCCCACAATCACGAGCAAGAGCTCGTTTGGACAAACACTTCGGTAAAGTCCTTGAACTTATGTCTAAATTGCATATTAACATTCCGTTCATGGATGCTATTCTAGGTATGCCGGCATACGGCAAGTTCTTGAAGGAAATACTCTCCAACAAAAGGAAGTTGGAGGAGTATGGAGAAGTGAGGATGACAAAGAGATCCTCGGAATTGATTCAAACCATGAGGGAGGAGATGCCTCCCAAGCTAAGAGATTCGGGATCCTTTTGTGTGCCAATTGGAGTGGGAGAAGTGAAGTATGAAGCCCTATGTGATCTTGGGGCAAGTGTAAGCATCATTCTGATTGCACTTTGCAACAAGGTTGGGCTAGGAGAGCCAAAGCCGGTCAAGATGACCCTTTACATGGCGGACCGTTCGATCACTCACCCCGTTGGAATATTGGAAGACATACCGGTGCAACTAGGGAAGTTCTATGTGCCCATAGACTTCGTTGTTTTGGACATCCCGGCGGACTATCCGGTTCCTATCATCTTGGGGAGACCTTTCCTAGCCACTTCCGGATGTTTGGTGGATTGCAAAAATGGAATTCTCTCCTTCAACATTGGAGAAGAGAATATTAAGTTCAAACTATCCACAATGATGAAGGGTCAACCCTTGGTGAAGATGTGTTAAACATTGTCGAGCAAGAGGAGTCTAGAGAAGTTGTGTCCTCGATCTTGATCAAGGACCCCTTGGAGAAGGTTCTTAGCTTGAGTTTGATGGAGGTAGGAGTTGAGGAGGCTTGCAATGAAGAAATCAAGGCCTTGGGTGCATTGGAAAAGGAGACAAGAGCTGAATTTGAAGTACACGAAGGTGTGCTGAATTCCTGTAGGAACCACGGCCTGTGGGGAAGAACCACGCCCGTGGTTTTACCCATGGAACCTACTGGAGTGCTCCGAAGTGCTAGATTTGCAAGTTCCATGGCCGTGGTTGTGCCAGAGCCCGTAATTTTGCCCGTGGTTTCTTCAGAAACTGCATTGGTTGTTAATCAAGCTTCAAGGAGCCTTGAGGAGTCTTCCATGGCTTTGGATTCATCTCAACCAACATTATACGGATCGTCTCCACTCGATAAAGGTCCTCCTAAACTTGAACTCAAACCCCTCCCCTCTCATTTGAAGTATGCTTTCCTTGGTGAGAATTCTACATATCCGGCTATTGTGAATGCATGCTTGAATGATGATGAGTTGAGTAGATTGTTGCATGAGTTGAGATTGCATAGGAAATCCATTGGCTATACCATTGATGATTTAGTTGACATTAAACCTTCTTTGTGCATGCATAAGATCTTAATGGAAGATAATCATAAACCTTCAATTGAACCTCAAAGAAGACTAAACCCTATCATGAAAGAAGTAGTCAAAAAGGAGATTCTTAAATTTCTAGATGCGGGAATCATTTTCCCGATTTCAGATAGTAAGTGGGTTAATCCCGTGCATGTGGTTCCTAAGAAGGGTGGGATGACCGTAGTAACTAATGAGAATAATGAACTAATCCCAACTAGAACGGTTACGGGATGGAGGATGTGTATAGACTATAGGAAACTAAATGTGGCCTCTAGGAAAGATCACTTCCCTCTTCCCTTTATTGACCAAATGCTAGAGAGATTAGCTCAACATTCTCATTTTTGCTATTTAGATGGTTATAGTGGATTCTTCCAAATCCCTATCCACCCCGATGACCAAGAGAAAACTACATTCACATGTCCTTGGGGTACATTTGCATATAGGAGAATGCCATTTGGGTTGTGTAATGCACCGCCACCTTTCAAAGGTGTATGATGGCCATATTTTCTGAGTATATTGAAAACATCATGGAAGTGTTTATGGATGATTTTTCTGTTTATGGATCTTCATTTGATGATTGTTTAGCTAACTTGTCTATAGTGCTAAAAAGATGTGAGGAGACTAATCTAGTCTTGAATTGGGAAAAATGCCACTTCATGGTAAATGAAGGCATTGTGTTGGGACATTTGGTGTCCAACCGTGGCATTGAGGTTGATAGAGCTAAGATAGAAACCATAGAGAAGTTGCCACCACCTACCTCGGTGAAGGGGGTAAGGAGTTTTCTAGGGCATGCCGGTTTTTACCGGAGATTCATTAAAGATTTCTCTAAGATTTCTAAACCTCTTAATAACCTACTAATGAAAGATGTTGAGTTTGTTTTCTCCAAGGATTTCCTTGAGGCTTTTTGTAGGTCGAAGAACGCTTTGATCTCCGCACCCATCATGCAACCTCAGGATTGGAGTCTACCGTTTGAGATCATGTGTGACGCGAGTGATGTAGCCGTTGGGGCTGTTTTGGGACAAAGGAAAGATGGGCGTACACATGCCATCTATTATGCTAGCAAGACGCTAGATGATGCCCAACTCAATTATGCTACCACCGAGAAGGAATTGCTAGCGGTTGTGTATGCATTTGAGAAATTCCGCTCGTATCTTGTTGGAGCAAAGGTCATTGTGTATACGGATCATGCTGCGATCCGTTATCTCCTTACAAAGAAGGATGCCAAGCCTTGGTTGATTCGGTGGATCCTTCTTCTTCAAGAGTTTGACTTGGAAATCCGGGATAAGAAAGGGTCCAAAAATTCTGTGGCGGACCACCTTAGTAGACTCCCACCATTGAAGCTTGAGAGAGATGACATCCCGATTGATGACTCATTCCGGGATGAGGAATTGCAAATAATGGAGGAGTGTTTACTCCAAGTGTCTAGAGGAAGTGAGCCATGGTATGCCGACATTGTGAACTATCTTGTGTGCGAGGAAGTGTCTCCCGGTTTGTCATATGCCCAGCGGAAAAAGTTCTTCAAAGATGTGAGGCATTACTATTGGAGTGAACCGCTTTTGTTCAAAAGAGGGCCGGATGGAGTTTTTAGAAGATGCATACCGGAGGATGAGGTGGAGAGTGTGATCCACCATTGTCACTCCTTGCTATGTGGAGGCCATGCTCGCTCACACAGGACATGTGCTAAGGTGTTGCAATCGGGTTTCTTTTGGCCAAGTTTGTTCAAGGATGTGCAGAATTTTGTGGTAGCTTGTGATGCTTGCCAAAGGATGGGCAACATCTCAAGGAGGAATGAGATACCCTTGAACAACATACAAGAGGTGGAGATATTTGATGTATGGGGTGTGGACTTCATGAGGCCATTCCCCTCTTCATGTGGCAACCTCTACATCCTATTGGCGGTGGACTATGTCTCTAGATGGGTGGAGGCAATCGCCTCTCCTACAAATGATGCCAAGGTTGTGGTGCGGTTCTTCAACCGAGTGATCTTCCCTAGGTTTGGAACACCAAGGGTAATCATAAGTGATGGAGGGAAGCACTTCACCAATAGGAACTTCGGGACACTTCCCTAGTTTGGGGTTGATAAGGTGGCAACACCTTATCAACCCCAAACTAGTGGCCAAGTGGAGATCTCCAACCGGGAGATAAAGGGAATTCTTGAGAAGACGGGTTCAAGGACGAGAAAGGATTGGGCTATGAAGCTCGATGATGCCTTGTGGGCTTATAGAACCGCTTTCAAGACACCGATTGGCACCACTCCCTACAAGCTAGTCTATGGCAAGTCTTGCCACCTTCCGGTAGAGATGGAGCATAGAGCGTATTGGGCCATAAGGTGGCTGAATTTTGACCTCAAGGAGGCCGGAGAGAAGAGATTTCTTGATATGAACGCTCTTGAGGATCCGGTTGGATGCCTATGAAAACGCCCGGATCTACAAGGAAAGGACCAAACGTTGGCATGACAAGCGTCTCATCCCGAAGGAGTTGAGTGAAGGAGACTTGGTCCTTCTCTTCAACTCAAGGCTGCGGCTCTTCCCCGGAAAGCTAAAGTCAAGATGGACGGGTCCTTATGTGGTGAAGAAGATCTTTCCCCATGGAGCGGTTGAGATAGGTGGGGAGCATTGTGGAGACTTTAAGGTGAATGGGCACCGGTTGAAGAGGTATATCCCGGAAGCTCCGGTGGATGTGATTGCCCCACTTCACCTTGAGTGAAACGCCCCCGAGTTTGGTCAAGCTAATGACCTTAAAGAAGCGCTTGATGGGAGGCAACCCATTGGTAGACATCTTTCCCTTTTTCGTTTTTGTTTTTGTTTTGATTTTTCTGTTTTTGTGTGTTTGGTGTGCTTTGTGTGTGTGCTAGAGTCTTGGTAGCATGGAAGCCTTGCATGGCATGGGGATGATGATGATGAGTCCCTCATCAATTGTGGGTGGAGCGGACGCGGGACTTGGACGGCTAGTGATGCCTAGCGCGGATCCCGACGCCATAACGAACACTTTGAGCTCTCTACCATCGTTGATAGGATCATCCAACATCACTCCATTTGAGTAATCCCAAATACCAAAGCAAGCCATTTTTACATTGTGAGAACCCTCTTTCACTCTTCTTTACTTCATTTACACGTTGGGGACAATGTGTTTCTAAGTATGGGGTGGGGTTTTCATGATCACTTGCATGATTAGCATCTAAGATGGTTTAATATTGTCACATATTTTGCATTGTACATACATCTTTCGAAAATTCCAAAAAAATCAGAAAATTTTAAAAAAATTTAGTGCTTCTAAGCTTGGGAATGACCCTTATGATGAAGTTGTCTTGTGAATTGGCTATGGATGGCCTTATGTGTTGAATTGATGCATGCATATGTGGACTTGAAGTACTTATCTTGAATCCCATGAATGATTTGTGATCAGAATGTTTGTCTTGATTGGATTGAGTATTGAAAGTCGAAATTACATGCTAGTTCTTGCACATCATCTAGGAGCGATTAAGGCAATTCATCTTTCTCTACTTCTCATCTTGATCATGTTGTTTGAGCACCTCAATTGATATAAATTTGACCTCTTTTGACCCATCCGGGAATAGGAGCATGTTAGTGTGTTGAGTGTGTGAAAAGCAAGTGTGGGGTGAAGGTGTTGATGAATGAATGTTATGAATGAAGTACTTAATTTGTTGAGAAAATTGTAGAAAAAAATATAGGTTTGGGGACGTTGGTTTAAATGACGAGTAACTCGGCACCATTCACATAATCGGGTGTTTGTGCCTTGCCAAAGTCAAATAAACCGATAGTCCTAACGAGCTTTGGTATGTGTGCCCGGTGTGGATGCACCTCGAAAAATAAAAAAACCCGAGGACGGCTAATCACCAAGGTTTCGGCTTTTGTACACCAATGTCATTGTCTCAAAAATAAGTGAAAGAAAAAGAAAAGAAAAGAAAGAAAAGATGGAGAAAATATACACTTGTGGGAAGTTGATAAAAAAATGTGAAGTTGTGAAGTTAGTTCCATTCCCGGATTAGCATCACATGACCTAGAAAAATTCCCACCTAATCACAATTATTTCTTAGCCTCTTATTTCCTAAGCCCTTGTGACCTATTTGCATGTGTGTAAGACTTAGTGATCTAGATTGGATATGCTCATGATCATCTTGACTTCTTCATTTTTACATTTCATGCATGCCTTCGAGTTAAGTACAATTGTCTTTCCGTGCCTTCATTTATTTGATGCATGATCTCTTGTCCATTGCCATGAAACATGACTATGAAGGTGATCCAATATTAGAATCACAACTCCAAAAAGATTTTATTGTTTTTCTGCATGCGTAAATCATGTCATCTCTTGGTCTATAGTTGGGGACTTGCTCGGGGACGAGCAAACCTTAAGTATGGGGTATTTTTGATAACAGGATTTATGACTTAGGTTTAGGCACTCATTTAGATAGTTTTTCCGCTCATTCATGCATGGTTTGCACTAGTTCGTGACGGTTTGCACTCAATTCATATATTTTGTCGAGATAGACGTCTACACGGACTTTTGCATGCTTTGTAGGTATTTTGGGAGATTTAGGAGCTTATTCGATACATTTGAGGATCATTCCTCGAGATGACACACCTTCGGACTCATTGGGAAGCAAGCTAGGAGCTAAGGGGGACACATGAGACCTTGTTGGTGCATGACATGCACCAAATTGAGGCTTGATGATCCAAACCAAGCTGAGGCACCAAAACCACGGCCACTGGGACTTCCACGGGCGTGGAAATGGGCCGTGGTTTTTCCTAGACACTTGTGACAACTGTCCCACGATCTTCATGGCCGACTCTTGCAATTTGTTGAGGATATAAGGTGGTCCCCCAGGCTATTAGGGACAAACCCCATCACTCCCATTCTCTCCCACACTCTCAACAACACATATTCTCTCATTGGAAGATTGGATTGCAGCTTGACTTGGAGGAGAAGAAAAGGATCCATTGAAGAATAAGAGAAGAACACACCATTCTTAGTTTTTCATAGTTTTGAGTGAGTTTTGTGAAGACGATTTGCTCGGTTTTGTAAGGAACGAGATTGAACCTTCTTTTGAAGGGTTGTAAGTATTTCTTATCATACATTCAGCTTGATTTTCTTTGTTCTACTTGTTCATCTCTATTTTACTTCATTTACTTGCTATGGAAGCTATGGATGTATGCTTGTTGATTTTGATTGTTGAAATGCATGATGTTGGCTAGATAGATGTGATTCTAGGGTAAGGAAATGAGGGTTATGGCTTGGACTATGATAGGATGGACTTAGAGGATGATTCGTTTGCTTGAACCGAGCTACTGTTGGAAACCACGGTTCGTTCTTGCCACTCCACGGCCGTGGAAAGGGATGAACAACCCGTAATTCTGACTAACTCGTTTGATTTGATGAATCTAAGTGCTAGAATGTTAGGTTGTTGAAATCCTAGTGTTTGTTGAGCTAAATCTATCCTAGGGTGACCTAGTGTTAGCAACTAAGTGTTAGAAGAGACCTACCCGGTGATTCTTGCTTATAGATACCGAAGATGACGAACTCTAGGTAGTAGTGAGCCTCACAAGCCGCTATTGGACTGAGTGTGCTAGGATAGGTGTTTAGGACTTGCCTTCCCGAGACTTACCCGGTAAGGAGAGGTTAGATCCCTAGAATACCATCCGGTTTGAGTAGATATCCCTTCCTTAGGCTCCTAGAGACTTACCCGGTGATAGGACCTTAGGTACGGGATTAGTGGATCATGAGACCTACCCGGTAATTGATCCCATTTGAGAAACATTCCTTCCCGACATACTATAGTTTATCCAAGGTTGATTAGAAGCTTGAGTACTATACCATAACCGGAATTTCCAACCCCTAGAATCCGCTTTTCTCTCTATGATCTCATATCTCGTGTTTGTCTTATTTATTGGCGTTTTAGCTTGATGTCTTAGTTTGTTTTCCCATATTGCATCATTGTGATCCTTGATTGATCACCACACAAAACCAATCCAAAAACATTGAGATTTTCGTTTATTTGTTTCTTTCTCTTTTCTTAGTCTAAATCAACACTATCCTTAGTCACTAATCGATTCAATTTCACCTCAGTCTTTGTGTTCGACCTCGGAATACTATCCCTACTACAAAACGTCCCGTACACTGCGGGTTCGCTAGGAGTTAGGAGAAATATATAGAGTATAAATTTAAGACTTTTGCGTGCATCACGTTCTTAGCGTAACTGTTCGCTCCAAACGGTGTGTGCAAGCTTTAAATTTATAACCCTAGACTTAAGCTTAAAACAAGGATGCGAACCCGCAGTGTACGGGTCAATCGTAGTAAAAAGCAAGAAATTCCAGGGGTCGATCACAGGGACTCGGTGAAACAAAGTCAATACGGTAAGCTTCGTGAATACTAACCACAAGAGCAATTAACACAATCAAAGATGAATAAGAAGTCAATAAAGCAAACATGCAATTCTAGGGATTAAAGCATCTAGTTGTGGTTCCAACTCAAGATCTAAAGATAAGCGGATAAAGCTGAGATTTTTGCGTGGGGAAGGCATTACTAAAGTAGAATAGATCACCGGGTAAGTCTCACTATTCACTAATCCTGAACCGTAACTCCTATTACCGGGTAAGTCTCAAGGAATCAAGATAAAGAACTATAATCTCAAACTAACACACCATCTAAGGGAATAGAATCAACCTTTACCGGGTAAGTCTCAGGCTAACTCACAAAGATGGGATGGGAGCACACTCAAACCCCAATAAAGGATAAACCTTTACTACCTACACTTATGATCGTTAATACACAAACTAAGGAATTACCGGGTAAGTCTCATCCTAAGCTTGCATTGAACCAGAAAGGTGTAATAAGAATATGATTTGGCAAACTCTAACACTTAACTTTCTGTTTAGGATCGGATAAGTCACCTCGGTCAGAAGAATTCCACCCCGGCCGAGATGTTCATCAACCGAACGAGATGATTAGGGTTAAGGTTAAAGACTCGAACTTTCAGGATCCTACTGGAATCTAAGATTATTCTATCATTGTTTTTCCCACAACCTTCAGCCAATCACCCTAGAATCACACAAGGAAATTAGCCACTCATCATCATGATAATATTAATCAAATATATGGGAAGAAGGTGAATATTTGAACAAAGAAGAATTTAATGAAAAGACTTCAATAACTGATTCAAATATCACAACAAAGCGTTCCTTGGATAGATATCCAACAAGCAAGACAACAAATGAGGGAATCTAAGATAATCTTACAAAACCCTCCAAAAAGCTATAAAAGCTATAGACTTCAATCTTCCTTCAACCTTCAAAAAGGTTCTTCGAATCTCTCCAATCGGAGTATGCTGCTGTTGCTGCGTATTTTCGGTGTAAGCGGGCTGTATGCGAGATCTTGGAATTGTGGAAATCCAACCCTTTTTATAGGAAAATAACTCTCCAAAGATAATAAATCTTAAAAAGATATTTTCCCATAAATATAGGTAAAATATATGATTCTGCATATCTCCTTCCTTCCAGGAGTCAAGCCCAAAAATATAAGATCACTTTCCAAATTTAAAAGATCTCATCCAAGAATAAAATATTCTCGCCGCGTCCTAGGTGTTCGCCTCGGTCGAGTCGGCGTCTCTGGATCACCTCGGTCGAGATGAATCTCTGGTCAACCGAGGTGAGTCACAACAGAATGTGAAATCTCTCGAATCTGCTCCAAAGTAAATCTTTAATCCATGGCTATGCTCCCTGGATGTAACTCCAATTGACTCATGACTCCTTTTGCTCCTTCTTGATGCAAAACGTACCATATTACCTGCAATTACAACAAAACTAGGTGTAGACCTCGATTCTCGCAAAGGTAGGTGAAATGGTAGTAAAATCACATAAAGCACATACAAACACGCAGATTATGAAAGATAAAACGTCCAAACAAACCCCAAAATATAGACTATAATTCATGCTATCAATATACCCCATACTTAGCCCTTGTTTGTCCCCAAGCAAGTTCCGCATATAGAAGACAAGATAGAATGGATTATAAGTCAATAAAATCAATGAAAAGTCTTTCAAAAACATTTTATGGTGTGCAACTATCATAGATCACTCTAAGAGAGTACTTCCTGGAATTTAAAAACTCAATATGCTCAAAACATTTTATAAACATAGGGAAGTTGTTCATCTTTGCATAAAATCATAGATTGCATAATAAATCATAGTTATCAAAATTAATCATGTATAATCCAGTTTAAACCACTAAGCCAATCAACAAGCCCAAGGTCTCAAGGACTTCCCAAAAGAAAAGGTCAAGAAACGTGTAGGGTAGGGATGTATGTAAGGTAATGTGGTGCTAGAATCCGAGAAAAGGATGAACTTCACTTTCACTTTGACTTGCAACATCTTCCATCAATAAGCTTCGCTTATCTCACACTTTTTCTTTTTACTTTACTTTTTGGGATGCATGGACAGAGGTGCACAATAACCAAAGCCTAGGAAATCTGCAATCATCAATTTCTCGAGATGCATCAAACCCTTGATGCACATACCATGACCCGTTAGGAATATCGCTCAATCCGACTTTGGCAAGACACAAACACCCGGCTATGTGAATGGTGCCGAGTTACTCATCTTCATGATTGACTTCCCCAAACCTATTATTGCTTTCTAATACTTTCACTTCCAGCCACTTCTCAACTTTAACTCCACTTGCTTTCACCACTTCGCTTGCTTCCAAATTCCCGGATAGGTAAAGGGAGGCAAAATGTATATGAGGGGCTAAGTATGGTCAAGAAGAAGAAGAAGAAGAAAATGAATTGCCTTGGTCTTTCCAAGAAGAAAGTGAGAGAACTTAACCTGCGGTGTCAACCTTCAAATTCAACATAATTTGGATAAAAATAAAGTATTAAACATGCTAATAATTTCAAACAAAGCATTTAGCAACTTAGACATATTATAAAACCCTTCAAACACATAAAGAATTTAAAACCAGTAGGTAAACAGAATCTTCACTGAGATCATATCCAGATAAGTAGCACAAAATCGTTTTCGAAAACTTTCTGTTACGCACCTCGGTCGAGGTGTTCTTGGTTCAACCGAGGTGATATGCCTCGTTTTGCCAATATTGACTCGGTCGAGGTCAAAAAATATATATATATATATATATTTTTATTTTTATTTTTTTAGTTTCGACGTTTTTCTCAATCAAATAACCTGTAGGTATGCATGTAATATCAGATAATCATATAAATGCAGAAGTGAAGCATAAATAAAATATCCGATAAATATAGAATGTCATACATCAAAAGGTAGTCAAATAATACAAACACCCCATACTTGGGACACACTGTCCCAGTGGGTCAAATAAAAGCCTGAAAATGAGAGTACTCACCGGATAAATAGCTGAACTGCATAAAAGAAAATAAAGAAAATCCTGCAGCTCCTCAATAATCCTGATCCGGCGGTGGTGGTGGTGGCACGTACGGATACTGAGTCGGATCGAACGGATAACCCATAGTCTGTTGGAACTGTAGCTCCATCATCCTACGCTGATAGTGCTGCCCCTCTAACATCTGTTGAGTCCAGCTGTCAATCTGTCGGTGTTGGGCAGCAAATCTCTCATGCATGTCCATAGTAAGGGCAGCATAAGAATCTATCATCTGGTCAGTCAGATCATCGATCCGACGATGAGCCTCCGTGTCTCTATGACGGCGTGTCCGACGTCTAGCAGATCTAGCGGGAGCTGCAGCGGGTGCTGGCTCAGTATCCTCCTCATCATCCAAGTCAATGATCGGTGGCGCGCTCGTACCTGCAGTATCTGTCCCTGTATCCATCGGGACACCACCCTCTCTCTCATCCATCGTCTCCTCGTCGTCGTCATCCTCCTCCTCCTCAGCAGGGGCGGCTGCTGCCTCTCTGTGATCCTCCATCAGTGGAGCCCAAGCTGTCTGCCAGTAATGCGGGTCAAAGACTGTGAACTGAGTAGATCAGCGGATCCCTTGTGGTGCAGTCCGCTCCCAAGGCATAGCAACGTATGGAGTGGTCAAACCACGGGGAACCAAAATCCTCCGTGTGATCATCTCCTGTAATCCCAGCGGCTTCGGAGCCGCCACCATCGTGCATACGCTGAGGTCCATCCCGTGATATGTAGCGATATGGGTGACCAGACCTCCGCAGCAAATGTCTCCCTTCGCTTTGGTCTTGATCTTGTGCAGGTCCTCTGCCAAGAGCAAGCCAAAGTCTGGGAAACCTCTTGTAACCATGCAGTAGAGGCTGAAGAGCTCGCCCTGTCGGATCTTCTGGGGCGTCTCAGTACGCGCCAGAAGTATCTCGCTGAAAATCCTGTGGGCTAGTCTGAAGGCTGGATGGAAGATGACCTTCTCCCTGGAATCTCCAAGGTGCCATCTGTCTGCGTGCTCGGTAATATGGGCAATCTGCCCCCAGAAATCCCTAGCTACGGATCGGGAGGGGAAATCAGTGGCGGTGGGCTCAGAGAAGCCGAAAATCTCTCTCCAAACCTCTAAGGGAACTATGAAGTTCCGGTTCATCAACCGGTACTTCACAGATGGTCTGTGGGGAGGTAGGAGAAGGAGCGAACAAACTCTAAGGTCGGCTCCAAGTAAGCTGGGGCTCGGATCTCAGTAAACTGATCCAGCCCTACTGTAGCAATCATCCTCCTAAGGTCAGTATCTAACCCTAGGCAATCAAAAGCCGACACGTCCAGAAAACGTGGTGCGATAACTGGACGGCTAGCTATCCGCTCATAGTCTACCCGGCATCTCTCGTGGATAACCGGGCGGTAAGGACGGGAAGAAGAGGAAGAAGGGGAAGGTGAGGATCTGTCTCTAAGGGCTAGGCGACGTTCGGAACTCATTTTCACTCAACACTGTCAGACCACCTCGGTCGCTGACAAGCCTCAAGAATCACCTCGGTCGAGATGCAGTTCGACCGGACCGAGGCGCAGCAGTTACGATTCCAATTCTCAGAAATTCAGTTCTTTTCCCCCCAAAATCACTACAATTGTTTCCTAAGGGGTACTTATGCCTTTTCTCAGCAGAATCAGAGGCGACCAAAGCCCAAATCGAAGCGAATGAACGAGTTAGGGTTTCGACTTGTTTTACCTCGTTTCGGTCGATTCGTTCGATTTCTTTGCAGATCTGTTGTTGCAATAGGTTCCTCTACCCTTCAATCGTAGTTTGGAAGCAGAAATCTTCAAAAACGAGCAAGGAATGAGAGAGAGCGAAGTGCACTGCCGCCGCGGTCGAGGTGAAGAAGGTAAAAAAAAGTAAAAAATAAATTTTTCCCCTTTTTATACTGTTTCTGGATCTGCTGTCACCTCGGTCGAGATGGTCTCGACTGGACCGAGGTGGTACGGACCGAGGTGGTTCTGCAAAAACCCTAGTCGCCTCGGTTGCTCAAGAATCAACTCGGTCGAGGTGCTCTGACAGTAACCGAGGTGCTTCTGTCTTCTCAGAATCTCGAACTTATGTCCTTCCAGTTATGCTCCTTCCTTAGATACTCCCTGTTGTCTGTCCAGAATGCCAAAAACAAAGCAAAGCAAAGCAAAAACAAAAACTATCTAAGCTAGACTAGAAAACGGGAAAAGAAAGCAATACCTTGGGTTGCCTCCCAAGAAGCGCTTGATTTAAGGTCGCTAGCTGGACCATGATGCGTCTTAGACAAGGTGGGAGGTGCCCTCACCCCATACTTCACCTCCATCGTGGGGTGAAGTAAGTAAACCCATCAAACGTTCCAACAAGTGTAAGTGCTCATCGGGGAATGAATCGTCTATGGGTGGGTTATCCGTCTCGCGGGAGAATTCCGGTAGCCGGCTGAGGTGATCCGCAACTGAGTTCTCGGATCCTTTCTTATCGCGGATCTCTAGGTCAAACTCTTGGAGCAAGAGAATCCATCGAATAAGTCGCGGCTTGGCATCTTTCTTAGCCAACAAGTAACGAATGGCTGCGTGGTCGGTGTAGACAATGACTTTCGCTCCTACTAAATAGGAACGAAACTTCTCGAAAGCATATACAACTGTCAATAACTCCTTCTCGGTGGTAGCGTAGTTGCGTTGTGCTTTATCTAGCGTTTTGCTAGCATAATAAATAGCGGTGGTCCGTCCATCCTTCTTCTGTCCAAGCACCGCTCCTACGGCTACATCACTAGCGTCACACATGACCTCAAAGGACAAGGTCCAATCAGGAGGCTGGATAATGGGAGCGGAGATCAACGCTTCCTTAATCCTGTAAAAAGCATCAAGACACTCCTGCGAAAACTCAAAAACGACATCTTTATTCAAGAGGTTAGTTAGAGGTTTAGAAATCTTAGAGAAGTCCTTGATGAATCTCCTGTAGAAACCTGCATGTCCGAGAAAACTCCTCACACCTTTAACAGAACAAGGAGGAGGGAGTTTCTCAATAGTCTCGATCTTAGCTCGATCAACCTCAATACCTCGATTAGAAACGAGGTGTCCTAACACAATGCCTTCATTAACCATAAAATGACACTTTTCCCAATTTAAAACAAGGTTAGTGTCTTCACATCTTTTTAGCACTAGAGAAAGGTTAGATAGGCAATCATCAAAAGAGGAACCATATACAAAAAAATCATCCATGAATACCTCCATGATCTCCTCTATGTACTCGGAAAAGATAGCCATCATGCATCGCTGGAAGGTGGCGGGTGCATTGCACAATCCAAATGGCATCCTCCGATAGGCAAACATCCCCCAAGGACAAGTGAAAGTGGTCTTCTCCTGATCATCCGGATGGATAGGGATCTGGAAGAATCCACTATAGCCGTCCAAGTAGCAAAAGTGTGAATGTTGGGCCAATCGTTCAAGCATTTGGTCGATGAAGGGAAGCGGAAAATGATCCTTCCGAGTCGCCGTGTTCAGCTTCCTATAATCGATGCAAACTCTCCAGCCCGTAACGGTCCTAGTTGGGATCAACTCGTTGTTCTTATTCGTCACAACGGTCATCCCTCCTTTCTTCGGAACGACATGCACCGGGCTAACCCACTTGCTGTCCGAGATAGGATAAATAATACCTGCATCCAACAACTTAAGAACTTCCTTCTTCACAACCTCTTTCATGATCGGAGTTAACCGTCTTTGAGGTTCCCGTGAAGTCTTATGATTATCTTCCATTAGAATTCTATGCATCCAACAACTTAACCGTCTTTGAGGTTCCCGTGGTATAACCTATAGCCTTTCGATGCTTTCTCAGGACATGCATTAACTTAGACAATTCAGATTCGGAAAGGGAAGCACTAACAATAACGGGATAAGTAGAATCCGGTCCAAGAAAGATATACCTCAAGTGACTAGGGAGTTGTTTAAGTTCCACAACTGGGGGTGCTTTCTGAGAGGGGTCCTTGCTTCCTCTTTCCAGTGGAGTGGTGTCAGAAACTGGACTTGATGAAGTCTCAGTTAGAATCGTCTCGCCATCGACCTCGGTCGAGGCGCAGAGGCGTTGACCGAGGTGTTCTTCAGTCGCCTTGCTCTGTCCAGAAAGTGCCTCGGTCGAGGTACTGCTACTGGATCCGAGACTGGAGATCTTCGTCTCCTGGACTAGCTTTTCAGTTGTAGCTCCTGGATCCTCTTCCAGTGCCTTTAAGCTCCGTATATCTGCATCACAAGAAGCATCTATACCTTCCTCCATTAAACTGAAGCTAATAACTCTTTCGAGTGGATCATTAACAAGGATAGAGCTCACCAATTCTCTTGATTCTTCTTCATCGTAGATGTTGAAGATATCATCAGTTAGCTGCTCCCCTTTCATGGCTGCAAGTAGTGCGAACTCCACCTCATCGCCACCAACGTTGAATTTCAACTTGGCGTTCTTGCAATCCACGTTGCAACCCGAAGTTGCTAGAAATGGCCTCCCGAGAATAATAGGAACAGGATAATCTGCGGGAATGTCAAGTACAACAAAATCTATGGGTAGATAGAAGTTACCTAACTTGACCGGAACGTCCTCCAAAATGCCCACGGGATGGGTAATGGAGCGATCCGCCATGTAAAGTCGAATCTTGACCGGCTTGGGCTCTCCAAGACCGATCTTCGTGCATAGCTCCAGCGGGATGATGCTCACGCTGGCTCCTAGATCACAAAGGGCTTCACAAGTGACATCCCCAACTTGAATGGGAATGCAAAATGAGCTGGGATCTCTTAACTTAGGTGGCATCTTTTCCTTCATGATTTTGATAAGCTCCGAAGATTTAGATGTCATCCTAACTTCACCAACCTCCTCCAGCTTCCTCTTCCTTGATAGGATTTCTTTTAAGAACTTCCCATAGGCGGGCATACCTAAAATAGCATCAAGGAAAGGAATATTAATATGTAGCTTATTCATCAAGTCAAGAAACTTACCAAAGTACTTGTCTAGATGTGCTCTGGCTCTGGATTGAGGGAATGGAAGTGGTGGTTTGTATGCAGGAGGTGGAACATAAGTTTCTGTCGTCCCTCCTGCTTTCTGTTGCTCCGCCTCGGTTGGCATCTTGGTTGAGGTGTTCTTCGACTGGATCTGGACCGAGGTGGTCTGCGTCAAGCGAGGTACTGGATCTGCAGTTTTGAGTCCACTCCTCGTCGTTATGGCCATGCATTGGCCCTTAGGGTTGCTTTCCGTCTTTGCTGGAAGCTTCCCTGGATCTCTTGGCGCTTCATTCGCCCTATTAGCAAGTTGTTGTTCGAAGGACTTTTGGGCCCTCGAAAATGAAGTCATAGAATTCTCCATAGCGCTAAGCTTGATCAAGATTGCCTCCAGAACTGCGTCTTTCTTTTCCGGCTGAGACGAACTTGATCCTTGCCCTTGGCTCTTTAATGGAGTAGAAGAAGAAGAAGGGGAAGAGAGGAAAGGGTTAGAGGAATCGTTAGAGTTGGAGTTCGAATGATTGTTACCGTGATTTTGGTTATTCGCCCTCCAGTTGTTGCTATTGGATCCTCTATTGTTGTTGTTGTAGTTGTTGTTTCGGGGACCGTTGTTGTTGTTACGGTACCCGTTGTTGTTGTTGTTCCTTTGCCCTTGCTCTTCCTTCTTAGTTTGAGCCATCAAGAGTTCCTTCAATTGCTTCACGTCATTTGTCAAAGACGTGAGTTGATTGTTGTTGGATTGAGTCTCTTGAAAGTTGACTCTTTTAACTTCACTTTCAGCTCCTTGGTGGGTATATTTTTCCATGTGCAAGGCTTGCTTCTCAATGAAGTCCCAAGCCTCATCAATCGCCATGTCCATGAAGGTACCGGCGGAGAGTAGTTGGAGGTTGAACTGGGTGCTTCCGTCCAGCCCTTTGAAGTATATCTCCAACAACTCAATCTTTGGAATCCCATGATGTGGGCAATCCAAAAGGATATCTTTGAACCGCTCCCAAGATTTGGACAAGCTCTCCTTGTCTTTCATAATGAAAGCATTGATCTTCCCTCTCATTTCGGCGGTCTTTGAGGGGGGAAAGAATTTGGTCAAGAATTCCGTAGTCATCTCCTCCCATGTGCTAATTTTTCCTGGAGGAAGAGATTGATACCAAGTAAGAGCTCTATCTTTTAAAGAAAAGTAAAAAGGTCTTAGCTTGTAGTTGTTATTTTCAATTTTGGAAGGTCGCAAGGTCTCCATCAGATCTCGTAGTTTTGAAGATGTTGATGCGGTGACTCCTTCTCTAGCCCTCCGAATTGGCATTGGCGAATCATGGATAGAACTTGCGGTCGAAGTTCGTAGTCATGATCCGCTGGATCTCCTAGGTTCACCCCTGGACGCCTCAGCTGTTGATTGGGGTCCATCCTTTGACCTAGGGTTTGTGGGATTCCTGCAAGAAGAACATCTCGGACTGGCATCCGAGGTGGAAGTACATCGGTCGGGGCGTCAGGTACTGGAATCTGCCTCGGTCGAAGATCAGCCACTGGATTCTGCATCGGTCGAAGATCAACTACTGGATCCTGCATCGGTCAAGGATCGACAGGAGGTTCTTCCCTTCGTGGCTGTAGAATTTGATTTCGGATAACTGCTATTTCTGCTTCGATAGCTGCAGTCCTAGTGCGATTCTCTTCTTTCTCTTGCCTAATTTCTTCCTTGTTGAGACGTAGCAGCTCTAGCGTCTCTTTTAATTCGGCCACAAGATCGCGATCGTCCTGTTGGGCCATCTTCGCTTCTCTTAAGCGTCTCTTGTATGTCTTCTCTGGTTCGGGATCGTAAGGAACGATTTCCTTCCCAGCGCGGGTTCTTCGCATATACCTAAGAAAGAACCTGCAAAAGTCACTCAAGTAGAGTGGTTAGATGACACGGGGAAGCGCCCCAAGAGCAAACCGTACCGACTCGGTCTAGACCAAGTCCCCGGCAATGGCGCCAAAAACTTGTTCGCTCCAAACGGTGTGTGCAAGCTTTAAATTTATAACCCTAGACTTAAGCTTAAAACAAGGATGCGAACCCGCAGTGTACGGGTCAATCGTAGTAAAAAGCAAGAAATTCCAAGGGTCGATCACAGGGACTCGGTGAAACAAAGTCAATACGGTAAGCTTCGTGAATACTAACCACAAGAGCAATTAACACAATCAAAGATGAATAAGAAGTCAATAAAGCAAACATGCAATTCTAGGGATTAAAGCATCTAGTTGTGGTTCCAACTCAAGATCTAAAGATAAGCGGATAAAGCTGAGATTTTTGCGTGGGGAAGGCATTACTAAAGTAGAATAGATCACCGGGTAAGTCTCACTATTCACTAATCCTGAACCGTAACTCCTATTACCGGGTAAGTCTCAAGGAATCAAGATAAAGAACTATAATCTCAAACTAACACACCATCTAAGGGAATAGAATCAACCTTTACCGGGTAAGTCTCAGGCTAACTCACAAAGATGGGATGGGAGCACACTCAAACCCCAATAAAGGATAAACCTTTACTACCTACACTTATGATCGTTAATACACAAACTAAGGAATTACCGGGTAAGTCTCATCCTAAGCTTGCATTGAACCAGAAAGGTGTAATAAGAATATGATTTGGCAAACTCTAACACTTAACTTTCTGTTTAGGATCGGATAAGTCACCTCGGTCAGAAGAATTCCACCCCGGCCGAGATGTTCATCAACCGAACGAGATGATTAGGGTTAAGGTTAAAGACTCGAACTTTCAGGATCCTACTGGAATCTAAGATTATTCTATCATTGTTTTTCCCACAACCTTCAGCCAATCACCCTAGAATCACACAAGGAAATTAGCCACTCATCATCATGATAATATTAATCAAATATATGGGAAGAAGGTGAATATTTGAACAAAGAAGAATTTAATGAAAAGACTTCAATAACTGATTCAAATATCACAACAAAGCGTTCCTTGGATAGATATCCAACAAGCAAGACAACAAATGAGGGAATCTAAGATAATCTTACAAAACCCTCCAAAAAGCTATAAAAGCTATAGACTTCAATCTTCCTTCAACCTTCAAAAAGGTTCTTCGAATCTCTCCAATCGGAGTATGCTGCTGTTGCTGCGTATTTTCGGTGTAAGCGGGCTGTATGCGAGATCTTGGAATTGTGGAAATCCAACCCTTTTTATAGGAAAATAACTCTCCAAAGATAATAAATCTTAAAAAGATATTTTCCCATAAATATAGGTAAAATATATGATTCTGCATATCTCCTTCCTTCCAGGAGTCAAGCCCAAAAATATAAGATCACTTTCCAAATTTAAAAGATCTCATCCAAGAATAAAATATTCTCGCCGCGTCCTAGGTGTTCGCCTCGGTCGAGTCGGCGTCTCTGGATCACCTCGGTCGAGATGAATCTCTGGTCAACCGAGGTGAGTCACAACAGAATGTGAAATCTCTCGAATCTGCTCCAAAGTAAATCTTTAATCCATGGCTATGCTCCCTGGATGTAACTCCAATTGACTCATGACTCCTTTTGCTCCTTCTTGATGCAAAACGTACCATATTACCTGCAATTACAACAAAACTAGGTGTAGACCTCGATTCTCGCAAAGGTAGGTGAAATGGTAGTAAAATCACATAAAGCACATACAAACACGCAGATTATGAAAGATAAAACGTCCAAATAAACCCCAAAATATAGACTATAATTCATGCTATCAGTAACAAATGCTGAGGAAGTTCCTAGAAATCAAGGAAAACTTCCAGGAAAGACGGAGGATAACCTGAAAGGAAGGGTGATGGCTATCACAACTAGGAGCGGAGCAACAACATTCCTCCCCCACCTTACAAACCTCCCCTACCATTTCCACAATCTAGAGCAAGAGCGCGTCTAACAAGCAATTTAGTAAGTTCATTGAACTCATGAGCAAACTGCATATTAATATACCTTTTATTGATACAATTGTAGGTATGCCCGCTTATGGGAAGTTCTTAAAAGAGATCCTCTCTAACAAGAGGAAGTTGGAAGACTTTGGAGAAGTCAAGATGAGTTCGGAATCGTCAGATCTCATCAAAACGATGAAGGAAAAGATGCCCCCAAAGCTGAAGGATCCGGGGTCATATTATGTTCCAATAGAAGTGGGAGATGTCCCATATGATGCATTATGTGATTTAGGAGCAAGCGTTAGCATCATTCCGCTTGCCTTATGCAGGAAGATCCGTTTAGGTGCACCAAAACCGGTGAAGATGATGTTATACATGGCGGATCAATCCATAACTCGTCCCGTCGGTGTCATTGAGGACGTCCCGGTCAAGCTTGGTAAGTTCTATGTCCCAATAGATTTTGTTGTGCTTGACATTCCTGCAGATAGTCCGGTCCCGATCATACTCAGAAGGCCGTTTCTTGCAACATCCGGTTGTATGGTGGATTGCAAGAATGCTAGACTTGCCTTCGACATAGGAGAGGAGAAAGTAGAGTTTGTTCT
Source organism: Fagopyrum esculentum (assembly GCA_033239045.1). NCBI lineage: Eukaryota > Viridiplantae > Streptophyta > Magnoliopsida > Caryophyllales > Polygonaceae > Fagopyrum > Fagopyrum esculentum. The sequence goes on along the minus strand of BSUD01000003.1, from coordinate 97,368,581 downwards.
GTCCACTTTGGTGAAAGATCCAACTCTTGGAGAAGATATATTCAATACCTATGACGAAGAGGCATCTAGAGAGGAAGTAAGCTCGATTCTATTCAAGGATCCAATGCAAAAGGTTATCACTATGAGCATTATAGAGAAAGGAGAGGAAGAGGATTGCAATGGGGAAATTGAAGCCTTGGAGGAGCTAAAGGAAGTGCATAAAGAAAAGATTGAAAAACTCTACGATGGGTCAGAAAACGTGAGGAATCACGGCCAGTCGTGCTATTCCACGGCCGTGGTTTCCACCAACATGGCCGTAATTAGCTATTCAGAGGAATCCAGTAAGTTGCGCGGCCAAGACCACGGCCGTGGAACTATCAGAGGTGCCGTAATTGACTTCCACGCCCTAAACCACGGCCGTGGAAGTAACAGAGGTGCCGTAATTTTGGGAAATTCTGAGAACAATTACATTCTTTCCACCAATGCTCTTGAGCCTTCTTCAACAACTTCTACACCCTTAGAGACTTCTAAGGAAGCATTGTACACTCCTCAAGAGCCATTAGAGACTCCAATAGTGATGGAATTGAAGCCACTTCCCACACATCTAAGATACGCATTTCTAGGAACTAATTCTACTTTTCTAGTAATTGTTAGTTCCGATTTAAGTGAAGATGAACATAGTAAACTTATGGTTGTTCTAAGGAAACATAGGAAAGCCTTAGGTTACACTATAGAGGATCTAGTAGGAATTAAACCTTCATTGTGTATGCCTAAGATCCTAATGGAAGAAGACTTTAGACCTTCGCAACAACCTCAACGACGGTTAAATCCGATCATGAAGGAGGTTGTCAAGAAGTAAATTCTTAAACTACTTGATGTAGGTATCGTCTACCCTATCTCCGATAGCAAGTGGGTGAGTCCCGTACAGGTTGTTCCAAAGAAGGGAGGAATGACGGTTATCACCAACAAAAACAATGAGCTCATTCCTACAAGAACCGTGACTGGATGGAGTTTGTGCATCGATTACCGGAAGTTAAACAATGCAACTAGAAATGATCACTTCACATTACCTTTCATTGATCAAATGATTGAAAGGTTAGCACAACATTCTCATTTTTGCTATCTTGACGGTTATAGTGGCTTCTTTCAGATTCCGATTCATCCGGACGATCAAGAGAAGACCAAATTCAAGTGCCCGTGGGGTACGTTCGCTTATAGGAGAATGCCGTTCGGGCTTTGCAACGCCCCAGCCACCTTCCAAAGGTGCATGATGGCTATCTTCTCGGAGTACATAGAGGAGATCATGGAGGTGTTCATGGATGACTTTTCTGTTTATGGTTCCTATTTTGATAATTGTCTTTCTAACCTTTCCCTTGTGCTACAAAGGTGTGAAGACACTAACCTAGTTCTTAATTGGGAGAAGTGTCAATTTATGGTGAAGAAAGGCATTGTACTCGGACACTTGATCTCTAATAGAGGGATTGAGGTAGATAAGTCTAAGATAGAGACCATAGAAAAGCTCCCTCCTTGACAAGGATATTTTCTTAGGTCGTTTATATCCTATCAAAGTAATTTCCAAACTCAATACTAAAGCAAGTATAGTGGTTAAGTAAGGGTCGAACCCAAGAGAGATAGAGAGTAATTAAAGCACAAATGCGATTAAACTATCAATTATATGTAACCAAGGGGGGTTTTGATTGTTAAAGTGACAAATAGACAAAGCAAACAAGAAGTTGATTTCAATGGTTTTAAGAAAACATTGCACTTGACAAATATCCGCTTCAACATAAGATATGGTTGATCATTGTTTTCATGAAGTTTATTCCAAAGTTTGTTCTCATCTCGATCGTATTTAAATTACCGGTTCAACCAGTCCCGATATTACTTATTGTTAATCCTAACTCGTAAACCTACAAAATCAGATTTTAACAATAGCATTCAAATAAAGATAAAGAGACACATGAGATTTAGAAACAACCAGTTACTAAAATCATGTGGTTATGTTCCACTCACGAATTACACTTGCAACCCGCTTATGTAAACGTGTTTGCTACTAGAAAGATGACCCGAACCTGGAACCACAATTCCTAGCACATTGGATAAGACCCAAGTACCTAGATGATCAAGCTAGATAGAGGGTGAGATACAATCAAGAAGTTAAGCACAAGAACATAACACAAATCATTATGGAATAACAACTTCAATTATAAAACTTACAACCAGATCTATGTCGAGAGCTTCCAATGTCAAGCACAACTAAAGGTGCTTAGCCCTCCATAGAGAACAAAACAAAACAAATAAAATAAAAGTGGTTTTTGATGTGATGATGTGAAAATGAGATATCCTCACACTAACCTAGCATCTCTATTTATACTAATTAGGACACTAAATTGCACTAAATAGGCAGCCCAAACCGTCACTTTAAATGCCATAAAGTGAGAGTCTAAACAGCCAAACTAATTACGATTGTTGCATAGCCGCGGGCGCGGATCTGAGAGCCGCGGGGGCGGCTTAGTGCAAAACGCTTCATCTTCAACTGAGTCGTGGGGCGGCATGGCAGGGCCACGAGGGCGGGTCATTAATGCTTTGGAACGGCTGACTGTTGATCTTCTTGACCTTTCTAGTGTCAAACCGCGGGGGCGGCACAGTGTCGCCGCGGGGGCGGCACAGTGTCGCCGCGGGGCGGCACAGTGTCGCCGCGGGGCGGCACAGTGTCGCCGCGGGGCGGGACAGTGTCGCCGCGGGGGCGGTGACAGGGTTCCTCTGGAGTCAGTGTCGCCGCGGGGTCGGGCAGTGTCGCCGCGGTGGCGGTGACAGGGTTCCTCTAGAGTCAGTGTCGCCGTGGGGGCGGGCCAGTGTCGCCGCGGGTGCCGTGACAGGGTCTCTCTGGAATCAGTGTCGCCGCGAGGCGGGACAGTGTCGCCGCGGGTGCCGTGACAGGGTTCTCTTGAACCAGTGTCGCCGCAGGGGCGGGACAATGTCGCCGCGGGTGCCGTGACAAGGTTCTCCGGAATCAGTGTCGCCGCGGGGGCGGGACAGTGTCGCCGCGGGTGCCATGACAGGGTTCCTCTGAAATCAGTGTCGCCGCGGGAGCGGGACAGTGTCACCTTTGGTACCGTGACAGGGTTCCTCTGGAATCAATGTCACCGCGGGGCGGCTAAATCTTTGGATTTCTTCATTGCTTAGTTCTTCAGGTGGATTTACACAGTTGGCAACAAAATACAACCATTTGATTCTAAAAACATACTTAAACTACCTTAATAAGATAGTGATTCCATCACCTATCACTCCATTTTTAGTGAAGGGGATAAGAAGCTTTCTAGGACATGTTGGATTTTATAGACTTTTTATAAAAGACTTTTCTAAGATATCAAAACCGCTTACTAATTTATTAATGAAGGATGCAGTTTTTGATTTCTCGCATGATTGTTTAGATGCGTTTCATAATATTCGGGAAGCTCTAATCTCAGCCCCGATCATCCAACCTCCGGACTGGAATCTTCCATTCGAGGTTATGTGTGATGCAAGTGACGTAGCTATAGGAGCTGTGCTGGGGCAAAAGAAGGAGGGCCGAACCCATGCTATCGATTACATAGCAGGACGCTAGATGAAGCGCAACTTAACTACGCCACTACTGAAAAAGAATTTATAGCTATTGTTTATGCCTTTGAAACGTTTCGTTCTTATCTTGTAGGTGCAAAGATGATTGTATACACGGATCATGTTGCGATCCGGTATCTACTTGCAAAGAAGGATGCGAAACCAAGGCTGATTAGATGGATTCTTCTCCTACAAGAATTCGATCTAGAGATCCGTGACAAGAAGGGTTCGGAAAATTCTGTTGCGGATCATTTGAGTCGTCTACCACATCTAGAAGTCGACAATCTACCTATAGATGACTCCTTTCCGGACGAGCATTTACACATCATAGAGGAGTGCATCGACAAGATAACTAAAGGTAACGAACCATGGTTTGCTGATTTTGTTAACTATTTGGTTTGTCTGGAAATACCACCCGGACTATCCTATGCACAAAGGAAGAAGTTCTTTAAGGATGTCCGGGAATACTTTTGGAATGAACCTCTACTCTTCAAGAGAGGTCCTGACGGCATCATTCGAAGATGTGTGCCAGAAGACGAGATGCAAAGCGTCATCCGTCATTATCATTCACTACCTTGTGGAGGACACACTAGCTCAAACAAGACTAGCGCTAAGGTATTGCAATCTGGATTTTTTTGGCCTACTTTATTTAGAGATGTGCAAACCTTTGTTTTCTGCTGTGATGCTTGTCAAAGAACAGGGAACATATCTAGAAGAAATGAAATGCCTCTTAACAACATTCAGGAGGTAGAGATCTTCGACGTTTGGGGAGTAGACTTCATGGGACCTTTCCCATCATCTTATGGAAACCAATACATACTTCTAGCTGTAGATTATGTTTCGAGATGAGTTGAAGCAATTGCCACTCCAACTAATGATGCCATGGTTGTGGTTAAATTCTTTAATAGAACTATATTCCCAAGGTTTGGGATACCACGGACTATCATTAGTGATGGAGGCTCTCACTTCATTGCCCGACAATTCGAAGCTCTACAAGCTAAGTATGGGGTGACTCACAAGATCGCCACCCCTTATCATCCACAAACGAGTGGACAAGTGGAGATTTCGAATAGGGAGATCAAGGGAATCCTAGAGAAAACAGTTTCGAAGACAAGGAAGAATTGGTCTTTGAAACTAGATGATGCATTGTGGGCATATAGGACTGCATACAAGACTCCCAAAGGAACAACACCTTACATCCTTGTGTATGGGAAGTCTTGTAACTTACCGGTGGAACTGGAACATAAAGGCGTATTGGGCGGTTAAGTGGTTGAACTTCAGCATGAAGGAAGCGGGCGAGAAGCGCCTTTTGGACCTTAGGAGCTTGAAGAACTTTGCTTAAACGCTTATGAGAACGCCAAGATCTATAAGGAAAGAGCACGATAAGCATATCATTCCAAAGGACCTCAAAGAAGGAGATCAAGTTCTCCTCTTCAATTCGAGACTTCGGCTCTTTCCAGGTAAGCTTAAATCTCGTTGGACTGGACCTTATCTAATCAAACATGTTTTTTCCCATGGTGCAGTTGAAGTATGGGGTGAAAAGAGCGGAAGTTTTAAGGTGAACGGTCAACGACTCAAGAAGTGTACACCGGAGCTCCAAGATGAGGAGTTTGCACCTACCACACTTGAATAGATGCAAGTATGGTCTAGCTACGGACCTAAAACAAGCGCTTCTTGGGAGGCAACCCAAGGTAATGCACTTATGTTTTGTTTTTCATTCTTAGAATAGATTAGTTTAGTCATTTTTGGTTTGTTTTGCCCTCAATACCTCCCGGTATGTCGTGTTTTTGGATGTAGGAACAATGGAATAGGCAATGGGAAGAGAAAAGGTTAGAAGGAATTGATGAAACCTGGATTTTGACATATTATAGAGAGTTCCACGTCCTAAACCACGACCGTAATTTTCCAAAATCTGAGAAAAATCACCAAAATCACGGTTCCGTACAAAACCACGGCCGTGGAACACCCCAAAAGACCGTGATTTTCCAAAAAAATTACGGTCACTATATAAACCACCTTCTTCACAAAAACAACACAAAAACCCCATTCCACGACCCTATTCCACGACCGGAATGCCAAAACCACTCCCCCTCTCTCAAATCTTCGTTTGGAGTCCGATTCGAACGATTCTTGAGCCTAAAGTGAAGAAAATTCAATCATCTACAAGATCCAATCAACAAATCAAGTGAACAATTCGTGCAGAAGACGGAATTTGGATTTTAAGAATCCAAAACCTAGGTTTTCTTCTCTTTCTCTACTTTGTCGATTTGGCTCAATTCTTGCAAGATTTTTTAGGAGAACTGATTGGAATTGGATTGGAATTAGTCTAGGACTGTGCCTGCTGAATTTGGTGTGATTTGGTTGAGATTTAAGCAATACAGAGCCGAACCACGGTCCCTGTAGGTTCCACGGCCGTGGTTTTTGTAGAACAGACCGTGATTTTCCCTCTACAATGGATTTATTTAGGAGGAAGTCGAATGGGAACAAGAAGAGGAAAGGAGACACTTCCTCTTCCTCCCAAAAACCCCCTAATGAGCCACCATCACCCCCACCTCCTAGGATTCCAACCATCCATGAGGATTACCTCGATTCCTTGGAAAGGATCGAGAAGAGAGCAGTCATAGGACCGCGCTACTTAGTGCTTGAGGAGCTAGAGCCGCTGAATGTAGTGACTTGACATGGCTCTTAGATAGAGCCGGTTTGATTGTCTTTTCCGCTATTAGGGAAGACGCTTATGAGGAGATTACTAGGGAATTCGTCATCTCTTTTGAGCATAGTGCCGTCGATAGGACGGTCTCTTTTAGGTTGATGGAGGAGAACTATGAGTTCTCAATCTTGCAGTTTGGAGCCTTCTTTGGGTTCCAAGAGACCTTTAATGGTCGGTTTCCTAGCGACGTGTACGCTAAGGACTTTTGGGAGGACATAGCCATGATCTATGCTAGTGAGGACCGTTGGCAACCGGCCGATACCAAAGCTAAGCTCATCTACCACTTAGCTTTGAAGATAGCCCATAGGGTCCTTTCCGAGTGCCTTTTCCCTAGGACCGAGACCCCTCAGAAGATCAAGATGGATGAGTTTTTCCTTCTTTATTCTATGCTTCATGGTAGACCTACTGACTGTGCTACCCTCCTAGCCTCCACCATGAGTAAGCTCAAGAACAAGAGATCCGATAACATAGGATACGGTGGTATGGGTACACACATTGCTAGGCAGCTAGAGATAGACTTTTCTGCCTGTACTAGGATTGCAACGAGACCTTTAGGTCTCAATAGCCTGATGACGAGAGGTATCATCTTCCCTAGGCACCGCGGTCCACCTACCGCCGGTATGCCTTGGGAAGAGAGAGGAGGTAGAGGTATCATGTGGCTCCCTGAGTATTCCATTATGGCCGGACGCCATAATTGGAAGCAGACTTTTGTTGCTATGCATGCGAATAGGCTAGTGGCACCCCCTAAGTCCCCGATGAGGTTCCGGCTACAGATGTTGAGGAGGAGGTAGGAGGAGGTGATGGTTATGAGGGAGGAGGTGATGAGCAGGACTTTGGCACTTTCCCGGATCAGCCGGCACACTTCCTTGACCCTCCTAGGCGTTCACCACGACCCGTTGGACCTTTTGGAGCCTCTTCCTCTCGCCGTGTTAGCGTGAGAGGCCGACCTGGATGGATGCTCCTCCCGCTTGGTATAGGGAGTAGCCATCATGGATGGGAGCTCCGCCTCCTTGGTATGATCAGGCACCGGCAGCATCAGCAGCACTGACTCCACAGAACGCACCAGCATGGTACGGTCAGCCACCATCATGGTACCAGCAGCTACCGGAGTGGGCTACCGACCTTTCTAGGCGAGTTGGTGACTTGGAGATCCATCGGGAGACGCAGGAGACTCGGAGCTTGGAGCATGACGAGATGATGAGTGATATCTACCGCCAGCGGTTCGGGCGGTACTACAGCCATGACTTCCGCCCATTCCCACCATCGCCGCCTCCGCAGTGATGAGTTATGCCGATTGACAGTTTCAGTCGCCCACCACCATTTTAGTGAGTTCATTTTTCTTTTCTTCTTTTCTTTATTTCTTTTTGAACATTGAGGACAATGTATGTTCTAAGTATGGGGTGGGGTGTGACTATTATGTGTAATAACTCTACTACATTTGCTTGCTTCTATCCATAACACTATGCATGTTTCATTTCCATAGTCACACGTTTCATTATTGCATTGCATGAAAAAAGTTTGAAAAACCCATAAAAATTTGAAAATTTTGAAAATTTTGAAAATTTTGAAAATTTTGAAAATTTTTGAAAGAGTTCTTGTGCTTCTAAGATTAGAGATGACTTCTATGATAACACTTACTTGTGGAATGAGTTTTTGATGACAATTGTATGCTTAAACGGAATAATGAATTGAAAAAAATTGAATGTGTTGTCTATCCTTTCTTGCAAGTTTCATAATGTGAAAGATTGATCTAAATCATATTGAGAAATTGAGGTTGAAATCACATGATGAGTTCTTATACTTCTTTATGAAATGATTAAGGCAATTCGATTTTCTTTCTTCTTTCTTTGATCACTTAGCCCCTCAATAAAAGTAATTGCCTCCCTTACCTATCCGGGAATTTGGAGGAGTTGATATTTGGAATGTTTGATGTGGGAGGGCCATGAAAGAAAAATTTTATATTCAAAGAATAGAATTAATAGGTTTGGGGAAGTCAATCATGACGATGAGTAACTCGGCACCATTCACATAGCCGGGTGTTTGTGTCTTGCCAAAGTCGGATTGAGCGATATTCCTAACGAATTATGGTATGTGCATCAAGGGTTTGAGGCATCTCGAAATTTGAGAAACGCCGATCTCCTAGGCTTTGGTTTTTGTGCACCTCTGTCCATCTTTCAAAAAGTAAAGTCGAAAAATAATGTGAAAAAGAAGAGAGCATAGCTCAAAGTTGATGGTGTTGTAATTCAAAGTAAAAAGAAAAAGAGTTGGGTTATTCATTTTCCCGGATTCATGCACCACATCCTTTATAAGTTTCTCTCCCTTCCGTATTCTAGACCTTACTTGAAAGTCCTTAAGATCAAAAGAATGTTATTTGACTTGGTGATCCAAATTGAAGTTTCTTATGCTTGATTTTGACAATACTTGAAGGTTATGATGTTTATCTTGAAGTTTAAGCGATTCATGATATTCTTTCCATTACATTTTTTGGTTTATGTATAAAAGTGTTTTCAAGGATGAATGAAGCAAGGTTTGAGGATGATATATCGACTAGAAGCACATTTACCTAAAGGATAGTTTTGTTTTGAGATTGCATGCATATTTCATTCTAACTTGTATTCTAAGCTTTTAAAAACCTTGCTTGGGGACAAGCAAGTGACAAGTATGGGGTATTTTGTTAACATGAAATATTGCTATATTCTAGGCACTTATTTTGGTTGTTTTTCCCTTATTAGTGTGTACATGGATGAAGTTTAGAAGCAATTGTTAGCTTGTTCGTCTATTTTGTCGATATGGATGTCTACACTAGCTTTGTGTTGATTGTAGGTGAAAAGGAGCTAAATAAGAGAAATTGAGAGAGAAAAGAGAGTAATTGATCGTGTTCGAGGATTAGGAAAACATCAAGGAAGCTAAAGAAGGAGCTAGGATGAAGAATGTCACGACACAAAGGAAACCACAAGCATTTTACAGTTCCACGCCCTAAATTACGGCCGTAGAAGAGTCCACGCTCTAAACCACGGCCGTGGATCTTGGCATCATGGGCGTGGAGCACTCCAGTAGGTTACACGGCCTAAAGTACGGTCGTGGAAGTCACAAGGCACCGTAACCCTTTTACACGCTCTAAACCACGGTCGTGGAAAGCCTTGAGACCGTAATTTAGGCGATCTTTTGACGTACAATTATTTGCCACATTATTTACGTAATGGGTCTGGACGGTTATTCATTCTCGTCTTATAAAAAGGTCGGAAAAGAGGGTTTCGGGGAGCCCTGCTTATCGCCGCTTAGACGCCGCATACATCTCGCATACACTTCGGGATAGACAACCGCTTATCTTGCTTGGAGCATTCTTGCCTAGGGTTGATTGAAGATCGACGAAGGTTTAGCCTCTTTCTTGAGTTTTGATATTGAAGACGGATTGACAACCTGTTCTTCATACTTACCTTAGATCATTGTGAGGTTTTGTGTTATACATTCTGAATCCATTAAACATTGCTTCTTGTGTTTCGGATTTGAGAATTGGTTTTGAAATTTTATTGAGTATTCGAGGGTTTTCATTTTTCATTCTTTTTAATTTGAATATTGATATCATGACAATAGTTATTGGCTAAAACCCTTTAGCAATTCTAAGGTGAAGGGTTGATAGTTGTGGCTTAGATGATGATAGATCGATCGTAATTTGATTGGACCTTGAGAGTTAGAGAGATATCGTCGACGAACCTAAATCACGGCCTGTTCTTGGATTTCCACGGCCGTGGTTCTCAAGATCTGACCGTGATTCACTTCAGTTTACGAACTTTGCTTTTACTTTGATCCAAGGTTAAAGATTAGCTTTAATCTAGTCTTGGCTTTCCCTTTTCTAGGTAGTAGTGAGACTCAACATCCTCTATTTCAGTTTCGAGTGTCACAACCTTAATCGTTTGAGTTTATCTTGATCCTTGGATTACAAGTTTGGGTATTTGAGATTAATTCTAGTCTTTAGATCCTTTCTATACTACAACCTCAACAACCTTTATAGAGAGTTCTTTTGGTTAGACATATAAGGTTTTGGAACTTCACCGTACATTACCTTACTTTAGCATACCTTTGCAATTCTCTACTCTGTCCTTATATCTATAGTATGTCTTGAATCGATTGCCACAATTGGATACTTGGATCTTTAGGGTTGCTGTTTTCCCAATATTTGCAAAGGTTTACAACTTATTTGCTTGACAACTTGAAATTGGATTTTGTTTCACCAAATCCCTGTGTTCGATACTCTGAAATACTTGCTGATCTACGCCGATCCGTACACTGCGGGTTCGCTTGCTTTTATTCTAGTTTTATAAATATAAAGCTTATTTGCACGCACGTTTTTGGGATAATAGTGTTGGTTTGAAGCTTGGATGATCTTGAGCTTGTGGCTGAGGTTGATGTTGTGTGTTGTTGTTGTTGATGTTCTGAGGTGGTGAGGTGTGTTGTAGCTCCTAGTTTCTGCTTAGGGCTTCTATAGTAAGTTCTTCAGCCCCATCCTTCTTCTTTCTTCTTTCTTGCTTCTTTCTTCCATTCTAGCTTAGAATCACAAGCTAGACTTGTGTTGGATCATTTCCTGGATGTTTGATGATTATATATGTGTATATATGTGTATATGTTGTTGTGGGGTGTTGAAGAAGTGAAGAGAGTCGAGAAAGGGATCAAAGAGAAGTCGGGACCAACTCTTTGCACAGTTGGCCGCCCCTACGCCTGAACTCAGCCGCCCCTGCGCTTGGTGTTTGAGCCGCCCCTGCGCCTCACAGGATCAGCCTTGTGTTCCTTGCTTTTGTTGGTACATACCTTGTTGGTATGTCTTCCTCCCTCCCTTTCCTTTGGCCTTGGCTTAGTTGATAGCTAGGCTAGTGTGGTTAGGATGAGTTGCATATTAGTTATGTGCCTTAGGCACTCATGTTGATGTTGAGGTTATGTTGTAGGCATCTGTGAGCTTATTATGGTCTTAAGGGTTAGATTGATGTTGTAGGTTGGTTTTGGTTATGGAGACGAGTCTCCTAACCCTTGCAGTGTATGATGTTGTGTGCCTTCCTATTGTAGGCGTTGGTTTCTTCCCCAAGGGGAAGTTGTGACGTGGTATTGGATACGAGTATATGAGGTAAGTCCATAGGAGTTACTTAGCGTTCAGTTATGAGTTTGTGTGATTGTGATGGTTGTGTGTGTTCATATGATTGTGCATTTATAACCTAAACCGGACTAGGATGACCTTTTATTACATTTATATGGCCCAAGTGTATTATAACGGGCGGTAACCACCGGTCTCCGCCTGCTGGTAGGAGGAGGTGTCCTGAAGATGATCTCACAAGAGGGGACGAGTGATGATCACCCCATGCAAAACTCCTGTGTTACATTGGATGAGACGGGGTTCTTGAGGCTTCCCGTGTTACAAAAGATGTTGAATTAGTAATGGAATAACGTAATGAAAGATAATAAATGAATGTGTGTGTGACATTGTATGTATGAGATGTTGATGTGTGTTTGTGCTATTACATTCATACTTATTCATTACTGTAGCTAACAATGTATACCATGTTGTAGATGATCTGCAGGTTAGGAAGACTGCAGAGTGAGCCAGATGGTGTCACCAGCCGAGGACTTTTGTACATTAGGATGCGTGGGATATGGGATCTTTTGTATCGGATGTTTATGTTGGATGTTTTGTACTCGGCTTTGTGTTTGTAAACACTTTTGATGTATTTGGTTTTATGTATTTGGTTTTAATCTACATGTATCTTGTTGTAAGATCTAGTGAACTTGTTGTCAAGTTAGGGTCAGGATCCATTGTGAGATCCTAGCCCAATGTAGCACTCCGAGTCTCGCGGATTTGGGGTGTTACACCTTGCAATCAAAGTATATCACAAAGAGCTCAGATCGACATCAAAGCCCTTGAAATTGGTTTTAAGGCCTTGAGATTGGTTTTGCCAAAAGTTCTCATACTCTATTCAACCCCTTCTAGAATATCTTTTATCCTTTTTATTCACCTACCGGTTATTCATTAACATTGTCTCCTATATGCAATTCTTTGTGGTTAATTTTATTAATATTTATTATATAAACTTAATTGTGATAATAGTTAATGGTAAAAACTCTTGGAGATACATTTATTCTAAAAAAAGGTCAAATTAGTTAAGTGAGTCTTTTTTAAGTTCATGGTATACTTATGTTTAGTAAATATACCTAATCAATCCTCCAATTTTCCAACTTTAATTTAATAGAGGTAATAAAAATTGAAGGATATAAAAATCTAATAAAAATATAAAATGATCTATTTGACCAAAATTTTTTTTAAAAAAATAAATAATCATTTAATAATAAATATACGAGTTGGTTAAATGAAAAAGACAAATAAGAGAGTTACAAACGCAAGCTTCGTGCAGGCCATCTCGTATGTTCTCTACTAAACGCCGGTGACCCTGACCGACGACAATGGGCCTCCATTCAATCCGAATAGGATCTTCATGTGAACACCCCACACTTATACTGAAATAAAATATCAATCCTTCTTCCCAAAAAATTGATCAGTCATAGTTTCACGGTCAAACCCCCAAATTCCCAGATAAACACCAATCATCAATTCTCGACGAATCAATCGCATCCATCCGACGATACAATGCGCCAAAGAAGCAGCAGCAAATCCTCATTGGAGGTGTCGAACTCCCCGGGCAACAAGCAGGAATCCGATGTCCCTTCTTCTTCCACTTCTCCGGTTAGGCTTCGTCTTCAGGGTCCCAAGAGGTCTTCCTACGTGATGCTCACATTGTTTCTCCTGGTAATGTACAGTTCATGGAGTGTTCATCGATTCCAGTTCGAGAATTTGCCGGCGCCTCTAACTTCCGAGCAGGCTGGAAAACGAGGGTTTTCTGAGGTTGTGGCTATGAAGCACGTCTTGGCTTTGACCGGCCTGGGCCCCCACCCTGTTGGCTCTGACGCGCTGGATCGTGCTCTCAAGGTCTGGATTTTGCAATTTATTGCTACAATTCACTGCTTCAGTGTTCCAATTTTTAGATCCTTTCTTAAGTTTACAACTTCTGGGCTATTGGTTTGCTCTTGATTAGGAAACATTGGAATACTTACTGTTTCATTATTTTGCTTGGGACATCAATTAGTACGTTAAAAAAATCCAGAAAAATCCAGCTCCTACTTTTAGAATACTAGAATGCAGTTATTGGAGCATTTATTATTTGGCGACGACCTAATAGGCTAATACAATAGTCTGATATGAGCAAGTTTGGAGTACCAAGTAGTTTTGGGTATTGTATACAGATGTTGATTAACTTTTTTGAACATTGGAACTTAACTGAAGCTTTATGTGGCGTGACTTGTAAGGCGATTGAATAATAGATTTGGCACTTGCCAGCTGGAGATATATGATCTTCACTAGTTAAAAATTCTGAAAAGGAGGTGGATGTCGCTAAGCTTCCCTTTGAAGTGTTAGTTACCTTGTAATTATGGTTTGTTAACACATGTTTTGATGCAGTATGTGATGATGGCTGCTGAAATGATAAAAAACACATCTCACTGGGAAGTTGATGTAGAAGTGGAGCATTTCCATGTAAAATCTGGTGCAAATCGTCTTCAGGGAGGCCTTTTTAAAGGAAGAACACTAATTTATGCGGATCTTGATCATGTTATAATGAGATTCTCGCCAAGATATGCACCTGAAGCTAGAGAAAATGCTATTCTAGTATCTTCCCACATTGATACCGTATTTTCAACGTATGCTTCTCTCATACTGATAATGGCTATCTATTCCCCTTTGTTACTGTATCTGCACTTTTATCACCCTATCCTCTGTATTAATGGGATAAACCACATGAAAAGGAAGTTTAATATTTAGATTTGACTTCAAGCTTAAATCAGCAAGAGCCAAAGTTAACTTCTTTTTTTTGCAAGGTGACTCCTTAAAATGGAGCGATGTATGATAGTTTTTACGTGTTTTAGTGCTTTGGTGTTCTTCCATAGGCTCATTTTGCTGTGCCCTATGTGTTGGGAAACCAGAATCAGTTGATAAATACTGCTACAGATTTCATAGTCCGCCTTAACATTAGTAAAACATCTATCTTGTAGGGGCGGTGCTGGTGACTGCAGCTCGTGTATTGCTGTAATGTTGGAACTTTCCAGGGGGATTTCTCAGTGGGCCCATAGTTTTAAGAATTCTATTATAGTCTTATTCAATACTGGTGAAGAGGAGGGTTTAACTGGTGCCTACAGTTTCATGACTCAGGTTTGAACTTCATCTTGCCTCTTTGATGAGGATCTCTTCATAGCCATGCTTTTGTTGTAAAGTATAGATTGTATTTTGTTCTTTAGTTTATAATGAATGATTTAGTATAAGTTGTAGTATTTTCCGAAGCTGTAACATACTTGTAGCGCAGATGCACAGGGACAATGTATTTTGTTTTGACAAAGACAATCTTTCTGTGTGAATCAGCATCCATGGAGTGATACTATCCGCATGGCAATTGATTTGGAGGCCATGGGCATAGGAGGAAAGTCTAGCATATTCCAGGTGCTCCATCACATTAGTTTTATGGTTGATTTCAATCTATTTATTAAAAATGGTAAACCGTATCTTGTTCTATTGTCATCTAGCTCCATATCTATTTTCCCCCCAGAAAGTACATAAATTTGATACTACTGGGCTGCATGCTGATGTAAAAAACATTGACTGACTACAAAACTGTTGATGTAACAAATGATGCTCAGTGTTACTGTGAAGACATGCCAACTTCTAATAGCATGGTTATAACATTTCTGCTTCTACTGGATTGTTCGGCAGACAGGTCCTGATCCCCTGGCCATAGAAAATTTTGCTTTAGCAGCAAAATATCCGTCAGGGCAGATCATAGCACAGGTTTTTTCTCTTGCTTATGCGCCCTTTTCTTTTCTCTTCATTCTTTTCATGCCTAAACTAGTTTATAGTACTTCGATCGGTATTGCAAACGCATGTGAAAAGCATGCTGCCTGGATCCATGGCACAATAATACTCACCTTAAGCTTGAACTGATGGGCTATTAGTTGATATTATGCTGAAATTTTATCATTATGCAGGATCTCTTTACCGCAGGTGTCATCAAGTCAGCGACAGATTTTCAAGTATACATGGAAGTTGGCGGTATTTCCGGTCTGGACTTCGCATATACAGATAACACTGCAGTTTATCACACCAGGGTATCTTTGATCTGGATTTTTGATTTCTTATTTGGCGTGTTTCCTATATCTATTTTTCTGGACCATCTTATGAATAAGCGATGTTGTTAAGCATTTGTTGTGTGGAACAAGCTATGCATGATAAGAAGAAACTAATTGCTAAATATTTTTTTGGCTCCAAGAAGTGATGTTCAAAATGAACCTTATATAGTCACTATTATTATATTTAATTAAGAAAAAACAACCCAAAATAATATCAACTATCAACATTCAACCCAAAATAATACCAACTTTGAAAATTACTAGGAGTAATACAAACTATCAACGTATTTACCAAAAATAATATGTCTTACTTTTCCGGCAAAAATAATAGCTCCGGCGATGGCGTGGCACCCGGAAATTGACATGTCATCAAAAATGGATTTACTTTATGATGTGGATTATTTTAAAAAAAATTCAAGTTAATAACACAACATTTTTAAAAAATATAAATTAAGTTTTTTTTAATTATTATATTTAAAATATAATTTTTGTAACTATTTTTTTAAATATTTTGTAAAGGTATTTTTCTAAAAAAAATCTATATATATATATTAAAAAAAATCGTTTACTTGTGAACTTTTTTTAAAATTTTGGATTTTTTTATTTTGTATATATTTTAATTAATTTTAATATAAAAATATTTTTTTTAAATCGATTTTTTATTTAAAATTAGTAAAAATATATAAATTTCCAAAAAAAAAAATTTCAAAAATTACATGAACTTTTTTTTAAAAATTAAAAAAAAATTATTAAAATTTTTAATAAAAAATAGTTAGGAATTTATTATTTTTAATATTTAATTAATATTTTTAACATATTAAATGTTAATAATTTGATTTAAAAAATTAAAATTCACGTCACATAATTATTTCTTGATGACATGTCAAATTCCGGTTGCCACGTCATCGCCGGAGTTACTATTTTTGCCGGAAAAATAAGACATATTATTTTTGGTAAATAAGTTGATAGTTTGTATCACTCCTAGTAATTTTCAAAGTTGGTATTATTTTGGGTTGAATGGTGATAGTTAGTATTATTTTGGGTTATTTTTCCTTTAATTAATTGTGTTAGGACTTTATACATACTCAGACATTTAACTTTCCTTTTGACACTGAATTTGATATACTTTTAACACCATGAATTGTAGAACGACAAAGTGGAGCTTCTAAAACCAGGTTCACTTCAGCATCTTGGGGAGAATATGCTGGCATTTCTGCTTCAGATAGCATCATCAGAGGATGTTGGAAAAAACAGGCCAGTTCACGGGGATGGGAAATTTGAGCATGACTCTGCCATATATTTTGACATATTGGTATCTCTCTAGCCGTGTTCCTTCATTTATGAATTTGCAGGATGCAAATGCTGAGTAGTGTGTATTTTTTACAGGGGATGTATATGATTGTGTATCGACAGACTTTTGCAACAATGCTTCACAATTCTGTGATTGTGCAGTCTATATTAATATGGTCCATGTCCCTCTTTATGGGTGGTCTTCCAGCTGTAATTGCGTTGTTCTTGTCATGTCTGAGTTTGATACTCATGTGGATACTGTCAGTCAGTTCGTCTCTTCTAGTAGCGCTCATGCTTTCTTACCTATCTTCATCAGCTGTGCCATATATAAGTTACCCATGGTTGGTTGTTGGTTTATTCGGTTCACCTTCTCTTGTTGGTGCAATGGGTGGGCAGTATATAGGTTTTAGGATTCTTCAAACGTACTTAGCAAGTGTTTATTCCAAGGGGAAAAAACAGTTGTCTCCCTCTGCTCAAGCTACTTTGGCCAAATTGGAAGCAGAAAGATGGCTTTATAAATCTGGAATTGTTCAATGGCTTGCTTTGCTGATTGCAGCAAATCATTATAAACTTGGCTCTTCATATATAACACTTGTTTGGCTTGTCTCTCCCACCTTCACGTGTAAGTAAGCTCAAAACCTGGCTAGTGAAATAAAGAATGTGCTTTGGTATAGTTGATTCCACATGGATTTTGTTTTTGAAAATGTCTCAATGAAAAAAGGATTTGTGTTTAAGCATGCCACGGGAATGCATTTTTTATGGGACTAAGAATATTTCAATTCATTTATTCCATTGGTCTTACTTCTGTCTTAGTACTGATTACAGTTTGTTCGATTGCGCAGATGGATTGCTGGAAGCAACATTATCCCCAAATCGATTACCAAAGCCACTGAAGCTTGCAACCCTAATGATGGGCCTGGCTGTTCCAATTGTACTTTCTGGTGGTTCTATTATTCGTATTATGGGGGTGTTAATCGGAACTTCTGTTCGGCTTGATAGGTAGAAGCTCTCGAGGCTGCAATATATCTTATCTTTAATTTTTCTTTTGATGGAAGAAAGATTCCAATTAGTCAATGCATTTACTTTGTCCCCCATTATGAACTAATTATATGGCTTTGAATAGTTACAGGAGTTATAACATTTAGTTCTCAGATATTTAGGTTATGGACTTTCATTGCATCCTTGATAAGCAATAGTTTATGATTTTAGTTCTTTTTTTTTCATGAAACAGTTTCTTTTGTAGTTGCTTAAACATAAATTTTACACACTGCAGAAACCCTGGTGGTCTTCCAGAGTGTCTAGGAAATGTAATTGTTTCGGCTCTCGTGGCAGCTGTTGTGTGTCTGATGCTGGTGTATCTAATTTCATATGTTCACCTTTCAGGTATGAAGGTTACTTTAATCCCTTTCCTCCTTTGGGAAAACAAACTTTACTGCTTAGAAGTATGTAGCGACATCAGAAAGTGAATAAAGACTACCCATATCACTTGGAGGAGGAGTTTGGTATGAGTGACTGGATGAATGAGATTGGAATAAAAATGAATGGTATCTGTCCACCAATTGCTGAAAAAATCTGAGTCTGATGTGGATTTGGGTAGGGAATTGATGAGATGCCAGGGCTGTAAAATTAACTGAGTCATATGTGAAGTGTAACCCATATTGTTATTTCTTATCAGCTCTGTTTGCAAAGTGTGTTCTTAGATGAAAATATATGTTGGGGTACTTACCAACGGCATGCTTGAAACAAATATCAGGTGCGAAAAGATCAATCATTGGAGTGTCGTGTATTCTCTTTGGGGTTTCTCTGGCTGCAGTATTGACTGGCCTTGTTCCACCGTACACGGAAGATTTTGCGAGAGCTGTGAATGTAAGTCTGATTTCGCAGAGGATTTCCTTGCTAATTGAGACTTGTACCTTTTTTCCTATTATGTATTACGGGGCCTGCATTTTTGTTGCATATAGTAACTGAATATGTCTGACTTATTTTGTATAGGTTGTCCATGTCGTGGACACAACAGGAAGTCATGGTGGAGATCAACATCCTAGGTCCTTCATTTCACTGTCATCTCCAACTCCAGGAAAGCTAACAAAGGAGATAGATGAGATCGACGAAGGTTTTGTGTGTGGTAAAAACATGAGTGTTGATTTTGTTACGTTTTCCGTAAAGTATGGTTGCTGGGCTTACGAAAATGATGAAAATGGTTGGAGTGAAGAAGAAATTCCCAGATTCCAAGTAGTAAGTGACGTTAAAACAGAGGAAAGAGTTACCCAAGTTTCACTTGACACAAAAGCTTCCACAAGATGGGCCCTTGCAATCAACAGTCAGGAAATTGATGATTTCGAGTTCCATGGTATCTATCTCTAATGCTCTTTCTTTGGTCTATTCTATTACTTGTTTCTTCGACATACATAACTACGAAGTCCAACCAATTGTGCAAATATTTGTGTATCTCAGGTGATTTAGAGGAGTTGGTACCCCAGGGGAATAAGGGCAGTGTAGATGGATGGCACATCATTCAGTTTGCTGGAGGAAAGAAGTCTCCAACTAAGTTTACACTTGCACTTAATTGGGCCAAAAACTTGTCATCGTCTAGCAAAGGTGACAATGCAGGCAAACGCCCTCTGTTGAAGCTGAGAACCGACGTTAACAGACTGACCCCGAAAGTAAAGAAAGTTCTGACCAAGCTTCCTTCTTGGTGTTCTCTCTTTGGAAAGTCCACGTCTCCTTACAATCTGGCCTTCTTAGCTAGTCTCCCTTTTGATTTTTGATGCTTTTTTCCTCTTTATAGACAGATTATACGCTTCTTTAATAATATGCAGTTGGATGAAATATAGGTTCAGCTCAATTTATGTTCAAGATATGTGCTGTAGTGTCAAATGTTGGTGTAATTTTGTGATGTAGTGAAAATGATTGCATTATCAGTGACCTCTGATTACGTATCTATGCTTATGAAACTTAAATGTGGTTTATCCTTACTCCTTAGGCTTAAGTTTATTTTGTCGATTTTGAATTCAGCATATGGATATGAAAACTGAAGACGGAAGAATGCAACAGAAAGAGAGCAGATGAAAACATCCTCGTGACTCGCTGAATTATTGTTTTCTTGAAAATATCATGAATTTGGAGCCTGCCATTTCAGAAGACTTTGGTTCTGCAAGCATGCTTCTGGATATATGAATCCATGCAAGATCTTCCTAAAACTCGCCGCAAGTGCAGATGATGTTGAATGGAGTTGGAGACTTCGGCCAAGGTGTTTTATCAGTAGTAGATTCAAGATACTTGGACGAACTTGTCAAGTGCAGATGTATCCAGGGCTCGGAATTCCTTGACAGCAGCAAGAACTGCATGCCCGAGTTTCACAGCATCTTCACGGCTTTGCGCCTGCACTCAAATTTTAATTTAATACCACTGCCGCATGTTTACACGAGAAAACAAGCAATCAGCTCAACCAATTACTTTTACCTCAATATTGAGAGGCAGAACAGGGTCATGTAGTGATAGCCTCAGAAGAAACCACCCATCAAAGCCGGATACGCGCACCTGGTAAATAGTTGCACATATCACAAACTAATGGGACATGAGACCTATTATCAGGTCTTATCCAATACGTCACCGACACTGTCTACATCATCATGTTCATCAGACTCAAATTTTGCAATTCTACAGTTTTAGGAACTTACCCCTTCATAGTTGACAGGTGCTTTATGAAGCTTGGGGTCCGAATCCACAATACTTTCCAAGTGTTTTATCACTGCCTCCCCATAATCCCGGAAGGATCTGGAAGCACAGGTGCAAGTGTTAGGCTTGTTAGAATGCAGCTACCAGAATTTAAAAGAAGAAAACTACACACCCTCCATTAAGATCAGCATGACTTGCATCAATCTTCAATCTTAGCTCAACAGCAACACCCGGTTCCTCCAGACCTTCAACCAAACTTGTCAACACTTTGCTGCCACCACCCAGCCCAGATGCGCGGGCAGAAGCGAGTTTATTTAAGAGTTTCACCTATGAAAGAGGCAAAAAATCGCACCAGTGTCAACACGATTAGAACAAAATAACAAAAAATATTTTCCTACCATGAGGTATGCTCCATCATCAAGCCAGTGGTTCTCCTTAAGGGCTCCATGCCCGCTGGTCTCAATGGCCAAATGTGATTCCTCACCTGTGGAGTTCTATCAAAATATTTGCATCAAGTTACTTATGGTGAAAGCGAAGTGGTAGAGAAGTACTGGTGTGAAGCTTAAAATGATTTTAGCTTTTTCGCTTTGATTAGCCCATCAAACATGGCAAAGGTAGACTAAATGTGCCACTTGGGATTTCAAAAGAGAAGTTAGTATCAACAGACGTAACTGGAGGATGCAAGGACAAGAAAGAAGCAAGTGACAATCAAAAAAGAGTTCCGGGAAGGATAGAGGAAGGGCAACAGTTGAATTACAACTTAGAGAGATATTTTAGATTGAAAAAAGCCACAAAAACAGTGATTGTAGAGAAGGAATTTTCATCTAAATAAATTTCAGAATACCCATTAATAGATGAAGATGGAAGGAAAAATCACAAAATTTCCACATCCAACTGCATCATCTCTCAAATGAGATTAACAAGTTGTTTCCCCACAGTGACAAAGAAGAACAAACATTTAAACTTCATAAATTTAAGAAAGTACAGCAAGTCTTTACCAGACGAATTGCTTCATCAATGACATTCTTGTAACCTCTTTTGAAACGGTGGTGCTTTCCTCCTAATTGTGGGGAGAAAAAACAATTATATCACTCATGGGGAACCATAAAGTAAATTTCTATTAAGAAACAGGTCTAAAACAATTAGATACCAAGCTTTTTCTCGATAAATGTGGTCAAACCATCAGAAGTCACACTGTCTGTGACAATAGTTGTTCCAGGGTGCTGGTAGAAGAAGTGAAAGAAATAGGACATTAGTATGAAACGATAGTGCTTTAGTCCAACAAACACAATTAATATGATTGATGAGAGAGATGTTTATCATACTTCTTCAAGAACAATGGCAGACATTAAAGCAATCAGACGGTTCCGGTTGAGCTCGCGGCCATTTGAATCAACAGCAGCAGATCTGGGGAGACGAGCAATTGCAAAAAGAAGCTCTACATGTATGTAAGCTGCACAACATATCAGTGGTGATAACTAATACCTGTCAACATCCGTATCAAAGATGATGCCCAAATCAGCCTTATTATCAAGGACAGCCTGGGTGATAGATTTCATAGCAGTCTTGTCCTCCGGGTTAGGGATATGGTTGGGGAACATTCCTGTACACATAACAACTTTAATCCAAAGACACAAAAAAACAAGCATAGGAAAGGATGAGAATGTTAGATTACCATCTGGTTCCAAGAATTGACTACCATTAGTAATAGCACCTAGTGGCTCAAGTACCTTTGCCTGGAAACCATAGTTCCACGAAGTTAATATGGTAAACTGAATGCTATATTTTCATAACTAGCCAGCTGATGTAGAGTTTTGAAGCAGTGGAAAGGGATCATTGCTATCAGTTTTCTGTACTATTCTGATTCCTAGAGGATACCTTTTCGCCCCATTGACTTTTACACTTCTTTCATTATATGTTTAAATGATTTTCTTTCACTTGTAAAAGAGACATTTCAATGCAATATCTTTTATGCTAACTGTATCCTAAGGATATGAAAGAATTAAAAGTCATGTCCTTTGTACATCTTCCCTTCCTTTTGCAAGTTGAATTGATCTGACATCGTTTCAGTGGTAATTCTGACCAAGACATCGTGAAAATTCATCATATATAAAGTCAAAAGGCAATTTTAGTGCAGATCCAAATATTGTAACCAAACTATGCTAGACCGTGCTGCTATGCAGGGGAATGTAAATGCATCAAAAAAAGAGAAAATAACAACTTTACAGCGAAAAAGCCGCCTGCTCCATTGCCTGCATCAACAATGATATGAAAACCCTCCAACGGCTTCTCTGAGCATAGAAGATAAAATTAGTGTGAGATGCCACAATTTAGAACTAAAAGTCATGTCCTTTGTACATCTTCCCTTCCTTGTAGTTAGAACAACAAAACAGAAATGAAGCAAAAGACACAACATAAAGTAATGGACAAATGGACAAAAGCATTGCAAAGTATCAAAACTTGAACTCTAGACTAAGTTTACCTATGTTTCCCGCAGCTTTACGGACTGCCTGTACAAGATCAGATGTATAGATTGCCATGTAGTCCACTCTTTTAACAGAGGTAGATGCTAACCTCTGAGACTCTGCCAGTCCTTCAGCTGTAAACTTACTGTATATTTCAGCAGCACGCTCCAATATATCCTTGATGTCCGGTTTACCAAGTCCTCCAGCATTTGTGAAGAACTTGAAGCCGTTTCTATTATATGGGAGATGACTAGCTGTCATAAGAAGCACAATAAGGGCAATGTGAGTCGCACATTGAAGAGAAGGCACCTTCACATCATGGAAATTCATACTATTAATAAATGAAGTAGCTAGTAAATGGAGTATGTCCAATTATAGGTCTTACAATACCTGTTATCATAATGGATCCATCAGCAGGACAGAAAGCCTCTTTGTCTTCTGTGAGAGTGCTATTAAACATTGCTGGTGTTGACGCCAATCTACACAAAAACGTGTGCCAAAAATAAATGCGTAAACCTAACACCACAGGCATCAATCAAGTCAAGATTTTTCTTTAAAATCAATTGATCCGTGAAGTTTAACACACAGCTTTCTTGCTCCCATAGTCCCTATTTCATTCAAGAAGGTCAAACTATCAGACAATAATGCATACCCATATTGAATAACATCAAACCCAGCATTTGCAAGTCCTCTGGAAACAGCATCCTGGAAGGATAATGAAACAACTCAAAAATAAATTACAGGTATGTGTATGTATTTATGTACGCGAAGTGGTAGGTATCACACATTAACTACCATGATACAAAACTAGTGATATACTGATTATACACTACATAGATGATGCTGTAGAAAAAATGCACGAAATGACTAATTAAAAGGATAGACAAATTTTACTTAGTGAGACCCTTCGAGGTTCGGTTCAGTTTGTATGATCCACCTAAAAGTTTCCAAGGAAATAATTTTGTACCTTCATATTTTGGACAAGCACCTTTCATTGCATTACGAATATGTACTCCTTTGACAAAGCAGTTTCACTTGTACATGATAAAATATGCTTATTAACAGGACTCCACATCTCAGGTATCACTGGAGAATCCAATTGAACCTTCTTCCACATTTTTCAATAATTTGGACTCTGAAGTACCTTTCTCATTACCACTCTTTATCAAGACAATTGCATCAACCACCCTTCATCCATGTTTTGTTAGCAATTCAACAACCACATCCATTTTACACCCATTAAAAGAATCTGTGAAGTATCCAATATATCTTGACATGAATATAAATATTAAACAAGCAGTAATAGGAGGTATTGATCATTTCATCAAGTAATATGAATGTGGTTGTTGAATTATAATGCATGGGTATTGAGTCAGAAAATGGAACAGAATAGATTTGTGATCCTTATGATGTTTCTATTTCACCTCAAGAAAGTTATTAAAGAATTGGTAAATCATTTACATTTTTTCAATCCTAGTAGAGGGTTCCCATAAGTTTAGTGGCAAATTCACTCCACACCTTTAACAGTTTCATAATGATTATCCTCTGGGGCTCACTTGAGTATAATCTGGAAATTCTTGTGAAATAACAGCATTTTAGGAGTTTCACTAAGCTTCTAGAGAGTAGAGAGAACATAACATTAGAAGAAGCAATTAGCCTTAAAGTAACGGTAAATACTCTAGAGATTGAAGTAAAAAGTTAATAAATGTTGGAGAAGAAAAATAATGAGATCATCTGCAACTTTTGTTGTAATATGGTAATAACTGAACAGAAGCAAATAAAACTACCTGTAGTTTTGATGCTGAAATTCGGGAATCATGACCAACTGAAACTTTCAGACGCCTAGATGGATCAGACTTTTTCTTATCCGACAACCATGCAGCAAAAGCGGCAGCTATAGCTTCTGAAACTGGTTCAGTTAGGGTGACAGGCTCTCCCTCAACACCAGCCACAGCGACTCCTCTGATATCACTGCAATGTAAAATGATGGACAGGACAGCTAAATTAATCAGATAGTATAGTGTTGTTAGGAAGATACAGAACTAAACATCAAACAAATGGTGAAATTTAGGTGAATTTAATTTTTGCCAATTTCTAGCTATTAATTTCCTATCAAAAAATACAAATACTTCGAAAATTTTCTACATTGCAACCTTTATCCATGCTTCATCCTTTTACTGAAACCACTCCTCATACATACCTAAAATGCTCATCACGCCCACTAACACTAGTTTCATAACTTCCACTAGCAAGCAACACTGTCCATATCAATCAAAGGGCCACTAAAGTTTTCTTCCGGGCCTATCGCAATCCATGTCCCCCTTTCAGTGCCTCCCAAAACTGTGTGCTTCCTCTTCTCCCTTACCCAAACGCTTGAATGGCATCCATTTTGCAGCGTTTAAAATGATCTTAAAAGAAGAGGATAGTAATTCATTTAATGTTAAATTAACATAAAAATTAGCTTACCTGCCATTTTGAAGCTTGAGAAAGTCACTCTTTTGAAGAGGTGGGGCAGTAACAGCAGAAGCAGCAGCTGCGATAACAACAATATACAAATTAAAATTGATATTCTCTTCACCAAACTAAAGACAACACTGAAAACTGTATTAATAAGGCATATCATGTCCCACATTAACCAAAACGTTCAAAACACTATGAACAAAAGCATCAAAATCAATGTTGACAATCTTGCCATCAGAGTCCAGCTTCGAGAACGAGAAGATACGTTGATGGACATAATGAAACTAAATGCCTAAAAATAGTTTCAGTACTAAGAGAAGCTAAAAATTTATGATTCCATTTGGTGAAATCCAGAATCATGAGAGTCTAGGACAGACCATTGCAATGGACAGGTCTTCGGAAAACAAAACCAGTCTGGTGAATTGACAAGTTGTGCATTTGCATGGCTAAAATGCCATTCCAAGATGACTTCCTTCCTTGTAAGGGAAGGAAGTTGCACACATTTGTAGTACAAAAGTCGCTTCTGTATTTTGAGAGAAATTGTCTACTCTGTTGGCAGTACTGTGCTATAGTAACATTTTGAACAAGCTTCCCTGATGTTGCTGCATAAAAATTAGATTTCTATTAGATTTATAGTTGACAGATTTCCACCATAAACAATTTGATTTACTTCCATGAGTAAGGAATAAGGCCTCTGGTAGCTCAAAAGCACGTCAGAAACCCAGACAAAGGTGTGAATAGGATGAAATAATAGCCAGACCTTGACAACGTACTAAGATGATGGTTGCAAGAAAACGAAAAAAGGAATTGACTCTACCAAATGTTCAGAAAAAATATTTAGAGTCAAGGAGGAGACATTGTATAAATATTCTGGTTGAGTTGTAAATTTAAAAGGTGAAGTTGGCAATGCAAGCACAGTCTAGCAGAGACTTAGATTGAACTTTGGTTAATGTCCATGCCAGCTATGCACAGTCTAGCAGATTAGAACAGATAACGAAAATTTAGCCGAAGTATTGGTCATTGAGCTCGTGCAAATGATAAAATATGAGTGCATCTCCAACACATTGTAGTTTGTTTTTTTTTTCAAAAAAAAAAAAGAAAATCACAATCGTTCCAATCCAGTTAATCACCCAATCCAAATTTCCTCCTATTGACGCTACTGTAATTACTGCCTCACAATCAGCACGGGAGCATACACTCGCTACGAAACTATAATCCTATCAACCGCCGCAACTACAAAAAGATGCATCCCGTGTATATCTCGAAAGTGCAAAAGGTTCAGAATGATGGATTGATTAAGTTTAGGTTTTGTTGATGATCTGGATTGATTGATTGATCGATTGATGTTGCGACCAAATTTGGATCGAGAGTAATTGCAAAGAGGAGAATTCAGCGTTTAACATTAATTAGAAGAAATCGAAGTGAAAACTGCAGCAAACTTACCTGCCATTGGACTATTGGAGACTTGAATCCAATCTCAAATAAGAGAGAATGAGCAGTTGGTGCAGTAGCCACTTGAAGCGCACAAGGAAGCAGAGGTAGATGAAAGCCTGAAGCAAATTTGCTTATTAAACGTTCACAAACTTACCCCTTTCTTCTTTGCCCACCTTTCCCACGTCTATACCAACAATCTCAAATAGCTACAATAAAATATCTGTAGTAAGGACTTGTTTTTTTAATATATATATATATATATATATAGAGGGTGTGGTTCCCATGAGAACACCCCTAACGTGAGAACATGAGAACAATCGTACACCGTTGGATGTGAGTATTAAGGGTTGAGATTTAGAGTAGATATCAAAAATAATAATAACTACGAATAATAATTAGGAATCCAACAAAAACTACAAATAATCCACTAAACCAACAATAATTACGAATAATACATTAAACGATATGACACATTCGTAACAAAACTAATAATAATTACGAATCTGTTCTCATGTTCTCACGTTAGGAAGTGTTCTCATAGGATCTATACTATATATATATATATATATATATATATATATATATAT
>BSUD01000003.1:97327308-97340591 GCA_033239045.1 Fagopyrum esculentum | reverse complement strand
ATATATATATATATATATATATATATATATATATATATATATATATATATATATATATAGGGTTTGGTTCCCATGAGAACACCCCTAACGTGAGAACATGAGAATAATCGTATGGTGAGGGTGAGTATTAAGGGTTGAGATTTATAGTAGATATCATAATTAATAATAACTAATAATAATAATTAGGAATCCAACAAAAACTACGAATAATCCACTCAATCAACAATAACTACGAATAATACATTAAACGATATGGCACCTTCGTAACAAAACTAATAATAATTACGAATTTGTTTTCATGTTCTCACGTCAGGGGGTGTTCTCATAGGATCTATACTCTCTATATATATATATGGCAAGTTAAGCAATTAGGTCCATAAACGTCTATGTATAGGCCAACCTAGCATTGGGTGAAAACTTTAACTTCTGGAGATATCAATCTAGTAGTGGTTTCCATAAATGGTTGATGACATTGATAATCGAGCGATTATCGTCCTAAATTTCAATATTATTGGTGTTCAATTCTCTAATTTTAATTAAGCCTTCCCTAAGCGTGTATACTTCATCATGGAAGATTGATGTGAAGTCACATTATTTCTAGTCAAGGAAAATGGTCAAATCGAATTGAGTTTTGATAGCACTAAGATCTACTTGGTGATCCTATAGGTGCATCTATCTTAACATAAAAATCTGGACAGTCCATCTGGATACTATCCTCAGTCTCCCATATAGCCTCCTCAGATTCTCATCTTAGTGCTATCTTGGTGAGTGTTGTGATTATGTGCTTATGTGCTTATATGCTTTGATGTATTTATTTTCGTGCAAGCTATAATGTGATATATGATCTTATTAGATCTTGATGTGCTAGCGCGATTTATGATTATAGTTGGAGATAGTTCTTTCCTCCATGCTATGTGAGTGTGATTAGGATTTAGCTGGAGATGGTTCTTTCCTCCACGCTACCTTGATGGACATAGTTTCGTTGGAGATGTTCTTCTTCCATGCTTTATGGATGAGTATGATCTGGCTAGAGATGTGTTTCCTCTAAGCCCTGTGATATAATTATGGCAAGAGAAGTTTTTCCTCTATGCCTTGTGATGAGATTATAGGTTGGCTAGATATGGCTTTTCTCTATGCCTTTGGATAGCGTTATGATCTTGTTGCTAGAGTTGGTGATTCCTTCATGCTATGTTTTGAGGTTATAGAGTGTTATAGGTTGATACCTTTGAACGGAGATGTGATACCTCCGATAGAGACATTGTTTATACCTCGGCGTATGGGTCCGAGAGGATTTGGGAATTGTACAAGTTTCGGGACAAAACTTTTTTTAAGGGGGGTGTGATGTAATAGCTAGGATTTCCAAATTCTAATTAATGTTGATTAATTTAATCATTGATAGTAATTGACCCATAACTCGCAAATATTGCGTAAGTAATGAGTATGAGTCCCACCGTTATGTTCCTGGCATAATTTTGGAAGTAAGGGGAAATTTTCACTTTTTTCCCGGGTAATTATTTTTACCCTCCGATGTTATTTAGAGCATTTGGGAGCTCAAATTAATAAAAATGTAGTTGAGATAAATGATCAGGACATCGGATATATCCTAGATATGACATAACATGGAGAGGCAAAACGGTCAAAAGAGTCGTTATTTCGTTTCTTAACGGCTAAGAAAGACGGCTTTGGAATACACGTTTTCCAAGGCAGTTGTGAAATAATTATCCCTACAATATTCCAGATTTATTATTCCAATCTCGAGAAGTTTGGAGAAGGGGGTTCGAACCGCCTTTGGATCGGTTAAAGGATAATCATCGACATGAGAATGTCCTTCGAACGCAGGCGTCTCATACCTCGCTCTAGGACTGCAATTGGATGCTCAGCAAAGGTGGGGTCCGGCTCAACCACCAAATCATCATAACTGACTATGTGTCTCGGATCTGGTATATACTCCCTCAGCTGAGACACGTGAAACACAAGATGAACACCCTTTAACCTTGGAGGCAAAACTAATATGTAGGTTGCCCTCCCAACTCTATCCAGTATCTCAAAAGGACCGACATATCGGGGACTCAGCTTCCCCTTTATGCCAAACCGTCTGACGCCTCGCGTCGGAGATACTCTCTCCCAAACATGAGCTCCCACCCTGAACTCTAGAGGTCGACGCCTCCTGTCTGCATATAACTTCTAGCGACTCTATGCAGCCAGCATTCTCTCTCTGATCAGCGCTACTCGAGCCATATCATCCTGAATATATGATCTGGCACTATACCACTGATACTGCTAGGCTCATCCCAACATAACGGTGTACGACATCTACGCCCATACAGTGCCTCATATTGATCCATCCCAATCG
Organism: Fagopyrum esculentum; assembly: GCA_033239045.1. Classification (NCBI taxonomy): domain Eukaryota; kingdom Viridiplantae; phylum Streptophyta; class Magnoliopsida; order Caryophyllales; family Polygonaceae; genus Fagopyrum; species Fagopyrum esculentum. The sequence continues at coordinate 97,338,238 of BSUD01000003.1, read as the reverse complement.
ATGCATGTCAGCTGTTGTTGTATGAGAACTCAACCAATGGGAGGTAATCTGACCATCCTTGTCCCCAATCAAACACACAAGCTCGCAGCATGTCCTCAAGGGTCTGGATGGTCCTCTCTGACTGACCATTGGTCTGGGGGTGAAACGTAGTCGTGAAGTGTAGACTCATCCTCAAAGTAGTCTGAATCTGCTGTCAAAACCTCGAGGTAAATCGTCCATCTCGATCTGAGACGATCGTCCTCGGTACACCATGAAGTCTCACTATCTTCCTAGTGTACTCCTCATCTAATTTGCTCATTAGCCACGTCCCTCTAATAGGGGTAAAACGCGCCGTCTTCGTCAGTCTATCAACAACAACCCATATAGCATCAAAGCTCCTACCGGTCTCAATCCGGTCACAAAGTCCATAGAGACGTCCTCCCACTTCCATTGTGGTACTCGTAGTGGATGGAGCTCACCTCCAGGTCTGAAATGCTCTATCTTGACCTGTTGGCAGGTCGCACACTGTGCCACAAATCTGGCTACGTCGGGCTTCAACCCTCCCCACTAATATGAACGTCTCACATCATGGTACATCTTACTCGTACCTAGGTCGCACATTGTGGTGCCTCACATCAGGTAGAACCTTTAAAGCGTATAGCTGGGTATCCTCATCACAAAACTTGATGTCCAACCCTAGCAAAGCTGGATCCCTCTAAAGCTGAGGCTGAACTATCAGTCTCGCAATCGCCTTCTCTCGAGGCGTCTTCCTACTCAGGGCGTCGTCAACAACGTTCGCCTTCCTTGGATGATACAAAATCTCAAGGTCAAAATCCTAGGTTAGCTAAAATCATCTACGTTGGCGGTTATTCAATTCCCGTTATGTAAAACTATACTTCAGACTCTTATGGTATGTGAAGATCTGTCATATAACACCATATAGATCTTCAAAGCATGAACTACCGCTGCTAACTCCAGATCATGAGTCGGGTAGTTCTCCTCATATGTCTTTAACAGTCGAGACGCATATGCAATAACTCTGCCCCTCTACATCAACACACATCTTAGCCAAGATTGAAACATCATCATACTACACGAAACCACCAGTGCCCTATGGCTGTGCTAACATAGGAGTAGAAGTCCATCTTCCTTCCGCTCCTCAATCGATAAGAACACGGCTCGGACTATACAAATCAAATAGTCTTCTCAACAGACTAATACATGATCGGGCTATCATATAAACTCCTCCACAGACAGCGATAATATCTGCTTACTCCGAAAAGACTACTTCAGAAAGTTACTAACTTTGTCGACATTCACCAGTATTGTTCCAACTACAATAGTTATAATCCTTCTCGAATCAATCTAGACTCCTTCAACAGGTCACACGATCTCGAAAGGTCAGGTCACATATTCAAACTTGTACTTAACATACAACTCTTAATCTTACAAGACTCATAAAATATTCTCCAATGTTCTGCGTGTTCCTCTCAACTCTGAGAGTACACTAGGATATCATCTACAAAAACTCACTACAACGGATCCATTAAGTCAATAAAACTTCGTTCCTCACCATATATGTGGCGGCGTTTTTGTGAGCCCGAATGACATCACTACAACTCGTAGTGGCCATACCGAGTCTGAAATGCCGTTTTGGGCACATCCCATTCGCTCATTCTCATCCGGTGATATCCAGGTCTCCACTTTTATCTGGAAAACTTAGAATTTCCTTGCAACAAATCTATCAATTCATCCATGTGGAGTAGTGAACACTCGTTCTTAATAATCATCTTACTTACTCTCGAAAATTCGCGCACAGCCACAACATTCCTTCTTCCATACGAAAACGTGGATATATTCAAAATCATTCAGATGCTCCAGCTCTAACTTGATGCCGGAATCCACGCTCTTCTATACCATAGACTAGATGGAATATCAAACATACTCACAAATCCTCGTATTACCAAGACTCTTGTATTCCTCATTACATACATAAGATGCCTTACAAGCTCACACAATCATCCTCGTTGCTGATAACAGAACACATCCTTCAAGATCTCTATCACAAGAAAGGTCACAATCTAATCCATCATACTAGTGGTCAATATGGTACATCTATCATAGTTCAAACTTCACTTATAGCGATCTACTCGATCCACTACTTCCTCACGTTCAAAGACATAACAAAGAAGTCCACAAGAGAAAATCACAAGTCCCGATATAACTGGGCTAACACACATCTCGCGGGTACCTCTGACCCTAAAACAACTAAGTAACCCTAATTAAAGGGTACTCCCTATATCACATCTAAACCCACGTTCAACACATACATCAAAAAGAGGGCATAAAACCAGCACCAAAAGAACTCAAAAAGGTAAACCATTACTAAGAATGGTACCAGAAAACAACTAACGTTAACAACTCCACTACACCTCACCGCCCATAACTCGAGTGTACGCTCTTCAGGTATCACTGACGTCATCTTCATGATCTCTGCCTCTACTCCATCTACACCGGAAAGAAGAGAGTCCAATTGAGAAGGAACACTGCCTTGCTGACAAAAGGGATCAAAATGGCCTAGTTCACCACATGTGAAGCAAGCTATCGGTGCTAAAGAACACTCAGAGCGCAAATGGCCTGGATCACCACAGTTGAAACACGGTCGTCCTGTCTTCACAACCTGTGGGGCTGAAGGGAAACTCAATCTTCTTCGTTCAGCCTTAGTAACCTTAGCATGGAAAGAAACTTGCTGATGTGGCATCTTATTTTGTTGACAGAAAATCGCTCGATGTCCTAACTTACCACAAGTATAACACGTCACTAAAGATCTCTTACATTCCGGACGTAGGTGTCCTGGATCACAAAGTTGAAACAAGATCTCATCTTGCTAGAAGTCTGTGGTTTTTTCTTTGATCCGGAAGCTTTAGTAGGTCCCACTGATGTTGGTAAACCCAAGATAAGTCTATCTGCTCGGTAGGCATATATATATATATATATATATATATATATATATATATATATATATATATATATATATTCTCAAAACTTGGGTCTACTAATCATGACAGAGTTTGTATCCACTGGTCCAATCTCTGTTGTAGACAGATCGACGGTGGGAACTTGTCCCTGACCTATCACCACTGAAGGGAGAGGGGGTGTACCCCTATCTCGTCCCACTATAGATGTCACTCTAGTCTGAGCCATCTGTAGGGTATACATACCTAATCTTATAAGTCTATATATATGCCATATATATATATATATATATAAAACACATCAACATAATCCATAATACATATCTATACTACTAAGATCCACGGCAGAGGTGGCGACTTCTCGTACATTCTATCCCAAATCAACAACTTTTAAAACCAAAAACCTTTTGAAAACGTCGAACTTCTTTCGGCATCTGTTTATTTTACATAGCAAACTTCATTGCAGGTAGCAAGTGCCTTTGTTGTCAACCTAAGGCTCGGATACCAACTGTGTAACACCCCAAATCGGTGGGACTCGGGATGCCACATTGGGCTAGGATCTCACAGTGAATCCTGACCCTAGCTTGACAACAAGTTCGTTGGACCTTCCAACATGGCACTGACAAATATAAAATAAATACATAAAACTGTACATCAAAAGGTATAGAAGATCATAGCAGAGTATAAAACATCGTCCTCACACAGGAGGTATCCAAAACATCATCCTCACGCAGGAGGTATATAAAATATCCCCAAAACCATAATCACCTAATGTACGAGAGTCCTCGGCCTGTCACCTTGCCAGATCACTCAGCAACTCGCCTATCCTGGAAGGCATCTACAACATGGTAAGAAACCATTAGCTAACCATACGTATATAAGATAATGCATAAGCACAAGAACAAATCATGAAAGATAAACACATAATCATGTTGTCACGCATTTACCCATTTTATCATCTTTATGTAATAGTCATTCACTCAAATCGTATATACATAGATATATGAAACTATGTGACATGAGGAACATATCATCTTTGCCTCTGGCCTGCTAGCCAACTGTAGTAGTATTGGTCACACAACCCGTGTACCCTATGGAGTGGATTGCACCCTTCCTGTAAAGCCAGTCTGGCCTGACGTCAAAGAACCTCCCAGACTCCACGGTGGGATGAAAGGGAAAGGTTATCTAAGCCACACATATGGAGCAATAAATAAAACATAGGTCGGTAATAATCGACATCACATGCTATCATTTCAAGCATATAACACACACACCACTCATGCAAACACCCAATATAAGGATGGTAGCTAAGTAAGTCCTACGGACTTACCTCAACCTCGTACAATCACAACCACGATCAACCTCCGATCCTGAGAGGGACACTGCCTAATAACAAGGCATAAAGAGATATCAATACTCCTATCAATCAAAAAGGTCACACATAGACCCAAGGGATCCATAAGGATCATACTCAATCTATAAGCCTCACAACCAACTAGGCCTCAATATCTCAACATAACTCACAATTCCTCAAATCTCAAGGTAGTATCTGATCAAAATTCTTCAATCTCAATTCTAATCCTAATTTAATTAATTAACCTTTAATTAATTAATTAAATTTCGCGAGAACAACGTTTTGCCCGCGGGCAATTTCTAAACCCACCTATCATCAAATTTCATCAACAAACAACCCATAATCACCAGAATAATATAACGACCATAATGGAATTTCTAATTATCCATTTTGACAAGCCTAAAGTCAATTTAGGCCAAATCACAGTACGGAAAATGAATAAATTCATAACTTATTTGTTACTAACCCGATTAACGATATGAAAGAAGATTCGGAATCACAACGACGCAGGCTACACATGGACAACATAAACTTCACCGAAATATGAGCGACGGAACCTGCCAGGTGACATATATGCTCGACCAACTCTTCATCTGCTCGGAAATGCCGAAACTCGGTACCGATATGAAGAGAATGAAGAGAGGAATGCAGAAACTCAAACGGAAATGAAATCGGATTAGAAACGGAGAGTAGATTTGAGTTTGAAGGTTGAGAGAAATCAGACCTTTTACGAGGAAATGTGAAAGGAAATGAATTAATAAAGAATTTTCCACTATTTATAGTGAAGACGATAATTATCCTTTAGCGAAGTCGATAACTATCCTTTAACCGATCAAAAGGCGGGTCGAACCCCCTTCTCCAAACTCCTCGAGATTGAAATAATAAATCTGAAATATTGTAGGGATAATTATTCCACAACTGCCTCGAAAAACGTGTATTCCTAATCCGTTTTTCTTAGCCGTTAAGAAGCGAAATAACGACTCTTTTGGCCGTTTTGCCTCTCCATGTTACTTCATATCTGGGACATATCCGATGTCCTGATCATTTCTCTGAACTGCATTTCTATCAATTGGAGCTCCCAAATAACACCGGAGGGTAAAAATAATTACCCGGTGAAAAAAGTGAAAATTTTCCCATACTTCCAAAATTATGCCAGGAAAATAACGGTGGGACTCATACTCATTACTTACGCAATCTTCGCGAGTTATGGGTCAATTACTATCAATGATTAAGTTAATCAACATTAATTAGAATTCGGAAATCCTAGCTATTACACAGTAATGGGAACATGTCCCTGGCCTATCACTGCTATAGGAAGAGGGGGTCTACCCCTACCTCGTCCTACTGTAGATGTTGCTCTAGTTCGAGCCATCTATGGGGTATGCACAACTAACTTATAAGGCTATATATATTCCATATGTATATATATATATATATATATATATATATATATATATATATACACTATTGAGATCCTTAGAAGGGTGATGGCTTCCCGTATTCTCTATCCCAAATCACTCTACACTTTTCAAAACAAAAATCCTTTGGAAAAGTTAGACCCCTTTCGGGTTCTGTTTATTTATCTATTTGACCTTTATCGCAGATTGCAAGTGTCATTGTTGTCAACCTAAGGCTCTGATACCAACTTTGTAACACCCCAAACCTGCAAGACTCGGGGTGCTATTGGGCTAGGATCTCATAGTGGATCCTGACCCTAGCCTGACAACAAGTTCAATAGATCTTACAACAAGGCACAAAAAAATATAAAACTAAATCCATAAAATCACAACTATACATATACAGATTATCTTAAAACCCTCGCACAACCTAGTGTACGGAATCCCTAGCACGGCTGATCACCCATCTTTCTCACTCTGTAGTCCTTCTATCCTGTAGAAGATCTACAACACGGTATAAAATCGTTAGCTAACAAAATATGAACAAGAATGAAGCAATAACACATATAATCACATCAACACATCACAATATGCAATGTCACACACAACCGTTTATTATCTTCAATTACGTTATTTCATTACTAATTCAACGTATTTTGTGGCATGAGGAGCCTTTAGAACCTCGCATTTGTCCCCTTTCACACAACTTTTGCATGGGGATCTACCCCCCCCCCCCGGAGTACCGGTTTCAGAGCACCTTCTCCACTCTCGGCGAGCTTTGACAGGTGGTCACGACCAGCTATAATACACTTGGGCCTTTTAATATACATATGTGGTCATCCTAGTCAAGTTTAGTTTATTAATGCAATAATCATATGCACACACACCACCATCACAAACACTCAAATCAACAACTGCTCGCTAAGTAAGTCCAATGGACTTACCTGATACAAACGTAAACTTGTCCACGTCACAATTTCCCCTCGAGGAAACGATCAACCCTATATCAGCAAGGCACACATAATATCAACTCGTCTCCTATACCCCAAAACCATAACCAAACTATAACTCGTATCTAAACCTCGATATCTCAACATACTCACAAATGCCTAAGGCATTACCTCAATAGAAACATCAACATCCTTATCACACACCTCACTAGCCTAGCTACACACTCAAGCTAAGCCAAAAGGGAAAGAAAAGAAGCATACCAATCTTGGTATGTCCTGGACACGCACCTACATAAATAAGGAAGCGCAGGAGTGGCGACACACTGCATGGGCGGTGACACTCGGCCGCAGGGGAGGGGACACTGGCCTGACCGCAGGGGCGTTGGCTCCAATCCTCGGGGCGGTCGAATAGTAGAGGGGTTCTTTGTGCCTTCTCTTCGACCCTTATTTTGACTCTCTTTACTTCTTCATTGCCCCAAAGGCAATCAACAATACATATACATACATATGAGCATCATCAACGTCCAAGAAGGATACACAAGATCAAATCTTGTGGAATTCCTAAGATAAAGAAGAAGGAGGAAGGAAGAAAGAAGGAAGAGAAGAAAATCTTACCACAACGATGGTTGCATCATCAACGCTTCATCCAATAAAAGCCTAAATTAAGATCCACTCTTGAATCCAAAACAAGAAGGAGATCAAGGAAGAAGAAGAAAAAAGAGGAAGAACGTGAGGAAGATGAAGTTGAAGAAGAAAGGGAAACCCTTTATCTGAAGGGAAAGAAGGCTTATAAAGGAAGCCAAGGAAAAAAGCACGGGTCAAAGGACTCAACAAAGATGGTTGCAGTCGCCTCAGCCGTAGGGGCGGGTCCATGGTGCCGCTGGGACGGTGCAACGCACCTGCGGCAATGCAGAACCATAGGGACGGTGTCCTTATGAAGGCTATGGATTTTATACCTTTCGTTTTCTTTTTCCTAATTTTGGAAAAAAAAACATTTAATTCTAAGTTTTAGGGTATCTTATGTAGTTATTTGTGAAAATGTATAGCTTTCTTGAGAGCAAAATATTCCACCACGTGACCACCAAAATCCTTGATATATAGTTATCAATTTATTTCGTAATTCAAACAAAATGTATGACAATATCTTGTTTGTAAGATCAGTCGTTAGAAGGAAATTTTTAACCATATCATTGGTTAGATTGACCATCGTGAATGGGCATATAAATAAATTTTGTTTGACACTTTCAAATGGATGTTTGTTGAGGGTACGTTGTATAGGTACAATGACTCTTTGTCTTTTGATATTTTCATTTGTAGGAAGACCGTTAATGGACAATTTTCATAGACATGTTTTCACCTTAGGCATGTTATCCGCCTCTCATATCATGCATTTATGTTTGTAGTCATGCCTTTTTTTTTATGATATAGGTTTATTGCTTGATGTAAGCGCATCTTCAAATGTAGCTCAATTTGAAACCATGATTATAGAAACTAGGAGGTAAGGAGTGAAGATCACTCTAAGGAGGAGAAGACAAGAATAAAGATCACTCAAGACTAAAGAGAATTGAAGAGCATTTTAGAAGAGAAATGGAGACCATTTCTAGAAAATGGAAGCCATCAAGAGTAGAAACGTCCAAGACTTGAGTTAAACTAATCCGTTCAAACTCGACACATATAAGCATCGATATCAACATCCAAAGGGCCGAAACTTGTGCCTGAAATTGGATCAATTAGATCTTATTTTACAGGCTATAATTAACACCTTTAAATTTAATTATGATTTTTACTTTAAATATTGGGTCTTTTTATGTTAATTTTCAGCTCAAGTTTTATTTTATGTTTTTATGTTATTTTAGGCCATCTAATAGAGAACGCTTAAAGATATATATCATCTAGATGTTATCTTATCTTTGAGATTGATTTTATTATATCTTATTTAGTAGATCTCATCATATCTTATCTTATCTTATCTTAAGATAGATCTTATAGTTAGAGATAGATTTTAGCTTGTTTAATTTTTCTATTTAAGAGGACTTTAGGATCAATTGTTGGTCACCAATTTTGAACTAAAGATTCTTGTTTGGGCACGTTTTCGTGTCTCTTCTCGGGGAAGAGAGAATGAATGTATTCTCGTTTGACCTTATAGCTTGGACTGTTTTGTGTTGTGTAACCTTGAACCGTCAAGTTGGTGCTCTCAATCATTCACAAGCCTCGCTCTTGTGCTTTAGGGATCATTATTTTTCTTCTTGTGCAAGATTGTAGCATAAGGGTTCTACAATCATTCTTGGTTGTGTGTTAGGGCCTTAGTTTCTCTAGTGTGCTCCAAATTGTTTAATAGGGTTTGACCTTAATCTATCTATCTACCTGATCCATATTATTCATCGGATCATTCTCCCATTCCTCCATATATAATTTCCGCCCAACCCCCCCTTTTTTTTATCATCATCCCTACATTTGATCGATTTTTTATAATAAGAATAGATATCTAGTCTCCATTGTTGGTGTTGAAAGATCCGTACGTCTTAAACAAGTTATCCCCGTATCATGACCGATTTAGTAGAGAACTATCAATTTTCGCATGGTGTCCAATATAATATATTTAGGATGTTGATGATAAGTAATTGATAGTTATGGATCTCAATCACGAGGCTATGCGGGAGGATTATTGGTCTTATTGTATCATCAATTTTATCGTGATTTCATGTATTTGTCAAATAATTGCTTACTAGTTCATCTTGAACAATTAGGGTTTTATTGTGATTTGGTTTTCAAGTGGTTGAGCAGTCAATCACAAATCATTCCCAATTAGCATAGAAAATAATGGCGATTTGGTTTTATTCGCGACTTTATTAGGACATATATTTCCTACTTTGTGATTCCAGATGTGAGATCCTTTAAGATATTTTTTCTCAACAACTGTAACCCACATATTGTTTGGTTCAAACATTATTTTCAAAGGAGTTTCAACTTAAGGGCCTTATGCATATATTCTGCCTTATTGATAGTCACACATCCGGATTGTATTGGTTTATAGATTTTATGCCAACTAGTGAGGGGTGATGAGGCTAAATGGGAGATCGAGGACAGTGTCCAGAGGAACTATCTAGAGTTTTACGCTGATATAACGGCGTCTATAGGACCGTCGGGTTAGTCCCGAATTCTTATATGTTTTTGATAGTCTGGGGATAGTTCTTGAGTTGTTACCGAGGCGGTTATGTCTGAGTGTTCGACGTTTAGCAAGTTTCGGGACAAAACTTGTTTTTAGGGGGATGTTATGTAACGCCCGGAATTTTAATTCCGGTTAGTGAGTGGTTTAGCGGCCTTCTGCAGGCGCGACTCAGTCTTTTCCGCAGGCACGGCGTGCTGAGTGGGCATATGTTTTATCCCGTTTCCATCGCAACCTTCCGTTTCCCTCTTTTAACGAGTGACCCCTCGTTCTTTGGCGTAGAGTAACCTTTGGGGATGCTGACCCTTTGATTCCCCATAAAGTGCAACTTTCCTTCTTTTCCCCCTTTCTACACTCTATGACGTTAGTTATTTTCCTCTTTTCCTTGCTTCCCTCTTCTCTCCCTTCTCTCTTGGTGTTCTTGCATGTGGGTTATCCAACAAAGGAGACGATTTGCAGCTGTGTAGGTATTCCTTCTTCTCCCTTCCTTCCTTTCCCCTCTCTTATTCTCCTTCCTCATTGTTGTGGATGAAGCTTTGAAAGAAGATTCTTAGATGGCCTTCTTTTGGTTGCATGTGTTCCTTGATAGTTTAGGACATGGAGGAGGGTTTTGATCTTGTGGATGAAGATTGGAGATGACCCAGCCAGAGAAGGAATCCATAGAAGCCCTATTGCTTAATCGAAAAATCGAGGAAATTTTTGTTTCTGGAGTTCGACCGAGGGGCGCCTGCACAGAGCCGCGGGGGCGGACCAAGCTAGTTGCAGGGGCTGCGCCAACAGCTAGCCAGCCACAAGGACAACGCTAGGATCCGCAGGGTCGGTGATCTTCCTTCCGTAGTGGCGCCTTCTGAGTCCGCGGCTGTGTTCCTTCAACAGTAGGCCCTATTTCTTTTGTCTTCTTTCCTTCCTTCCTTCCTTCCTTCCTTCGTATGAGAGGTTGATTCATGCTAGTATCATGCCTAGGATGGACCTAGGATAGTCTTGTGAATGCCACCTAGTGGACATGAACCTAAGAGACCTTAGAGCTTGGATGTGGTCTCGTTGAGCTTGTGTGTGATGACTTTGTGGTATCTCCTAGGCTAGTGGTTCTTACTCCAGCTGGGGGGGGG
>BSUD01000003.1:97306778-97327262 GCA_033239045.1 Fagopyrum esculentum | reverse complement strand
GGGGGGGGGGGGGGGGGGTATGAAATTGTAGGACAGGGGGCTAGTGTGTATCCTAACATACCTTTGTGAGCATATGTTAGGAGAGTATGGTCTTGTAAAGATCATTAAGGATAGAAGTCTAGAACTTCTAGTATGTGTGAGTGCACGGTTGTTGATTATCGTGCCTTGTTTTGATCAGGCTTTGATAGTATTCCTACAGGAAGTGAGATGTCTTATTCTTGGTTGATCGTTGAGACGAGGTAAGTCCACGGATTTACTTAGCTAGCTTCTGCATATTTGTTGATGCGTGTGGGTGGTGTGTGTTTATAATTGTGTTATAACTATTAACCAAATTAGGATGATTATAGGATTATTATTTTGGTCCAATTGTATGATAACGGGCGGTGACCACTTGTCTAGTTGAAAATGGGGAAACTGGGAGGTGCCTTGCCACCAGTTCAACAAGTGATGCTGATTCGCATTCGGACCAAACCGTTTGGTGAAAGGGTACAAGGGTGAGGTCCTTGTAATTCACGTATGAGCATGAATGTGTGTTGACTTTATTTGTATGTGTGTGTGCCTTCATCGTACTTCTAATATTCGGAATATAAGCTAACGGTTTTAAACCGGTTGTTGTAGATGCGCTGTAGGTTAGGGTTGTCGCCGAGTAACTCGGAGGAGTGAACAGTTTGGGTCCTCGTACATTATAGCACGGGGATGGGATTCGTATTATTATGTTATGGACGTATGTACTTTTGTTATGGATTTATGTTGTCGTTTTGAGGACTCGGCTGAGTTTCCACCTTGTATTGTTATTTTTGAATTCTCGCACTTGCATTAAAATGTTTTCGGATTTGTCTTTATTTGTGTCTTGTTGGAAAGATCCGATGAAATTGTTGTCAGGCTAAGGGTCGGAACCCATTGTAAAGTCTCCCCCGTAGGGCCCCGAGTCTCGCGGATTCGGGGTGTTACAAGGTTATCATTTCCTAAGGTGGAATATGTAACCGTCGAGATACATTCTTCAACCCATCATACAAATTTATTCAAGAAATTAAATTCACGTAATATTGCTAGGGTAAACATCCATTCCACCCGATCATTTTTTTCATATTGAGCTTTATAGCCACGAAACCTTCTTTTTCCTTTTTGTTTTGAAACCACGAAACATCTCATGCACAATAAAGATTATCATGAATTGTTCTATTTTTGGTAAAAGCTCCTTTGAGCGGATGAATTAGTTTAGGTAGGACTATATTTAGTTTGTTTGTCAAGATTTTTGCTATTATTATATCAATTGTTGAGCAAAGGCTTATTGGTGTATAGTAGTTTGTTGTGGATGAGTCATCGATCTTGTGTATAAGGGAAAAAAGGTGTGTGTGGAGCTGTCAAAAGTTGACCCAACCCATGAAACCAACCTGGCCCCGAAAATTTTGAAAAAAAGAGAATATCCATAACCGACCCGCTTAAAACCGATTTAACTCAAAGTAATAAATGACCCGAAGTAACCCGACTCGAATGACCCGATTGCCCAAATAACCCGACTTCGAAGTAACCTAATAGCCCGACCCGAGTGGCCCGGTGGCCCGAACTAACCCGACCCAAAGTAACCCGGCCCTAAGTAACCCGACCCGAAGTTACCCGTTAGCCCAAAGTAACGCGATAGCCCCGAAGTATCCCGACCCAAAGTAACCCGATAAGTCTATAATGACATATTCCATACTATGTTTATATTATAAGTCTATAATAACGTATTACATATTCCATTCTATAAATTGTACATCTGGATTTGGTTAAAGTTCATTTTGATCATAAATCATCCAAATATTTGCGGATAATTATTCAAACCGACTAAAATTATTTTCACATAAATACATAATCCATTCTATATTTTTTAAAGAATAGACATTTTAAAGATAATTTTTAATTTACTATATTTTCTATATGCACATAAATAAATATTACATATTACATAATTCATACTATAATTATAAATCTATAATGACATTCTTCAACTCCGACACGATAAATGTAAGGTAACGGTAATTTTAACTCAATAAAATAACTTTTCATTTTAACTTAAGGTTTACTAACTACTTATTAAAAATATTTTCTAACTTTAGTTTCCGATTTCCTATACAAAAATTGAAGTATACGTATTACATAATACATAGTATAACTGTATAAGTATATATGATGATGTTTTTGAAGTATTAACTTTTTTTTACCTTGTTACTGAAAATATACGTGTTAAAGTGTTAAAATTAAGTTTCTTTAAAAACACTTGTATCAATTATACATTTTTCACTTTCATTTGGATTAACTTATGTACTAATTGGTTATGATATATTTTATTTTACACTTTATAACAAACAAAATAGGAAAAAAAACATATATGGGTCAAATGGATCTGTCACATTAGATTAGTCGGATATCCAGATCCGGTTGAAGTCATTTTCAATCAAACGGATTAGGCTAAAGTCATTCCTATTAAAACAAATCACCCGATTATTCGCGGATATTTATCCGAACCGACTAAAATCGTTTTCAGATACCATATTTTATAATTTGGATCAAATAGATCAACCAAATATCCGCGGATTATTATCTAATTTGGTGAAAAGGGATAAATAATTACATTCGAATAAAGTGTTACTTTCAAATAAAGTGTCAAATAATTTATATTGTGTTTCCCAATAGTTTAAGAAAGTAATAGTTGATTAATATAAAATTAAATCAACGATATGATAGGTTATTGATCATAATCAAATTATTTGATACACGATCCAAACCAGTATTAACCAAAACAATTTATATATAATCTAAACTGACCCGACCCGAAATAAACCGTTAAAAAGAGATTGTTTTGACCTATCCCGTTTGAACCCGACCCGAAATAAACCGTTAAAAAAGAGAGAGATTGTTTTGACCCGACCCGTTTGAACTCGAGCCTATTTTGGCCGACCAAAACTGACCCGTCGGCCCCGTTTGACACCGCTATCAAGAACCGAGCTAAACCGACCCGTTATGACCTGAGAACCAAGGCTACCCGATAATCCGAACAATCGATACCCGGCCCAAACCCACCCGACCCGAAACAGTCCGATTATTAACCAAGTATTTTTACCCGACACGTTTCAACCCGAACTTGTTGTGACCCGGCCCGAACCCGACAGGTTGGCCCTGTTTGAGACCTCTAGGTCTGCCTAACTTCTTTTAAAATTATACTAGTTTTATATAAGCTTTTGACGGCTTGAGTTACAATTGGTCCGATTATGTGTTAGAATTTGTGAAAGAAGCCTGCCGGTGTCCATCCGGACCTAGTGATTTGTCACTTCCAATATCGAAAAGTGATATTTATATCATGATTTGAGAAAGGTTTAAGTTAATTTAATATTTTTCCGCACTAGTTATCTCATTACGGATCACTTCGAGTTGCTTTTTTAATTTCACCCATGTTAATAGGTGTTGCCTTGAATCCAGATTCATAATCCATAATGAGCTCATCAAATATTTCCTCCTTCGTATAGAGAATGGTACCATTATTTCGATATTATTATTTTTCTAATATTTCTCACAATAGCTCTTCGGTTATGGCATTTTGTGTTTGTATCACCTATATGATTTGATCAAACTCACTTGAAATACGAAAACGGGCGACACAAGTTCTCTCTAAAATAAAAATGGGAAGTCGAACTCTTTTTGAATTTTGGTTTTTGGATATGAAGAGTAAACTCCTTGGGCCTCTCACTTTGGGAATTCTTCAACTCGAACGAACTATCATCGGAATCTCTCTACGGGGTTCGGACTTTTGGTCCTCAACCTCTCACCTTAAAACCACTTAAGCATCTCACCTACATGTTTAAAACTAAGAATTTCACTTCGTTTTCATTGATGATTTGTGAAATCAAACAAAATTCAAGTTCATTTCTCGTATATTCTGGGTGATTATTGTAAGGCAAATAAACCAACTAAGTTGTATATGAGAAGACTCGAACTCATGACCATGTGAAAAAATCGGATCCGAATGTTTTTATCTATGAAGAACCGGGTTTATGTTCTGAAGATGAGACACGTTGCTTTGATCCGGGTTTGATGTACAGGTGTGCGGTTCATTAAACTAGACAACGTTGTTTGAGCTTAGAGAAGATATATATATAAGGTTAGTTGATGACTCACCTAAAACCCTGATCTCATTCCCACCTCCTCTTTTTTCCTCTCGCCGCTCTCTACTCGAACTTTGTCTTCTGGTGCTCTTGAGCGAATAGCATCATCTCCTCTTGAGGTTATGCTTGTGCTTGAGTGTTCTCCTCCACAAATGAAAGAGAGATCAAGTGCTTGAGCCTTCGACGGATGTTAGCTTGAATGGAAACTTTGAATCACCTTCTGTGTGGGCCAAGAAGAAGATCTTTGGATCTTCATACTCGTGCGTTGTTCTTGTTCGTTTATGTTTTCTTTTCTACTCTTACTTATCTTTATTCTTGGTTTTACACTTGCACATTTATCCTTTGTAACTCTTGTTATTGACTTTGGCTTTACAAAACTATAGTGAATTGGATCGATATTGAGATCCCGGGGACGTACGACTTTGTCCCAAACCTCGTCAACAAATCTTGTGTTCAAATCTTGCTCTTAGAGACAATCGCTCTAGATTGTTCTCCGTATGAGTTTTCTAGTTTAGATTGGTATCAAAGTTTTGTTTTTGGAGATATTTTTATATATGAAAGATATTGCCTTCTTGAAAATAAATTGGTGTTAACCGCGTGTTCATTGATCTGAGGTTCAAAACGTTTGCGATTTTTCAAGCCTCAAGGCAAGAAAACTATGATTTGGGGTTCTCAAACTGTATTTTACTTTCAATCCAGCATTACTTACATATCTTGTTTCTGCTTCCCTATTCTTGTGTTTAGAATATTTTGAAAACGGTGTTATTAAAGAAAATTCTTTTTTTATCTAAGACAAAGGGCATAATTGCATAAAACATAAATCTGGGTCATTAAATGTAAACACAAAAGTCTGGATCACATATATAATTAACCATAAAGAGAGGGGGCCCAATTGTAAATATCCTGAAAGGGTTTTTTTAAACCCTATAGTGACAGCGGCGCCGAGGAAGGGGTACACAGGGCTCCGGAGGCGAGCAAGGGTATCGGTGGCCCTGGTTCTTGTGGTGGCAGAAGGTGGATTCCCTAGTTGTGGTGGCGACTCGGAGATGGAGAGGGGGCATAGGACCTAGGCGGTGCGTGATAGAGGAGGCTGCAATGGACTCTTCTTTGGCGTCGTCGGGTCGAGGAGAGGTAAGGTTCCAGTCCGCCGGTTGCAGCTCCATATCTCCGGTGGTGGTGGCATTGGTTAGCGAGGTTCGACAGAAGAGGCTCCCGGCGGTGATGAGTGGCTTTTATGACTGGAGATCATCGGAACAGAGAATGAAAAGGGGATCGAGAGGAATGAAGAGCTCTAGAAGGAGCTTGTGATGGAGAAGCACAAAGAAGGGAGAATGATTGAGAGTGGAAGACATGAGGTGCTTGACTGCGTGGGAAAGAGAGAGATGAAGAGAGGTGAGGCTGAGTGAGGCAAGACAGAGGGTCCAAGTGAGGGATGCGGTGAGGTCTGTCGAGATAGCAGGAAAGCGGTGAAGGCGATGAGGCAACCACAAGTCAAGGGTTGTTCGCTCTCAGACGCGTGTGTATGGTGGACGATATAGCTTTAAATTTATAACCTAAAATATAAGCGTGAAACAATATGCGAACCAGCAGTGTACGGATCAATTGTAATAAGCAAATACTCCAAGGTCGAACACAAGGACTATGGTGAAACAAATATTGGTAATTCAGGTTGTCAATTAAAAACAAGCAACAAAGCCAAGATATCAAAGATGATGTAATAACCACGTAAATAAAATACGGATTCTAGAGGTTAAAGCATCCAGTTGTGGTTCCGACTCAAGATCTCAAAAGATAGCGTGGACAAAGCTGAGGTTTGTAAAGGGAAAATGTTTCTAAGGTGGGAATAGATCACCGGGTAAGTCTCACTACTCACTATCCCAAACCAAAGATCCTCTCACCGGGTAAGTCTCAAGGTACTAAGGAAAGAAACTATAATCTCAAACCAACACACCACCCAAGGGGATAAAATCAACCTTTACCGAGTACGTCTCAAGCTAACTCTCAAAGATGGGATGAAGGCACACTCAAACCCCAATAAACGATAAACCTTTATTACCTACACCGATGATCTTAGGTATACAAACAAAAGAATCACCGGGTAAGTTTCATCCTAGGCTTGCGTTGAACCATGAAAGGTATAACAAGGATAGGATTTGGCAAACTGAAACCTCAACTAAGATAAGGATCAAGAAAGGTCTCGCCTCGCTCATTTAGTATCCCATCTCGGTCGAGATGTTCTACGACTGACCGAGGTGTTCGTCGGTTAAGGTACAGGCTCGAGCTTTTAGGGTCCACTGGCGTAAAGGCTCATTCTTTCATCATCTTTCCCACAACCTTTAGCCAATCACCCTAGAATCGCATAAAGAACTTAGCCAACAATCATCATGATGACAATAATCAAATATACAAGAAAGGAATCAATATTCAAACAAGAAAACCTTACACAAAGGTCTCAATAACTCAATCAAACAATCAAACAAACAATCAAACTGCGTTCCTCAATCACAATCATAAAGACAACAAACTAAGTCAAACTAAGAAAATCTTACAACTTCCTTCAACTAACTTCCTTGGATTCTTCAACCTTTCAGACTTCCTTTCAAACTTCCTTCCAAACTTCCTTCAACTTGCTTCCTGATCAGGAAATATGCAGCTCCGAGAAATCTCATATCCAGAAAATACACCTCTTTATATAGGAGAATCACCTTCCCAAGATAAAATATCTTCAAAGGCAATTTCCTTCCTTAGAATATCTTCCAAATAAATCAACCAAAAAAAAATATGCTTCCATCCAGAAAATCTATCCAAAAATATAGGAAAATCACATTCCAAAAATAGAAGACCTCAGCCAAAAATAAAGATCTCGTGGCCGGTGGATTATTTGCCTCGGTCCAGCCCATCCTGAAGATCACCTCGGTCGAGGTGATGCTGTTGCCACCCGAGGTGAATCTCAGCTGCGTGTAAATCTCTCTAATTTGGTCCAAAATCAATCTTCCATCCAACTTCCATGCTTCTTGAGCCTTTCTTGTAGCTCCTCAATGCTCCATAATGTAGACCTACAATCACAATGAAACTAGGTGTAGACCTCGATACTTGCAAAGGTAAACAAAATAGCATAATAATCAAAGAATATACATCCATACACGCAGAATTATGAGGATAAAACGTCCAAACCAATTTCATAACATAGACTATAATACTTGCTATCAAAATACCCCATACTTGTCCCTTGCTTGTCCCCAAGCAAGATCCAAATCTTAGATACAAGATAGAATGGATTATAAGTCATAAAAAAGATCAATGATAAACATTTCAAAACTTTTTGGTGGTACGCTCCATTAATAGATCACCCTAAGAGGATGCTTCATGGCAAATGAAATCAAAATATGATCAAAACATTTTATAAATATAAGAAAGTTGTTCATATGCATCTAATCATCGAATGCATAATAAATCATATTTATCGAAATCAATCATGTATAATCCAATTTAAACCACCAAGTCAATCAACATACTCAAGGTCTCAAGGGCTTCCAAAA
The DNA here is from genome assembly GCA_033239045.1 of Fagopyrum esculentum. NCBI lineage: Eukaryota > Viridiplantae > Streptophyta > Magnoliopsida > Caryophyllales > Polygonaceae > Fagopyrum > Fagopyrum esculentum. The sequence continues at coordinate 97,319,581 of BSUD01000003.1, read as the reverse complement.
GAGGTCAAGAAACGTGTCTGGGTGGGATGTATATAGGGTAATGTGGTACTAGAATCTGGGAATAGGATCTTACTTTCACTTTCTTTGAATCACAACATCTTCCACCAATAAGCTTTGCTTATTTTCACTTTACTTTACTTTTTTGAGAACACGGACAAAGGTGCGCAATAACCGAAGCCTAGGAGATCCGCAATCATCAATTTCTCAAGATGCCTCAAACCCTTGATGCACATACCATGACCTGTTAGGAGTATCGATCAATCCGACTTTGGCAAGACACAAACATCCGGCTATGTGAATGGTTCCGAGTTACTCATCATCAAGAACAACATCCCCAAACCTAATTTGTTTCTTTCTAACACTTTCATCCAAGATCTCAACTATACTTCACACGCTTTTCATCAACTGCATCCAAATTCCCGGATAGGTAAAGGGAGGCAAATATGTATATGAGGGGCTAAAGTATGGTCAAGAAGAAGAAGAAGAGAATGAAGTGCCTTATTCATCCAAAGAAGAATGTGAGAGAACTCATAATGTGGTGTCAACCTTCATATCCAACATAATTTTGATAAAAACAAAGTATTAAACATGCTAGAATTTCAAAAAAAAGCATTTAGCAACTTAAACATATCATAAAACCTTTCGAGCATATAAGGATTTCAAAACCAATCTGCAAACAAAAATCTTTATCAAGGTCATATCCAGAATAGAAGCACAAAACGTTTCGAAAATCTTTTAGTTAAAAACCTATCACGGTCGAAGTGTTTTGACGGTGTCCGAGGTGTTCAACCGAGATGTGCCTCGGTTTTCATGACCTCGTTTGGTCAAGAACATCTCGGTCGAGCTAAAAAAAATTTTCAAATTGTTTTTTTTTTTCTCAAATAGAAATCTGTATGTATGCATGTAATGACACATAAGCATATAGAGCAAAATAAAAGATAATATCATCGAGAGTCATACAAACCATAGTCAAGTAAGTCAAATAATACATCAATACCCCATACTTGGGACACATTGTCCCAATGAGTCAAATATAAGTCATCAGAACAGAGTACTCACCGGACATAAGCTGAACTGCATAATAAATAAGAAAACGCTGCATCTCGATTGGCGAAGAACATCCCGGTCGAGGCGTCCTGACAGCATCCGAGATGTGTCTTAGTCAAACTCCGTCTTCTCAATTTCTCGAATGTCAGTCCTTCCATGTAGCTCTTGGGTTATAATTTCTTCTTAGAGATCACCTGATTCCTGTCTAGGAGGACACACAAACCACAAGCAAACTATCTAAACTAAACTAGAAAAGGGAAAGGAAAACAATACCTTGGGTTGCCTCCCAAGAAACGCTTGGTTTAAGGTCGCTAGCTGGACCTTTCTCCATGGAATTACTCAATGTACCTCGAACACCTTGGAGTGCTCATCACATCAATCATAAAACTCTTCCAAAAAAATCCGGTTCTTAATTTCACTGGCAAATGGTAAGATTTCCCAAGTACAAGTTTGTACGATATGATTCTCACCGGAATCCTTCTAGCTTTCCTGCACTTTAATGGGACATAATCTAGCCTTACGTCCCATCCTTTCCTAGAAATCAGCTTCTCATAAATGCTCTTTGCTTCCCCATCTCCAGCTTGGAGATGACGTATGGTCTTTGTCATGTAAATGACCCCATACTTGAACAAAATACACTTCATCGCCTTAACGGTGAAGTGCTTGCTAGCTCCATTCCTCGTAGTCCAAGGAGCATCTTCTTTCATCAAATATAAGCGAGGTTTCATCTTGACCTTAGGAGGTTCCTTCGGAAAAGACCTCCAACTCTTTGGTGCATTCCTGGAAAAATTAGAAATTTTAATAGTAATTTCAAAGGGAGTAAGAGAAAGTACCTTGTAAAGCATTTCAAAACTTTGGACGAGATTTGAGTTAGGATGACGTTCCACACATAAAAATTCTCCCAACTCGGCTGATATTTCTTCAACCTCGACCCAAGTTTCAACAGTTGGATCGAGATCTTCCACTTCTTCCTCTTCTTCAAGGAGGACTTCAAGAGGAGCTTCAGATTCAAGCGGAGGAATGCTCGAAACTTGTAGTTCTTCCTTATACATCTCTTTCGGCTTAGCATAGGATAGGAAGCTTTCTTTGAGCTTCTCTATCTTCTTCATCAATTTCTCCCACTTTAATTCGAGCGAATCTTTAAGAGGTTGCTCATAAACCTTTTTAGTGAAATTCAGCTCATCCCATATCGCAAGCTCCTCTTCAATAGCCTCTTCTCCTTCCCTTTCATCATTAAAATTCGATGAACGCAAGTAAGCACAACAAATATTGATAATGGTCTACTCTAGCAAGTTGTCTTGCTCTCTAAACTAGATCAAATGCAGGTTCATAGCTCCTTGCAGCCATTGGAAATGCTGAAAACTACAAAACTCATAGGAAAAGATCAAATGCAAAAGCAAGAGCTTCCAAGCTAGATAACCAAATACCGAACCCGGTCTTGACAAAGTCCCCGGCAACGGCGTCAAAAACTTGTTCGCTCTCAGACGTGTGTATATGGTGAATGATATAGCTTTAAATTTATAACATAAAATATAAGCCTGAAACAATATGCGAACCCGCAGTGTACGGAACAATTGTAATAAGTAAATACATCAGGGTCGAACACAGGGACTATGGTGAAACAAAGATCGGTAATTCAGGTTGTCAATTAAAAACAAGCAACAAAACAAAGATATCAAAGATGATGTAATAACCAGGTAAAGAAAATGCGGATTCTAGAGATTAAAGCATCTAGTTATGGTTCCGACTCAAGATCTCAAAAGATAGCGTGGACAAAGCTGAGGTTTGCAAAGGGAAGGTGTTTATAAGGTGGGAATAGATCACCGGGTAAGTCTCACTACTCACTATCCCAAACCAAAGATCCTCTCACCGGATAAGTCTCAAGGTACTAAGGAAAGGAACTATAATCTCAAACCAACACACCACCCAAGGGGATAGAATCAACCTTTACTGGGTAAGTCACAAGCTAACTCTCAAAGATGGGATGAAGGCACACTCAAACCCCAATAAAGGATAAACCTTTATTACCTACACTCATGATCTTAGGTATACAAACAAAGGAATCACTGGGTAATCTCATCCTAGGCTTGCGTTGAACCAGGAAAGGTATAACAAGGATATGATTTGGCAAACTGAAACCTCAACTCAAATAAGGATCAGGAAAGGTCTCGCCTCGCTCAGTTAGTATCCCATCTCGGTCGAGATGTTCTACGACTGACCGAGGTGTTCGTTGGTTAAGGTAAAGGCTCGAGCTTTCAGGGTCCACTGGGGTAAAGGCTCATTCTTTCATCGTCTTTCCCACAACCTTCAGCCAATCACCCTAGAATCGCATAAAGAACTTAGCCAACAATCATCATGATAACAATAATCAAATATATAAGAAAGGAATCAATATTCAAACAAGAAAACCTTTACACAAAGGTCTCAATAACTCAATCAAACAAACAATCAAACTGCGTTCCTCAATCACAATCAGAAAGACAACAAACCAAGCCAAACAAAGAAAATCTTACAACTTCCTTCAACTAACTTCCTTGGATTCTTCAACCTTCCAAACTTCCTTTCAAACTTTTTTCCAAACTTCCTTCAACTTGCTTCCTTCAACTTCTTTCCAAACTTCCTTCAACTTCCTTCAACTAACGGTTTTATACCGATCTTGTAGATTGCCTTGCAGGTAGGAATGCGGCCGAGAGATCCGGAAGAGTGGGCAGCCGGGGTTCCGTACATTTTAGGAATTGGTTTTGGGTGGAGTCGAGTTTGAGTATTGTTTTTATTGTATATTGTATGTCGCGTATTGCGTTTAGTCTTGGAGTTGTATTTTTGGCTGAAGTCCTTTGTTGTATTCTTTCGGGTTTTCTTTTCATTGCATAAAAATGTTTTTCGGTTTTGGCCTTTATTTGTGCCATGTTGCAAGATCCGGTGAAATTGTTGTCAGGCTAAGGGTCGGGACCCATTGTGAGGTCCCAACCCGTAACGCCCCGAGTCCCACGGATTTGGGGTGTTACAAAAGTGGTATCAGAGCCCTAGGTTGACACCAATGGCACTCGCAATCTTCTAAAGGCCGAATAAGGAATAAACAGGACCCACACGGGTTTTGACTTTTCGTTTTCAAAATCACATGCATGAGTCGGGGTAGAATGTACGGACCACCACTCCTTCCGCGGATCTCGGCAGCTTAGTTTATTGGACTTGATATATATATATATATATATATATATATATGTGTGTGTGTATATGTATATAGGTATAATATATGTGGATTGTAGTTGCATGATGACTTGATTTATATGTATAGTTAATATATGTGGACTATAGTACTTGTTTGGACCTTGTATTGTTGTATTGAATTTCCAGATGTGATATATTAGTAGTAATGTGAACATAGGACTTATATATATAGTTTTATATACATACACATATGGTATGTTAGTATTGTATTAGTAGTAATGGACATTATAGTTAAGATGATAGGAAGCTATCATCGTCCTTGGACAACCACCTTTTTGGGATTAGGATAGTATATATACAGTGATGAGTACGCTCAAGTACCGAGTTGAGCATCACATTCTGGCGAACACCCTGGCAATTCATCGGACTCCTTTTGGGACGTCAAAAAAACCATTTGAAGGATAAAGAGGACAATAGTGGCAAGGACGAACAAATAGAAGGGAACTTTGAGTCAACTTAAGAGAATTCGAGATGGAATCAATACAAGTAAAGAGAGCAACGTTAAGTTGTATAAGTGGTTATAAAGAAACCGTGATTGTACGACGACGAGACCAATAGGGATAACGAACTTAAGTTCTTCAAGAAGACGCGTGGACAACTAAAGATGTGAATCGAGGAGGAGATGAGTACATTCTAACAAGGTTAAAGGCGGTTTTCTATTACGAGAAGTGAAGCTTTCCTTAAACGTATTTAAGCATTGGAGTTAAGATGAGAGAAGTGAACGAAACATGTGAGAAGGATTTAAAATACCGTAAGTTAAACTCGCGAGGTACCAAGAAGTGAAGAGTAAAAAAATACGATGGTTACGAGGAAGATCACACGGTGAAAGTTTCAACATTACTAGAGTTATGAGAAGAAGGGCATGGTGGGGATTCACGTAGAGTTGACCGATTTCCATTATGATGATAAGATTAAGAAATGCCAAGAAGAAGGAAGTGTGAGTAGACGTGATCCCGATAAAAGGAGTGACGCAACAAAAAGCTTTTGTTGATGGAAAGACTTTAGATACCAACCAAGAGAAACGCGAACAGACGCTATCTAAGGCTATAATATTTGGGAAGGTGCACTAGAAGGACATCAAGGAAGAATGTTTAAACCTATGAAGGGAGTTATACGAAACAACAAGGCAAAGAAGATATAGTTACCTAATAAAGAAGGGGAAGCATGTAATGAAGAAAGGACTAATGGAGTTCAAGATAGATTACCCCGAGAAGGGTAACCTTCATAAGGATTGTAACATGAGAAGTGTAGTAGAATAATAAGTCGTTGACTTTGGAGAAGGTCAAATACAAGTTAGCGGTGACAACTAAGAACGCACAGGTGCGAGTTGTCTATTGGTGAGTGTAGAGGGGATGACTAAACAAGATTATGGGCATGTAGAGGATCGACAACAAGAGCTTAAAATTATTCGTGGTGGATCAATGTCGATGGTAAGTAATGAGGAAGTATGCTAACTAAGTACAATTATCTTAATCAAGTAACATTGCATGGGATCAAAGCGAGTGAATGTATCAGACCTTCCGGGGAGTGATTGTAATGATCCTGTGCGACTTTCTTAGGTCGTGGAATTGACATATGAGGAATGACACGGATCAAACTTTTAAAGTACGATTGAGGCGAAGGAAACTAGAACCAAGAGGAAAGTGAGGCTTCTTTTGTTGTTGTGCGTAAAGGGGATGCATAGTATGTTCGTTCTAATGAAATGAAGGTTATGTTTTTGCGAGTTAAAAACTGAGTTAGATGTTTCAGACTCACACAAAAGAGCCATGGTGGCTATGGCGTGAAAACGAGGAATTTGAATTAGGGCAACATGGCAAGCTTAGAGTTATGATGTTAAGTGTTTGGTGGAGTAATGAGTGGATCTTTTTGTGATTGTGGTTGAGAAATTTTGCCTAAGGGCATACTGGTACGGTTTTGAAGTTGTTCATGGATACCGAGAGATATATAAGGTGGCCTACAAGAGTAAGAGGAGACTAAGGTTTTGAAATTTAATGTCGAGATGAGATATACAAGAAGTATACGAAAGATCGAGGTTAGAGCCTCTGTGGTCGGTTTGACGTTACATAAGAAAATGAAGTATAAATTTCTACGCCTACTTGAAGAAAGGATGTCTATTGTGAAAGCTTATGTAGAAGACGAAGAGCTCCTTCCATATGTTGGGATGTCTTGGAAAGAGAAGAAGATAAGATCAATTGTTTGAAAGCACGGTTAAGTCCTGCAGTTTGGACCCTTATGGCTGCACATAAGTGAAAAACCTTATATTATTTTACAATCATGTCAACAAAGAGGGAGAATGAGACTAAGATAAATGAATACTTAAATAAGGCTACAAGAGTCAGAATACTCGAGCAAGTCTCTCGAGTTCAAGAGATGAAGGATCTCGGAAAGAAGACGGTAAACATTGTAGCTAAAGATGGAGCAATATACGTGTTTAAAGGATGTCACCTCAATAGATCGGGGTAGATCAATTGTGTCATGACCACTTGTAAAGTGATAAGACGAGATTGTGTCGGTTATTACGATATGTGACGGGGAGAGAAAAGATGGAACCGAGATATCACGGATTCCAATACGTCACAATGTGAATCTTCCACTAAGGTCGAGCTTGATTTAATTCCGATGTCTAAGGCGCTGTATGGATTAACACTTGTGCAGAGACATGAGTTGTGGAAGCAAGTGAAAGAGAAATGGCAAGAACTTAGTAATAAGATTTTGTTAGAATTAGTGAAATGTCATAGAGGACACCAGACGTTATCTTGAACTCTTGATTTGAAGTTCATATTGGAATATATCTTAACTTTTTGATTTGAAGTTGTTATGGAGAACACCAGTTTGCGAAAAGTGAGATGGTTGTCTCCGTTTGTACATTGATTACCGTGAACTGAACAAAATAACAATGAAGAACAAGTACACCTTACTACGGATAGATGAGCTACTCGACCAGTTGCAAGGGTCGGTAGTCTCTTATAAGAATGATTTAAGGTATGATAGTCACCAATTGAAAATTCAAGATTGGGATATTGCAAATATGGCATTCCGGACAAACCATGGTCCCTACGAGCTGTAGTGATTCCATATCGGCCTACTAATTCCTCGGATAAGATTTTTGGTCTACTCTCGAAGAAGAAAGAATTTGTATGACAAGTTATCTCGGGATGGCAACCCCTGAAGGACATGGACGAAGTTACAAGTTTTCTTGGATGTGTTGGTCATTACCGGATTTGTGGAGAGATTCTCCAAGTAACACCATCTATGGCTAACCTACTCCGGATGACAATGAAGTACTGAATGGGACAAAGAATTGACAAAATATTTGTTAAGAGTTAAGAGAAGAGTCGTTAGGCAACTGTGATGACATTGCCTCGAGGGGTGTAGGATTTGGAGTTTACAAGTGATTCTCTCAAACAAGGTCTTGGTTAAGTATGGATGCAAAGGGAGAAACAACATACGTGTCTTGATAGTAGAAGCAGTGTGAAGTAAAATACTTCCTTCATTTCTTGGAATATACAACAAGAATTGAGGAATTGTAACATCGAAGTTTAGTTTGGCTAGAGCCAAATCCAACTGTGTAAATTGGAAGTTCGACTTTCTTTGTTAGAGACAATCAAAGAAAAATATAATGGAGATGCTGCAGTGAGGAAGACCCGATAATGAAGTTGAGTTTCCGATATATCGGACCTTTTTAAAGATCTTAGCGCGAGTTGGAGAAGTGGCTTACCGGTTGGCGTGGCCGCCGAGAGTCGAGAGTGTTCATCTGGTGTTTCATCTGTGTCGATCGAGAGAGTACATTCATGACTAGAGACATGTTGTTAGTCATGATGATCTAGTTGTAGACGAAGAACCGATGATGCTAATTGGAAGGCGGATGATAATACATTTGGATGAGTTTTACGCTGAGCTAGTAGTATCGATAGAATCGTCGGATTGGACCTAGTTTGTCCCTGGGTTGAGTTATGTGCATGTGTGATGTTATGTGTAGTTGTGCCTGTGTGGAAATGTGCTTTATGACCCGATATCTTTTGCGGTGGTAGTTCGAGTAGTTTGTGTGTGTATATTAGAAGGTTAAGCCATCTTAGTTTGAGAGTTCATACCTCGGCCTTAGGAACCGAGAAGTTCGACATATAGCAAGTTTCGGGACGAAACTTGTTTTTAGGGGATCTAATGTAACGCCCCGTGTATTGAGTATTGCGATACTTATTTTCCTACTTTTATCGTTATTTTACTAGCTTAAATATTTTTCATTTTATTTTAAATTATTTTATGATGAAAAATATCTTTCCGAGTATATTTAAATTTTTGATACATTCACGTACATCCGTGTTATTATTTTTGAAAAAATCCGGGAAAGATTTTCGATTCAGAAATCCCGTTCCGAACAAGTTTGGATCGAGCTTACCCTTTATTATTTTGTTTATTTTTTTTTCTTTTCTTTTCTATTTCTTCTCTCTCTCCCTATTCATTCCTCAGCTGGTGAGCTTCTACGCCCGACCTCTCGATCTCCGCCTATCCGTCCCCTCGCCTTTTGCTCACAACTGTAGCCACCTATTGCTAGCCTGTTTTGCCTCTATCACACCAGTCCCTATTCCCAGCCCTGCATCTTCTCTACCACACGCTGCAAACCTCAACCCTCCTCATTGATGCGCCCTTGACCCCTATGACCCAAGATGAGGAAGACGAGGCACTCCGGGTTCGCTCCGATGGACCGCTCACCCGTTCACGTGCTAAGGCAATCGCCCAAGCTACCGGCTCCATCATTAGCCGCACCATTGCTTGTCACGGACCCATTGGATGCAAACCGTGTCTCTACGCCACAATGACTTGAAGCTTGTCAAGCCGGCACCATTCCGGCGCATTTTCCGCATTTTCCGTAATTTAGCGTTTTGTAATAATAAGTCATTTTATTTTCGGAATTTTAATTTCCGGGACTTTATTTCCGGGTATTAATTTTCCGAATTTAAGATTAGACTTTTGGTTTCGGAATTTAATTCGGAAACTTAATTCCGAACTTAAATTCTCAACCTTTCATTTTTAGGTGTTTCATTCCGGAACTTAAATTCCGACTTTATTTCCGTCATTTAATTTCCGACTCTTTGTATAGCCTTCATCCACTATATAAGGTGATGCTTGGCTCATTTGTAAAGCATGTTCAATTTGATTAAGTAAAGAGAAGTATTTTCCTCCAACTTACTTGAGCATCAATCCCTCTTCCAATCCTCTCAAAGTTCTTCTTTTGGATCTTCGATCCAAACTCAACCATCTTCGAGGGTTCTTCAAGAACCAACTCAACCGACCCACTTCAAGGTTTGATCGATCAATCTAGATCGACTCAATCATACAACTTCCGCCTCCATCTCTAAGCTTCCGCAACCCATCTTCAATCGCATTCGCACTTCAACTAAGGAGTAGTTGAGCTTCAGCTTGATCTAGATCCGGAAACTTCATTGACGTGTCCAAGGACGCATCAAATTGGCATCAGAGCAAAGGGATCTAAGCTAAGTTTTCTTTACTCTTGTTTTTGTGCGTTATTATATTCATCCTTTTTGCCTTTTGTTCATCTCCATCTTCATCTTGTTCTTCGCATCTTCATCCACGTTCTTGAAAATTTTTTTTTTCTCAATCCATTTTGCAAAGCAAATTTAGGAGATTTTTGGTTTGCCATCAAACCATTAATCAACAAAACATTTTTCCTTACCCAATCCGACATTTTTGTTAATCAATTTCACCATTTTCTTGGGATTTTTTTGTTGACAAAATCGGATATCACGCCTTTTGATATTCCAAAAACCAAAAACAAAGCAAAAACTCTTCAAAAAACAGATTTGTTTCAAAGAAAAGTGGATTCATCTCTTGCATTCCAAAGGTTGCATTCAAAAGTTTCAAAAAGAAACATTTCCACAAAAACAAAAGTAAAAGACGTCCGGCAAACCGGTCCATCCGAAAAATCGGATTTTTGAAAAGGTCAAAGACCAAAGCAAGTAAAACTTGCCGATAAACGATCCGTCCATTTCTTACCTCTCCATTTTCTCACAAGTTGCAAATTTTTCTCTTGAAATTGTGTGCATTTTGGTTCAAATTTGTTGGATTTACCTTCCTTGCCTAACCGCCAAACGGCTTTCCCAAAGGTAGAACCCTAACGCACTTGAACTTGGGTAACGTTGACTTATCTTGTCACCTTGCTCATTTGATTGCTTGCAAATTTGTGTCCAATCTTGGAGTTATGACTAACGTCACAATTGAAAATTCTCAGGAATCTAGTGACAGGCATGAGATCACTACTTTGACCGAAGAAAATGCCTCCCTAAGGCAAGAGCTTGAAACGTTGAAGGCCCAAATGCTTGCACTTACGACCGCTCCACCAAATCCACATGGAACCTTGGTCGATGCTTCCACATCCGATGGACGTCGCAAAGGAAAAGGTATCTTGGGAGCCGAACCATCTAACGGTCGACGGCTTGCCTCCGTCATTGAAAACCACGGTCCCTCCCAAAATGACGGTCATGAGTCCCACAATGAAGGTGACGAGAATCCCGACCCTTCTCCAAACGATTTGTTATATGTTGACACGGAGAATCGGCACAAACGCTATGAGCATAACCGACGTAAGTATGGCACTTCCCCTCCTCCATCTAGTGCTCAACGCACCAACCGTCCCTCCCGGATTGATGACCGGTACCATCATCAAACAAATGACCGCTCTCAACGTCCCGAGAATGATCGGTCCGGACAACGCCGCCAACGGCATAGCCGGCAACCGATTTATCATGATTATGAAGAGTATGATGAACGAGATGACTTTGACGAGTTCTCCGATGATGAGTCGGACTTGGAACGGGTGGCACATGTCCGTCCATGGCACCCACCCATCCGAGAGCCTTTTGAGAACCAGGATCGAGGAGAAGAATGGTTGCCTCCTCCTAACCCACCAAGGCGTGCCCCACCTAATCATGGGCGCCAACGGCATAACGATGGCCACCGGCGAGCCCATCACGACGAGGCATACATGGCACCGCCTCGACCGGATCCCTACCGAGCTCGTAGGGAAGGTAAGGTTAAATTTCCGGTATTTTATGGTGAATATGATCCTTGTGCGTTTCTTGATTGGGCACAGGATATGAAAAGAGCTCTCAAGCATTGCCATTATGAAGAGTACGAGAAAATCGAAGCGGCGACACTTTACTTTGAAGGTGATGCAAAATCTTGGTGGAACCGGTACGAGACCAACCGTGAGAACCGAGGATGGGAACCGGTTGCGACATTTGATCAATTGATCTATGTCATGACTAAGAAGTACGTGCCCGACGACTTCAAAAACGACATGCGGTTGCAAATTGCCGAATTCCAACAAGGAAGCCTTACTCCGGTGGCTTACTTAGCCAAGCTGGAGGACATGCATATGAAGGCCGGCATTTCGGCCTCCGCCTCCGCCCTTCGAACCAAATTCATGAGCGGCCTAAATCCGTCAATCCGGCGCCCCCTCGAGATTGTCCCATACAAGGACTTGGGAGCCTTATGTCATGCCGCCATGAAGCTTCACAAGCAACAACTTAAAACGCCTCGATACTCAAGGTATAACTCTTCCACTAGTCAATACTCTTATACCACTAATTCTCGTTCTCGAGATGTTGCTAGTCCCCAAGATTCCGGAGCCGCTAAAGGATCACCACGGATGAGTCAACCCACCCGGCAAGCGGCTACCGAGAAACCACCATACCGTGGCACCGTTGCTCCACCACAAACGCCTCCGGGCCGACCCCAACAAGGATCTCAAACGGTGGCCCGGCCAAGAGAACCCGTGTGTTTCAAATGTAGCGGGTTTGGTCATGTCCAACGTGATTGCCTGAACACCAAGCGGGTGATGTTTGCCAACCCATCATATGACGATGGCGAAGAGGATTATAATGGTGATATCCTCTTGGAAGATGACCAAGCTGCCGACCCATACTATGGCATGGAGCCATGCGACGACCAACTTGCTTGCGGTCCGGCACAACCAGGTAAGTTTGCTCTTGTCTCTCGTCGCATTCTTGCTATAAAAGAGCATCTCTCCATTGACCAACGCGAGAATCTCTTCCACTCTCGTTGCTTGGTCAATGACACTAGTCTCTCTCTTATAATCGATGGGGGTTCGTGTTGTAATATTATCAACGAAAAAGTGGTGAAACACTTTAAGTTGCCTACAACCCCCCACCCACAACCTTACGGACTCCAATGGATTTCCGATAAGGCAAGTGACACCGTCACACAACAAGCGTGGGTGACGTTTTCTATTGGCGCCTATGTTGATAAGGTCCTTTGTGATGTTATCAAAATGGACGCCACACATGTATTGTTGGGACGACCATGGCAATTTGACCGAAAAACTTTTCATGATGGTTATCTCAACCGTTACATGTTCCAATACAATGGAAAACGGATCACACTTTTGCCTATGACTCCACAGGAAATTTTAGTTGACTATGCAGAACGAAAGAGGCAACAAGTGATCGATGACACCACTACACCGCCGGCCACATCGGACCCTTCTCGTC
>BSUD01000003.1:97125067-97306768 GCA_033239045.1 Fagopyrum esculentum | reverse complement strand
CGATGTTGTGGATGTACCTACTTCCGGTTCCCGTAATTCCGGCCATAAGGGTAACGCTACCGAAGCAAGAAGTAGTAAGAGCATTGTCCCGACACATGCACCTCCGGTTCCTACCATTCAAGGGCGATGTGAGCCCCGAATTCTTTTGGCCCGACGACATGACTTGACACCGGTCATGGAAGGTAAGTTTCCTTGTTTCTTACTTGTCCCTTTTTGTTTATCTATTTCCCATGACCCTAGTAATGTGCCGCACGAGGTGTCCTTGTTGTTGTCCGAATTTCAGGACATCTTGACCGACAAACTACCACCCGGCTTGCCACCAATCCGAGGAATTGAGCACCAAATCGATTTGGTGCCCGGCGCGTCTTTGCCCAACCGTGCCGCTTACCGTGCAAGTCCGGAGGAGACCAAGGAGCTACAACGCCAAGTCCAAGAGCTCCTAGACCGGGGCTATGTCCGTGAGTCCTTGTCTCCATGTGCCGTGCCGGTCATACTTGTGCCCAAGAAAGACGGATCTTGGCGGATGTGCGTCGATTGCCGAGCTATCAATCAAATTACCGTCAAGTACCGCCATCCGATCCCGCGCCTCGATGATATGTTGGACGAGCTTCATGGCGCCACCATATTCTCAAAGATCGATCTCCGGAGCGGATACCATCAAATCCGCATGGCCGAAGGTGATGAATGGAAGACGGCTTTCAAGACGAAGCATGGCCTCTACGAGTGGCTTGTCATGCCATTTGGACTCTCCAACGCTCCATCCACCTTCATGCGCCTCATGAATCACGTCTTGCGCAAATTTCTGGGTGTTTTCGTTGTTGTCTATTTCGATGATATCTTAGTTTTTAGCAAGTCTTTGGATGCCCACATCGAGCACCTTCGCCAAGTGCTCGAGTGCCTTAGACAAGAGCAATTATATGTCAATTTGGAGAAATGTGTCTTTTGCTCGGACACCACAGTTTTTCTTGGCTATGTCGTGTCTAAGGACGGACTACGAGTGGACGAATCAAAAGTTCGCGCCATTCGGGAGTGGCCTACTCCTACTACGGCCACCATGGTTCGAGCCTTTCTCGGCTTAGCGGGTTTCTATCGACGCTTTGTCAAGGACTTTAGCTCGATAGCGGCACCGCTACATGAGCTTACTAATAAAGGTGTCACGTTTGAGTGGCGTGACACCCATGCTCGAGCGTTTGAGTCGCTCAAAGACCGTCTTTGTAATGCGCCACTACTCCAACTCCCAAACTTTTCGAAAACCTTCGAGGTGGAGTGTGACGCATCTAATGTAGGCATTGGGGGGGTTCTCCTACAAGAGAATCGGCCCATTGCTTATTTTAGCGAAAAACTTTCCGGTCCCTCACTCAACTATCCAACCTATGACAAGGAACTATATGCTTTAGTTCGTTGTCTCAAAACATGGCAACACTACTTGTGGCCGAAGGAGTTCGTGATTCATTCGGATCATGCGGCTCTTTCGTATCTCAAGGGTCAAACTACTTTGAGTCGGCGCCATGCTAGTTGGGTAGAGTTTCTTGAGACCTTTCCTTATGTCATTCGTCATAAGAAAGGTAAAGAGAATGTGGTAGCCGACGCCCTTTCTCGCCGATATATCCTTCTTGTGCATATGGACGCCAAGATCCATGGCTTTGCTCTTATCAAAGAGTTATATGCCACGGATCTTGACTTCAAGGATATATTTGCTCAATGCCTTGACCTCCGAGAGCATGAGTCTTTCTTTATTAACGATGGCTACTTATTCCGTGCGGGCAAACTTTGTATCCCGCGCTCGAGTATTCGTCATTTGTTGATAAAGGAGGCCCATGAGGGTCGTGGTCACTTCGGTGCTACCAAGACTCTCGCCGCTCTACAAGAGCACTTCTTTTGGCCCCGCATGCGCAAGCATGTGACACGGTTTTGCACAAGTTGCATCACATGTCACCATGCAAAATCGCGCCAAGGTCCGGATGGATTGTATTCTCCCTTGCCTATACCAATGGGACCTTGGGAGGATCTTTCTATGGACTTTGTGGTTGGCCTACCCATGTCAAAAAGAGGCAAAGACTCCATTTTTGTGGTAGTCGATCGTTTCTCGAAAATGGCACATTTTATTGCATGTAAGAGCACACAAAATGCTAGTGAAGTAGCTACCCTTTTCTTTGACAATGTTGTGCGCTTACATGGAATACCGCGTTCCATCCTTAGTGATCGGGACGTAAAGTTTGTGAGCCATTTTTGGAGAACCTTATGGGGGAAACTTGGAACCAACTTGTTGTTTTCAAGTAGCTATCATCCCCAAACCGATGGTCAAACGGAGGTGACCAATCGGACTCTAGGCGCTCTACTTAGAGCGACCCTTAGGAACAACCCACGCAAGTGGGAGGACTTACTTTCGATTGTGGAGTTTTCTTATAACAGGTCTCGACACTCGGCAACAAAGCTTTCACCCTTTGAAGTTGTCTATGGCCTTAATCCACACACTCCGATGGACTTCACTCCGCGTCCACTCAAAGACGGAGAACACATCACCGGAGCAAGTCGTGCCGCTCACATCATTGAGCTTCATGAGCGGACTAGGACACAACTCCAACGGCGTGCCGATCAACTTGCCACACAACGCAACAAAGGGCGCCGTCCAATGTCATTCGAGCCCGGTGATCTAGTTTGGCTCCACTTAAGGAAGGAGCGTTTTCCATCCCGCCGCAAAGGCAAGCTCTCGGACCGCGGTGATGGACCATTCCGCATCTTATCCCGCCATGGCCCGAATACTTACAAGTTGGAGCTTCCGGACGACTATGGCGTGCACCCGACGTTCAATGTCAAGGACCTTGCACCATACATTGAGCCCCTATTTGACGAAGGTGAAACGGGGACGTTTCACATCCAAGATGGGGGGACTGATGCGCCCTTGACCCCTATGACCCAAGATGAGGAAGACGAGGCACTCCGGGTTCGCTCCGATGGACCGCTCACCCGTTCACGTGCTAAGGCAATCGCCCAAGCTACCGGCTCCATCATTAGCCGCACCATTGCTTGTCACGGACCCATTGGATGCAAACCGTGTCTCTACGCCACAATGACTTGAAGCTTGTCAAGCCGGCACCATTCCGGCGCATTTTCCGCATTTTCCGTAATTTAGCGTTTTGTAATAATAAGTCATTTTATTTTCGGAATTTTAATTTCCGGGACTTTATTTCCGGGTATTAATTTTCCGAATTTAAGATTAGACTTTTGGTTTCGGAATTTAATTCGGAAACTTAATTCCGAACTTAAATTCTCAACCTTTCATTTTTAGGTGTTTCATTCCGGAACTTAAATTCCGACTTTATTTCCGTCATTTAATTTCCGACTCTTTGTATAGCCTTCATCCACTATATAAGGTGATGCTTGGCTCATTTGTAAAGCATGTTCAATTTGATTAAGTAAAGAGAAGTATTTTCCTCCAACTTACTTGAGCATCAATCCCTCTTCCAATCCTCTCAAAGTTCTTCTTTTGGATCTTCGATCCAAACTCAACCATCTTCGAGGGTTCTTCAAGAACCAACTCAACCGACCCACTTCAAGGTTTGATCGATCAATCTAGATCGACTCAATCATACAACTTCCGCCTCCATCTCTAAGCTTCCGCAACCCATCTTCAATCGCATTCGCACTTCAACTAAGGAGTAGTTGAGCTTCAGCTTGATCTAGATCCGGAAACTTCATTGACGTGTCCAAGGACGCATCACTCAACACAGTCACTCTCCAACCGGAGCACCCCTCCATCTCGTAACCGGAGCACCTTTCCAATTACTTTCACTCTCAACCTCACCTACAACTCATCTTCTCCTTCGTCCACTTACCCGACCGGAGAAGTCATCGCCTCCAACCGCCAAAGGCCTTGGAGCCTGTCGTTGGAACATCAACCTCAGCAGTTGGAGCCCTCTACACCCGGAGAAACCGATGATTGCCCCTCCTTTGTTGCAATTTTCGAGAGCCTCCCAACACCAGCAACACCCTTCACGAGCAACGACCGTCGCCGTTCGAGAGGGCCTCGTCTCCCTTTCGCGTAGCACCGTAGAAGATCTCGACTTCTCACACGCACCTCACCTCGTCGCAACCACCGGTAGAAACCACCTTCTGCACTGTCTCTTCCTCTGTGGCGAGCCCTAGCCACCGCCTCCACTCTGTGCCGCCAGGAACAACGCTGGAGAAGCCCCACCTCGCCCAGCCTTCCGGAACTCCGGCATAGCACAACCCAGCCGCCGCCCTGCCTTGTTTCAAAGGTTGAAGAAACCCTTGTGGGTTTATTAAATCGCCCCCCCTTGTTTTAATATAATTCCAATTTGTACCCACATCTTTATATTTTGCAGTTTGTGACCCAAGTGCTGAAATTTAACAAATACGCCCTCTATGGAATTAATTACAGATTTGGCCCAAAGTTTTATTTTCTGAAAATGGCCCCAAGTTTCTAGAGTTGTATATTGTGCCCGGAAAATGTATTTACGGTTTTTAAACTTGAGCTTTACTTCAAGTTATATTCTTATTTATATATATACCATATATTATACTCATCTTGGATTAATTCCGGGTTATGACTCAAAGATTAAATTACGGATTTTAACGCTAGCTTTGAAAACGAGTTTTACCTTGGGTTTATGATGTTATACAATTTGCCCTGAATATATATTTACGTTTTTTTTAACTTGGGTTTTAAAAGTGGGGTTTTCCTTAGATTTATATATGTTAATTATTCCGTTCAAATTTAGCGTATAAGCTAAATGTGTATAGTTTTGGTGTTAGGTTCGGAAGCGTCCCGATAAAGACCTAACAAGTCCAAGTCGACATCCGTTGATCGATTTCCGTCTTTTGACGTCGTGTGAGTATTCCTTCCTCTCGATCTAGTTATGTTAAGTTTTACTATCATGCTAGGATGGATCTAGCATAACTTAGAGTTAATGCCAAGTAGTGGCTTTGAACCTTAGGTGACTTTTGAGGATTTATGATCGTTATAAAGGTTGAGGTGTTATTATCTTGTGAGGTTTGTAAGGCGTTGAGTGTTTGATTGATCTTGTGAGCTTATGAGGATTGAGATTATGGTTATGTGTTTGTTGAGATTATGGTGACTAGGACGAGAGTATCCTAGCATGTGTTGTGATGCTTATGACCTTGTGCGATCGTGAGGATTAGGAGGTTGTTATCCTATCATGGTTATAGTTTATGATCTTGCGAGATCATCGGGACTAGAAGTCTTAGGACTTCTAACATGTTAGAGAGATGTTGATCCTGTGCCTTTTGACAGGCGTTGAGTGTCTTCCTGCGGGAAGCTGGGAGCGGGAGATAGCAGGATTATCTTTGGGACGAGGTAAGTCTCCGGACTTACTTAGCTCGTATTCCTTATATTAGCATTGATGTGTGTTTGGTGGTGTGTGTTTATTGTTTATAACAACTAAACCGGAATTAGGATTACCGACCTTTATATTATTTTGGCCCAAGTGTATGATAACGGGCGGTGACAACTTGCCTAGCTCCCGCGAGAGCTAGGAGGTTCTCGGTGACTATCCCGTGCTGATAGACGGTCGGATGCATCAGTACCATTCCATGCCGGTAAGTAGGGACCGAGGCGAGTTTCGGCGACTCTCGTGTCACAACCTAAGTTGAATTTGAACATGATACGACCTAATAATAACAAAGATAATATACCGGATTGGTGTGCTTTTATGTATGTTGTATGCTTGCGATGAGATTACTTGTGTATGTGCCTTTCCCATTGATTCTAATGCCTCGAATATTAGCTAACGGTTTTATACCGATTCTTGTAGATTGCCTTGCAGGTAGGAATGCGGCCGAGAGATCCGGAAGAGTGGGCAGCCGGGGTTCCGTACATTTTAGGAATTGGTTTTGGGTGGAGTCGAGTTTGAGTATTGTTTTTATTGTATATTTTATGTCGCGTATTGCGTTTAGTCTTGGAGTTGTATTTTCGGCTGAAGTCCTTTGTTGTATTCTTTCCGGTTTTCTTTTCATTGCATAAAAATGTTTTTCAGTTTTGGCCTTTATTTGAGCCATGTTGCAAGATCCGGTGAAATTGTTGTCAGGCTAAGGGTCGGGACCCATTGTGAGGTCCCAACCCGTAACGCCCCGAGTCCCGCGAATTTGGGGTGTTACAGCTCCGATGACTCCTTATCTTCCTTAGCTCCGTATTGTTCCAAAACGTGCTTTTTTTCCCTACAATCACAACGAAACTAGGTGTAGACCTTAATTCTTGCAAAGGTAAACAAAACAGCATATTGATCAAATAATATACATCCATACATGCAGATTTATGAGGATAAAACGTCTAAACCAATCCCAAAACATAGACTATAATACATGTTATCAAAGGCCAAGGCTAGGTGTGGGATGTAGGTCGGTTGCGTGCCAACGAGGGGTCGGGTAGGTGTTGGTGCAACATGCATAAGCTGGGCGGCATAACAGGAGATCGATGCAGATTTGCGAGTGAGACAAGGTAGGGAAAAGAAAAGGATAAAAAGAAACAGGAAGAAAATAAAATAAAAATAAACTCGATCGAAACGAACCGGTATGGAACTTTCACATCGGAAAAACTTTTCAAACTTTTCCGAAAATAAAATACGGAATATGTCCGTATCAAATAAGTAATTATACTCTTAAAAATATACGGAAAAATAATCTCAAAAAATTATTTAAGCTAATAAATTATCGATAAAAGTAGAAAAATAAAATCGAAAATTCACCCAATAAAATGGGCGTTTCAGTTACCTGAAAGCATGTTTGATTATCTAAACCTTGATATTAATACTCATTCTGGCATTAGATCCATCTCTAGAGATGAAAGAGTTATTGTTAAAGGGGCTAAGCATGGTAGTATAGATGGGAAACCTAGTGACCTTCAAGGTTGTGAAACCTGTATCATAGGCAAAACTACTAGAGCTGTCTTTGTTAAATCCAAGTACCAAGTCAGTGAACCCTTAATGTATATCCACTCTAACCTATATGGGTCTGCTCAAGTTGATATTAACGGATATAGAAAGTATTTTATATCCCTCATAGATCACTTTTCTAGAATAGTATTGCTCTATGTTCTTAGAAATAAGAGTGAAGCCCTAGAATAGTATAGCCGAGAGAAAGAATAGAACCTTCTAGAGAAAGCCAAATGTATGCTTATCCCATATAGTTTGAAACATTCCTTGTGGGATGAAGCCATTAACACATCTGTCTATTTGACCAATAGGTCTCCTACTAGTGCCTTAAACCTCAAAACTCCTCAAGAGTTTTGTCTAGTAAACCTCCCAAGCTAACCCACTTTAGTCCCTTTTGGGTACACTTCCTATGCCAAATAATAAGAGGGTAAGCTCAATGTTAGGGCTAAAAAATGTGTTATGTTGGGTGAACCTGAAGGTGTTAAAGGATATAAATTGTTAATTTTTTTCAACCTTGTGAATATAAAATGACTCTAAGTAGAGATGTGACTTTTATTTAGAATGAATGTCCTTTTAAAAATGTCATCTAATATTTCTACTAAACGTGATAATAGGGATACATGTGCATATGGATCATTTTATGATCCAAGTGTGGACATTGATTTCACTAAAGAAGATGTTGATAATGGTGTTGCTAGAAAACCAATGCTCACCCACACTTTGTCACAAATATCTCGAGTCACTCTAGTGACTCACCTTCTTATTTTGAAATACTTTCACCTCACCAATTAGGTGGGGCAATAAGCAATTATATTTTCCTTCTCTAAATTCTAATAATGCTAGAAATTTTGAACATGATTTGTCTTCACATGATTATGATGATGATAATGGCAACATGTCTGATGCGCATGAATTTGTTCTTCTCATGCCTGCGTAGCCTTCTTTATTCGATTATTATTTAACTAGTGATAGAGAGCCTAGGCAAAATAAACTCAATCTTAAGTATGTGAATTTAGTTGAGCATGCTGAAAATTGACTTGATCATATTGTTAGATAAGGTGATTTCTATTCCCACGCCTGAATTGTACAAGAATGCTATTAGATTTGTATATTGTAATGAGTGGAAATATGCTATGAATGAAGAAATTGAATATATGCATGTTAGTAAGACTTGGTGTTGTGATTTTCGACAAGTTAATTAGTGGAATAGCGAGAGAAGAGAAAATGTTTGTGGTTTTGCTGCACAAAACTTGTAGCTAAGGTTTTCAATATACTTTCGTGGAATAAAAGAATACAACCCTAAGCCTATATATTTATAACAAAATAGATAGAATCCGTACTGTAGGTGGCTCCGCCCCCGCACCCCCTTGTCGACCTGGGAAGAGCTCGTCTCGCTTGGTCCTTAGCTCATCATACCAGTATACCTAGATTTATTGTCTTAATATAATACTTGGAATCTTGTAGCTAAACCTAAAAATTCTAGATTAATTGGCTTTAAATGATTTATAAAGTTAAATAAATTCAAAACCCTGATGATCCACCTAGATTTAAAGCTAGACTAGTTGTTAAGGATTTTACTCAAAGAGGGAAGGGGGAAATTATAATGAGATATTTGCTCCGGTTATGAAGTAGAAGACTTTGAGAGTACCTATATCCATTGTTGTGGTGTTTGATTATGAAATTGAACAAATGGATGTTAAAACTACCTTCTTGCATGGTAATCTTCACGAGACTATACATGAGACGACCCAAGTGCTACATTGATGTGAAATTTCCTGATCGATCATGCTTGCTTGCTTAAGAAGTCTATATGATTTGAAGCAATCTCCTAGATAGTGGAACAAAAGATTTGATTCATGTATGAAAGATCTTGGATTCACCAATGTTCATACGATTCATGCTTATACTTCAAGTTTTTTAAAACAAATAGCCCTCTCTATGTTATGTTGTATGTCGATGACATTCTCATTGTTTCCAAGTCCAAAGTAAAAGTCAATGAGGTGAAAAATTCACTAAAAAGCTCATTTAATATGAAGGACCTTGGTCCTGCACAAAGAACACTTGGTATAAAGATAGTGAGAAACATAAGTAAGAGGAAGATATGGTTGACACATCACGATTATAATATGAAAGTGTTGGACAAGTTCAACATGAACTCTATTAATCCAACATCTATACCACTTGGTACTCATCTTGATCACACCAAGACAACTAACAAGACTCCAACTGAGGGAGAAAGTATGAGGTTAATTCCATATGATATGGTTGTAGGTTCCATCATGTATGTTATGATTTGTAACATCCGGAATTTTTATTCCGGATGGTTTGCGAGTTACCAACCTTCCCGCAGGCTGGCTCAGTCCTTTCGCACGCACGAGGTACTGATTGACGGGTTTTATCCCAAAAATCCCGTTCCGACCATTTGGTTTCCACTTTTCCCTTTCCGACCCCTCGGTCTCTTGAGTGAGGAGACATATGGGACAGCTGACCCTTGGGTCTCCCACCCCTTTTTACATCTCACTTTTCACTCCCTCTCTCTTCACTCTCCTCTTTCACGTTAGTTCTCTCCTTCACCCTCCCTCTTGTGCTCTTTCCTCTTCTTTCTCCTTGGAAGCTCTTGGCTAGTGATCTACAATATTGGAGAGCTTTGGTTCAATTCTGGTAAGCTTCCTTCCTCCCGTCTTCTTCTTTCTTGTTGATTTCCTTTCCCCTTTTTCTCTTCTCCTCCATGGCTATGGAGGAAGCTTGTGAAGAGAGACCTTGTTGAATCCTTTGCATGTGTTTGTTCTTAGCTCGATTAGGTCGTGGAGAGGTGTCTAAGATCAGTGGTTAGTGTTTGGAGAAGACCTAACCAAAGAAGGAAGCCATAGAAGCTCAAGTGCACAATCGAAGATCAAAGAAATCGCTGTTTCTGGAGTTCTACCGCGGGGGCGGCATCTGGCGCCGCGGGGGCGAAACCTAGCCAGCCGCAGGGGTGGTGATCAGCGCCGCGGGGGCCGTGACCTTCAGCACGTGTTAGCATGAAATATGACTGTATTTTAGGCACTTGTTTTAGTTGTTTTTCCCTCTTTATTGTGTTTTTAGGTATGAGTTTGAAGCAATTGTGAGCTAGTTCACTCACTTTGTCGATATAGAGATCTGCACTAGCTTTGTTTTGTTTTTAGGTGAATAAAGACTTGGATTCGAGCAAAATGTGGAAGGAAAGGAGTGTTTGATGCATTGGAGAGGCTAAGGAAGGAGCATGGATGAAGGATATCACGAAACAAAGGCTAAAACAAGGATTTTGGAGAACCACGCCCTGAATTACGGTCGTGGAAAAGGAATTTGAAGTCCACGCTCTAAATTACGGCCGTGGATTTGGCAACATAATCGTGGAAGTGAGTTTGGAGCACAACAGAAAGTTACACGGCCTAAACCACGGCCGTGGAAACTTGGTCATCACCGTGATTTTGGTGATCCTATGACGTGTCATATTTGCCACGTCAGCCACGTCATTGGGCTTTCTTGTAACCCTATTTTGCCCTATAAAAAGGCTTGAGAAAGGAGTTTTCAGGATCACCGCTCAGACCTCGCTTACAGTTTCGCTTGAAATCTTTGGAGACGGCCTTACCATTTCATTCCGACCTTGAAGATTGGAGATTCGTGAAGGACGTAGTTTCGGAGATTGTGTACTTTGGATATTTCAAGGGTTTTCATTTGAGAACGTATTGATATCCCGTTCTTTGTGGTTTCTCTAGATCATTGTGAGGATTTCTATTCCTATTTTTCTGAATTCATAAAGATACTTTGTTGTTTGGATTTCGAGATTGACTTTGAGTTATTATTGAGTTTTTGAGGTTTCTCATCTTTCTTTCTTCTTAATTTGATTTTTGATATCATAATGATGATTGTTGGCGAGAACCCTTTAGCAATTCCAAGGTGAAGGGTTGATAGTTGTGGCTTAGATGATGATAGATCGATCGTAAATAGATTGGACCCTGAGAGTGTGAGAAACATCGTCGACACCCTAAATCACGGTCTGTTCTTGAGTTCCACGGCCGTGATTCTTAAGATCTAGCTGTGATTTTCCTTGGTTTATGAACTTTGCTTTTGCTTTAATCCAAAGTTAAAGATTTGCTTTAACCTAGCCTTGGCTCGCCTTTCCTAGGTAGTAGTGAGACTCAACATCCTCTATTTCGGTTTCGAGTGTCACAACCTTAACCGTTTTAGTTTATCTTTGATTCCTTGGATTTGAGCATGGGTATTTGAGATTAATTCTTACCTTTAGATCCTTTCTATACTGCACCCTCAACAACCTTTATAGAGAGAGTCTTTGGGTTAGATATATAGGGTTTTGGAACTTCACCGTACATTACCTTACCTTAGTTATATCTTTGCAACCTCAACTCTGTCCTTATACTTATAGAATATCTTGAATTGATTTCCACAATTGGATACCTGGATCTTTAGGGTTGTTGTTTTCCCAATTATTTGCAAAGCTTCTACATTTTGATTGCTCGATTACTTGAAACTGATTTTGTTTCACCAAATCCCTGAGTTCAATACTCTGGAATACTTGCTTAACTACGCCGATCCGTACATTGCGGGTTCACTTGCTTTTGTTTCAGTTTTATAATTAAAACTTATTTGCACGCACGCTTTGAGGCGAACAGCACGCGGTCGCGCCTTTTGTTTCCGCGGCTGCGTTTCTTCAACAGTAGGCTCTTCTTCTCCCTTCTTCTTTGTTCCTTCCTTAGTTGTGAGTTTGCTCCATATTAGTATCATGCCTAGGGTAGACCTAGGATAGTTGTGAATGCCATCTAGTGGTTGTGGACCTTAGGAGACCTTAGAGTCTCGGTTTTTGCTTAGGATGACTCGAGTGTGATGATCATGCTATACCTCTTAGAATAGTTGCGTTCTAGCTTGGTGATGAGTTATCTTTGTAGAAGAGTGGGCTATTGTAGTGCCTTTATATATGCTTGATGAGTTATGGTCCCTTGGAGCCTAGGAACGTTCCCTAGCTTATGAGTTGTAGGACCTTGTGTTTGTTTGCTAGATTGCAAAGTCTAAGGACTTCTAGCCTTCCAGAGTGTTGTTGATGTGTGCCTCGTTTTGATAAGGCCTTGGTTGTATTCCTACGGAAAGTTGAGATCGTTTTTGGTTAGCTTTGAGATGAGGTAAGTCTACGGACTTACTTAGCCGCTTTTACGCATTATTTGGATACATTGTGGTGGTGTGTGTTTATCGCTTTTGAGCATAAAACCAGATTAGGATTACTTGACTAGACATATCGTTTGGCCCATTGTTATTATTATTATCGGGTGGTGACATCACTGCCCAGCTCTTGAGGGAGACTGGGAGGATCTCTGCGACCAGGCCATACATGGTATGTGAGTGGGCTTCTTCATCACTCCCTCAGGGTATACGGGTTGAGCTCTGCATCATTCCTGTTGGTTACACGGGGACAGAGGCGAGAGTTATAAGACTCTCGTGTCACACTTTAAACGAATGGAATTAGAAATGGAATAACCTAAAAAGAGAATAAGAACCGGATGTGTATGTATATGAGCATGATGTGTGTTATGTGTGCTTCTGTGTGTGTTTGTGCCATTGCTATCTTTAAAATGCCTAGAATGTGAGCTAACATTTTTATACCTATTGTTGTAGTTGATGTGCAGGTTAGGCGTGGCCGAGTGATCCGGAGGAGTGGGCAGCCGGGGTTGCGTACATCATAGGTCGAGTTTGGGGGTTTGAGTTCGTGTAGTGTGTTGTATATTGTGTATTGTTGGCTTTGTTGTATTGATGGCTGATGTCTTTCCTTTCTTGATGTATTCGAGAATCATATCATTGCATTAAACTTATTTTCGGTTTTGGCCTTTATTTGTGCCTTGTTGGAAAGGTCCGGTGAAATTGTTGTCAGACTAAGGGCCGGGACCCATTGTGAGGTTCCGCCCGTAGCATTCCGATATCCCGCGGATTCGGGGTGTTACATGATTTGTACTAGTTTTGAAATTCCTTTTGTAGTTAGAGTATTAAGTAGTTACATGTCTAACGTAACCCTTCTAAAAAACATTGGTCTACTATGAAAAATTTTCTACAATACTTAGTTGGTATGTCTTCCCTTGCTTTAGAATATGTTTCACATTATGACACTAATGATCTTGTGGGATATGTTGACTCAGATTATACAAGCAATAAGGACAATAGAAAGTTCACCACTACTTATGCAGATACTTGGTGTGGAAATTTTATATCATGGAAGTCACAACAACAGTCTATTGTTGCTCTATCATTAACAAAGGCTGAGTACATAGTTGCTACCAAAGCAAACAAAAGGCGTTGTATGGTTGAATGGGATTCTCAAAGAAATTGAGAAAAAGCCTTATACTACTACTCTATACACTATAGTCAAAGTGCTCTATTCTTATGCAAGGATCCTGTCTACTATGAAAGAACAAAGCATATAGATGTTCGATATGACTATATCAAACAAAAGTTTTATGGTAAAGAGTTGATTGTATAGAAGATTAAGGGGAAAGTTAATCTAGCTAACTTTGGTACAAAAACTGTTACTAATGATAAGTTTGTCTTTTGCATGAATTCTCTTCATCTATCTGAGATCACGTAGAATGTGAAAAAGCTTTGATCAGTGATGCTCGACTAATCTTGTAACACCCCAAATTCTGAGAACTCGGGGAGCTACTGGCTAGGACCTCACAATGGGTCCCGACCTTAGTTTGACAACAATTTCACTAGGATCTTACAACAAGGCACAAAAGTATTTAAAACATTTAAAAACTTTAAACAATATATACATGAAGAATATGTATCAGCCTTACAAAGAAAATGTACTAAAACGACGCATATGAAGAACATAAGACATCCCCGTCCCCAACTAAATGAGTACGTGGACCCGGCTAACCATTTCCTCCGGATCTCTCTACAACTGTCGTAACCGGCAAGATATCTACAAGCGGTATAAAACCGTTAGCTAACATTCTATGCATAAGTATAAAGGTAAAAGCACAAATACACAACATACACAATCAACATGCAGCACTCAATCCTTTTATTATCTTTAATTAGGTGATATGTCGTTACTAATAATACTTATTTTGTGACATGAGGGATTCCTAAACCTCGCCCCTGTTCCCGTTTACCAACAAGGAATGATACTAATGCATCTGACCGTCTACCTGACTGGGCTAGTCGCATGGAATCTCCTAGACACTCGCAAGAGCTAGGCACATGATGTCACGACCCGTTATCATACACTTGGGTCAATTACGTAATATAATAAAGTCGGCCTAATTCGGTTTCGTTGTTTATCATAACTAACAAACACCACTCATACACATTACACTCATACAAGAAGCCAGCTAAGTAAGTCCGTGGACTCACCAGAATCAAATCACAACTCTCTTAATCACAACTCAATCGGTAGCTGCAGAAACTCGGTTGCTTGTCAAAGGAGGCAAGTGGATCAACACATTTCTCTTGGTACTTAGAAGTCTAAAACTCCTAAGATGTAAGATCCTATTTGAACAGAAACTATCATAGTACTCATTTAAGGTAAAAACTAAAGAAACTACACACTTTTCTATTTCCCGAAAAATCACTAAGGTCCAACTTCAGCTCCAAATATGAAACTAGATTAAACTTATCAAAATCCCGAAATAATTCTCTAAATTATCAATGATATTTAGTCTACTCATAGGAGCAAGAATTTTTTAAAACTGTTCAACTATCACTTCTACAAAAATCCTTAAAGTTGGCTACAACACTAAAAATGTCCTATACTTGGCCAAAATTCACTACTGGAAAAACAGCTCAACTACTCTACTTTGGAGCCTTATAACTTTTAATCTGACCGTTCATTTCTTCTCAAATTTTAACACAGTAAACTACATATATCCATCTATGATCTATCAAAATTTCAACGGTGGATCTTCAATACAACTCCTTAACATTGGTCTACAGTATCGACAGTTTCCAACTTCCCAAAACTGAAGAAAACATCATTTATTTACAACAGATTTGTTTCAACTATTTTTGACACCCTCTTCTAACCCCAACTAATTACTGATCCCAAGGTCTTAAGTTCATCAGCAACACACAGTACACTCTAACTTATTCCATTACCGAAGCTGTGTAATCAAGGGTGGGAGAGGAGATCTAGTTATTCCACACTTCGTAAATTCAGCAAACACTTAACAAATAGCACACTGTCCTAACTTTGAAAAATCATAACTCCTAAACCACTCGCTGGATTTATCCCAAATTTTGATATGTTCTACTATAAAATCTTATCTATAATATATCCAAAATTAAGCAGCAAAGAAGGTCAAAAGCCTATTCAAAACCATCTCACAAAACTGCATCACATGCTGTTTTCTCAACACTCAGCACACTTATAAAAACAGCACGAGGAGTCAACTTTGCAACATCATAACTCTCAAACCATAAGTCCGATTCTTCTAAAATTTTAGTATGATTTACTATGCAATACCGTCTATGACATATCCGAAAACCAAGAAAAAAGAAGAAGCCTAACTTACCCAAATCTGGACCCGAAGTTGACTGTTTGTCACTTCCGAAATTTCAGAATACGCATGCATCTTTACTGCTGTCCTACAGAACTTCTGAGCAGGTTTAGGAGACATCAAAGACACTCATTAGACATGAATTACATGGACATAAGTGCAAGAAAGAGGAGGGTTTCAACCTTACTCGATTCCAAGACTCGAAGGCACGTGAGTGACAGCGCCAAGGCTGCTGCGGATTGGGCTCCTCGGTATCAATGGTCTGCGCTGGTGTTGCGTTTGGGGTCGCCAGAAGGAGAAGCAATCAGTTTGGGTCGACAAAAGGAAGAGAGCGGCGCACCTGTGCAGAGGGAGCGACTAGTTCCTCCTGGCTCGTGTTGTGCGACAGATGAAAGGAAAAGAGGTGGTTTAGGCGGAGATGTGTCGATCTGTAAACTGAGTGGAAGGGAAGAGAGATGATGCACTTACTGGTTCGTTCGATGCTCATGTGCAGGTGCCGATCGGTTGGGAAAGGAAGTTGTCGGTCACTGCACCACAACATCGTCTTCAGAAGGCAAGTGTGGCCTGCGATTAAGAGGAATCAATGGGAAGGGAATCTGGCGTGTTGTACGTGCAAGGGTTTGCAACTGAACGTGGACATGTAGGGGAATAAGGGAGAGGAAACATCCGTAACATCTGCTACAGCTGGGCTCCTGGGCTGCGAGGCAAGGAAACAGCCGGCCCATCTTCTCCCTGGGCTGCCAGCGCCTGCTCCAGTGACGTACGCTGTGTTTTGGGCTGGGACAACTGGGTCAGGTGGAGATTGAAGCAATCCGGGTTGGCTGGAGCGGGCTGAAGCTGCTGGACGGCTGGGCTTGTAGTAAAGGAAGTGATGGGCTGAAGTTGTCAAGCCTTGTCAAAACCTTGTCAACGGCTTGTCATAGCCATGCATGGCTTTGTCACGAATTTGTCATGGCCTCGTCATAACTCGTCTTGGGCTCGTCTTGATCTCGTCACTAGGACGCCATGACTTTGTCAAAGACAAGTCATGATGTACACTAGGGTTTGGATTAGGGTTTGCTACTGATAAAATCTTATCATTTTATGCAAAGTGATACTACATAAAATGATAAAAGTTTGAGATATAGTGTCCAACTACGTAGACAGCTAAGGATCAAAAGATCGAAATCCGGTTTGCTACGGAATTAAACGGAATAAAAATTCCGGATATTACATCAGCACTCCCTTAAAATAAGTTTCGTCCCGAAATTTAGAACAAGGTATTTAATCAAACGACTTCCACAATTAAACTTGTATATCCTAGTCTCACTAAATTTTAATTTCGTTTTCTAAACTCTTGTAACCCTATCAAAGCGTAACGAAAAATCCACTCGTTACATATCTCACTATAAATATTTGTTTTCCAAAATGTTTTTTGAAGCCAGAATTACAAGAGTTAGGAGGGTGAATTGCAAGGCGAATAAACTGGCAAAGTTGTAGGTGAGAACACTCGAACTCGTGACCAAGTGAAAAAACCGGATATGAGTGTTTTTATATATGAAGAATCATGTTTATGTTATGAAGATGAGATGCATTGCTTTGAACTGGTTTCAATGTCTAGTCGTGTCGTTTATTAAACTAGACAACATCGTTTGAGCTTAGAGAAGAGATATACGTGGTTAGCTGATGACTCACCTAAAACCCTGATCTCATTCTCACACCTCTCTTCTCCTCTCGGCTCTCGCTGGTCTCTACTCCAACTTATGCTTCTGGTGTTCTTGAGCGAGGAACATCATCTCCTCTTGAGGTTTTGCTTGTGTTTGAGTGTTGTGCTCCACAACCGAAAGTGAGATCGAGTGCTTGAACCTTCGATGGCTGCTAGCTTGAAAAGGAACTCCGAACCACCTTCTGTGTGGGCCACGAAAAAGATATTTGGATCTTAGACTCGGGTGTTGTTTTTGTTCATTTACTTTTTCTTTTCTACTCTTACTTATCTTTGTTCTTAGTTTTACACTTGCACGTTTATTCTCTATCCTATGTAACTCTTGTTTTTGGCTTTAGCTTTACAATACTATAGTGGATTGGATAGATACTGAGATTCCGGGAACGTAAGACTTTGTTCCGAACCTCGTCAACAAATCATGTGTTCAAATCTTGCTCTTAAAGATAGACGCTCTAGATTGTTTTCCGTATTAGTTTATTCGTTTAGATACGTTAATATTGCGTTTACAATTACGAATCACTCTCAAGACTTTCTTTTATATAGGAAAAATCAGCCAAATCACTTGGAGAATAAATCAAATAAAAACTTGAGAAATACTTAATTGGTCGGAAATTTTAAGGCATATAATTCAAGGGTCTTCGCTTAACTATATTCATGGCAAGGAGACTAAGAATGTGTTGAAATAACAACTCATTTCTGAAGTGTTGTGACATTTCTAGATTAGTAGTCAAAGTAATTAGTAGCTTTTGGGAGCATGATTTGCCGACCTTGCGGGGCATATAAATGTGTGTAATCTATGGAAAGGCTTTCACGTAAAATAGTGAAATGTTTATAGCAATTGTAATTATACAGGAAATGCAGCAGAATTGTTGTATGATGGTGTATAAATATTTGAAAACAAAGTAGAGACACCAGAATTGTTGACTAGCAGCTGTGCTTCTGTGAATGACTTGGAGAATCTCGGGCAATCGGAATAGAAGATGGGTTCATGATGAAGAAACTTGAATGAATGAACTAAAAGAGGCGATTACGGATTCATAAATCTTGATTCCCTCAAGGAATACAGTCTCCTCTAGGAACTGCAAGATGAAGGATGTCGAAGTAGTTAAGAAGAGAAACATAAACATTATTATAACTCATAAGAAAGGGGAGATGTGAAACCTCGTTGTGATCATGAAGCAAGATTGGGGTGTTAATCATGGGAGAGAAGCCGAGAGCAGGAATCCCCAACTCTCTTACGAAGCGCGCATCTGTAGTAGAGGCCAGAATTTCAGGCTTTGCCAGCTTCCCTCCTGCTGCTGCAATAGCTTCCTCAAAAACAGACCACCAAGGATTGGAGTCATTTGTCAAAGTGATGAGTGGCCTGCCCTTGTAATCTCGCGAGGGTCCACCTTCAGAAATCTGGTATCAATAATTAGATATCCAATATGAATATCAAAATATGGGTACCAAAACAAAACAGAAGGAATAGAGAAGCAAAAATCAAAAAGAATTTCAATTCATCTCCAAATTCAATGAATACTTGAATTCATCTCCAAATTCATTGAATGCAAGTAATACCCACTGCACCTCAAATTATATGACTTACGTGGAAACTTAGGTTCCTAGAAGCAGGTGCCCACTCCTCTTCTATCGTCTTCCTCAGTTTATCTGAATCCACAGTGGGCGGTATCCTAATGTTATACCCTGCTTCTGCCTCCGACGGCTGCATATTCATCACGAATCCCTGCAACACAAATAAAGATCAATCAGAATCATCATTACGAACAGCAAGCCATTTGAACCAACCCTAGACGCGATTTACACTTGGAGGGCAAGGAATTCCAGCTTTGAGATAGACAGGATTGACTGAAATCACTTCGGAATTGGCAGCCCAGCCCCTCTTAACCACATCGAATTGACCCTCCCTGAACCTGCTAATCACCTCCGCACTCTTCATCAGATTCTCCATGGCGCTATTATCATACATGGTCGCACCATGTCCAGGGCTTCCCCTCGCTCTAATCACCAAATTCCACGGCGAACGATCTGCGTAGAAAACCCTAAATTCATCGTTCGTCGAAGCCTGCCCTTCGTCCATCATAAACCCTACGTTGAGCTCCTTGAATTCCTCCGACAACACAAAGCGAGCAGCGCCGTCGGCTCCACCGATCTCCTCGTCAGGGACGAGGGACACGTGTACAGTCCTGATGGGCTGGAAATTCCGCAGTCGGAGGTTGCGGATGGCCTCGAGGTACTGGATTGCGATGCACTTGTCATCCTGGGCTCCACGAGCGAAGATCTTGCCGTCGGAGGATCGGACGGCGGAGAAGGGAGGATGGAGCCACTTGTCGGGCTCGGCTGGGACGGAATCGAGGTGGGAGTTGAAGATTACGGAGGGGAGAGAAGGATCAGATCCAGGCCATGTGAGGAGGAGAAGGGGCTTGCCGGGTACGAACTCGATGATTCGGGTTCGTAGGCCGATGGATTGAGCCTCAGCTTGCAGGAAGGCTACGGGTGGGCCGTAGTTTGGGTTGGGGTGGGCCGTGTTGAATCGGAGATATCGCTGGAATCTGGTTGTGGGGTTGTCTTCGGAATCATCATGGGCATGCGATGGAGAGGCAAGCAGGAGGACGATGAGAAGTAGAAAGAGGTTGTGGCGGCGCATGGCGGTGGCTGCAGACTTGTTGGTGGAGGTGCAGAGCTTGCTCATCCGGGAGTAGTGTTAAACTTAAACTATGCAGATAAGTCCAAAAAAAATGAGATTAGATAGAACATTTCATATTTGTTATAATATTGGTTATATTACACATGATTCTTTGAGAAAGGATGGTTGTACTACTTCCAGTCATTAGAGTCTTGCTTATACATATTTATGTTTGGATCATACAAACATTTCACGACTCGTGTTTGCTTTTAACTTGCATATGGTAAATCTTCGACCCCTTTCAGGTCTTGTACATTTGGAATTCTTTTTACGCTGTCACAGGCAGCTACTGTATATGAGCCAGCAATAAGAATTAAGAATGCCTCTGAAAATACAAGTTCTGAGATATCACATATTTTACTTCACACAGAACCTTAAAAATGGAGCTCCTCCAATAGTCCAATCTCAAACACACTCAAATTTATATATAATCAATTCGAAAAAAAGCGGGAGATACCTATAGCTTTTTAGAGCACTCACACACCAATTGTAATCTGTAATATATTCTTATACTCAGTCAAATATTTTAGTTAAATTTCATATATTGTTATGGAATATCGCTAATACACGTTAGACATATGTTCTACAAGTATAAGTAATACATGTTAGACATATGTTCTACAAGTATAAGTTACAAATACTTGTATGCATACTAACATGATTGATAGGAGAATTTTAGAATGAACTAGTTTAATACCCACACTTTGTGCGGGTTTTGTCTAAATAAATTTTAACATATTTTAGAAAGAGAACGGAGATTATTATAATATATTAAACTAACTACACAATCTTCTCTTCTAAAAAGATTTGGTTTTGTTTTGTTTTATTTTAAATTTATTGTTGTTATTGAAAAAACATGCATCAATTTTTTTTGATTTTATCCGTAATAATTAAAGATAAAAGAAATTGTTTTAATATTTTAAACAAAATACACGGAATAATCTTCCAAATAAAATTTGTTTTTAAATATTGTTTATATACAAAATTCGAAATTATAAAATAAATACAAAAATTAATTTTCGTAAATTAAAATGTGCCTACATTTTTTTTTGAAAAGTAGAAAAATAAAATCTAGATATGTTTTTATTATGTTTTTGATGTAAGTTTATTTTTGTTTGAATTAATCTTTGAGTAAAATAAATGTGGCATGATAATTTATTAGATTAAAGATAATTTGGCATGCTGACTGTTGTTTATTAGTTTTAATAATTTTTTATTATGAAAAATATTATGGCAAATCTGTAAATATTTTGTGGCAATATTGTAAATAAATTGAAAAAAAACTGATGTGGCTAGGCTTAACACGCGACATGTGGACGAAGTGGGTTATGTTTTAGTTTTTAAAGAAAAGATATGTGGAATTGGTTAAGATATTTTATCAATTTTTTTAACAATTATTAATTATTTAACAGTAAATAATTATAAATTTAGAAATAAGAAGAAAAAAACATGATATTTATATATATATAAAGTTAAAAATTAAATAAATAATTAAAAAAAAAATTTCAAAATTTTAGAATTAGAAAACAAAATATGATATAAAAAATTCGAAATTATAAAATAAATTCAAAAATTAATTTCCATAAATTAAAATGTGCCTACATTATTTTTTGAAAATTATATAAATAAAATATGGATATGTTTTTATTATGTTTTTTATATAAATTTATTTTTGTTTTAATTAATCTTTGAGTAAAACTGATGTGGTATGATAATTTATAAGATTAAAGATGATTTGACATGCTGACTGTTTATTATTTTTAATAAATTTTTTTATTATGAAAGATATTATGGCAAATTTGTAAATATCTTGTGGTAATATTGTAAATAAAATGGAAAAAAGCTGATGTGGCTAGGCTTAACATGCGACATGTGGACGAAGTGGGTTCTGTTTTAGTAAGATATATAGATTATTACTAGATATTTTGTGGTAAATTGTACAAGGTGAAGTGTTCACCTTCTTTACCTCCGTAATTTTCTATTAGGAAAATCACTTTCACTTGCGTATAAAGAGAAGCATTCATCCATTGTAAAAGTGCACCAAGAACAAGTAAGAAAACTACTCTTCTTGTTCACTCTTCTCTTCTAGATTCATTCTAAGTGTCTTGAACACACTCCACAAAAGTTTTAAGTAATCAAGGAATTCAAAAGCAATCAAACTACAACACGTTATCAACACGAGGTTCTAACTTTCAACGAGCTTTGTCATTTTTTCAAGAGTTCAAGGTACTAATACTAAACTCTTCTTAAGTCCCCTCTAAAATCTAAGAGTTTTTAATAATCAAAATCTGAGGATTATACTCTGTAGTCACCCATTATGGGATCTTCTACATCAGAAACTCAAGATTTTCATAAGCTAAATATATTTAAGAAACAAATCTTATAATTATCTAAATTTGAAACTTTATACATCATAATTTCGGTTAACCTTTCCTAAATCTAAAGAAATTTTGAAAAAAATAAAATTATGATTGTTTGGGTTTATGCTAAGATACAAATAAAATTTAGATTTGCTTACCTCTTTTGACAAAGCCCCACATTCAATTTCTTGCTATCACCACTTGGATTAATGAAGATTTCCCACCAAAATAATGATTATGAGAATGATGATGATATAAATAAGGACAAGGCAAATGAAAAGCTCGATTAAATCGGTTGTTGTTAGCAACAAGCCTATTAGTAATATCATCATCGGCCATGGATTTTTTCTTTGAGCTTGAATAATGAAAATGGAGTTAAGGAAGAAGGAGATAAGGATGGTGAAAGTGAAAGTGAAAGTAAAATGAATGGATGGAGATTAAAGGGGATAAAAGGAATCGGTTTTTACAACTATTCCCACTAGACTAATTTAACCCTATGATCACAAATTATGATACATAATTAACCAGTTTTCGGACTATTGATATGACTTAATGACTACTCTTCATGGACTATTTATGACTATTGCCAAATTGTTATTGTGACTTACACGACATTCTTATCATACCATTGACTATGACTTACATGATTGTACTTGATGGACAAGGACTACTAAGACTGCACGTGACGGACTACTAACACAACTGACTATTGACTTTTTATTTGCTTATGTTAGTTTATGTCTAACACATTACTAACATGTGACTTACATGTTACTAACACATACTAACAATTTTTATAATGTAGTCATCTTTTATATAACTAACAAATATATACTTATTTTATATATTTGATTTACATTCTTGTGTAGTAATGGCAAACATCGCTAATAGGGAATTTGATGTCCTTGACCTTTTGGGCCAAAAATCCTGAGAGTGGAAGGTTGATGCCTTGGCCCATCTTAAGGAAAATGGCCTCGAGAAAACTATCAAGGAGGAAAATAGCACCACTCCACAAGAGAAGGCAACGACAATCGTATTCCTTCTCCATCACATTCACGAAAGTCTCAAAACTGAGTACTTGTATGTGGAAGACCCAAGGGAGTTGTGGGAAAGCCTGAAAGAACACTATGGGCATCAAAATGAAGTGTTACTCCCGCAAGCACTACATGAGTGGAACAACTTGAGGTTTCAGGACTTTAAGTCCATCAGTGAGTATAATAGTGTTGTGCACAGGGTCACATCCTAGTTGAGACTATGTGGCTATGAGGTCTCCCTAGATGAGATGTTGGAGAGAACTTTATCCACCATGCATGCATCATAAATATTGTTACAAAAACAATACAGAGAGAGAGAGGTTTTAAGAGGTACTCTTACCTGTTAAAGGTTTTGCTGCTGGCGGAAAAGAATAATGAGCTTTTAATAAAGAACCATAACATGAGACCAACCGGTTCAACAACATCCCCGGAAGCCAACGCCACAAACAAGCCGCCAAAGGATGGAAATACTAGAGGAAGTTGGCAATATTATAATGGTCGTGGCCAAGGGCGTGGTGGTCGTGGTGGTTATGGTGGTTATGGTAGACGTGGTCCCTAAGATTATCATGGTCGTGGTCGTGGTCAAAACCACAATGAGGGTCGGCTTACCCATGGCCAAAGAGGGAATGATAAGCAGGAGGTCCAAACGGGTCATAAAAGACCCTATAACAAAGATGAAAGTGTATGCTATAGGTGCGGTATGACCGGCCATTAGCAAAGAACGTGCCGTACATCACCACACTTAATGGAATCATACAAGGCCGAGAGGGAAATGAAAAAGGCTAAGGAGATCAACTTCGTTGAGAACGATGGTTTGGGTAATTCTCCGACAAATGTTAGCCTGGACGTCGAGGATTTTCTCAACTATGAGAATGATGTTGGCCTTGCCTGAAATAAAATGATGTTTAATGAACACCACTCTAATGTATAATATTGTATAATATATGATCTAATGTCCTTGCCATTGTATCATAACCTTTCAAAAATGACTTTGTAAAATATGATGATCCTAATGTAATATATGAAGTCTTTATGGTGTTAATTGACGCATCTACAAGATGGTCACATGTAAATCTATTATCGACTAGAAATGCGGGTTTTGCTAAACTCCTTGCTCAAATAATCTGATTGAGAGCTCAATTTCCGAATTATACGATAAAGAAAATCCGGCTTGATAATGCAGGAGAATTTACATCCCAAACATTCAATGACTTTTGCATGTTAATTGGGATTGATGTGCAACATCCAATAGCTCATGTTCACACACAAAATGGTCTTGCTGAATCATTGATAAAGAGATTACAATTAATTGCTACACCATTATTGATGAAATCTAAATTACCACCATCTGCTTGGGGACATGCGATATTACATGCTGCAACCTTGGTCCAATTAAGACCATGTGCAAACCATGAACAATCCCACTACAATTAGTGTTTGGTAAGGAGCCTAATATATCACATCTAAAAATATTTAGATGTGCAGTTTATGTTCCTATTGCTCCACCACAATGTGCAAAGATGGATCCACAAAGAAGATTGGGAATATATGTTGGTTTTGAATCCCCCTCGATCATTAGATATCTTGAACCAACAACGGGTAATTTGTTTACAACGAGATTTGTTGATTGTCATTTTGATGAAAATACATTCCCAATCTTAGGGGAAGAAAAGAAGAAAGTGGACCCAAGTATGAAAGAAGTTACTTGGAATGCAACATTGTTATCACACCTTGATCCAAGAACAAAAATGTGTGAACAAGAAGTTGAACGAATCATTCACCTACAAGGAGTTGCAAATCAATTACCAAATGCATTTATAGACACTAAGAAGGTAGTAAAGTCACATGTTCTAGCGGCAATTGCCCCTGCAAGAATTGATGTACCCATTGGAGAACCAAATGTGTCCATTGCAAATGAGTCCATGACACGTCGAAAACATGGTAGACCACTTGGTTCAAAAGATTTAAAACCGAGAAAAACAAGGACCCAAAAGGGTATAGCAGGAGAGGCTGTAGTGAATAAATCAAATGAGAAACATGAGAAAGACAAATGTAATGATGATGAGAACATCTCAAATGAAGATAATATCCTTGATAATGATGAAATAATCGACAATTATGAAATTGCTATAAATTATGTTGATACAAAGATACAATGAAATAGAAAGGATATCATTGTTGATGATATATTTCCCTATTCTATGGCTAATGGTATCACAATTGAAGATGACAACATTGAGTCAAAATAGTTGATGAATGTCGTCGTAGAAAGGATTGGCCAAGATGGAAAGAAGCAATCTAGACATAATTAAAATCACTTGAAAAACGTGAAGTTTTTGGGCCTGTAGTCCATACACAAAAATGTGTAAAACTTGTCGGCTTTAAATTAGTTTTCGTAAGAAAACGAAGTGAGAAAAACGAAATTGTGAGATATAAGACAAGACTTGTAGCCCAAGGTTTTTCTCAAATTCTAGGAATCGATTATGACGAAACATACTCGCTAGTAATAGATGCAACCACATTTAGATTTCTAATTGGCCTGACAATCTTTGAAAAACTACAGATGCGCCTTATGGATGTCGTGACTACATATTTATACGGGTCACTTGATACCGACATCTACATGAAAGTCCCACAAGGACTAAAATTGTGTGAGGCCAATGTTCGCTCTAAAAGGTGTGTGCGCAAATAAGCTTTAAATTTGTATCCAAGAATTAAGCGTAACGATAGCGAACCCGCAGGGTACGGATCAATCGTAGTTTGGGTTGATATTCCGGAGTCGATCTCAGGGAATCGGTGAGAACAAAGCAACAAAAGTAATATAACTTGTGTAGCAAGCAAAGCAATGACCAAAATAAAGAATATAGATGTAAGAATAATAAGGAATGCGGATTCTAAAGATCCGAGTATCCGGTTGTGGCGTTCGATTCAAGATATCTAAGGATATGTACGGATAAAGCTGGATAGCAAAGGCATATGTCTAAGGTAGGTATCATACCGTGAAGTTCCAACACCCTTTTATCTCACCCAAAGGATTCCACTTAACGGATGTTGAGTCTCGTCAAGAAGAGGTTCTAAGGATAGGATTACACTCTCGCTTCAAAAGGTGTGTGCGCAAATAAGCTTTAAATTTATATCGAAGAATTAAGCCTAACGATAGTTAATCCGCAGTGTACGGATCAATCGTAGTATGGATTGATATTCCAAAGTCGATCTCAGGGGATCGATGAGAACAAAACAGCAAAAGTAATCTAACTTGTGTAGCAAGCAAAACAATGATCAAAATAAAGAATATAGATGTAAGAATAATTGGGAATGCGGATTCTAAAGATCCAAGTATACGGTTGTGGCGTTCGATTCAAGATAACTAAGGATATGTACGGACAGAGCTGGATAGCCAGCGAGGTGACCTTCTTTGTACCTCGACCGAGACAATTTCCGGAGCAAGCGAGGTGACCTTCTTTGTAGAATACCTTGGTCCATCATCTCGGACCACGACCGACACAGCAAGCGAGATGGAGTTAACTGAGGACCACCTCAGTCCAACACTTCGGTCTAAGTCCTCTTTATTGGAGAGGGAAGGTACATATCCACCACTCAAAGCACTTCCTGCCTTAGATCTTAAACCACTTCCGACTCACTTGAGGTATTGATGCGTCCTTGGATGCCCCTTTTACGTTGACCATAGACGAAGAGGACGATGCTCTTAGAGTTCGTTCAGATGGACCGATCACCTGATCCCGAGCTAAGGCCATTGCTCGAGCCACCGGCTCCATCATCACCCGCATTACTTCTTCACTTGGTCCCACTACCGGCATGCCATGTCTCTACACCTCCATGGCATAGGCTACCGGTTCCGTTAGCGGCATGTCCCGTCTTTCCGACTCCATGGCATGAAGCTAGCTTATTTTCGGACTATATTTTCATGTTTTCCTTTTTTATGTAATAAAGGGATATTCCGTATAAGAATATTTCCTTTTGACCTTATCCTTTTAGGGTTTGCTCTTATCCTTTTAGGTTTTCCCTTTTGGGCTTTTCTTCATGTATTTTGTTTGGCCCGTTGGCCCATAGGTAGGCAAGTCTCTCTATATAAGAGATATTTTGCCTCACTTATTTTCTATGTTCAATATTACTAAGTTTTGAGAAGAATTTCCTCCTACTTAGCTTGGGCATCAAAACCTCTCTTCTATCTCTCAAATTTCTTCCTTGGATCTCGTCTTTGATCCCAGAAATCCATATTCGAGGATTCTTCTTAAGAATCAACCTTCGATCCACACAAAAAGGTTTATTCGATCTCTCTAGATCGAAGTAACCCTTGTTTCTTCATCGCTTCCGCCCCTTTGGATCCGAAACGATACAACATTGCACAAAGAGTCAAGGAGTAGTTGGAGTTTTGCTTGATCTAGATCCGGAGTTATCCTTGGTTACCTCCAAGGACGCATCAGGTATGCTTTCCGTGGTCCGGATTCTACTTATCCCGTCATTGTTAGTGCTTCCCTTTTTGATGATGAGTTGTCTAAGTTAATGCAAGTGTTGGGAAACATAGAAAGGCTTTGGGTTATACTATTGATGATCTTGCTGGTATTAAGCTTTCTCTTTGTATGCATAAGATACTAATGGAAAATGACAAGCACATCATCCCTAAGGAGCTCAAAGAAGTGGATCTTATTCTACTCTTCAACTCCCGCCTCCGCCTTTTTCCAAGTAAGTTAAAATCTAGATGGACGGGACGTTACATTGTGAAATTTGTTTTTCCCCATGGTGAAGTTGAAGTATGGGGTGAAACTAGCGGAAGCTTTAAATTCAACGGTAATAGGGTGAAGAAGTATCAACCGGAAGTTCCAGCTGAGGAGATTGCACCTTTGCATCTTGCTTGAGAGTGACATACGGTCCAGCTAGCGACCTTAAAGCAAGCGCTTCTTGTGAGGCAACCCAAGGTATTGCTTTCTTTTCCCTTTTCTAGTCTAGTTTAGATAGTTTGTTTCGTGTTTTTGTGTCCTCTTAGACAGAAACTAGGTGTTACCCAAGAAGAAGAAAAATAACTCAGGAAACACATGGAGGGATTGATGTTCGAGCATTTGAGGAAACGAAGTTCGACTGGGACATATCTTGGATGCTGTCAAAGCATCTCGACCGAGACGGAGTTCGCTCAACCGAGATGATGTTAACTGAGAATCATCTCGTTCCGGCAACTCGGTCACGCCATCACCTCGGCCGAGATGAAATCATATTTTGTGAGGGGTATAAAAGGAGAATGACTTTCTCTCTCTTCAAAAACCCTAGCCTCTATCCTCGACTCGAATCGGCGTCCTTTTTCCCCAAATCCTCAAATCTCAACTATTTTGCTCGTTTTTTTTGGCTCTAAATCATCGGGAGAAGTAAGGAAAACTGATTTCAAGCATTAAACCGCACTCAAATCCATCGCACGCTATGTAATTAGGGTATTTTGTTCAAAACCCTTTTCATCCGCTCTCGGTTTGATTTTGCTCAGATTTGTGGAGATTTGTTGATGTTTATTGTTGAAAACTGCTTAAGTACCCTTGAGGAAGCATTTGATAGTGAGATTTGGGGGAAATCGTTACAGTTTTGGAGCCTCGATCGAAACAGGCTGTTCGCTCGGTCCACCGTCTGCGTCTTGGTCGAGATACAATAAGAACCGACCGAGGTGACCTGCAGTTATGGAGAATCTGACACATTCCGATCGTCAATTGGCTCTCAAAGACCGTCCTAGTGCTTCTCGACATTCTTGTCCTTCTCCCCCCCCACATCCACAAATCCCGGTGATCCATGAGAGGTTCCAAACGGATTTCGATCGCATTTGTGGCCGCACTATCATTGCTTCATGGTATGTGGGCATTAGTGATTTTGATTGTCTACATGTGGTTGATGATTTGCAGAAGATGGTCTCCGTGGTTGGACTGGAGACCTTTATGGCTATTCGTGTGCCGGCTTATCTGGAGCCGACGTTCAAGTTTTTGAGTTCCGTCACATATGTGCCAGAAAAGAGTGCAATCAAGTTCCGTTTGTTGAATAAAAACTATGTTGTCCCCTTGACCAGTTTGGAGAGATTTTTGGGTTCCAACCTCCTACCGTTACAAACTTTCCATCCCGCCACCATGCTCGTGATTTCTGGGAGCACATTGCCCACATTACTTCCCACAAAAACAAATGGCAGTCCGGATATTCTATAGAGCTCATCATCTACCACCTTGCTTTCCGTATCACTCATCGGATCTTCAGCGAGATGCTTCCGGCGTGTACTGAGACGCCCATAGAAGGTCCACCAAGGTGAGCTATTTGCTATGTTTTGTATGGTGACTGGTGGCATTACAAATTTTGCTGCCATGCTTGCAGAGGTGCTCCACAAGGTGAA
The DNA here is from genome assembly GCA_033239045.1 of Fagopyrum esculentum. Taxonomy (NCBI): domain Eukaryota; kingdom Viridiplantae; phylum Streptophyta; class Magnoliopsida; order Caryophyllales; family Polygonaceae; genus Fagopyrum; species Fagopyrum esculentum. Next base: position 97,277,180 of record BSUD01000003.1, on the reverse strand, counting down.
AGGGAAGGCGAAGGGTGATATATGCTTTGGAGGTTTAGTGACTCACATCGCCACTGAGATGGGTTTAGATTTGTTGGGTTGTACTTTGGCTGCAGTGGTGAAGCCGCTTGGATTGCAGCAGTTCATCACGCGCAGAATTCTCATTCCTCGAGGTCTTGGCCCTCCTTATGTGGCCATGCCTTGGGAAACTAAGTTTCCTAGAGGCATTCCGTCGTCACCACAGTTCTCCATCATTGACCCTCGGAACTGGTCGGCTGTTTGGTATCCTATATCATGATGATAACGGATCTGGTGGAGTTGCAGCTATGGACACCGGTACAGATACCGTCGGCCCTAGTATTCCCACCGCCGACCTTGATGATGAGGCTAATGAGGACGAGAGGGTGAGACTAGCTGCTCTAGTAGAGATCCCCAGCCATCCCAACAACGAGCTCACCGCCGTCATGACCCAAAGACGTATAGGAGGATTGATGATCTGACACAGCAAATGACGGATTCTTTTCAGGCTTTGCGGACCGACAAGGCCCAACATTTTGTTGCTCAGACTCGCTCTATTCAGACTTGGACGTAGCGCATAGAGGAGAGCTAGCACTACCAACGTCAAATGACGATGTTGTAGTTCGAGCAGCAGATGGGGTATCCTTTTGACCAGACTCAGTATCCATACATTCCACCACAGGCCGACGATTGAGCTTATTATGGATCATGTTCTTATTTCTTTTATTGTTCTGCATTTTCATTTGGTGAGTACCTTGTTCTGACTTATATTTTACCCATTGGGACAATGTGTCTCAAGTATGGGGTATTTGTCTTGCTTTGGATCTGTAATTTGTAATAACTTTTGCTTGGATGACTTTGATCTTATTTGCCTATTTGTGCTTATATGTCTATTTACATGCACTACATATACATTTTTGTTTGAAAAACTACGAAACTGTTTTAATAAAAAAATAAAATATTTTGACCTCGACCGAGACGACTTGGCCAAACGAGATTGTGACAACTGTGGTTCACCTCGGTCGAACATCTCGGGTGCTGTCAAATCACCTCGACCAAAATGGTTTTAAAACTAAAAAAAACATTGAAACGTTCTGTGCTTCTATTCCAGATATGACATCGATGATGATATTTGCTTGTAGATTAGTTTTGAAATCTTTATGTGTTCAAAAGGTTTTATGATATGTTTAAGTTTCTAAATATTTTGTTTAAAATTCTAGCATGTTTAGTATTTTGTTTTATCAATCATGTTGAATTTGAAGGTTGAAACCACTTTATAAGTTCTCTCATGTTCTTCATGAGATGATTAAGGCACTTCGCTACTCTTCTTCTTCTTCTTGATCATGCTTTATCCCTTTGTAACACCCCGAATCCTAGAGGACTCGAAATGCTACGAGCTGGGACCTCACAGTGGGTCCTGGCCCTTAGTTTGGCAATAATTTCATCAGACCTTACAACACGGCACAAATAAAAAGGCAAAACATAAAGTTTTATATCATGAGCGAAATGAATATCCAAATCTGAAAACATTATAGCCAAGTCTCAAAACTAAAATACCAAAATTAGTCTCTTCAGTCATGAAATAAAATATAACTGTCCCGTCCTATAATGCACGGAACCCCGGCTGCCCACTACTGCCGGATCACTCGATTGCCTCCCTAACCTACAAGACATCTACAAGCGGTATAAAACCGTTAGCTAACAATCTATGCATAAGTATAAAGGTAATAGCACAAACACACAACATACACAATCAACATGCAACACTCATTTCTTTTTATTATCTTTAATTAAGTGATACGTCATTACTAATGATACTTATTTTGTGACACGAGGGATTCCCAAACCTCGCCCCTGTCCCCGTTTACCAACGCGGAATGTTACTAACGCATTTGACCGTCTACTGGACTGGGCTAGTCGTAGGGAACCTCCTAGACTCTCGCAAGAGCTGAGCAGATGATGTCACAACCCGTTATCATACACTTGGGTCAATTATACAATATACTACAATCGGCGTATTCCGGTTTCGTTATTTATCTTAACTATCAAACACCACTCATACACATCACACACATGCAAGAAGCCAACTAAGTAAGTCCGTGGACTTACCAGAATCCAATCTCGTCTCACTTAACACCACTCAATCAGTAACTGCAGGAACTCAGTTGCCTGTCAAAGGAGGCACGTGGGTCAACACATTTTTCCGGGGTACTTAGAAGTCTAAAACTCTTAAGATGTACGATTCTATGTGCAGAAGTTATTACTGTATTTATTTAAGGTAAATTGACTATTTTACCCTTGGTCCCGGAACTTCCAAAACCCGGAATACGTACTTAAACTCTAATTAGAGGCTAACTAACCATATTCTACTCCCTAGGATGATTTTAGGTATCAACTAGAAAAACTATCCATTTCCTATTTCCCGAAAAGTCACTAAAGTCCAACTATAGTTTCAAATATGAAATTAAAATACACTTATAAAAATTCTAAAATAAATTTTAAAACATCTATGATATCTAATCTATTCATAGGAGCAAAAATTTCGTAAAACTGTTTAACCGTTACTTCTACAAAAATCTTTAAAGTTAAACTCAAACCAAAAATCTATACTTAGCATTTTCCTAGGATCATTTCACAAATAGCCTAACTAGTCACTTTTGCACCTTCACAGATCTAAATCTAACCGTTGGTTAAGTCCCAATTTTTGATACCTTACAGTATGCATATCACTCTATAACATACTAAAATTTAAACGGTGGATTCTATCTCTAAGGCATCGAAATTTATGCTCAATCTTGACTGCTCAGCATAGTTTCTGGAGTACAAAAAATCAGGAAACAACATAGGATCTCATTTACGATTGTCACCTCTGGTTAGTGTGTTATTGGAGTCTCCTACACACCTCAGGTTTGAGCCTTTGCAGCCTCTCCTTTCCCCAAAAATTTGGTGAGCACAACTCTTCCTTTCGAGTCCTATTGAATCGATACACACATACAATCATGGTTTAGCCCTTAAATTGCATCTACACAAGAGACTCTCCAAGGTGGCTTCACTTACTTTTTTAAGCAGGCTTCAATGTTGTTTCTGGACGGATTGATGTACCTCGTAGCCCCGAGTCTCCTTCTGTGGCGCAATCCAGGGTGTAGGGAGGGAAACAACAAGGATTAGGGTAGATTCTTCTGCATATATAATCAGATGAAAGGGAGATGGTGAGCTTACTGGTGTGTCGCGTCCTGGAGCCGGTTGAACAGCTTCTCGCTTTTGCGTGCACTCAGATGGAGTCCTAAATGCAGCCAAGTATGAGGCTCTTCATTGTTGTGAGACGTTGCTGGAATGGTTGCTGTGTGAGAATTGCTTTGTACACAGGACGTAGAAGAGACGTACCGCTGATTGGGTCCTTGCTGTGTGATTAAAGGAGCAGTTACAGGAGCTCTTCTTTAATTCAGCAACCGTTATATGGTGAAGAAAAGGAAGAGGAAGGGCCGACTGTTACTTCTTCCTGTTGAACGCGTAGCTGGCCATTACACACGCAAAGCACTGGGCTGGAGAGGAGCTGTACGGCCCACATGAAGGGGCTGCTAATGAGCTCGTAACCAGACTCTCCTGGGCTGCTGTTGGCCGGGCTCGAAGTCAAGCTGGGGATGTTGTGGGCTGTTGTGGGCAAGCAAACTGGGCTGAAATTAAGTAGGAAGAGTGGGCTGAGGGGGTTGTCTTGGCTTTGTCACAGCCTTGTCAAAACGTGTCATGGCCTTGTCATGGCCTCGTCTCAGCCTTGTCGAAATCTCGTCTCAGCCTTGTCATGATCTCGTCTAAAGTCGTCGTTAAGAATTAATTATAAGAATTAGGGTTTGATATAATTCTATCATTTTATGTGAATTAGATTCCACATAAGATGATAAATAATTATAAGAATTAGGGCTTGATATAAGTTTATCATTTTATGTGAATTAAATTCTACATAAAATGATAAAATTTGTGAAGAAAGAAATACTAGATAGAATGGGAAACCGTCAACGGCTCGAAGTCCGATTTGATTCGGAATTAAACGGAATAAAAGTTTCGGATATTACATCAGTACCCCCTTAAAATAAGTTTCGGCCCGAAATTTAGGATAAGGTACTTAATTAAACGACTTCCATAAAAGTCTCACTAAACTTTAATTTCCTTTTCTAAACTTCTCAAACCTTATCAAAGCGTAACGAAAAAAAAAACTGGTTGTTACATCAGATCCCCCTCAAAAATAAGTTTCGTCCCGAAACTTAGGGTAGTTCCCAAGATTATATGACTAACAAGTTAGTACATCAAGACCACCTATATGGTTCACACACAAGAACATCAAACATATCACACAAAAAATCACTAAAAGCACACAAACAAGGATGTAGAACTACCTGACGGTCCTATAGACGTCTCTAGATCCGCATAAAACTCGGGATAGGTCCGCCGGATACTATCCTCCGTCTTCCAAGTGGCCTCGTCAATCCCTCGTCTCGAACACTGCACTCTCAACATGGGTATTACCTTCGACCGAAGGCGTTTCATACCTCTCTCCAAAACTGCTATCGGGTGCTCAAGAAATGTATGATCCGGCTCGACCACTAGGTCGTCATGGCTCACTATGTGTCTCGGGTCATGCACATACCCTCTCAACTGAGACACATGGAAAACTGGATGGACTCCCTCCAATCGGGGTGGTAATGCCAATCTATAGGCCACTTCTCCTATCCGCTCTAGGATCTCAAAGGGCCCGACAAATCGGGGACTTAACTTCCCTTTAATGCCGAAACGTCAAACACCCCTCGTCGGTGACACCTTCAACCATACTTGGGCGCCAACCCTGAACTCTAGAGGCCTGCGCCTCTTATCTGCATAAGATCTCTGACGGCTCTGTGCGGTCAACATCCGCTCTCGGATCAATGCTACCCGAGCCATCTCATCCTGCACCTGCTCGGGCGCTACACCACTCATCATCCCAGGCTCATCCCAACACAAAGGTGTACGACACCTCCGCCCATAAAGTGCCTCGTAAAGAGCGATCCCAATAGTCGTGTGCTAACTATTGTTATAAGAAAACTCCACCAAAGGGAGGTGGTCGGGCCATACCTGACCCCAATCAAGTACACATGCCCTCAACATGTCCTCAAGGGTCTGAATAGTCCTCTCAGACTGCCCGTCCGTCTGAGAATGGTATGCCGTGGTGAACTGTAAGCTTGTCCCTAAAGCGGCGTGTACCTGCTGCCAAAACCTCGAGGTAAAATGCCCATCTCTATCTGAAATGATCGTCCTAGGCACTCCATGGAACCTCACAATCTGTCAGGTAAACTCCTCCGCTAAACGAGACACCGGCCACGTTTTCTTAATAGGAATGAATCGTGCCGTCTTCGTCAACCGATCCACTACAACCCATATGCATTAAAGCCTCTACTCAACCTCAAGCCGGCAACGAAGTCTATAGAAATGTCCTCCCACTTCCACTATGGAACTGGAAGTGGTTGGAGCTCTCCTCCGGGCCTGTGGTGCTCGATCTTGACTTGCTGACAGGTCGCACACTGGGCTATATATCTTGCCATGTCGGGCTTGAGCCTGCCCCACCAATAAGATCGTCGTATATCCTGATACATCTTACTCGCGCCGGGGTGGATGGAGTAAGGTGTGAAATGGGCCTCCTGCAATATACGCTGCCTTAACTCTTTGTTAGAGGGTACACATATGCGCTCCGGACGCCTCAAAATCCCATCTGCACCCACCATAAACTATGGTGCCTCCCCTCTGGACATATTATCTCTAATCCTCGTTAGTGCTGGACAACCCTCCTGTTTCTGCCGGATCTCTTCCGTCAAATCCGGTGAAACCTCTAACGCTGACAAATGACCGTCAGTATCCGGAAACCGGATGTCTATCTCCAACCAAATCAAATCTCTCTGCAACTGGGTCTGAACAGTCAATCTAGCTATCGCGGCCTCATGAGGTGTCCTCTTACTAAGGGCATCAGCGACCACATTCGTCTTTCCCGGATGATAAAGGATCTCTAAGTCAAAATCCTTAATAAGCTCTAGCCATCTCCTCTAGAGGTTATTCAACTCCCGCTGAGTGAATATGTACTTCAGACTCTTGTGGTCTGTGAAGATCTGACAGGTGGCCCCGTAGAGGTAATGACGCCAGATCTTCAAGGCATGAATGACTACAGCTAGCTCAAGGTCGTGAGTAGGGTAATTCTCCTCATACGTCTTCAGCTGTCGAGATGCATACGCAATGACCCTACCCCTCTGCATCAGGACGCATCCCAAGCCTAGCTTGGATACGTCACTGTAAATGACGAAGTCCTTAACGCCCTCTAGTTGTGCTAACACCGGAGCGGAAGTCAATCTATCTTTCAGCTCCTCAAAGCTCCGCTGACAGGGCTCGGTCCATGCAAATCTGATGGACTTCCTTAACAAGGAAGTGAGTGACCTGTCAATCACAGAAAAACCCTTCACAAACCTACGGTAGTATCCGGTCAGACCTAGAAAACTGCATACCTCCTTGACCGTCTTAGGAGGCGGCCATGATACAACTAACTCTATCTTTGCCGGGTCCACCTTGACTCCTTCGGCGGAGATAATGTGGCCAAGGAAGGCAACCTGAGGCATCCAGAACTCACACTTAGAGAGCTTAGCATAAAGCTCTCTATCATGTAAAACCCGCAACACCGTCCTTAGGTGTCCGGCGTGCTCCTCCCTATTCCGGGAGTATACTGATAACACGATTTATGACTTAGGTTTAGGCACTCATTTAGATAGTTTTTCCGCTCATTCATGCATGGTTTGCACTAGTTCGTAACGATTTGCACTCAATTCATGTATTTTGTCGAGATAGACGTCTACACGGACTTTTGCATGCTTTGTAGGTATTTTGAGAGATTTAGGAGCTTAATCGATACATTCGAGGATCGTTCCTCGAGATGACACACCTTCGGACTCATTGGGATGCAAGCTAGGGGCTAAGGAGGACACATGGGACCTTATTGGTGCATGACATGCACCGAATTGTGGCTTAATGATCCATAGAATGCAGAAGCACCAAAACCACGGCCACTGGGACTTCCACGGGCATGGAAATGGGCCGTGATTTTGGCCAGACAGTTGTGACAGCTGTCCCACGATCTTCATGGCCGACTCTTGCAAATTTGGAGGATAAAAGGTGGTCCTGCAAGGCTGTTAGGGACAAACCCCTCACTCTCATTCTCTTCCACACTCTCAACAACAATATTCTCTCATTGGAAGATTGGATTGGAGCTTCCATTGGAGAAGAAGAAAGTCTTCCATTGGAGAAGAAGAAGAGCACACTAGTTCATAGTTCCATAGTCTTTTTGAGTGATTTTGAGTGAGCTTTGTGAAACGATTTGCAAGGGTTTGTAAGAAACGATTCGAACCTTCTTTTGAAGGGTTGTAAGTCCTTCTTGAACCTTGATTTAGCTTGTTTTACTTGTTTCATTTGCTTAATCCATCTTTCATTTCATCTTCTTGCCATGGATTCTATGATTTTATGCTTATTGAATTTGATTGTTAAGATGCATGTTGTAGGCTAAATAGATGCGATTCTAGGGTAAGGAAAAGATGGTTATGGCTTGGACTATGATAGAATAGACTTAAATGAATACTTGGATGACTCGCTTGATTGAACCTAGTCACTGTCGAAAACCACGGTTGGATCTTGCCTTTCCACGGCTGTGGAAAGGGATGAACACCCCGTAATTTTGATTAACTTGCTTGTAGTGATAAATCGAAGTGTTAGGTTGTTGATTTGTTGAAATCCTAGTGTTAGTTGAGCTAAATCTATCCTAGGGTGACCTAGTGTTAGCAACTAAGAGTTAAAAGAGACCTACCCGGTGATTCTTGCTCTTAGATACCGATGATGACGAACTCTAGGTAGTAGTGAGCCTCGTAAGCTGCTATTGGACTGAGTGTGCTAGGATTGATGTTTAGGACTTGCCTTTCCGAGACTTACCCGGTAAGGAGAGGTTAGATCCCTAGATAACCATCCGGTTTGTGTAGAATTCCTATCCTTAGGCTCTTTGAGACTTACCCGGTGATGAGACCTTAGGAACGGACTAGTGGACCATGAGACCTACCCGGTGATTGATCCCAATCTAGAAACGCTCACTCCCAACATATTATAGTTGATCCAAGGAATGATTAGATAGCTTGAGTCCAATGCCATAACCGGAATTTCCAACCCCTAGAATCCACTTTTCTCTCTTTGATCACATATTTCGTGTTTGCTTTGTTTATTTGTGTTTTAGCTTGATCCTTAGTTTGTTTTGCTATATTATATCATTGTGATCCTTGATTGATCATCACACAAAACCAAACCCAAAAATATTGAGATTTTCATTTATTTGTTTCTTTCTCTTTTCTTAGCCTAGATCTTCACTATCCTTAGTCACTAATCGATTCAATCTCACCTCAGTCTTTGTGTTCGACCTCGGAATACTATCCCTACTACAAAAAGTCCCGTACACCGCGGGTTCGCTAGGAGTTAGGAGAAATGTATCGAGTTATAAATTTAAAGCTTTTGCGTGTCACATTCTTAGCGTAACATATACTAAGATGTCGTCGATGAAAACTACCACAAACTGATCTAAGAAGTCAATGAAGATGCCATTCATCAACTCCATGAAGACAGCAGGAGCATTGGTGAGCCCGAAGGGCATCACCACGAACTCATAATGACCGTATCTGGTCCGAAATGCTGTCTTCGGTATGTCCTCCTCCCGTACTCTCAGCTGATGATATCTTGACCTCAAGTCAATACGTGAAAATACCGTAGCTCCTTGTAACTGATCCAACAAATCATCAATACGCGGCAACGGATACTTGTTCTTGACAGTGACTTTGTTCAACTCCCGATTGTCAATACAAAGCCTCATGGATCCGTCCTTCTTCCTGACGAAGAGGATTGGTGCCCCTCAGGGAGACACACTAGGTCGAATGAATCCTCTCTCTGCCAAATCCTCAAGTTGCTTCTTAAGCTCAAGCATCTCGACTGGTGTCATGCGGTATGGAGCCTTGGAGATCGGCCTCATGCCGGGCTCCAACTCAATTCCAAAATCTACGCTCCTCTGCAGTGGTAAGCCAGGCGGCTCGCCAAAGACATCCCCGAACTCACAAGCTACCGGGGTCTCTACTAATGATGAACTCGTCTCCTCCTTCATGGAGTAACACCAGAAGGCCTCGCATCCCTGATCTACGAGCTTTGCGGCTCGGACCGCACTAATGACTATCCTGATCTTTCCAAGGTCCCACCCTCTAAAGACCTCCTCCTGCCCAGACTCCGTAGTGACCGTCACTGTCCTCTTACTGACGTCTAGAACAGCTCTATGGCGGTCCATCTAGTCCATCCCGAGTATGACCTCTTCATCCACTAAGTGCATGACGTGAAAGTCGGCTAGCCAGTCACGACCTCCCAAGTAGATGGGACAATCGTGAATCTCCCGAGTACCACGAACCCTACTCCCATCGGGTAACCTTATAAGGAAAGGTTCCCCCTCTACTGTATCTAAGGTCAACCTATCTATGCAATCATCAGATATGAAAGAGTGCGTCGCACCCGTATCAAAAAGTACTCGGACTGGAAAGCCATGAATCGTGATAATACTTGTGGTTGCGGGCGCTGCTGGCTCTACGGCACTCCTCAACTCAAAGACACGAGCATGAGTACCCCTAGTCTCTGAAGTGCCTCCACCATGCCCTCTACCTCTAGCTGGAATCTGAGCAGAACCTTGTGAATATGCCTGACCAGGAGCCCGCTGCTGCTGACCCCGAGCCTGATATTGAGACTGCCTCTGTCCTCCTCTTGAGGTACCAACAGGTGAGGACCCCTGCTGTGATGTTACCTTGCTCTGTTGGAGAAGGTAGCTCTGTGGCCCAGCTGGCCGCAAGTAAAACATGTAACTGGTGGCCTCCTACACTCCGGCTTAATGTGTCCCTGCTCCCCACAGTTGTAGCACTGACGTACGCTAGACCCCATCGGTGGTACCACTTGGTAACTAGAACGGCCCTAGGACTAACCACGCCTATGACCTGACCCTCCTACTCTAGTGTTGACCGGTCCGGTCCTCTGCCTCTTGTCTGATCCTCCAGACTATATAGCTCTCCTGTGTCCCAGTCGATCCCTCTCATAAGATGAAGCCCGATCCTGATAATCAGCTAAGGAATCACAGCGGAACCCTGCTAGATAGGAGCGGGTAGTCTCCCTCAGTCTCCGGGAGAACAGATACACGTGTTGGTCCACAGGCGGTGCAGCAGGACCCAACAGTGACAACTCCTCCCGGAACCTCCTTATGGCCTCAGCTATCGGAACATCCTCAAAACCTACCTCCAAGAAGTCCTGCACTCGGTCCCTTCTCAGTGAGGTAGGACAAAAGGTCTCTCTCACGCGACTGAGCAACTGCTCAAATCGGTCCCTTCTCAGTGAGGTAGGACAAAAGGTCCTACACTCGGTCGCCACTAGCGCTGACTCCACATGACTGATCCAATGTTCCACCTGAAGTCCAACGTTCCCGTCGAAGGTGGGAACTCGCTGATGGTTGAATGTCTTCAACCATTCATCTGGTCTCGGTACCCTCAACTCGTCTCTCACTCGGTCATCCTCGACAACCCTCACTGGTGCAGCTACCACCGGTGGAACTACCACCTGAGTCACCCTCTGAGAGACCTCAGCTGACCTAGCCGGCACTAGCGGTGCTGGAGGTGGTGCTCCGGCCCTATATGCCTCTTGCACTTGCTGGACATAAGCTCGATACTCCGATGCTCCAATCGATACGCAGCCAAAATCAGCAGGCCCTGCACTCCGTACTCCGGACCTAGTAGCGGTCCCATCCCTAACCTCTGGAACAATACTCTCGGCCACTTCCTCAGCAGGTACATCCACAGCTGGCGGATCTACAACAGGAACACGTCCCCGACCTCGGCCCCTCTGAGGCCTACCCACACGTCCCTGTCTTTGAGCTCTTGGAGGAAGGGGAGGTCGGCTCTCTCCTCGTCCAACGTAAGCTGTCGCTCTCGTACGTGCCATTTGGTAGAGACGTGATCAATATAAGACTACTTTAGTTCCTAGTAAGGACATAACTATCTTATTACTCTAGGTCACTTCTAAAGGTCCAAACGTAACTAAAATTGCAAGATATAACAGAAGTCCAATAAACTATGCTATCGAGTTTAACGGAGGTAGTGGCGGTCCGTGCATTCTATCCCAACCCGTTTATGCTCATGGTTTGAAAAACAAAATTCATTTTAAAAGTTCGGAACCCTTCCGGTTTCCGTTTATTTGTTTATTCGGCCTTTTTGAAGATTGCGAGGGACGTTGTTGCCAACCTGGGGCTATGATAGCAGATTGTAACACCCCGAATCCTAGAGGACTCGAAATGCTACGAGCTAGGACCTCACAGTGGGTCCCGGCCCTTAGCCTGGCAACAGCTTCATCGGACCTTACAACACGGCACAACTAAAATGGCAAAACATAAAGTTTTATATCATTAGCGAAATGAAAATCCAAATCTGAAAACATTACAGCCAAGTCTCAAAACCAAAATACCAACATTAGTCTCAACAGTCATGAAATAAAATATAATAGTCCCGTCCTACAATGCACGGAACCCCGGCTGCCCACTGCCGGATCACTCGATCACCTCCCTAACCCGCAAGGCATCTACAAGCGGTATAATCAGCATACAACACTCATTCCTTTTTATTATCTTTAATTAAGTGATATGTCATTACTAATGATACTTATTTTGTGACACGAGGGATTCCTAAAACTTGCCCCTGTCCCCGTTTACCAACGCGGAATGGTACTAATGCATTTGACCGTCTACCGGACTGGGCTGGTCGCAAGGAACCTCCTAGACTCTCGCAAGAGATAGGCAGATGATGTCACGACCCGTTATCATACACTTGGGTCAATTATACAATATACTACAGTCGGCCTATTCCGGTTTCATTATTTATCTTAACTATCAAACACCACTCATACACATCACACACATGCAAGAAGCCAACTAAGTAAGTCCGTGGACTTACTAGAATCCAATCTCGTCTCTCTTAACACCACTCAATCAGATACTGCAGGAACTCAGTTGCCTGTCAAAGGAGGCACGTGGGTCAACACATTTTCCCGGGGTACTTAGAAGTCTAAAACTCTTAAGATGTACGATTCTATGTGTAGAAGTTATTACAATGTTTATTTAAGGTAAATTGACTATTTTACCCTTGGTCCCGGAACTTCAAAAACCCGGAATATGTACTTAAACTCTAATTTGAGGCTAACTAATCATATTCTACTCCCTAGGATGATTTTAGGTATCAACTAGAAAAACTACCCATTTCCTATTTCCCAAAAAGTCAGTAAAGTCCAACTACAGTTTCAAATATGAAATTAAAATAAACTTATAAAAATTCTAAAATAAATTTCTAAAACATCTATGATATCTAATCTGTTCATAGGAACAAAAATTTCATAAAACTGTGTAACCGTTACTTCTACAAAAATCTTTAAAGTTAAACTCAAACCAAAAATCTATACTTAGCATTTTCCTAGGATCATTTCTCAAACAACCTAACTAGTCACTTTTGCACTTTCACAGATCTAAATCTAACCGTTGGTTAAGTCCCAATTTTTGATACCTTACGGTATGCATATCACTCTATAACATACTAAAATTTGAGCGGTGGATTCTATCTCAAAGGTATCGAAATTTATGCTCAAACTTGACTGCTCAGCATAGTTTCTGGAGTACAAAAAATCAGGAAACAACATAGGATCTCATTTACGATTGTCACCTCTGGTTAGTGTGTTATTGGAGTCTCCTACACACCTCAGGTTTGAGCCTTTGCAGCCTCTCCTTTCCCCAACAATTTGGTGAGCACAACTCTTCCTTTCGAGTCCTATTGAATCGATACACACATACAATCATGGTTCAACCCTTAAATTACATCTACACAAGAGACCCTCCAAGGTGGCTGCACTTACTGTTTTAAGTAGGCTTCGATGTTGTTTCTGGACGGACTGGTGTACCTCGTAGCCCCGAGTCTCCTTCTATGGCGCAATCTAGGGTATAGGGAGGGAAACAACAAGGATTAGGGTAGATTCTTCTACATATATAATCAGATAAAGGGAGATGGTGAGCTTACTGGTGTGTCGCGTCCTGGAGCCGGCTGAACAGCTTCTCGCTTTTGCGTGCACTCAGATGGAGTCCTAAACGCAGCCAAGTACGAGGCTCTTCGTTGCTGTGAGACGTTTCTTGAATGGTTGTTGTGTGAGAATTGTTTTGTACGTAGGAGGTAGAAGAGACATGCCGCTGAATGGGTCCTTGCTGTGTGATTAAAGGAGCAGTTACAGGAGCTCTTCTTCAATTCAACAACCGTTACGTGTTGAAGAAAAGGAAGAGGAAGGGCCAGCTGCTACTTCTTCCTGCTGAACGCGTAACTAGCCATTACACACGCAAAGCACTAGGCTGGAGAGGAGCTGTACGGCCCGCATGAAGGGGCTGCTAATGGGCTCGTAACCAGACTCTCCTGGGCTGCTGCTGGCCGGTCTCGAAGTCAAGCCGGGGCTGTTGTGGGCAAGCAAACTGGGCTGAAATTAAGTAGGAAGAGTGCGCTGAGGGGGTTGTCTTGGCTTTGTCACAGCCTTGTCAAAACGTGTCATGGCCTCGTCTCAGCCTTGTCGAAATCTCGTCTCAGCCTTGTCATGATCTCGTCTAAAGTCGTCGTTAAGAATTAATTATAAGAATTAGGGTTTGATATAATTCTATCATTTTATGTGAAATAGATTCCACATAAGATGATAAATAATTATAAGAATTAGGGTTTGATATAAGTTTATCATTTTATGTGAATTAAATTCTACATAAAATGATAAAATTTGTGAAGAAAGAAATACTAGATAGAATGGGAAACCGTCAACGGCTCGAAGTCCGATTTGATTCGGAATTAAACGGAATAAAAATTCCGGATATTACATCCGTTCACATATATATTTTCTTCCTTTACCTATCCGGGAATATGGATGCAGTTGATAAAAAGCGTGTGAAGTAAAGTTGAGATATGGTTGAAAGTGTTAGAAAAATAGGTTTGGTGACGTTGATCTTGATGATGAGTAACTCGGCACCATTCACATAGCCGGGTATTTGTGTCTTGTCAAAGTCGGATTGATCGATAGTTGTAACGGGTCATGGTATGTGCATCAAGGGTTTGAGGCATCTCGAGAAATAGAGAATTGCTGATTTCCTAGGCTTCAGTTATTGTGCACCTCTGTCCATGTTCTCAAAAATAAAATAAAAAAGTGAAAATAAGGAAAGCTTATTGGTGGAAGATGTTTATGATTCAAAGAAGTGAAGTGAAGATCCTATTCCCGGATTTCAGCACCACATTACCCTATATACACCCACTCTAACACATTTCTTAACCTCTTTTTGAAAGCCCTTGAGACCATGAGTATGTTGATTGACTTTGTGGTTTAAACTGGATTATACATGATTGATTTCGATAAATATGATTTACTATGCATTATATGATTTTATGCAAAAGATGATCAACTTTCTTATATTCATAAAATGTTTTGACCATGTGTTCATTTTATTTGCTATGAAGCATTATCTTAGGGTGATCTATGAGTGGAAGCACCCCACCAAAAGGTTTTGTAAAATGTTTTTCCTTGATCTTTTTTTGATGACTTATAATTCATTTCATCTTGTATCTAAGATTTGAATCTTGCTTGGGGACAAGTAAGGGACAAGTATGGGGTATTTTGATAGCATGCATTATAGTCTATATTTTAGGATTGGTTTGGACGCTTTATCATCATAAATCTGCATGCATGGTTGTATATTCTCGATGATTATGTTGTTTTGTTTACCTTTGTAAAAATCGAGGTCTACACCTAGTTTCGTTGTAATTGTAGGAAAAATGGCACGTTAGGGAACGATATGGAGCCAAAGGATTTAAGGAGTCATTGGAGCTGCATTTTGGAGCAACAAGGAGCTACAAGGAGGGCATAGGAACTCTAGAAGTTGGATAGAAATTCGATATTGGACCATATATGGAGATTTGCACGTAACAGCTCGACCACCTCGGTTGACTACATGATCACGTCGGTCGAGATGGTTTACTAGGCCTAGATCGAGACGGCGGGCCCATAGCCCATGAGATCTTTTATTTTTGGCATGTGATTTTCCTATAAGATTGAAGATAATTTATGGATGGAAGTATGCTTGGATAGCTGATTATCTTTGGGATTGAAGATATTCCAAGGAAGAAGGAAGTTTGAAGGAAGATTGCTTTGAAGAGAAAGTTGAAGGCTTTGAAGGAAGGTTGTAAGGTTTTCTTAGGGAACCTTGATTGTTGTATTTGGATTTGATTATTGAGGAACATAGTTTGCTACTTGTTTGGATTGTTTGTTTGATTATGGAGACCTTTTTTTTTAAGGTTTTCTTGTTTGCTTACTGCTTCTTTTATTATATATTTGATTGTTATGATCATGATGATTGTTGGCTAAATTCCCTTGCAATTCTAGGGTGATTGGCTGAAGGTTGTGGTAAAGACGATGAAAGAGTGAACCTTTACCTTAGTGGACCCTAAAACCTCGAGCCAAAACCTAACTGCACCTCACCTCGGTCAGTTCGTAGAACATCTCGACCGAGATCAATAAGAATTGAGCGAGACGTGTGACCTGATCCGACCATTTCTGAGTTTAGGTTTTAGTTTTCCAAATCCTATCCTTGTTGCACCTTTTCTATTCATACGCAAGCTTAGGATTAGACTTACCCAATGATTCCTTTGCTTGTATACCTGTGATGATCAGTGTTAAGTAATAAAGGTTTATCCTTTTTTAGGGTTTGAGAGTTAGCTTGAGACTTACCTGGTAAAGGTTAGTTCTATCCCCTTAGGTGGTGTGTTGGTTTGACATTATGGTTCCTTTCCATAGTTCCTTGACACTTACCCGGTGATAGGATCCTTGGTTTGGGATAGTGAAACTTACCCGGTGATCTATTCCCACCTTAGAAATACCTTCCCTTGCAAACCTCAGCTTTGTCCACATTATTCTTAGAAATCTTGAGTCGGAACCACAAATGGATGCTTTGGCCTCTAGAATCTGCATTCCTATATCTTATTTATACATAATCTTTGTTTTGTTGCTTTGTTCTTGATTGACAACCTGATTTTTACCGTGCTTGATTTCACCATAGTCCTTGTGTTTGACCCTGGAGTATTTGCCATCACTGCGATTTATCCGTACACTCTGGGTTTGCATTTTGTTCAGGCTTTTATTTTAGGTTATAAATTTAAAGTTATTTTGTTCATTATTCACACACGTTTGAGAGCGAACAATATCCAATGAATATTGCTTCGTCACTACTTCCATCAAAGTTACCAAGGTTGTCTTTGCCATTGTTATGGACAAAGCACGTACATCCAAAGGGTTTTAAATAGGAAATATTAGGTTTTCTACCCTTACAGAGTTCATAAGGAGTCTTTTTCAAAATAGGGCGGATTAAGAAACTATTCAAGATGTAGTTAGAAGTGTTAACTACTTTAGCCCAAAACGTTTTGGCAAACTATTTTCTAAAAGCATAGTCCTAGACATATCCTCTATGTGCGGTTCTTACGTTCCACAACCCCGTTTTGTTGAGGAGTTCTAGGAGCTGAAAAGTTTTGTGAAATCCCATATTTTTACAAAGCAAATCAAACTTTAGTTGATCAAATTCTCTACCATGATCACTTCTTATCGAAACGATAGGTAGGTTTTTCAAAGTTCGCAACTCATTACACAAATTTGAAAACTCAAACAAGGCTTCAGATTTTTCTCGTAAGAATGATATTGTTCGCTCCAAACGGTGTGTGCAAGCTTTAAATTTATAACCCTACATGTAAGCTTAAAACAAGGATGCGAACCCGCAGTGTACGGGTCAATCGTAGTAAAAAGCAAGGAATTCCAGGGGTCGATCACAGGGACTTAGTGAAACAAAGTCGGAATAGGTAAGCTTTAGCAATTACTAAGCACAAAAGCAATTAAAACAATCAAAGATGATAAAAGTCAATAAAGGAAATATGCAATTCTAGGGATTAAAGCATCTAGTTGTGGTTCCAACTCAAGATCTAAAGATAAGCGGACAAAGCTGAGGTTTTTGCATAGGGAAGGTGTTACTAAAGTGGAATAGATCACCGGGTAAGTCTCACTACTAACTAATCCCAAACCGTAACTCCTATTACCGGGTAAGTCTCAAGGAATTAAGATAAAGAACTATAACCTCAAACAAACACACCACCTAAGGGAATAGAATCAACCTTTACCAAGTAAGTCTCAGGCTAACTCACAAAGATGGAATGGAAGCACACTCAAACCCCAATAAAGGATAAACCTTTATTACCTACACTTATGATCTTAGGTAAACAAACTAAGGAATTACCGGGTAAGTCTCATCCTAGGCTTGCATTGAACCAGGAAAGGTGTAATAAGAATAGGATTTGGCAAACTCTAACACTTAACTCTCAGTTTCCGATCAGATAAGTCACCTCGGTCCGCCAAATTCCACCCCGGCCGAGATGTTCATCGACTGAGCGAGATGCTTAGGGTTAAGGTAAAGACTCGAACTTTCAAGGTCCTACTGTGATTAAGATTATTCTATCATTGTTTTTCCCACAACCTTCAGCCAATCACCCTAGAATCACACAAAGAGATTAGCCACTTATCATCATGAAAGTATTAATCAAATATATGGGAAGAAAGAGAATAATTGAACAAGAAAACCTTAAGAGAAAAGCTTCAATAACTGAATCAAATATAAAACCAACAAGCGTTCCTTGGATAGAAATCCAACAAGACAATGACAAAGAAGGGAATCTAAGATGATCTTACAAAAACCCTTCAAAAAGATATAAAAGCTATAGACTTTCTTCCTTCAACCTTCAAAAAGGTTCTTCAAATCTCCCAATTGGAGTATGGTTGCAGCGGTGTATTCGGATCTATGCGAGATGTATAGCATGATATGGATTTGTGGAAAATCCAATCCTTTTTATAGGAAAATTACTCTCCAAAGATAAGATATCTTAGAAAGATCTCTTTCCATAAAAATAGGTAAAATATATGATCTATCATATCCTCTTCCTTCCAGGAGCCAAGCCCAAAAATATAAGATCCTCTTTCCAAAGATAAAAGATCTCAGCCAAGAATAAAATATTCTCGCCGCGTCCCAGGTGTTCGCCTCGGTCGAGTCGACTTCTCTAGATCACCTCGGTCGAGGTGAATCTGTAGTCAACCGAGGTGAATCATAACTGAATGTGAAATCTCTCAAATCTGGTCCAAAGTGAATCTTTAATCTATGGCTATGCTTTTTGGATGTTTCCTTATGTTCCTGAATGTAGCTCCAATGACTCCTTAGCTCCTTTTGCTCCTTTTTGATGCAAAACGTGCCATTTTACCTACGATTACAACAAAACTGGGTGTAGACCTCGATTCCCGCAAAGGTAGATGAAATGGTAATATAATCACATAATATACATACAAACATGCAAATTATTGAAGATAAAACGTCTAAACAAACCCCAAAATACAGACAATAATTCATGCTATCAAAATACCCCATACTTAGCCCTTGCATGTCCCCAAGCAAGTTCCGGATATAAAATACAAGATAGAATGGATTATAAGTCAAGAAGATCAATGAAAAAGTCTTTCAAAAACATTTTTATGGTGTGCTACAATCATAGATCACTCTAAGAGAATATCTCATGGAATTTAAAATCAAGATATGATCAAAACATTTTATAAATATAAGAAAGTTGTTCATCTTTGCATAAAATCGTAGAATGCATAATAAATCATAATTATCGAAATTAATCATGTATAATCCAGTTTAAACCGCTAAGTCAATCAACAAGCTCGATGTCTCAAGGGCTTCCCAAAAGAAAGGTCAAGAAACGTGTAGGGTAGGGATGTATATAAGGTAATGTGGTGCTAGAATCCGAGAAAAGGATATACTTCACTTTCACTTGGACTTTCAACATCTTCCACCAATAAGCTTTGCTTATTTCACACTTTTTCTTTTTTACTTTACTTTTTGGGATGCATGGACAGAGGTGCACAATAACCGAAGCCTAGGAAATCAGCAATCATCAATTTCTTGAGATGCATCAAACCCTTGATGCACATACCATGGCCCGTTAGGAATATCGCTCAATCCGACTTTGGCAAGACACAAACACCCGGCTATGTGAATGGTGCCGAGTTACTCATCATCATGATTGACTTCCCCAAACCTATTTATTGCTTTCTAACACTTTCATTTCCACCCAACTTCTCAACTTTTACTTCACTTGCTTTCACCACTTTGCTTGCTTCCAAATTCCCGGATAAGTAAAGGGAGGCAAAAAAAATGTATATGAGGGGCTAAGCATGATCAAGAAGAAGAAGAGAAAAGAATGAATTGCCTTGGTCTTTCCAGGAAGAAAGTGAGAGAACTCATAATGCGGTGTCAACCTTTAAATTCAACATAATTTGGATAAAAACGAAGTATTAAACATGCCAAAAATTTCAAACAAAGCATTTAACAACTTAAACATATCATAAAACCTTTCAAACACATAAAGATTTCAAAACCAGTCAGTAAACAAGATCTTCACTGAGATCATATCCAGATAAGAAGCACAAAACGTTTCGAAAACTCTCAGTTAAACCACCTCGGTCGAGGTGTTCTAGGTCAACCGAGGTGAAGCACCTCGTTCGGCCAGAATTGTCCTAGTCGAGGTCAAAATTTTTTTTCTAAACCAGTTTTTGACGTTTTTCTAAATCAAATAACATGTATGCATGCATGTAATCATAGAAGCAAAATGAAGCATAAATATCCGATAATATCGAGTCATACATCACATAAGTCAAATAATACATAAACACCCCATACTTGGGACACACTGTCCCAGTGGGTCAAAATAAGTCTAAAGAAATAAAGTACTCACCGGACATAAAGCTGAGCTGCATAATAAATAAGAAAGAAAAACCTTGCAAGCTCTCAATGATCCTGATCCGGTGGTGGTGGTGGTGGCATGTACGGATATTGGGATGGGTCAAACGGATAACCCATAGTCTGCTGAAACTGGATCTCCATCATCCGACGCTGATAATGTTGGCTCTCTAGCATCTGATGAGTCCAGTTGTCGATTTGTCGGTGCTGGGCGGCAAATCTCTCATCGATGTCCACAGTAAGGGCAGCGTAAGAGTCTATCATCTGATCCGTCAGATCATCGATCCGACGGTGAGCCTCTGGATCTCTTTGTCGGCGTACCCTACGCCTAACAGGTCGGACTAGTGATGCAACCGGCGCGGTCTCAGTATCGTCATCATCTAAATCAATGACCGGCGGACTCGTCCCAGCAGTATCAGTCCCTGTATCCATAGGAACTCCACCATCCTTGTCATCGTCAGCAGTCTCCTCCTCTACCTCATCCTCCTTAGCTAGTGCAGCTGCTGACTCTCTAGCATCCTCCATCAATGGAATCCAAGCAGTCTGCCAGTAGTGAGGATGATAAATTGAGAACTGGGGTGACCATCTGATCCCCTGTGGTGTAGTCGGCTCCCATGGCATGGCTACATACGGTGTAGTGAGTCCTCGGGGAACCAGAATCCGCCGAGTGATCATCTCCTGAAGTCCTAGCGGCTTGGCAGCCGCCACCATGGTACATGCACTGAGATCCAGCAGATATCCCCCTTCTCTTTGGCCTTGATCCTATGCAGATCCTCTGTCAGCATCAAGCCAAAGTCTGGGATCCTTCCAGTCACCATGCAGTAAATGCTGAAAAGCTCCCCCTGTCGGACCTTCTGGGGCGTCTCAGTACGCGCCAGAAGTGTCTCACTGAAAATACAGTGAGCTAACCTAAAGGCTAGGTGAAAAATAATGCGCTCTCTAGAGTCTCCAGGGCGCCATCTATCTGCGTGCTCAACTACATGAGCAATCTGACCCCAGAACTCCCTAGCTACAGCTCGGGAGGGAAAATCTACAACAGTCGGAGCTGGGAAACCAAATATGTCTCTCCAGTACTCTAAGGGAACTAAGAAGTTCCGGTTTATCAACCGGTACTTCACAGAACGCTCTGTGAGGAGGTAGGTGAAGGAGCTAATGAACTCCAAAGTAGGCTCTAAATAGGCAAGTGCACGGATCTCAATAAATTGATCTAGCCCTACCATCGAAATCATCCGCCTCAAATCTCCATCCACATGGAGACAATCAAAAGCTTAAATGTCCAGGAAGCGCGGTGCAATCACTGGACGGGCGGCAATACGGTCATAGTCGACTTGGTGTCTCTCGTGGATCACCGGTCTATAAGGTCTAGAGGAAGAAGAAGAAGGGGAAGGGGAGGATCTATCCCTCAGGACAAGCTGTCTATTTGAACTCATCTCTCAACAAACTGTCAAATCACCTCGGTCGGCCTGACACAACTCAAGAACACCTCGGCCGAGGCACAGAACGACTGGACCGAGGCGAATAACTGTGCAAACGAATCTCTCAAAAATCCAGTTCTTTTCCCCCAAAATCACTACAACTGGTTCCTATGGGGTACTTAATCTATTTCTCAGCAAATGCAAGGGCAACCAATGCCCAATTCGAAGCGAAACAGTGAAGAGAACGAGATTAGGGTTTTTTTTTCTGATTTTACCTCCAATCGGTCGATTCGGTTCGTTTTTCTTGCAGATTGACGCTTGCACTGGGATCCTCTATCCTTTCTTTGCAATTTGGAAGCAAGAATCGTCGAAAAATAGCGAAGAACGGGGAAGCGAGGCGAGGAAGCTGCCGTGGTCGAGGAGAGGGTAAAGGAAGAGAGAGAATTTCAGCCCCCTTTTATACCCTTTTTCTGGAACTGCTGTCACCTCGGTCGAGATGGTCTCGACTGGACCGAGGTGGTACGGACCGAGGTGGTTCTTCAGAAACCCTAGTCGCCTCGGTTGCTCAAGAATCATCTCGGTCGAGGTGCTTTGACAGCAACCGAGATGTGCCTCAGTCAAACTCCATCTTTTCAAATTCTCGAACTTCTGTCCTTCTAGTTATGCTCCTGGTTTGTACTCCTTCCTTAGATGTCACCTGTTGTCTGTCTAGGACGCCACAAACAAAACAAAGCAAAGCAAAAAGCAAAACTATCTAAGCTAGATTAGAAAAAGGGAAAAGAAAGCAATACCTTGGGTTGCCTCCCAAGAAGCGCTTGATTTAAGGTCGCTAGCTGGACCATAGTGCGTCTCTCAAACGAGGTATTGTGGTGCAACCTCCTCAACCAGAACTTCCGGTTTGTATTTCTTGAGTCTATGACCATTGACCTTGAAACTTCCACTTGTTTCGCCCCATATCTCAACTGCACCATGAGGAAAAACATGTTTCACAACATAAGGTCCGGTCCATCTAGATTTCAACTTACCTGGAAAGAGGCGGAGGCGGGAGTTGAAGAGTAGAACTAAGTCTCCTTCGTTAAGCTCCTTAGGGATGATACGCTTGTCATGCCATTTCTTCGTCCTCTCCTTATAGAATTTGGCATTCTCATAAGCGTTCAAACGCAGCTCCTCCATCTCATTGATATCTAATAGCCTCTTCTCGCCGGCTTCCTTAATGTCGAAGTTCAACCATTTGATCGCCCAATATGCTTTGTGTTCTAACTCAACGGGCAAATGACAAGACTTCCCATATACCAAATTATAAGGGGTGGTACCAATGAGAGTCTTAAATGCGGTCCTATAGGCCCAAAGAGCGTCGTCCAATTTCATGGACCAATCCTTCCTCGTCCTAGACACGGTCTTCTCCAAAATTGCTTTGATTTCTCTATTCGAGATCTCGAGCTGTCCACTAGTTTGAGGGTGATAAGGGGTTACTACCTTGTGGGTAACCCCATACTTCGATAGAAGTGCCTTGAACTTCCGGTTGATGAAATGCGTTCCTCCATCGCTGATGATGATACGTGGAGTTCCAAAACGTGGAAAGATAGTCCTGTTTAAGAATTTTACAACCACCTTGGCGTCATTACTGGAAGAAGCAATGGCTTCAACCCATCTAGAGACGTAATCAACTGCTAGAAGAATATAGAGGTTTCCTCCGGAGGATGGGAAAGGTCCCATGAAGTCTATCCCCCATACATCAAAGATTTCCACCTCTTGAATGTTATTAAGCGGCATTTCGTTCCTCCTTGATAAATTTCTTGTTCTTTGGCATGCATCACAAGAGACAACAAACGATTGCACATCTTTAAATAATGTAGGCCAAAAGAAACCGGAACGTAATACCTTAGCGCATGACTTATCGGTGCTAGCATGTCCTCCACAAGGAAGTGAATGACAATGCTGTATGACGCTATTAACTTCATTTTCCGGAATGCATCTTCGAAGCATCCCATCCGGCCCGCGCTTGAATAGCAGCGGCTCATCCCAGTAGTAATGGCGTACGTCCTTGAAGAATCTCTTCGTTTGAGAGTACGTCAATCCGGGCGGTATTTCCTGGTAAACAAGATAATTCATAATATCAACATACCAAGGTCCTTTATTATCAGAAAGTTGGTGGATAGAATGTTCCACCAACTGAGGATGGATGTCAGAGAAAGGAGTAAGAAGGTGATAGCATGAATTATAGTCTATATTTTGGGGTTTGTTTGGACGTTTTATCTTTCATAATCTGCATGTTTGTATGTACATTATGTGATTTTACTACCATTTCATCTACCTTTCCAAGAATCGAGGTCTACACCTAGTTTTGTTGTAATCGTAGGTAAAATGGCACGTTTTGCATCAAAAAGGAGCAAAAGGAGTCATGAGTCATTTGGAGCTACATCCAGGGAGCATAGCCATGGATTAAAGATTTACTTTGGAGCAGATTCGAGAGATTTCACATTTTGTTGTGACTCACCTCGGTTGACCAGAGATTCATCTCGACCGAGGTGATCCAGAGACGCCGACTCGACTGAGGCGAACACCTAGGACGCGGCGAGAATATTTTATTCTTGGATGAGATCTTTTAAAATTGGAAAGTGATGTTATATTTTTGGGCTTGGCTCCTGAAAAGAAGGAGATATGCAGAATCTTATATTTTACCTATATTTATGGGAAAATATCTTTCTAAGATTTATTATCTTTGGAGGGTTATTTTTCTATAAAAAGGGTTGGATTTCCACAAATCCGATAGCTTGCTTACGAGGAGATCTCGCTTATCCAGCATACAACGCAGCAGTAGCATACTCCAATTTGGGAGAGATTCGAAGAACCTTTTTGAAGGTTGAAGGAAGATTGAAGTCTATAGCTTTTATAGCTTTTTGGAGGGTTTTGTAAGATTGTCTTTAAATTCCCTCACTTGTTGTCTTGTCTTGTTGGATTGCTATCCAAGGAACGCTTTTGTTGTGATATTTGATTTAGTTATTGAAGTCTTTTTCATTAAATTCTTCTTGTTCAAATATTCACCTTCTTCCCATATATTTTAATACTTTCATAATGATGATGAGTGGCTAATTTCCTTGTGTGATTCTAGGGTGATTGGCTGAAGGTTGTGGGAAAAACAATGATAGAATAATCTTAGATTCCAGTAGGATCCTGAAAGTTCGAGTCTTTAATCTTAACCCTAAGCATCTCGTTCAGTCGATGAACATCTCGGCCGGGGTGGAATTCTTCTGACCGAGGTGACTTATCCGATTCTAAACAGAAAGTTAAGTGTTAGAGTTTGCTAAATCCTATTCTTATTACACCTTTTCTGGTTCAATGCAAGCTTAGGATGAGACTTACCCGGTAATTCCTTAGTTTGTGTATTAACGATCATAAGTGTAGGTAATAAAGGTTTATCCTTTATTGGGGTTTGAGTGTGCTTCCATCCCATCTTTGTGAGTTAGCCTGAGACTTACCCGGTAAAGGTTGATTCTATTCCCTTAGATGGTGTGTTAGTTTGAGGTTATAGTTCTTTATCTTGATTCCTTGAGACTTACCCGGTAATAGGAGTTACGGTTTAGGATTAGTATGTAGTGAGACTTACCCGGTGATCTACTCCACTTTAGTAACACCTTCCTCATGCAAAAATCTCAGCTTTGTCCGCTTATCTTTAGATCTTGAGTTGGAACCACAACTAGATGCTTTAATCCCTAGAATTGCATGTTTGCTTTAGTGACTTCTTATTCATCTTTGATTGTGTTAATTGCTCTTGTGGTTAGTATTCACGAAGCTTACCGTTATTGACTTTGTTTCACCGAGTCCCTGTGATCGACCCCTGGAATTTCTTGCTTTTTACTACGATTGACCCGTACACTGCGGGTTCGCATCCTTGTTTTAAGCTTAAGTCTAGGGTTATAAATTTAAAGCTTGCACACACCGTTTGGAGCGAACAGAAGGTTGTTATTCTCAGTAGTCTCAGTTGACATCATCTCGCCTTCGACCTCGGTCGAGGCGCAGAGGCGTTGACCTAGATGTTCCTTAGTCTCCTCGCTAAGTCCAGAAAGTGCCTCGGTCGAGGTATTGTAACTGGAACCGAAACTGGAGATCCTAGTCTCCTGGATTAGTTTCTCAGTTTTAGCTCCTGGATCTTCTTCTAGTGCCTTTAAGCTCCGTATATCTGCATCACAAGAAGCATCTATACCTTCCTCCATTAAACTGAAACTAATAACTCTTTCAAGTGGATCGTTAGTAAGGATAGAGCTCACCAATTCTCTTAATTCTTCTTCATCATATATGTTGAAGATATCATCTCCTAGCTGCTCTCCTTTCATGGACGCAAGTAATGCGAACTCCACTTCATCTCCACCAATGTTGAATTTCAACTTGGCGTTCTTACAGTCCACGTTGCAACCCGAAGTTGCTAGAAATGGCCTCCCTAGAATAATAGGAACAGGATAATCTGCGGGAATGTCAAGTACGACAAAGTCTATAGGTAAATAGAAGTTACCTAACTTGACCGGAACGTCTTCCAAAATTCCCACGGGATGGGTAATGGAGCGGTCCACCATGTATAATCGAATCTTGACTGGCTTAGGCTCTCCAAGTCCGATCTTCACACATAGCTCCAGCGGAATGATGCTCACGCTGGCTCCTAGATCACATAAGGCTTCACAAGTGACATCCCCAACTTGAATGGGAATGCAAAATGAGCCGGGATCTCTCAACTTAGGTGGCATCTTCTCCTTCATGATTTGGATAAGCTCCGAGGATTTAAATGTCATCCTTACTTCACCAAAATCTTCCAGTTTCCTCTTCCTTGATAGGATCTCCTTCAAGAACTTTCCATAGGCGGGCATCCCTAGAATAGCATCAAGGAAAGGAATGTTATGTGTAGTTTATTCATCAAGTCAAGGAACTTATCAAAGTGCTTGTCTAGATGTGCTCTGGGCCTTGACTGGGGGAATGGAAGTGGTGGTTTGTATGCAGGAGGTGGAACATAAACTTCAGTTTTCCCCTCCGCTTTCTGTGGCTCAAACTTGGTTGGCATCTCGGCCGAAGTGTTCTTCGACTGCACCTGGACCGAGGTGGTCTTCGTCGGTACTGGCACCGACCGAGGCACTGGATCTGCAGTTTTCAGTCCACTCCTCGTAGTTATGGCCATAATTTGGCCCTTAGGGTTGCTTTCCGTCCTTGCTGGAAGCTTCCCTGGATCTCTTGGCGCTTCATTCGCCCTACTAGCAAGTTGTTATTCAAAGGCCTTTTGGGCCTTCGAAAATAAAGTCATGGATGTCTCCATAGCACTAAGCTTGATCAAGATAGCCTCTAGCACTGCGTCTTTCTTTTCCGGCTGGGACGAACTTGATCCTTGCCCCTGGCTCTTTAATGGAGTAGAAGAAGAAGAAGAAGGGGAAGAGAGGAAAGGATTAGAGGAATCGTTAGAATTGGAGTTAGAATGATTGTTACCAGAATTTTGGTTGTTCGCCCTCCAATTGTTGCTGTTGGATCCTCTATTGTTGTTGTTGTAGTTGTTGTTCCGGGAACCTTTGTTGTTGTTACGGTATCCATTGTTGTTATTCCTTGATCCTTGATCTTCCTTCTTGGTTTGAGCAACCAAGAGTTCTTTCAATTGTTTCACGTCATTCTTCAAAGACGTGAGTTGATTGTTGTTTGGCGTAGCTTCTTGGAAGTTAACTCTTTTAACTCCACCTTCAGCTCCTTGGTGGGTATATTTCTCATTATGCAAAGCTTGCTTCTCGATAAGTCCCAAGCTTCGTCAATCGCCATATCCATAAAGGTACCGGCGGAGAGTAGTTGGAGGTTGAACTGGGTTCTTCCGTCCAGTCCCTTGAAGTATATCTCCAACAACTCTATTTTTGGAATCCCATGATGTGGGCAATCCAAAAGAATGTCTTTAAACCTCTCCCATGACTTGGACAAGCTCTCCTTGTCCTTCATAATGAATGCATTAATCTTCCCTCTCATTTCAGCGGTCTTAGAGGGGGGAAAGAATTTAGTCAAGAATTCCGTAGTCATCTCATCCCAAGTGCTAATTTTTTCCGGAGGAAGAGATTGATACCAAGTAAGAGCTCTATCTTTTAAATAAAAGTAAAAAGGTCTTAGCTTGTAGTTGTTGTTTTCTATTCTTGAGGGTCTCAAGGTCTCCATCAAGATCTCATAGTTTTGAAGATGTTGATGCGGAGATTCCTTCTCTAGCCCTCCGAACTGGCATTGGCGAATCATGGAAAGAACTTGCGGTCGAACTTCGTAGTCATGGTCCGCTGGATCTCCTAGGTTAACTCCTGGACGCCTCAGTTGTTGATTGGGGTCCATCCTTTGACCTAGGGTTTGCGGCATTCCTGCAAAAAGAGCGCCTTGGACTGGCATCCGAGGTGGAAGTACCTCGGCCGGGGCGTCAGGTACTGGGACCTGCCTCGGTCGAGGGTCTGCGACTGGGACCTGCATCGGTCCAGCATCGGGAATTGGGTCTTCCCTCGGTTGAAGTAAATATTGGTCTCGTAAAGCTGCCATATCTGCTTCGATCGCTTCAGTCCTGGTGCGAGTTTCTTCTTTCTCCTGCCTCAGTTCTTCTCTGTTGAGGCGTAGCTGTTCTAACGCCTCCTTCAATTCGGCCTCAAGATTGCGATTGTCTTGATTGGCCATCTTCGCTTCTCTTAAGCGTCGTTTATATGTCTTTTCTGGTTCGGGATCATAAGGAACGATTTCCTTCCCAGTGCGGCTTCTTCGCATAAACCTAAGAAAGAACCTGCAAAAGTCACTCAATTAGAGTGGTTAGTAGACACGGGGGCAAGTGCCCCAAAAGCGTACCGCAACCGGCTCGGTCTAGACCAAGTCCCCGGCAACGGCGCCAAAAACTTGTTCGCTCCAAACGGTGTGTGCAAGCTTTAAATTTATAACCCTAGATGTAAGCTTAAAACAAGGATGCGAACCCGCAGTGTACGGGTCAATCATAGTAAAAAGCAAGGAATTCCAGGGGTCGATCACAGGGAATTAGTGAAACAAAGTCGGAATAGGTAAGCTTTAACAATTACTAACCACAAAAGCAATTAAAACAATCAAAGATGATAAAAGTCAATAAAGGAAATATGCAATTCTAGGGATTAAAGCATCTAGTTGTGGTTCCAACTCAAGATCTAAAGATAAGCGGACAAAGCTGAGGTTTTTGCATAGGGAAGGTGTTACTAAAGTGGAATAGATCACCGGGTAAGTCTCACTACTCACTAATCCGAAACCGTAACTCCTATTACCGGGTAAGTCTCAAGGAATTAAGATAAAGAACTATAACCTCAAACAAACACAGCACCTAAGGGAATAGAATCAACCTTTACCAGGTAAGTCTCAGGCTAACTCACAAAGATGGAATGGAAGCACACTCAAACCCCAATAAAGGATAAACCTTTATTACCTACACTTATGATCTTAGGTAAACAAACTAAGGAATTACCGGGTAAGTCTCATCCTAGGCTTGCATTGAACCAGGAAAGGTGTAATAAGAATAGGATTTGGCAAACTCTAACACTTAACTCTCAGTTTCGGATCAGATAAGTCACCTCGGTCAGCCAAATTCCACCCCGGCCGAGATGTTCATCGACTGAGCGAGATGCTTAGGGTTAAGGTAAAGACTCGAACTTTCAGGGTCCTACTGTGATTAAGATTATTCTATCATTGTTTTTCCCACAACCTTCAGCCAATCACCCTAGAATCACACAAAGAGATTAGCCACTCATCATCATGAAAGTATTAATCAAATATATGGGAAGAAAGAGCATAATTGAACAAGAAAACCTTAAGAGAAAGGCTTCAATAACTGAATTAATTATAAAACCAACAAGCGTTCCTTGGATAGAAATCCAACAAGACAATGACAAAGAAGGGAATCTAAGATGATCTTACAAAAACCCTTCAAAAAGCTATAAAAGCTATAGACTTTCTTCCTTCAACCTTCAAAAAGGTTCTTCAAATCTCCCAATTGGAGTATGGCTGCAGCGGTGTATTCGGATCTATGCGAGATGTATAGCATGATATGGATTTGTTGAAAATCCAACCCTTTTTATAGAAAAGTTACTTTCCAAAGATAAGATATCTTAGAAAGATCTCTTCCCATAAAAATAGGTAAAATTTATGATCTATCATATCTTCTTCATTCCAGGAGCCAAGCCCAAAAATATAAGATCCTCTTTCCAAAGATAAAAGATCTCAGCCAAGAACAAAATATTCTCGCTGCGTCCCAGGTGTTCGCCTCGGTCGAGTCGACTTCTCTGGATCACCTCGGTCGAGGTGAATCTGTAGTCAACCGAGGTGAATCATAACTGAATGTGAAATCTCTCAAATCTGGTCCAAAGTGAATCTTTAATCCATGGCTATGCTTCCTGGATGTTTCCTTATGTTCCTGAATGTAGCTCCAATGACTCCTTAGCTCCTTTTGCTCCTTTTTGATGCAAAACGTGCCATTTTACCTACGATTACAACAAAACTAGGTGTAGACCTCGATTCCCGCAAAAGTAGATGAAATGGTAATATAATCACATAATATACATACAAACATGCAGATTATTGAAGATAAAACGTATAAACAAACCCCAAAATATAGACAATAATTCATGCTATCAGATATCCATGTAAAACGAGAAAAATCATCTATAATGACAAGGATGTACTGTTTACCTTTGGGAGATTTGACACGCACAGGACCACAAAGATCCTTATGTAAAAGTTGAATGGGTCGAGAAGAACTTACAACCTTCTTTGGTTTGAATGAACCTCTTGTTTGTTTACCGTGTGTGCAAGCCTTACATAGTTCATCTACCTTGAATTGTAGGTTTGGCAAGCCACGTACCAAATCCTTTGAAAGTAACTTCTTCATTGTATGCATGCTTACATGACCAAGTCTTCTATGCCAATGTAACATCCTTAGTCTTTGGAGCCTTTCTTGATCCGCCCTTGCGGTTTTGTGCGGTCACCTTTGTTGACCTCTTGACTTTGCTTTTGGGTTAGCTTCTGTTATAAGCTTCCCTTAGCTTCAGAGGACGGGTTTCTTCATCTCTCCAGGTTCTCTCTTCCTCCTCACGCTCATCTTCTCCTTTCTTCTTCCTTGATCTTATTTGATCTCTCTTTGATCTTGTGTGTGTTAGTTTGGAGAGTTGTTTGTGGTTTGAGGCTTGGATGATCATGAGCTTGTGGCTGAGAGTTGTTGATGTTGTGCTGAGGTTATGAGATGTTTTGGATGCTCCTAGTTGCTGCCTAGGTTTCCTGGTAAGTTCTTTACCTCCATCTTCCTTTTCTTCTTCTTTCTTGCTTCTTTCTTCCTTCCTAGCTTAGGATCACAAGTTAGACTTGTGTTGAACCCTTTCCTGAATGCTTTGATGTTCATACATGTATATGTATGTATGTTTGCTGTTGTGGTGTGGTGAAGAAGTGAAGAGGGTCGAGAAAGGGATCGAACAGAAGTCGGGGCCAAGCCTCTGTACAAACAGCCGCCCCTGCGCCTGCACCAGGCCGCCCCTGCACCTGCATGTGAGCCGCCCCTGCACCTTTGTGGTTCAGCCTTGAGTTCTTGCTTCTGTTGGTGCATTTAGGGCATACCTTGTTGGTATGTTTCCTTACTTCCTTTCCTTTGGCCTTGGCTTAGATGTTGGCTAGGCTAGCTTGGTTAGGATGAGTTGTATGATAGAGATGTGCCTTAGGCACTCATGTTGATGTTGAGGTTATGTTGTAGGCATTTGTGAGCATGTTATGATCTTGATGTTTAGATTGAGGTTGTAGGTTGGTTCCGGTTATGGAGACGAGTCTCCTAACCCTTGTAGTATGTGATGTTGTGTGCCTTGCTATTGCAGGCGTTGATTACTTCCCCAAGGGGAAGCTGTGAGGTGGTATTGGATACGAGTGTTACATGTAAGTCAATAGGACTTACTTAGCGTTTAGTTGTGACTTTGTGTGATTGTGATAGTTGTGTGTGTTCATATGATCGTGCACTTATAACCTAAACCGGACTAGGATGACCATTTACTACTTTAAATGGCCCAAGTGTATTATAACGGGTCGTGACCACTTGCCTCCACCTGCGGGTAGGAGGAGGTGCCCTGAAGATGATCTCACAGGAGGGGACGAGTGATGATCACCCCATGCAAAACTCATGTGTTACGTTGGATGGGACGGGGTTCTTGAGGCTCCTTGTGTTACAAAATAAGTTGAATTAGTAATGGAATAACGTAATTGAAAGATAATAAATGAATGTGTGTGACATTGCATGTATGAGATGTTGAGGTGTGTTTGTGCTATTACCTTCATACTTATTCATTTCTGTAGCTAACGGTGTATACCGTGTTTTAGATGATCTGCAGGTTAGGAAGACTACAGAGTGAGCCAGATGGTGTGACCAGCCGAGGACTTCTGTACATTAGGATTGCGTGGGATATGGGATCTTTTGTATCAGATGTTTATGGATGTTGTTTTGTACTCGGCTTAGTGTTTGTAAACTCTTTTGATGTATCTTATACAGCTTTTATGTATTTGGTTTTAATCTACATGTGCCTTGTTGTAAGATCCAATGAACTTGTTGTCAGGCTAGGGTCAAGATCCATTGTGAGATCCTAGCCCAATGTAGCACTCCGAGTCCCGCGTATTCGGGGTGTTACAGAGTTGGTATAAGAGCCTTAGGTTGACAACAATGACACTTGCTATCTGCAATAAAGGTAGAGTGGATAAATAAACAAAACGCACATGGGGTCTGACTTTTTAAAAGGTTTTTGTTTTAAAGCGAGTAAAGATGTTTTGAGATAGTATGTACAAAAGCCGTCACCCATCTGAGGATCTCCACAATATAGATATATATATATATACATATATATATATATATAGATATCTTCTATGTGCTGATGTGTATGCATGTACTATTAAGTATATATTTATATATATATATATATGGCCTATATAGGGTCTTATACGTTAGGTGTGCATACCCCGTAGATGGCTCGGACTAGAGCTAGTGTTGTTGTAGGCAGAGGTAGAGGTAGACCACCTCTTCCTCAAGGAGGGATAGGACAGGGACCAGCTCCCGCTACAGATCCACTAGTGGTGGAGGAGGCTTCTGAGGAGGTTGCTGAGAGTGTAGTCCCAACGACGAGGAGTGGTGGGTCGAGGAGACAATAGGCCCCTCCAGCCCAGTCTGATGGCTCATACCGTATCTCCATGGGTGGACAAGAGTTCAGAGAGTATCTCAAGCATTTTGAGGAGGCCACTAGAGCACGCAGACGAGCCACAAATCTACCAGGGCATGAGGGATCATGTGAGAGATCCCATGGAGCTACTCATGTACCAGCTATGCCGGCACGTGCTGCTGAGGTTGCTCGAGCTGTAGAGGAGACCAAAGGGCCTCAACCAGATGCCTGGTTGAAGGCATTTCATCAGCAGGGAGTACTCCACTTCTCAGGGGAGATAGGCTTAGAGACTGAGGTGTGGATTGGGCATGTAGACTCAGCTCTAGAGTCTATTCGATGCCCTGAGGACAGACGGATAGAGCTAGTACAGTCTCTATTCCGTGACCTCGCACACCAGTGATGGAGGACAGTTAGAGCACGAGTTACCAGCTACCAGCAGATGAGGACTTTGCTGAGGGAACAAATCTGCCCTGCCTCATTGAGGAGGGAGAAACTGCTAGATTTCGTGGTGGTGGGCTTTAAGGACGTACCCATTACAGATGTTATTCGCCGCTTCCAGACTAAGTTAGCACTGCTAGGTCCAACTACACCATCTGAGGACCAGAATGTGTATTTGTTCTCCCATCGTCTGAGGGAGAGTACACGTTCATACATGGCAGGATTCCACTGTGATTCATTGACAGATTATCAGGCTCGGGCCTCTGCCTATGAGAGAGAGAGAGCTAGCCAAAGGAGGACTTCTCAGACAGGATGGTCTGAGAAGAGACAGCGCACAGCACATACTGGTGCAGGAGCATCTGGATACGGGCGAGGCCAGTCTTAGGGCCGCTCGAGTGGTCCAGTGTCTGCACCTACGACCGAGAGAGGCCGGCAGTGTTACAACTGCGGGGCCTATGGACATTTGAGGACAGATTGCCCGAGAGCACCACTGACTTGCTTCTCATGCGGGAAGAAAAGACACATAGCTACGTTTTGCCGTCAAGGCAAAGCGTCATCAAAGCAGGTGTAACACCCCAAATCCACGAGACTTGGAGTGTCACATTAGGCTAGGATCTCACAATGGATCCTGACCCTAGCCTGACAACAGGTTCACTGGATCTTACAACAAGGCACAGGTAGATTAAAACCAAATACATAAAAGCTATTTATGATACATCAAAAGAGTTTACAAACTCAGAGCCGAGTACAAAACATCAAACCACAACATCTGATACAAAAGATCCCATATCCTACGCATCCTAATGTACAGAAGTCCTCGCCTGGCCACACCATCTGTCTCACCCTGCAGTCTTCCTAACCTGCAGATCATCTACAACACGGTATGAAACCGTTAGCTACAGCAATGAAAAGCATGAAGGTAATAGCACAACCACACATCAACATCTCATACATGCAATGCCACACACATTCATTTATTATCTCTCATTACGTTATTCCATTACTAATTCAACTTCTTTTGTAACACGAAGAACCTAAAGAACCTTGTCCCTTTCCCCGTTAACACAAGGGTTTGCATTGGGGGTGATCGTCACTCGTTCCCCCCGTGTTACTGGCTTTCAGGCACCTCCTCCTAACCAGCAGGTGGAGACCGGTGGTTACCGGCCGTTATAATACACTTGGGCCAAATAAATGTAATAAATGGTCATCCTAATCCTGTTTAGGTTATAAATGCACAATCATATGAACACACACAACCATCAGAATCATACAATCCACAACTGCACGCTAAGTAAGTCCTATCGACTTACCTGATATACTCGTAACCTGTATCACGTCACAACTTCCCCTTGGGGAAGTAATCAACGCCTGCAATAGCAAGGCACACACAATCACATACTGCAAAGGTTAGGAGACTCGTCTCACTAACCACAACCAACCTATATCTCAAATCTAAACCTCATACCCTCAACACATTCATAAATGCCTAAGGCATAACTTCAATATAACATCTCATCATACTCGTACACATACTAAACCTTAAAGCCATAACCGATGTCCATAACATCATCATGATTCTCAACTCATTCTGACACCTAGCATGCATCTAATCAGTATTCCACAATCTCAAATTTAATCCTAATTTAATTAATTAACCTTTAATTAATTAATTAAATTTCACCAGAATAACGTTTTGCCCGCAGGCCATTTCTAAACCCACCTGTCATCAACATTTATCAAACAAACAACCCATAAACACCAGATAATATAATGATCATAATGGAATTTCTAATTATCCATTTTGAAAAGCCTAAGGTCAATTTAGGCCAAATCGCAGTATGGAAAACGAATAAATTCATAACTTATTCGTTACTAACCCGATTGACGATCAGAAAGAAGATTCGAAATCACAACGACGCAGGCTACGCATGTACAACATCAAAATCACCGGAATCCGAGCGACGGAACTGTCCTGGTGACATATATGCTCTACCAGGTCTTCTGCTGCTCGGAAATGCAGAAACTCGGTACCGATATGAAGAGAATGAAGAGAAGAATCCAGAAACTCAAACGGAATTGAAATCGGATTAGAAACGGAGAGTAGATCTGAGTTTGAAGTTTGAGAGAAATAAGAACTTTTATGAGCAAACGTGAAATGAAATGAATTAATAAACGATTTTCCGCTATTTATAGTAAAGTCGATAATTATCCTTTAGCGAAGTCGATAACTATCCTTTACCCGATCCAATGGCGGGTTGAACCCCCTTCTCCAAACTTCTTGAAATTGGAACAATAAATCTTGAATATTGTAGGGATAATTATCCCACAATTGCCTTGGAAAACGTGTATTACTAAGCTGTCTTTCTTAGCTGTTAAGAAACAAAATAGCGACTCTTTTGGCCATTTTGTCTTTCCATGTTATTTTATATCTAGGACATGTCCGATGTCCAGATCATTTCTCTCAACTGCATTTTTATTAATTGGAGCTCCCAAATGCTCCAAATAATACCGGAGGGTAAAAATAGATACCGGGGGAAAAAGTGAAAATTTCACCATAAGCCCAAAATTACGCCAGGAACATAACGGTGGGACTTATACTCAACACTTACGTAATCTTCGCGATTTATATGTCAATTACTATCATTGATTAAGTTAATCAACATTAATTAGAATTCGGAAATCCTAGCTATTACATCACACACCGCTTAAGAAAAAGTTTTGTCCCGAAACTTGAACAATTCCCAAATCCTCTCGTACCCATACTCCGAGGTATAAACACTCTCTCTATCGGAGGTATCACATCTCTGTTCAAAGGTATCAACCTATAACACTCTATAACCTTAAAACATCAGCATGGAGGAATCATCAACTCCAGCAACAAGATCATAACACTATCCAAAGGCATAGAGGAAAATCATCTCTAGCCAACTACTAACCACGTCACAAGGCATGGAGGAAAGCCGTCTCCAGCCAATCGTACTCGTAACACAACTATGTGGAGGACTACCGTCTCCACTCACACTATGTCCATCAATAATAGCATGGAGGAAACGACACAGCCAAGAAAAATTGGGGTGTCCGAGAAAAAGACACATTTATCAAATTTAACATACAATTGCTCTTGTGTAAGGCACTCGAGCACTTGGTGAAGGTGCCCGATGTGTTCATCCAAAGACTTACTAAATACTAAGATATCGTCAAAATAAAATACTATCAAAACACCCAAAAACCAACGCAAGACATGGTTCATGAGACGCATGAATGTGGACGGGGCGTTGGACACGCCACATGGCATGACAAGCCACTCGTAGAGGCCATGCTTCGTCTTGAATGTCGTCTTCCACTCATCACGTTCGGCCATGCGGATTTTGTGGTATCCGCTCCAGAGATCGATCTTTGAGAAGATGGTGGCGCCATGGAGCTCGTCCAACATGTCATCGAGACGCAGGATCGGATGACAATACTTGACTGTTATTTGGTTAATGGAAGGGCAATCGACGCACAGCCACCAAGACGCGTCCTTCTTGGTCACTAGTATGACCAGTACGGCACATAGTGATAAGAACTCATGGACATGTCCCCGGTCTAGGAGCTCTTGTACTTGGCAGTGTAGCTCCTTGGTCTGTTCTGGACTTGCACGGTAAGCGACACGGTTGAGAAAAGACACGCGGGGAACCAAGTCGATTTGGTGCTCAAATCCTCGGATTGGTGGCAAGTTGGGTGGTAGTTCATCGGTCAAGATATCCTAAAATTCAGACAAAAACAAGGACACCTCGTGTGGCACATTATTTGGGTCATGAGAAATAGATAAGAAAAAAGGAACAAGCAAGAAACAAGGGAACTTGTCTTTCATGACTAGTGTCAAGTCGTGTCATCACGCTAAAAGGATCCGTGGGTCAAACCATTCTTGAATGATAGGAACCGGAGGTGGTTAGTTGCATTCGTAGAAATGATGCAACTTTTACTACCTCTCAACTTGTTAGCATGGACATTAAGGGCGGACTAATGGGATTTTGAAGTAAGAGCATCCACAACATCGGGATAGCTCCTAGAAGGGTCTGATATTGCCGGCACTTTAGTCGTCTCATCTATGACTTGTTGCCTCTTCCGTTCGGAATAGTCAACTAAAATTTCGTGTGCAATCATAGGCATGTGATCCATTTTCCATTATTTTGGAACACGTACCGGTTAAGATAACCATCGTGAAATGATCGACGATCGAATTTCCATGGCCGTCCTAACAATATGTGCGGCGTCCATTTTGATAACATCGCAAATGACCTTATAAACATAGGCGTCAACAGAAAACGTCACCCACACTTGTTGTGTGACGGTGTCACATTCCTTATCGGAAATCCATTGGAGTCCATAAGGTTGTGGGTGGGGATTGTAGGCAACTGAAAGTGTTTTACCACATTTTTCGTTGACAATATTACAACAAGAACCCCATCGATAAAGAGAGAGAGAGAGACTAGTATTATTGAGCATGCAACGAGAGTGGAAGAGATTTCCACGTTGGTCAATAGGTATATGCTCTTTTATAGCCAAAATACGATGAGATACAAGGGAAAACTTACCTGGTTGTGCCGGACCGCAAGCAAGTTGGTCATCCTAAGGCTCCATGCCATAGTAGGGATCGGCGTCTTTGTCATCTTCCGTGATGATATCGCCGTTATCATCATATTTTCTATCGCCATATGACGGGTTGACAAACATCAACCGCTTGGTGTTCGGGCAATCACGTTGAACGTGACCAAATCCGCTACATTTGTTACACATGCTCTCTTGAGCGTGCCACCGTTTGAGATCCTTGTTGGACTCGGTCGGGCAGCGTATATGTTGGTACAACAAGGCCACAATATGTTGTCTTCTCAGTAGCCACTTTTCAGGTGGGTTGACCCATCCTTGGGGATCCTTTAGCGGTGCCGGGATATTGAGAACTGGAAACATCTCAGGCACGGGAACTAGCGGTATAAGCATAATGACTAGAGGAAGAATTATACCTTGAATACCAAGGCGTTTTGAGTTGCTGCTTGTGAAGCTTCATTTCCCCATGACATAATGCTCCCAAGCCCTTGTGCGGTACTATCTCGAGAGGGCGCCGGATTGACGGATTAAGCCCACTCATGAATTTGGTTCGAAGGGCGATGACGGAAGCCGAGATGCCGGCCTTCATATGGATGTATTCAAGCTTGGCTAAGTAAGCCACCACAGTAAGATTTCCTTGTTGGAACTCTACAATTTGCAACCGCGTGTCGTTTTTAAAGTCGTCGGTCATGTACTTCTTTGTCATGACATAGATCAATTGATCAAATGTCGCAATTGGTGACCATCCTCAGTTCTCACGGTTGGTCTCGTACCTGTTCCACCATGATTTGGCATCACCTTCAAAGTAAAGGGTTGCCGCTTCTATTATCTCATACTCCTCGTAATGGCAATCTTTTAAGGCTCGTTTCATGTCCTACACCCAATCAAGAAATGCACACGGATCATATTCACCATAAAATATAGGAAACTTAACCTTACCTTCCCCACGATCTTTGTAGGGATCCGAACGGGTAGTGTCATGTAGGCAGCTTCGTGATGTGCTCGCCATTGGCCATCTTTATGTTGTTCGCACCCATGATTGAGTTGTGCATGCCTTGGTGGGTTAGGAGGAGGCAACCATTCGTCTCCTCAATCTTGGTTCTCAAATGAATCTTGGACGGGCGGGTTCCATGGGTGGACATGTGCCACCCATTCCAAATCCAAATCATCACTATCATCATACTCATAATCTTGGCATATCGGTTGTCGGCTAGGCCGTTGGCAGCGTTGTCC
The DNA here is from genome assembly GCA_033239045.1 of Fagopyrum esculentum. Taxonomy (NCBI): domain Eukaryota; kingdom Viridiplantae; phylum Streptophyta; class Magnoliopsida; order Caryophyllales; family Polygonaceae; genus Fagopyrum; species Fagopyrum esculentum. Next base: position 97,238,337 of record BSUD01000003.1, on the reverse strand, counting down.
GGACCGAACATTCTCGAGACGTTGATGGAAATAGTATGGGTGATTACGGTATCAGGACTCTTCCCGGGCGGGATGGTTGGTACGTGAGGGAGTAGATGGAGGAGGGGAGTGCCATACCTACATCGGTGGTGCTCATAACGCTTCTTCCGATTCTCCCTTTCAACATAGAGCAAATCATCTGTAGAAGGAACAAGGTTCTTGTTGTCCTTATTATGGGACTCATAGTCGTCATCTTGTAATGGACGTTGATTTTTAATGACGGAGGCAAGCCATCGACCGTTAGATGGTTCAGCTCCCAAAATACCTTTGCCTTTACGACGTCCATCGGACGTGGAAGCATCGGTCAAGGTTTCATTTGAATTCGATGGGGTGGGGTGTGGCGTGGTCGTAAGCGCAAGCATTTGTGCCCTCAAAGCTTCAAGTTATTGCCTAAGAGCGGCATTTTCTTTGGACAAGGAGGCATTGAGCTCTTGTCGTTCATGAAAATCCTGAGAATTTTCCATTTCGAAGTTAGTCATAGCGCAAAATTAACACACAGAATTACAAGCAATCAAATGAGTAAGGTGACAAGCTAAGTCAGTGTTACCCAAGTTCAAGTGCATTAGGGTTCTACCTTTGGAAGGTCGTGTGGCGGTTAAGAAAGGAAGGCAAATCCAATAAATTTTGAACAAAAATGCACACAAAATCGAGATAATTTGCAAACGTGTAAGAAAATGAAGAGATAGTAAATGGACGGATTGTTTAAGCGGCGAGTACTACTTGTTTTTTGTCTTTTGACCTTTTTGGAAAAATCCGATTTTTCGGATGGACCGGTTTGCCGGACGTCTTTTAAACTTTGTTTTTGTGGTTTTGTTTCTTTTCGAAACTTTTGAATGCAACTTTCGAATGCAAGAGAGGAATCCACTTTTTTTTTTAAACAAATCCGTTTTTTGAAGAGTTTTTTTTTTGTTTTTTGGTTTTTTTTGGAATATCAAATATGCGATATCCCCATTTTGTCAACAAGACACGCCAAGAAGCTGGGGAAATATATTAACTATGTTGTCGGATTGCGTGAGTAAAAACGTGTTTGATTAACGGTTTGAAGGCAAACCGAAAATCTCCAAAGTTTGCTTATCAAAAAGATCGAGAGAAAAATTTCAAGAAACTTGGATGAAGTACAAAGTATGATGAAGAATGTGATGAAGATGATGGAGAACAAAGGAAAAAAGGATGAATGTGATAACGTACAAAACAAGATTAAAGTTAACTTAGCTTCGATCCCTTTGATCGGATACCAATTTGAAGCGTCCTTGGACACGTCAAGGAAGAAATCCGGATCTAGATCAAGCTAAAGCGTCAGCTACTCCTTAGTTGATGTGAGGATGTGTTTGAAGGTTTGAATATGGGTTGCGGAAGCTTAGAGATGGATGTGGAAGTTGAGGGGTTGATTCGATCTAGATTGATCAATCAAGCCTTAAAGTGGGTTGATTGAGTTGATTCTTGAAGAATCCTCAAATGTGGATGAGTTTGGATCAAAGATCCAAAAGAATAACTTTGAGAGGATGGAAGAGGAATTGATGCTCAAGTAAGTAGGAGTAAATACTTCACAATACTTAATCAAATTGAACATGATTTACAAATGAGTCAAGCATCCCATATATAGTGGATGTGGTGAAACCAAGAGTCGGAAATTAAATGACAGAAATAAAATCCGGAATCAAAGTTCCGAAAATGAAAAGCCTAAAATGAGAAAGGTTGGAATTTAAGTTCGGAATTAAGTTTCCGAATTAAACTCCGAAACCAAAAGTCTAATCTTAAATTCAAAGATTAAGTTCCGAAAATAAAGTCCCGGAATTAATATTCCGAAAATAAAAAGAAATAATATTACAAAACGCTAAATACGAAAAAATGTGGTGAAACGTTTTCGACTTGACATGCCTCATGCCATGGTGGAGTAGAAACACGGTATGTTACTAATGGGCCCATGACAAGCAATGGTGCGGCAATGATGGAGCTTGTAGCTTTGGAGATCGCCTTAGCAGGGGAATGGATGAGCGGTCCATTGGAGCAAACCCGTAAAGCCTCGGCTTCCTCATCTTGGGACATGGTGGTCAAGGACGCGTTAATTGGTTCTATTAGTCAACTAGTCCCTCCTTGTGTTTGTCTTGGATAGAAGACTTGTGTAAGGTTGAAGAAGTAAGGTTTAAGGTAATTCTTTGTTAAGGATTTTGATCCAATTTTGATCAAGGTTCTTTGCAAGATTACAATTAGTCCAATCTTTCTATATTGATCATAATTCGTTCCATCAAAGATCTTCGTATATTTCATTATCATCCATAATTCCACATTTTGAGTTTACAGAAATCTCGACTTGTTCATCATAAATCTCGCCCGAGATTTATATTAATTGACCGAGATTCTTTTATGTTGTTCAATTTGTGGACTTTCAATCTAGATCGGGAGCTCTGGCATCAACCCTGCATTAAAGTGGTATCAGAGCTAACTGATTGAAGTCCGACTCACTAATATAACAAAGGTTCGAGTACTTTTATTTGAGTCCTCTTTGAGTCACATAAAAATCAAGTCTTTTGTGTTTGCCATCTCTTTCGAGATTATTTGAGTTTAGCGTCCGTTGTCTTGTGGTTACAGGAAAAGAGAGAACAACCATTGTCCAAACACAAGCCAGCCATAACCTAAACAGTGAAACCTCGACCGAGATTCCACTACAAAACCAAAATCTTGGCTCCAACAAGAAATCTCGACCGAGATTTACAGAAGATAGCCCGGGATTTGTTCTAACGACAAGAACAAGTCTTTCTCTCAAAATCTAATCAGATCCAAAGTTATATTTGGAACACTTAAAGAGATATCTTATCAAGTTGCAAAAAGAAAGGAAAGAGATATAGGAAGTTTCTTATTGTTAAGATTTTATCTAAGAGGTGAGATCTTATCAAATCGACAAATCCTAACCGAATATCCCCTCAAATTTTGACCGTATCTTTTACCTAACAACCTTATATCCATCATCAACCTTATATCCATCATCAATCTTGTATAAAAGTGCATATAAAATCAAAGGTCCTCTCTTGATCGACTTCACCTATATTTATATCATTGATTATAACCTTAAGTTTCGGTGAAGCCATTCGGACAAGAGTTACTATGATCTAAGAGTTTATGTACAAAAAAGGCAACAACGAAGAAGCTTACCTCGAGCCTTAATTAGTGTCCATCACAAAAACCTTGTCTTTTGACAAATCTCGCCCGATATTTTCATCCTTAACCCGAGATTTTTTTACTAACGAGACTTAACCCTAACGAGTTATATCTCTCTCTCCAGTTTTGCAAGTTTAAGGTAAGTAAAGCTCTCTTCTTAATCTCTTGTGTGCCTATTTCTTGCCTCTTTTCACTCTCAACACATTGAGTTGATTTCTTTGGGTGTCTTAGTTAGTATATGTAGTTTCTATCATACTAGTGTGTCTACTTGCAATATTCCTTCTACTTTGTGTCAATTGTGTGAAAAGACCTACATCAGGAGTTCCTTAACCATATTTCAACAAAAGAACCTACTTACGAACCAAGTTGACTACTTGAGGCATCCAAGGAGTTCAAGTTGAAGCTAGTTCATCAATTTGTAAAAGAATCATTACTCCATCCAAGGAAATTACATCAAATTAGCTTAAGATTCACAATAGAGTGTGAGTGACAGAAAAAACATGTAAGGAACCTTTATTTTCACTAACTTCATGATTTTGTTGTTACTTTGTGTGATTGTGTAAATGTCTAACAATCAAAGAGGTTTACAATGGGGTAGCCCAACAAGTCCCAAAACCAATGACGTACTGAAGCAACTCATGATCATCGTCTAAACGTTGACTGAACAAGTGGCGAGGCTGCAAACTCGCCCCAAAATCTCGGCCCCCAACCAACATTTCACCCGATATTTGCCCTTGAGATGGGCGAAAGTTCTTGTAATCCACAATCACCACCATCCCTTGACCCGCTTCCAAGGCTCCATCATGGGATAAGTGTGAGACTTCCGAATCCTAACTTCGGTACACCTAACATTTTGGATTTTGTTAATGAGTTTCAAGAATTCCAGGAAGAGGATAACGAAGGCATGTGGAGAGACTATCCTAGACCTAATCATTGACCTAGGAGAGATCAAAACTTGGAACCTTATAGGCCTCATTAAGAGTGTTACGCTAAGAACGTATAGCACAAAAGTCTTAAATTTATAACTCGATATATTTTCCTAACTCCTAGCGAGCCCACAGTGTATGGGTCGTTTTGCAGCAAGGACAGTATTCCGAGGTCGAACACAAAGATTAAGGTGAAATAGAATCAAATAGGTGATTATGGATAGTGCAAATCTAGTCTAAGAAAAGAGAAAGGAATAAAGAAATGAAAATCATAATGTTTTTGGGTGGGTTTTGTAGTGATCAAACATTATCTAAGAGGTGAGATCTTATCAAATCGACAAATCCTAACCGAATATCCCCTCAAATTTTGACCGTATCTTTTACCTAACAACCTTATATCCATCATCAACCTTATATCCATCATCAATCTTGTATAAAAGTGCATATAAAATCAAAGGTCCTCTCTTGATCGACTTCACCTATATTTATATCATTGATTATAACCTTAAGTTTCGGTGAAGCCATTCGGACAAGAGTTACTATGATCTAAGAGTTTATGTACAAAAAAGGCAACAACGAAGAAGCTTACCTCGAGCCTTAATTAGTGTCCATCACAAAAACCTTGTCTTTTGACAAATCTCGCCCGATATTTTCATCCTTAACCCGAGATTTTTTTACTAACGAGACTTAACCCTAACGAGTTATATCTCTCTCTCCAGTTTTGCAAGTTTAAGGTAAGTAAAGCTCTCTTCTTAATCTCTTGTGTGCCTATTTCTTGCCTCTTTTCACTCTCAACACATTGAGTTGATTTCTTTGGGTGTCTTAGTTAGTATATGTAGTTTCTATCATACTAGTGTGTCTACTTGCAATATTCCTTCTACTTTGTGTCAATTGTGTGAAAAGACCTACATCAGGAGTTCCTTAACCATATTTCAACAAAAGAACCTACTTCCGAACCAAGTTGACTACTTGAGGCATCCAAGGAGTTCAAGTTGAAGCTAGTTCATCAATTTGTAAAAGAATCATTACTCCATCCAAGGAAATTACATCAAATTAGCTTAAGATTCACAATAGAGTGTGAGTGACAGAGAAAACATGTAAGGAACCTTTATTTTCACTAACTTCATGATTTTGTTGTTACTTTGTGTGATTGTGTAAATGTCTAACAATCAAAGAGGTTTACAATGGGGTAGCCCAACAAGTCCCAAAACCAATGACGTACTGAAGCAACTCATGATCATCGTCTAAACGTTGACTGAACAAGTGGCGAGGCTGCAAACTCGCCCCAAAATCTCGGCCCCCAACCAACATTTCACCCGATATTTGCCCTTGAGATGGGCGAAAGTTCTTGTAATCCACAATCACCACCATCCCTTGACCCGCTTCCAAGGCTCCATCATGGGATAAGTGTGAGACTTCCGAATCCTAACTTCGGTACACCTAACATTTTGGATTTTGTTAATGAGTTTCAAGAATTCCAGGAAGAGGATAACGAAGGCATGTGGAGAGACTATCCTAGACCTAATCATTGCCCTAGGAGAGATCAAAACTTGGAACCTTATAGGCCTCATTAAGAGTGTTACGCTAAGAACGTATAGCACAAAAGTCTTAAATTTATAACTCGATATATTTTCCTAACTCCTAGCGAGCCCACAGTGTATGGGTCGTTTTGTAGCAAGGACAGTATTCCGAGGTCGAACACAAAGATTAAGGTGAAATAGAATCAAATAGGTGATTATGGATAGTGCAAATCTAGTCTAAGAAAAGAGAAAGGAATAAAGAAATGAAAATCATAATGTTTTTGGGTGGGTTTTGTAGTGATCAAACATGATCACAATTGATGCAAGATTATAAAACAAACTAACAAATCTAGCTAGCAACGCAAACAAGCAACACAAACACGAGATATGTGATAAAAGAAAGAAAAGGGGATTCTAGGGGTTAGGAATTCCGGTTATGGCATTGGACTCAAGCTTCTAATCAATCTTGGACTAGCTATGGTAAGTTAGGAAGGAATGTTTCTCAAATGGGGTCAATCACCGGGTAGGTCTCATGATCCACTAATCCCGCAACTAAGGTCCTATCACCGAGTAAGTCTCTAGGAACCTAAGCTTGGGAAATATACTCAAACCGGATTGCTATCTAGGGGTCAAACCTCTCTTCACTGGGTAAGTCTCGGGAAGGCTACTCCTGTAACACCCCAAATTCTGAGAACTCGGGGAGCTACTGGTTAGGACCTCACAATGCGTCCCGACCTTAGTTTGACAACAATTTCACTAGGATCTTACAACAAGGCACAAAAGTATTTAAAACATTTGAAAATTTTAAACAATATATACATGAAGAATATGTATCAGCCTTACAAAGCAAAGGTACCAAAACGACACATATGAAGAACATAATACATCCCCGTCCCCAACTAAATGAGTACGTGGACCCGGCTGACCATTCCCTCCGGGTCTCTCTACAATTGTCTTAACCTGCAAGACATCTACAAGTGGTATAAAACCGTTAGCTAACATTCTATGCACAAGTATAAAGGTAAAAGCACAAACACATAACATACACAATCAACATGCAACACTCAATCCTTTTTTTAACTTTAATTAGGTGATAGGTTATTACTAATGATACTTATTTTGTGACACGAGGGATTCCCAAACCTCGCCCCTCTCCCCGTTTACCAACGCGGAATGGTACTAATGCATCTGACCGTCTACCTGACTGGGCTGGTCGCAGGGAACCTCCTAGACTCTCGTAAGAGCTAGGCAGATGATGTCACGACCCGTTATCATACACTTGGGTCAATTACGTAAATAATAAAGTCGGCCTAATCCGGTTTCGTTGTTTATCATAACTAACAAACACCACTCATACAAGAAGCCAACTAAGTAAGTCCGTGGACTTACCAGTCTCCAAGCGCAACCGATTAGCACACTCTCAAGTTCCCCTCGGGAAAACGCACAACGCATGTTCAAGACAAAGCACACGAATCAAACAACGCTCTAGTCAACTAGACGTCCTTAGACTTCTAGGCTCAACATCCTCACAAGAAAATAAACGCATAAGATTGATTGACACTTAAAACCTAACACAACTCTTCTAAACTAAATTATACTTATACCCAACTTCGGAATATCCTAAATCTGGATTAACCCAACGGACTGCTCTCCACTTTTACTACATGCTCCTATACATATCCATCAACAGCATATCCAAAAATCAAGTCCAACAGAGGTCAATAACCCCTCAAAATCTACCTCACAAAACTGCATCACAAGCAGTTTTTCTAACACTTAGAATATTTCAGCAACCCTCCAGAAAACTACTTACAGCCTCGACTTTCAAAAATCATAACTCCTAAACCTCTCGATGGAATCCTCTCAAATTTTTATATATTCTACTATGAAGTCTTAACTATGACATATCCAAAATTCAAGTTTAACCGAGAAATACAACCCAATCAAATCTATATCACAAAACTGGGTCACAAGCAGTTTTAGACAACATTCAGCATAACCTATAAACTGGTCAAGGTCTCTACTTTGGGACGCCATAACTTTTAAAATGCAACTCGAATTTCTCTCAAATTTCAGTATGTTCGACTATGAAATACAAACTATAACATATCCAAAAATCAGCAATAAAGGAGGCGTCTAACTTACTCAAATCTGGATCACAAAACTAGCAGTTTTTTTCTTCCAACACTTAAGAAATTTCAGCACAACAGAAAAAAACTGCTTACGACCCAATCTTTGAAAATTCATAAATCCTAAACCACTCGCTGGATTTATCCCAAATTTTGATATTTCTACTATAAAATCTTATCTATAATATATCCAAAATTCAGCAGCAAAGGAGGAGTATAACTTACTCAAATCTGAACTCGATGTTGGATGTTCCTCACTTCCGAACTCTCAGAAAAACCTCAGCTCTTCTGGCTATCTTCCGAGGCAGTTCTAGTAGGTTTCCCGACACAAACAGGGGTGCTAATCAGCACATATAGATACAGGGTAATGCAGTGAAGGGAGGTGCGGTATTTACCAGACAAGAGTGATTGGGCAAGCAAACTAGTACGATGAAGAAGACAGAAGGCGGCTCCATGCGCTGCTGTTACGTGCACGTCCACATGAGGAGAGGCGTTGCTGAGATTGGGGAGGAGACGGGCTGAGGATCAACTTGGTGGCGTCACTGATCTACTGTGAGATCCGGACATGATGTGAGATAAGGCTCGAGAAAGAAACGACATGGGAGGCATCACTATTCCAGCCCCTTCTGAATGGCTTCGTGCAGGCTCGCATCTGGAGAGCTCCTGGTACGTAGAGAATGAGGGAAGAACGGGTAAGGGGGAAAGGGCTCACCCTACTGTCCTCACGTCGGTAGGCTGATGGAGCGATTGTCTTCTGGCTTGCAACATGGGAGGCGAAGGAGACGACAGAGGAAGGTGTCGGCTAGGGTTATGTGGCGTGATGGACAACGTATCTTCTGCATAAGGAAGGGCGTTACAGGCGGAGGGCGATAGAACAGCAGCTACATCTTAGGCCGGTTGTTCTCATGGGCTGGCGGAGATCCAGATGCGAGATAGGAGATCCATGGGCTGTTGTCTTCTAGGGTTATAGAAGGAAATGCAAGGCTGGGCTGGACGGAACCACACTACTGTTGGCTGCGTGTGTGACTCTAGAAATGGGCTCATAAACAAGGCTCTCCTGGGCTGCACCTGGGCAAGTGAATCTAACAAGTAACATGGGCTGAAAACAAGGTAGGAATAAGAGTGGGCTGATGTTGTCAAGGCTTTGTCACAACCTTGTCAAAACGTGTCATGACTTTGTTAAGCCCATGCATGACCTTGTAACAGAGTTGTCAGGTTCGTCGTGGTCTCGTCACAGCTTTGTCGTGATCTCGTCACAACTTTGTTGTGGTCTTGTCACAGCTTTGTCGTGGTCTTGTCACAGCTTTGTCATGATCTCGTCTCAGCCTTGTCATGATCTCGTCTCAGCCTTGTCATGATCTCATCTCAGCCTTGTCATGATCTCGTCTCAAGTCGTCGTTAAGAATTAATTATAAGAATTAGGATTTGATATAATTCTATCATTTTATGTGATTTAAATTCTACATAAAATGATAAATAATTATAAGAATTAGGGTTTGATATAATTCTATCATTTTATGTGAATTAAATTCTACATAAAATGATAAATTTTGTGAAGAAAGAAATACTAGATACAATGGGAAACCGTCAACGGCTTGAAGTCCGATTTGATTCGGAATTAAACGGAATAAAAATTCCGGATATTACAAGTCCTAAGCAACAATCCTAGTACACTCAATCCAATAGCGGCTTGTGAGGCTCACTACTACCTAGAGTTCATCATCATTGGTACCTAAGGTTGGAAATCACCGGGTAGGTCTCTTCCCTCACTTAATTTGCTAGCATTAGGTCACCCTAGGCTAGATTATGTTTAACAAACATTGGGGTTTCAACAATCTAACATCCTAACATTCAGATTCATCAAAAAAAGCACAGCAGAGGAAATCACGGTCAGTTCATCTTAAACCACGGCCGTGGAAAGGGCAAGAACAGACCGTGATTTGTATCAGAGGTTAGGTTCGAGCAAGCGATTCATCCAAAAATACATTTAAGTCTATTCTATCATAGTCCAAGCCATAACCATCATTCCATTACCCTAAAATCACTACTATTTAACCAACAACAAGCATTTTTACATTCAAACTCAACAAGCAAACATTCATGGCTTCCATAGCAAGAAAATGAAATGAAAGAGAAGAGAAACAAGTAAACACAAGTAAACCAAGCTGAATATATGTTTAAGAAAGGCTTACAACCCTTCAAAAGAAGGCCCAAATCGTTCCTTACAAATCCTTGCAAATGTCTTCAATAAGCTCACTCAAAAACCACTCAAAAACTTTGAAAACTCTAAAACTAGTGTTGTTCTTTTTCTTCTCCAAATGAGAGTGTTTTCTTCCTCCCCAAGAGTAGCCTCCAATGGAGTGATATGATGAGAGAGTGTGGGAGAGAGTGTGTGAGAGAGTCCTCTAGCAACAGCCTGCAAGACCACTTTTATTCTCCATCAAGGGCAAGAGTCGGACATGGATATCGTGGGATAGCAGTCACAACTGTCCAAAGAAAACCACGGCCAAAACCACGGGCGTGGAAATGGCCTCTGGGCCGTGGTTTTGCTTGTTCAACTCTCTTTTGATCGTTAAGCCATGAGTTGGTGCAAGGCATGCACCAACAAGGTCCTATGTGTTCTCCTTTGCTCCTAGCTTGCTTCTCAATGAGTCCGGAAGTGTGTCATCACGAGGATTGATCCTTGAATGTATTGATTAAGCTCCAAAAGTTCCCCAAAATACCTACAAAACCGACAAGAGTTCGTGTAAACGTCTATCTCAACAATATGCATGAATTAAGTGTAAATGTCATGAACTAATGCCAAACCATGCTTGAGTAATGAAAAACTATCTAAATGAATGCCTAAACTAACGTCATAAATCGTATTATCAAAGAGATTGATAGGATTGGCAAAGTGAATGTCAAGACTCCGAGTATTGGAGGCAAATGTGATCCGGACATTTACATGGAATGGGAGACTAAAATTGAACAAATTTTTTCTTGCCATAACTTTAGTGAGAAAAGGAAGGTCCAACTTGTTGCGTTGGAATTCCAAGGATATGCCTTAGTTTGGTGGGATCATCTCACAAAAGAAAGGAGATGAACGCTGAATCCAGACATTAATGCTTGGGAGTAAATGAAAGTGTTGATGAGAGCAAGGTTCATACCCCATACTATGCAAGGGAAGCAAGGCAAAGACTGGAGAACTTTAAGCAAGGAACCAAGAGCGTGGAAGAGGTCTACACCACCATGCAAATGGCGATGGTTAAGGCCAACATTCATGAGGACGAGGAGTCTACTATTGCTCGGTTTTTAAGAATTTTGCAGCCCTCCTTAGCCAATGAAATTGATTTATATCCTTATGATAATATGACTAACTTACTGTATTTGGCTATTAAGGTGGAGAAGAAGTTCAAAGGATGAGACCAAGAGACGAGCTCTTAGAAACAACAATAGTCTCAGCCAAATCGAGACAATCTCAGCCGAGATTCTGACTGAGATCCCTCCAGATACGAGCCTCGAAGCAAGAACAACAACCAAGGAGCTTTGACATTCTCTCCCTTTGAATTAGGCTTAGAAGGATCCTAAATGGAGCACTTCTAACTCTACTTTACATTCAAAAGATATTGTATTCTTTAAATGTCAAGGTAGATGTCATTATATATTATTTTCATAATAATAAGTTATTAATCTTAAATCAACAAGGGGACGATGAAAGTGATGAAGAGCATAAAAGTGCTAGTGAAAGTGAAAAAAGGTGTGAATATGGGAATGGAGAATCTTTGATTGCTAGAAGAAATTTGCATGCTAATATGACTTCTTGTGAAGATAATCAACGAGAAAATCTCTTTTCATACTAGATGTCTTGTTAAAGGGAAAGTGTGTAACATGATCAACGATGGAGATAGTTGTTGCTATATTGCTAGTGTTGAATTGATTATTAAATTTCAACTTCCTACATTTTATCACCCTATGCCCTATAAGTTGAAATGGATGAATGATTGTGGTACTTTGAAAGTAAACAAGCAAGCCAAAGAGACTATCACATTAGGACATTATACTGATGAGATTTTGTGTGATGCAGTACCTATGCAAGCTTGCCATATTTTGCTAGGTCACCCTTGGCAATTTGATCGGAAAGTGAAGCATGATGGCCATACAAATAAGTATATTTTCAAATTCAATGGTAAAAAGGTAAAACTGAAGCCCATGTCTCATCCGCAAATCATTGAGACCTATGAGAAGTAGAAGATTGAAGGCAAAGATCGAGCATTGGACAAAGAAATGGACGAAAGGAATTCCAGTAGAGAATCTCGGCCAAACTATGAAATCTCGGCCGAGATTTCCCATTCTCTCCCGAGATTACATGAATCTCGACCCCCTGCAGCTAGCGTTGTTCGACCTTCAAGAGCTCTTTTGGTTGCCAAAGGAGAATGTCAGATCGAGCATCCACCCATGGATCTTCATGTTATGTCATTCATGTCATTAAGTGATTTCATTAAGCGATGTGTGCTTAAAGAATCTAGAATTTACCACTCCTACCTAAATTTGAGTTTTCATGACTATATAGTTAGGTGGTTTTTTTTAACTTCTTTTGATCTTATACCGTTGCCTTTTGGGAAGCAAGTAAGTTTCATTGCTGGAAAGCTGGTTACAGACAAGGTAGATCGAATGGACATGGAATTACTACTTGATCCCGGAGATCTCATGATATTGCCACCAGAAAAGGATGGGATTGCAGTCTATACTCAATTTTCATCATTGGCAATGGTTTATGGACGCTCAATAGCCATCTCAGCCACCCCAATAACAAAATCTCGCTTGAGATTGTTGTATTTCAACCGATATTTCCTATTGTCGAGTGTTGCGATGCACGTCTTCAAATAAAAGTGTTACAAACTTCAAGGGATCCTCCAGAAGAGCCGTGGACACCAAAGTTTTTACCACAAGCATACTTGAGTTCCTATGTGATTAGTGATGAGCATTGTGTGGATTCGAGGATGAGTTCTTTTCAAGAAGGGGAGTATGATGTGGGACCATCCTCGACACCAAATATACAAGGATCAATCACTAGGTCAAGGAAAAGAAGGATCCAAGAGGAGATGATATCGAAGACGATCAAGGAACCACGGAAGTGAAGAAATCTTGGTCCTGAGATAGAATCTCGGCCGAGATATAGACCGCGATTCCGTGTCTATCGAGACTTATAAGATCCGTTGAAGATCTTATTAGATGGAGTTATCTTCTAGTTAGTTTTAATACCTTTTAAGCTCTCAAACTTTTTTAAGGTATCGTTTGGTTTTGATCCTATCTTTTATGATTATTTTAATATTTAGCTTTTAGAGGAAGCGCTCCTATAAATAGCCATAGATGACATAGTTGATAGGAAGCTTAGTTTTGAATATTGATTTCCACATTGTTGTGAGATACTTGTGACTTCGCTCAAGGAGTTTACATATTATCATTTCTATTCAATAAAAAAAAGGGAGCTTTTGGTTTAATTGTTGTGACTCTTTGTTAGGTTGTTCTTGTGTGTATTAATCTTGTTGATGATTGGTGCTACTAGTCAAACTAGTCCTTCCTTGTGCTTGTCTTAGATAAAAGACTTGTGTAAGGTTGAAGAAGGAAGGGTTATGGTAATTCTTTGTTAAGGGTTTTTATCCAATTTAGATCAAGGTTATTTACAAATTTTATAATTAGTCATATCTTCCTATATTGATCATAGTTCATTCCATTAATCATCTTTTTATCTTTCATTATCATCCATAATTTTGCATTTTGAGTTAACAGAAATCTCAACCTGTTTATCATAAATCTCGCCCGAGATTTACATTAATTGACCGAGATTCTCTTCTATTGTTCAATTTGTGGACCTTCAATCTAGATCGGGAACTACGGCATCAACCCCGCATCACTCGTGGTGGTTAATTTGGGACTCGAGATGTCTTCATATGTCGGTGTCATCCGCTCAAGTTTATCATCATCCAACAATCATACATCCAATATTTACCTGAATGAATTAATGTAGTCCATGCTCATGATTCCAACAATCTCCAACAATAGAGTTTTTGTACTTCTAAACAAAAGCAAAAGGTGAAAGTTAAATTTTACCGAGATGGTATGTACAAGATAATATGTTATATTACAAATTACAAATGAGAAAATGATACTTACTCGTTGATATTGTAAGTCTGTGGGAGTGATGCCATTGCGAAATCGGCTCCATAAATGCCCCGAATTTGGGTACATGAGGAAGAAATCAAAGAATTCGTATGATATTGGTGATTGCCTAACATTGACATAGTATTCATGTTATCTAGGTGTATTATAGCAAGGTGAAGAGTTGAAGTTAGATCGTAGCGTTGGCTACAGTGAGAGACGAAGAGGATTTCTTCTAGTTTGTACTTCTAAACAAAAGCAAAAGGTGAAAGTTGAATTGACTCTATTCTTTCAAGATCTTTAGTTCTCATCTACAACCCCACATTGTATATAAGTCGAATGAAGGTTACATTGTCCGGGTCATTCAACTACAATGATGTTAAAATATTTATCGGTTTGATACCGGAACCGATTTCACACTCCACCTTTTGATATTATGTGGGCGTCAACCAACCGATGAATGTATGCCCCTTCAAGTCATTCGTAAGTTTGTGCGGTTATGCACTTTGCATGTGATCCTCACTATCTACTTATTATTCTCTTCCCGTGTCACCTCGTTCTCAAACTTATATCAATCTTTCTTCGACCTCGTTTCTCAACTACTTAAACAAACCAATTTAGGATCGACATCTTTCTTTTTTCTTGTTTTTTCGTATCGTTGCATGCTAGTCAAATCGTACAAAATTTGACATTGTTTAATCATGATCTATTGCTAATCAATAGTTCAACACCATATGTTTCGTTCTTCTCATAAACCAAGTTCAAGCCAACAAACCATTTGTACTAGCATTGTGCGGGTGATCCGGTGGTCCATATTTTGAAAACTATATTTAATTAGTCATTTCTTTACATATTCTTTCATTACCGTGTATTAATTGGTAGACATAATAATAAAACAACATGCGCTTGAAAACATAAAACAACCATACATTAAATTATTCAATATACATATTTACTAATAACAAAAATACACATAAACCATAATTTCTACATTTTCTTTCATGCACACATTAAAATTTTAAAAAATTGCATACTAACATATATAGATATATAATCATGATAAATTAACAATATAGATATATAGCATTAATAAGAACATATTGAATATTTAAAAATATACAATATGAAAATTTCTAATGACAAAATAACAAATGAATCCAAAATATGAATTTTCCACAATTTATATTAAATATAAAATAAGCGTACTACGAAATAATATATGGAAGAAAACTTACTTCAAAGTATGTAAAAAAATTACTTTGGAACACTATACTTGTTCTTTTTAAATGGAATACTAACTCAGTCATCGTCATATAGAGATATTTGTAGTTTGCCTTATTAAAAAGATATAATAGTTACAAGAATGAGAATTCATCCGTTACACATGATTCACAAACGTTTGTGATTCAATGGTAAAATAAACTATGGTTGGGCAACATTCAAATTTGATATCTGAAGAACCGTTAGGTGAATATAAAGGATAAAAGATACTTTAAAGGGGGGTTTGAATAGAGTATGGGAACATTTCGCAAAAATCAATCTCAAGGCTTTGAAACTGATTTCAAAGGTCTTGATGTCGATTTGAGCTCTTTGTGACACACTTTGATTTCAAGGGTTTTGAAACTGATTTCAAGGGCCTTGACTTTGTTCGCCTCCAAGACAAAGTTAGTCACAATAAAGCAGATAAAGTGCGGAATGTAAAAGATCGACACGAGGATATGTTTACAAAGTTCGCCTCTAAATAGCCTACTCTCCGTCCCAGGGTATAACTGTAGGATCTAACTATCTATTATCGGCTTCAAAGAGTCCTAGATACAAACTAGAAGAAATCCTCTTCGTCTCTCACTGTAGCCAACGCTACGATCTAGCTTCAACTCTTCACCTTGCTATAATAGCCTAGTTAGAGTAACACACACTCTAGTATAATACTCTTTAGATATACCAATGGGGCTCTCGACTTTTATCTCTCTCTAGGGGATAAGGCTTTTTGTAAAAGAGATAAAGAAAAACTTGTTTGATCAAATGAAGATGCTTTGGATTGCTTGAAGACTTTGAATGTTTCCGTATAAGCTCGTGTATCTTCTTCTTCAATCGACATCTTCAATTATAGTCTTTGATGGAGAGATCTTCTAGCCGTTGGGAAGATGACCGTTGAAGATGATTCTTCTTCTCCATGAAAGCCACTTCTTGGTTGAGATGAGGTAGACATTGTAGATCTTTTATCGTCTTCATCTCCTTAAAGCACGTTGATCTCCCTTGTCCGTAATCTTCCCAAACTTGTTGTAATATATCCGAAATCCATTGAGAGAGGATCTTTGCGCTTTTGGTTGAGGATCTTTGTAAGATCCTGTTTTGAATCCAATCTACTTGGTCGGTTGAGATCTTCTTTGAGTGTGGTTGCTTAAGATCTTCCTTTGAGCGTATCTTCTTGTTGAGCATATCTTCTTAGAAGATCTTCTTAGATGCTTGGTAGATTTGGTTTTTGGAGTTTTGAAATCCTTCTAGCTACTTTGATTCTACTTCAAGGCTTTGGCTTCTGATCCCTTGAAATAGCGTTCAAGGCCTCCATGTTGAATCTTTCTAAACTCTTCTTGTTTCCTTGTATTTGATGTCATGGCCTCCGTCGGTCCTTTGAAATGCGTTTCAAGGCCTGCATACATTCTAGACAAAACACCAAAACAAACCAAATAACTAGACATATAATGGATAATTTGTTAGTATTAAAAATCACTTCATTTATGTTTAAGTCTTCCATCATCACCTATACAAATATATAATCAAGGTGGAGTTTTCCATCTCCCCCTTGATGGAAGACAACACAAATATCATACCTGCATTGTAAAGTTAGCGATGCATATATGAATATCAAAACAAACTTAAAATGCAGAATGCAGAAATATCGAAAATGTCGGATCATTTATTTCTCCCCCTTTCTCTTTCAACAAGGGAGAAAAATAGTTAAAGCACGGAAGTTTTAAAAGATTACAACCCCAGAAAAAGTATTTCAAAAACCGCAATAAAACCAAGTTTTTAACACATCAATCCCACAATCATCACCTGTTCAATCTGAATCCTCCTCATAAAACCTCCTTTTCCCCTTAGATGAAGCTTTCTTGTGACTCCAATCATCCATTTCAGAAGCTAAGTGTTGTCTCTTTTCTTCAACTCGTCGTTCCTTAACCATCTCATATTCAAGCACTAGCAGAATAGTTGGCTCAACATGAGTAGGATAAAGAATAAAATTATTTTGTACACGACGTTTGCATTTCATTAGAACATTTTCCACTTTTTCTTAAGTGTGTTGAGTTGCATCTTCAGTCACAGGTAGGATCCTTCCCATGGTAGTAAGAGTAAGAGCATTCGTCAGATACATTTCATTTACCTTATAATTCATGATGGACAGCAGTTCATGATTTATATCCAATCTTCTTTTAGTGTCGGAGGGAATCTGAGCTGATTCCTTTTTGGAAGATGAAGCAAGATGAGGAGCAGATTTCTTGCTTATGGGAGCCATAGATGATATTGGGAGAGAAAACAAGGGTTTTTGAAAAGAGCTTCCGTAAAGACGGGAAATGAAACAAGAGAGAGAAGTCTTTAGCCTTTTACAAAGAAGAAAACAATTTAAGTTTAAACAAGATCTTGAGAAAATCAAGCTCTTGAAAAGCCAATTTGTTTCCAATAAAATCTCAACAACTCTTTTTCAAAATTTTGAACCCAAAAATGAGGAATTTGAAATCATTAAAATCAATTTAAGAATTAAAATATCTAAAAGATATTAATCCCTAAATAGATCCGTAATATTCAATTTTCCCTTTGAATCTTGTTTCAAGGCCCTTGAAAACAAAAAGTGGACTGCATACGAAGAAGAAAACAAAACGATTTACTCCCCCTACGTTAATGTTTCCTTTTTAACATACCGAGCTCTAATCGGATGAAATTGAATTGATCTTCGGGTAGAGGCTTGGTAATGATATCTGCAAGATACAAGTCAAATGATATAAAAAGAAATCGAAACATCACATTTCTCAACATGATCACGTATGAAGTGATGCCTTACATCGATATGTTTAGTCCTTGAATGCTGCACAGGATTTTTAGTAACTGAAATAGCACTAGTATTATCACATTTTATCGGGATACCTTCCAAATCAAAGCCAAAATCACGAAGTTGTGGAGCTATCCATAGAATTTGTGCACAACAGGCTCCCGCAGCTATATATTCGGCTTCAGTTATGGATAGGGCGACAGAGTTTTGCTTCTTGGAGTGCCAACTAATTAGGAAAGCCCCTAAGAATTGGCAACATCCAGAAGTGTTCTTTCTATCGACCTTATAACCTGCAAAGTCTGCATTTGAATAGCCAACGAGAAGAAACGAGCTTTGACGTGGGTACCATAACCCTAAATCCTTAGTGCCATTGAGATACCGAAATATCCTTTTAATAGTTATCAAGTGTGACTCTTTAGGATCAGCTTGAAATCTTGCACACATGCACACGCTAAACATAATGTCAGGTCGACTAGCGGTTCGATATAACAAAGAACATATCATACCTCGATACTCCTTTTGTACAACACTTTTGCCATCTTCGTCATGGTCAAGCGAAAGTGTAGAACTCATAGGAGTCTTTGCGACCTTAGATTGATCCATCTTATACTTCTTAAGCAAGTCCTTGATATATTTGCTTTGATTGAGAAAATTTCCTTTCTTTGCTTGTGTAACTTGAAGTCCAAGAAAGAAATTTAGCTCACCCATTAGGCTCATTTCGAATTTCCTGCACATAATATCTGAAAATTCCTTGCATAGGGAATCATTAGTAGCACCAAATAATATATCATCAATATAAATTTGTAGTACTAGAATATCGTTGCCTCTGGTTTTGATAAATAAAGTTTTACCAATCAAACCTCCTTTGAAATTGTTTTCAAGGAGATACTTGGACAATCTTTCATTCCAAGCTCGAGGAGCTTGCTTAAGACCATAAAGAGTCTTGTCCAATTTAAAAGCATGATCAGAAAATTCATCATTTTCAAAACCAAGTGGTTGAGCAACGTAGACTTCTTCCTCTATGAAGCCGTTTAGAAAAGCACATTTTACATCCATTTAAAATAACTTTATGCTCATGAAAGATGCAAATGCAAGTAGCATACATATGGATTCTAACTTGGCAACCGGAACAAAAGTCTCCTCATAATCAATACCTTCCTCTTGGTTATAGCCTTGAGCTACAAGTCATGCTTTATTTCTAATGACTTTACCGTTTTCATCCAACTTGTTTTGAAAAACCCATTTCGTGCTTTGGTCTTATAGTAAGAGTCCAAACCTTGTTTCTCCCAAACTCATTTAGTTCATTTTGCATGGCAATGATCCAGTCGGGTTCTTGAAGAGCTTGAACATAATTCTTTGGCTCAATAAGAGACACGAACGCAGAGAACGCACATAGATTATTTACTTTAGATCGAGTTTGAACTCATGCATTTGAATCTGAGATCACATTCTCTTGTGGATGGTATGAAGAGTGTTGAAACTTCCTTCGTTTGTAATATGGAACAGATCCTTATGATTGAGACTCATATGCTTGACTAGATTCAGGTACCGTTGGATTGTTGCCGTTGGATCCTATCTCAAGGCCTTGAATTTGGGTTTCGAGGCCTTGAAACGGAGTTCTAACATCGCAGTTTTCTGTTTCAAGGTCTTGAAAGATGTGTTTCAAGGTCTTGAGAGTTTTCTCCGGTATCTTGAATCTTCTCTTGCATATTCTTTTCTTGATTCTTAGGATCTTCTTCTTCATCAAAATTGTGATCTTCTCGTTAATTCAGATTAAGATCTACAAAACTTTCACTCAAAGTACCATCATTGCTTTCGTCAAATATGACATGAATACTTTCCTCAACAATTTTTGTACGCTTATTATAAACCCGATAACCTTTGTTATTTGAAGCATATCCAATGAATATAGCTTCATTACTACGTGCATCAAATTTCCCAAGGTTATCTTTGCCATTGTTATGTGATAGCATGCATTATAGTCTATATTTTGGGACTTGTTAAGACGTTTTATCTTCAATAATCTACATGTTTGGATGTATATTATGTGATTATATTGTCGTTTCATCTACCTTTACGGGAATCGAGGTCTACACCAAGTTTTGTTGTAATCATAGGTAAAATGGCATATTTTGGATCGAAATGGATCAAAGGAGTCATATGAGCTACATTTTGGATGCTTAAAAGAGAACTCAGGAAGCAAGGAATTAACAAAGAAGATTTACTTTGGACTAGATTTAAGAGATTTCACATTCAACTGAGATTCACCTCGGTCAGCTACAGTGTCACCTCAACCGAGGTGATCTTGAGGAGCGCCCCGACCGAGGCGAACACCCTGGCGCCGGCGAGATATATATTTTTGGCTGAGATCCTTTATTTTTGGAAGGAAGATATCTTATATTTTTAGGCTGGATTTTTGGAAGGAAGATCATATATTTGGGAGATCTATTTTAGAGATATGGGTATATTTTATTAGGATATTATCTTTTTAAGATATTATTATCTTTGGAAGATAATTCTCCTATAAAAAGGGCTAGATTTTCCACAATTCAGCATCATCGCAAAAACCCCACTACACCATATTCTACACTGTAGTTAGGAAGGATTTTTGGAAGTTTAAAGGAAGATTGAAGATTGAAGGAAGGAAGGTCATAGCTTTGTGAAAGCTTTTGAGGGGATTTGTAAGACTTTCTTAGATTCTCTTTAGTTTCATTGTCTTGTTGGATTTGTGATCCAAGGAACGCTGATTTGTTTGATATTTGATTCAGTTATTGAAGCCTTGTTCTTAAGGTTTTTGTGTTCAAATATTCATTCTTTCCCCATATATTTGATTATTGCTTTCATGATGATGAGTGGCTAATTTCCTTGTGTGATTCTAGGGTGATTGGCTGAAAGTTGTGGGAAAGACGATGATAGAATAATCTTAATCCTAGTAGGACCCTGAAAGCTCGAGTCTTTACCCTTAACCCTAGAGTACCTCGCTCAGTCGACGAACATCTCGGCCGGGGTGGAACTTGACTGACTGAGGTGACCTTTTCTGATCCGTAGCTGAGAGTTAAGTGTTAGAGTTTGCCAAATCCTATTCTTATTACACCTTTCCTGGTTCAATGCAAGCCTAGGATGAGACTTACCCGGTGATTCCTTTGTTTGTTTACCCATGATCATAAGTGTAGGTAATAAAGGTTTATCCTTTATTGGGGTTTGAGTGTGCCTTCATTCCATCTTTGTGAGTTAACTTGAGACTTACCCGGTAAAGGTTGATTATATTCCCTTAGTGGTGTGTTGGTTTGAGATTATAGTTCCTTTCCTTAGTACATTGAGACTTACTCGGTAATAGGAGCTTTTGGTTTGGGATAGTGAGTAGTGAGACTTACCCGATAATCTATTCCCACTTTAGAAACACCTTCCCTTTGCAAAATCTCAACTTTGTCCGCTTATCTTGAGATCTTGAGTTGGAACCACAACTAGATGCTTTAATCCCTAGAATTTGCATATTTCCTTTAATTGACCTTATTATCATCTTTTTGATTGCTTTAATCGCTTTTGTGGTTATTAGTTATATTGACTACCTATACTTGCTTTGTTTCACCTAAGTCCTTGAGATCGACACCCTGGAATTCTTGCTTTTACTATAATTGACCCATACACTGCGGGTTCGCATCCTTTTTTTAAGCATATTTCTTGGGATATAAATTTAAAGCTTGCACACACCGTTTGGAGCGAACAAGTTTTTGGCGCCGTTGCCGGGGACTTGGTCTAGACCAAGCCGGTTTCGGTTGTCTTTTGGGGCTATTGCCCTTGTTGTATTTGACTACTCTTTCTATGAGTTTTGTAGTTTTCAGGATTTCCGATGGCTACATTTGATCCAGCCTGCATAGCAAGACAAAGTGCTAGGGCGGACCATTATGAATACTTGGAAGAGAAATACTCCTTCTATTGGTTTGACAATGAAATGGAAAGAAAAGAGGTCATTGAGGAAGAGATTGCGATATGGGATGAGCTTAATGTCCCTAGAAAGATTTATGAACAACCTCTTGAAGATTCGCTTGAATCAAAATGGGAGAAGATGATGAAAAAGTTGGAGGAGCTCAAGGAAAGCACCCTATCTTATGCTAAGCCGAAAGAGGAGCATAAGGAAGTACTGCAAGTTTCAAGCATTCCTCCAATCATACCGGAAATTTCTCCTGAAGCTCTTGAAGAAGAGGAAGCAGTGGAAGATCTTGATCCAACTGTTGAAACATCGGCCGAGATTGAAGTAAGATCGGCCGAGGTTGAAGAAAATCCAGTTGAGTTGGGAAATATTTCATGTGTAGATTATCACCATAACATGAATCTTATCCTAAGTTTTGAAGAACGTTATAAGGTACCTTCTCTTACTCCCTTAGAAATTACCTTTAAAATTCTAGATTTCTTCAGGGATGCACCGAAGAGTTGGAGGTCTCTTCCGAAAGAACCTCCTAAGACAAGATGAAACCTCCCTTGAATTTGCTGAAAGTAAATGCTCCTTGGACTGAAAGGAGTGGAGTTAATAAGCGCTTCACCGCTAAGGCAACGAAGTGTTATTTGTTCAAGTATGGGGTCACTCACGTGACAAAGACCTTGTACTATCCCCAAGCTGGAGATGGGAGAGCTAAGTGGATTCTCGAGAAGCTGATTTCCCGATCCAGGAAAGGATGGGATGCAAAACTGAGTTATGTCCCACGGAAGCATAGAAAAACCGGTAAGATTCCGGTGAGAACTAAACCATAAAAGCTTGTACGTGGGAGATCCTACCATTTGCCGGTGAAATTAGGAACCGGAACCTTCTTGGAAGAATTTTATGATGGATGTGATGAGCACTCCAAGATATTCGAGGTACATTGAGTAAATCCATGAGGAAAGGTCCAGCTAGCGACCTTAAATCAAGCGCTTCTTGGGAAGCAACCAATGGTATTGCTTTCTTTTCCCTTTTCTAGTTTAGTTTAGATAGTTTGATTTTGCTTTTCTTTGCTTTATTTTTGGCGTCCTCTAGACAGAAATCAGGTACTCTCTAAGGAAGGATTACAGCTCAAGAGCTACACTAGAAGGACATAAGTTCGAGAAATTGAGAGGACAGAGCTTGATTGAGGCACATCTCGGGTGCAGTCAATGGACCTCGACCGAAATGTTCTTCGCCAACCGAGATGATCTTATCTGGGAGCTGTTTCTTATTTCTTTATCCAGTTCAGCTATGTCTGGTGAGTATTCTGTTCTTCTGACTTATATTTGACCCATTGGGACAATCTGTCCCAAGTATGGGGTACTTGTATGACTCTCTTGATCTTTGATTATGATCTTATTTGGCTCTATGTGCTTATATGAGATTACATGCATGCATACAGGTTTTTGTTTTTGAAAAACGTCAAAAACTGGTTTAAGAAAAAAAATATAAAAATTTGACCTCGACCGGGATGATTCTGGCCAAACGAGGTACTTTACCTTGGATGACTTAGAACACCTCGACCGAGGCGGTTTAACTGAAAGATTTTTCGAAACAATTTATGTGCTTCTCTTCTGGATATGACCTTAGTGATCATTTTGTTTGCAGATTGGTTTTGAAATCTTTATATGTTTGAAAGCTTTTATGATATGTTTATGTTGCAAAATGCTTTGTTTGAAATTTTGGCATGTTTGATACTTTATTTTTATCAAAATTATGTTGAATTTGAAGGTTGACACCACATGATGAGTTCTATCACATTCTTCTTGGGATGATTAAGGCAATTCATTCTTTTCTCTTCTTCTTCTTGATCATGCTTTAGCCCCTCATATACATATTTGTCTTCCTTTACCTATCCGGGAATTTTGAAGCAAGCGAAGAAAAGCAAGTGAAAGTGAAGTTGAGATGTTGGCTGGAAGTTTTACAAAGAAACAAAATAGGTTTGGGGAAGTCAATCATGATGATGAGTAACTCGGCACCATTCACATAGTCGGGTGTTTGTGTCTTGTCATAGTCGGATTGAGCGATATTCCTAACGGGTCATGGTATGTGCATCAAGGGTTTGAGGCATCTCGAGAAATTGATGATTGCTGATCTCATAGGCTTTGGTTATTGTGCACCTCTGTCCATGCATCCCAAAAAGTAAATAAGAAAAGCTTATTGGTGGAAGATGTTGAAGTTCGAAGCAAGTGAAGTGAAGATCCTTTTCCCGGATTCTAGCACCACATTCCCTATATACATCTCACCCTCACACGTTTCTTGACCTTCTCTTGAAAAGCCCTTGAGACCTCGAGCTTGGTGGTTTAAACTGGAATATACATGATTAATTTCGATAATTATAATTTACTATGCATTCTATGATTTTATGCAGAGATGAACAACTTTCCTACATTTATAAAATGTTTTGATCATGTTTTGATTTCAATTGCCATGAAGCATTCTCTTAGAGTGATCTATGAGTGGAGCACACCACCAAAATATTTTGAAATACTTTTCATTGATCTTTATGATTTATAATCCATTCTATCTTATACTTAAGATTTGGAACTTGCTTGGGGACAAGCAAGGGACAAGTATGGGGTATTTTGATAGCATGTATTATAGTCTATATTTTGGGACTTGTTTAGACGTTTTATCTTCAATAATCTGCATGTTTGGGTGTATATTATGTGATTATATTGTTGTTTCATCTACCTTTACGGGAATCGAGGTCTACACCAAGTTTTGTTGTAATCATAGGTAAAATGGCATATTTTGGATCGAAATGGAGCAAAGGAGTCATATGAGCTACATTTTGGATGCTTAAAAGAGAACTCAGGAAGCAAGGAATTAACAAAGAAGATTTACTTTGGACCAGATTTAAAAGATTTCACATTCAACTGAGATTCACCTCGGTCAGCTACAGTGTCACCTCAACCGAGGTGATCTTGAGGAGCGCCCCGACCGAGGCGAACACCCTGGCGCCGGCGAGATATATATTTTTGGCTGAGATCCTTTATTTTTGGAAGGAAGATATCTTATATTTTTGGGCTGGATTTCTGGAAGGAAGATCATATATTTGGGAGATCTATTTTAGAGATATGGATATATTTTATTAGGATATTATCTTTTTAAGATATTATTATCTTTGGAAGATAATTCTCCTTTAAAAAGGGCTAGATTTTCCACAATTCAGCATCGTCGTAAAAACCCCGCTACACCACATTCTACACTGTAGTTAGGAAGGATTTTTGGAAGTTTGAAGGAAGATTGAAGATTGAAGGAAGGAAGTTTATAGCTTTGTGATAGCTTTTGAGGGGATTTGTAAGACTTTCTTAGATTCCTTTTAGTTTCATTGTCTTGTTGGATTTGCGATCCAAGGAATGCTGATTTGTTTGATATTTGATTCAGTTATTGAAGTCTTGTTCTGAAGGTTTTTGTGTTCAAATATTCATTCTTTCCCCATATATTTGATTATTGCTTTCATGATGATGAGTGGCTAATTTCCTTGTGCGATTGTAGGGTGATTGGCTGAAAGTTGTGGGAAAGACGATGATAGAATAATCTTAATCCCAGTAGGACCCTGAAAGCTCGAGTCTTTACCCTTAGCCCTAGAGTACCTCGCTCAGTCGACGAACATCTCGGCCGGGGTGGAACTTGAATGACCGAGGTGACCTTTTCTGATCCGTAACTGAGAGTTAAGTGTTATAGTTTGCCAAATCCTATTCTTATTACACCTTTCCTGGTTCAATGCAAGCCTAGGATGAGACTTACCCCGTGATTCCTTTGTTTGTTTACCCATGATCATAAGTGTAGGTAATAAAGGTTTATCCTTTATTGGGGTTTGAGTGTGCCTTCATTCCATCTTTGTGAGTTAACATGAGACTTACCCGGTAAAGGTTGATTCTATTCCCTTAGTGGTGTGTTGGTTTGAGATTATAGTTCCTTTCCTTAGTACCTTGAGACTTACCCAGTAATAGGAGCTTTTGGTTTGGGATAGTGGGTAGTGAGACTTACCCGGTAATCTATTGTCACTTTAGAAACACCTTCCCTTTGTAAAATCTCAGCTTTGTCCGCTTATCTTGAGATCTTGAGTTGGAACCACAACTAGATGCTTTAATCCCTAGAATTTGCATATTTCCTTTAGTTGACCTTATTATCATCTTTTTGATTGCTTTAATCGCTTTTGTGGTTATTAGTTACATTGACTACCTATACTTGCTTTGTTTCACCTAAGTACCTGAGATCGACACCCTGGAATTCTTGCTTTTACTATAATTGATCCGTACACTGCGGGTTCGCATCCTTGTTTTAAGCATATTTCTTGGGATATAAATTTAAAGCTTGCACACATCGTTTGGAGCGAACATTATGAACAAAGCATGTACATCCAAAGGGTTTAAAATAAGAAATATTAGGTTTTCTACCCTTAAAGAGTTCATAAGGAGTCTTTTTCAAAATAGGGCGAATTAAACATCTATTCAAGATGTAATTTGTAGTGTTTACTGCTTTTGCCCAAAAACTTGTTGGCAAACTGTTTTCTAAAAGCATAGTCCTAGACATATCCTCTAGGGTACGGTTCTTATGTTCCACAACCCCGGTCTCTTGAGGAGTTCTAGGAGCTGAAAAGTTGTGTGAATTCCCATATTTTGCACAAAACAAATCAAACTTTAGTTGATCAAATTCTCTAGCATGATCACTTCTTATAAAAACGATTTATAGGTTTTTCAAAGTTTGCAACTCCTTACACAATTTTGAAAACTCAAACAATGCTTCAGATTTTTCCCGTAAGAATGATATCCATGTAAAGCGAGAAAAATCATCCACAATGACAAGGATGTATTGTTTACCTTTGGGAGATTTGACACGCATAGGTCCACAAAGATCCATATGTAAAAGTTCAATGGGTCGAGAAGAAATTACAACCTTCTTTTGTTTGAATGAACCTCTTGTTTGTTTACCTTGTGTACAAGCTTTACATAGTTCATCTACCTTGAAGTTTAGGTTTGGCAAGCCACGTACCAAATCCTTTAAAAGTAACTTTTGTATTGTATGCATGCTTACGTGACCAAGTCTTCTATGTCAAAGCCTTGGATCATCAGTCAAGGCCTTGAGACATTTTAGCTTAGTTCCTGAAACTTGGTTAGTACTCATAGAATAAAAATTCTTACATCTAGGAGCAGTAAGCACAATGTCACCCGTCATCTTGTCTTGAAATTCACATTTTTCTGAATCAAACATTACCTTGTTGCCTTTATCACATATTTGAGAGATGCTAAGCAAGTTATACTTCAAAGCGTCAACAAGATATACATCATCAATAAAGTTAGATGAATTATAACCTATTTTACCAATGCCAATAATGTCACACTTTCCTTTATCACCAAGCGTAATGGTTTCAGATGATCGCTTCTTTAAATCTGAAAATAGTGAACTTTTTCCACTCATGTGTCTTGAGCAACCACTATCAAATATCCATTTATGCTCTTTTACCTTGGTGATATCCTGCAAAACATCAAACATCAACCTTTTTGGGTCGACCAAATGGCATATTTTGGTCCATATTCACACTCAATCATGTTTGGTGGTCTAGTACCTTTAGGAACCCAGATTTGCTTGACATGTTTCCTTAAACATAGAGGATAAGTGTTTCTAATGATGTAAGGATCATTTCTTCTATATTGACATGTAGATTTTACATGACCCTTTTTACAGCAGTAGAAACATGTGGACATATGAATACTTCCTTTAGCCTTAACAAAGGTGGTAGTGGGTTTTTTTAGGAAAACTCCTATGATAACCTATACCATTTTTGTTAAGTGAGGATTGTTGTTCACCCATCATTCTTTCAAGATTGGCTTTTGAACGAGTGAATTTGACAAGTGCAGTCTTCTGGTCTTGACACGTCAAAGTTAGATCAAATTTTTCTTTCTCTAGATCGATATAGTTTTGATGAAGAGAAGAGAGGTTTTCCTTGAGAATCGCATTTTTCGATTCCAAGGCCTTGATATTTTCATCAGGGTCTACCTTTTCCGTGTTAAGATTTTCAATCTCCAAAGACATCTCACTTATGATAATATCTTTAAGGAATTGTGTGAGATCATATTCAGGTTGGGACATGATACTACTCGCCACATTATAAACATAGAGATTTGAATCTTCGTTATGATCGGCCATAAGACAAAGGTTTGCTTGTTATTTTTTGTATTCTGAATCATTGGAGGAGTCTGAGTCACTCCATGAAGCTACCATAGCTTTCTTCTTTCGATCATTTTTCTTAAAGTTGGTCCTCTTCTTTTGTGGACAGTCCTTAACGAGATGATCTGTTTCACCACATTCAAAATAAGTCAGAAATTTAGCTTTCTTGTTAGAGTTAGAAAACTTACCTCGGGTTCTTGATGTTCGCGGATATTCTCTATTGTTTGTAGAATGTTTCTTTATTTTGAGAATTCTCGCGAGACCCTTAGAGATCATAGCAATTGCATCTTCTTCATCGTTATTATCACTATCTTCCTCTTCAGATTGTAACTCATCCTTTTTCGATCTCAATGCTAGATTCATTGTGTTGGATGGGAGCTCTCCGTATTCTTCACCAAGAACCATTTCGTGTGTGCTGAGTTTTCCAAGGAGGTCGTCAAGAGGAAGAGTTGAGAGATTCTGAGCTTCTTCGATGATAGTCATTTTTGGTCCCCACTTAGCTTTAGGTAAGCTCCTTAGGACCTTCCTAACATTTTCTTCGTTTGTGAAGACCTTTCCAAGTGAGTCCAAGTTATTCACAATCTTAGTAAATCTTGTGAACATTTCTTTGACTGGTTCATTTGGGTTCATCTTGAATAGCTCATATTGTTTGAGGAAGATGCTAATCTTTGTTTCCTTGACTTGACTTGTTCCTTCGTATGTGACAACGAGTTTGTCTCATATTTCCTTTGCACTCTTGTGTGATGAGATGCGGTTAAATTCATTTGCATCTAATCCACAGTAGAGCAGGTTCATAGTTTTGTAGTTCTTTGACACACTGTCCAAATTAGCTTGTGTGAAGTCAGCTTCCTTCTTTGGGACTTGGACACCTTCAACTGTGGAAGTTGGGAATTTGGGACCATTCTGAATGATGCTCCATAGTTCCATGTCTTGATCAATAATGAACATGCGCATGAGTGCTCTCCAATGGGCAAAGTTGTTGCCGCAAAAAAGTGGTGGTCGAGATGAGGATCTTCCTTGAGCAAATCCTCCATCACCTACAGTATTCATGATTAGTCTCACTGATGGTTAAATCAATATACGTGAGTCTAGCTTTGATACCAATTGAAGAACCGTTAGGTGAATATAAAGGACAAAAGATTGATAGCATGAATTATAGTCTATATTTTGGGGTTTGTTTGGACGTTATATCTTCAATAATCTGCATGTTTGTATGTATAATATGTGATTATATTACCATTTCATCTACATTTGCGGGAATCGAGGTCTACACCTAGTTTTGTTGTAATCGTAGGTAAAATGGCACGTTTTGCATCAAAAAGGAGCAAAAGGAGCTATGGAGTCATTGGAGCTACATTCAGGAACATAAGGAACCATCCAAGAAGCATAGCCATGGATTAGAGATTCACTTTGGACCAGATTTGAGAGATTTCACATTCAGTTGTGACTCACCTCGGTTGACCACAGATTCACCTCGACCGAGGTGATCCAGAGAAGTCGACTCGACCGAGGCGAACACCTGGGACACGGCGAGAATATTTTATTCTTGGCTGAGATCTTTTATCTTTGGAAAGAGATCTTATATTTTTGGGCTTGGCTCCTGGAAGGAAGAAGATATGCTAGATCATATATTTTACCTATTTTTTATGGGAAGAGATCTTTCTAAGATATCTTATCTTTGGAGAGTAGTTTTCCTATAAAAAGGGTCGGATTTCCCACAAATCCGACGTCCGCATACAGTTGGATTATGCTATACCACCGATCAGGGTTTATACACCACATCAGCCATACTCTAGTTGGGAGATTTGAAGAACCTTTTTGAAGGTTGAAGAAGGAAGATTGTAGCTTTTATAGCTTTTGAAGGGTTTTTGTAAGATCATCTTGGATTCCCTTCCTTGTTATCTTGTCTTGTTGGATTTCTATCCAAGGAACGCTTTGTTGTGATATTTGATTCAGTTATTGAAGTCTTTTCATTAAATTCTTCTTGTTTAAATATTCACATTTTTCCCATATACTTGATTAATACTTTCATGATGATGAGTGGCTAATCTCTATGTGTGATTCTAGGGTGATTGGCTGAAGGTTATGGGAAAAACAATGATAGAATAATCTTAATCACAGTAGGACCCTGAAAGTTCGAGTCTTTAACCTTAACCCTAAGCATCTCGCTCAGTCGATGAACATCTCGGCCGGGGTGGAATTCTTCTGACCGAAGTGACTTATCTGATCCGAAACTGAGAGTTAAGTGTTAGAGTTTGCCAAATCCTATTCTTATTACACCTTTCCTGGTTCAATGCAAGCCTAGGATGAGACTTACCCGGTAATTCCTTAGTTTGTTTACCTAAGATCATAAGTGTAGGTAATAAAGGTTTATCCTTTATTGGGGTTTGAGTGTGCTTTCATCCCATCTTTGTGAGTTAGCCCGAGACTTACCCGGTAAAGGTTGATTCTATTCCCTTAGATGGTGTGTTAGTTTGAGGCTATAGTTCTTTATCTTAATTCCTTAAGACTTACCCGGTAATAGGAGTTACGGTTTTGGATTAGTGAGTAGTGAGACTTACCCGGTGATCTATTCCACTTTAGTAACACCTTCCCTATGCAAAAACCTCAGCTTTGTCCACTTATCTTTAGATCTTGAGTTGGAACCACAACTAGATGCTTTAATCCCTAGAATTGCATATTTCCTTTATTGACTTTTATCATCTTTGATTGTTTTAATTTCTTTGTGGTTAGTGATTGCTTGAGCTCACCGTAATTGGACTTTGTTTCACGAAGTCCCTGTGATCGACCCCTGGAATTCCTTGCTTTTTACTACGATTGACCCGTACACTGCGGGTTCGCATCCTTGTTTTAAGCTTACGTCTAGGGTTATAAATTTAAAGCTTGCACACACCGTTTGGAGCGAACAAGTTTTTGGCGCCGTTGCCGGGGACCTTGAGACCCTCAAGGATTGAAAATAACAGCTACAAGCTAAGACCTTTTTACTTTTCTTTAAAAGATAGAGCTCTTACTTGGTATCAATCTCTTCCTCCAAGAAAAAATAGCACATGGGAGGAGATGACTACGGAGTTCTTGACCAAATTCTTTCCCCCCTCAAAGACCGCTGAAATGAGAGGGAAAATCAATGCTTTCATTCTGAAGGACAAGGAGAGCTTGCCCAAGTCATGGGAGAGGTTCAAGGACATTCTTTTGGATTGCCCACATCATGAGATTCCAAAGATAGAGTTGTTGGAGATATACTTCAAGGGATTGGACAGAAGCACCCAGTTCAACCTCCAACTACTCTCCGCCGGTACCTTTATGGACATGGCGATTGACGAAGCTTGGGACTTCATCGAGAAGCAAGCTTTGCATATGGAGAAGTACACCAATCAAGGAGCTGAAGGTGGAGTTAAAAGAGTTAACTTCCAAGAAACTCAGCCCAACAACAATCAACTCACGTCTTTGAAGAATGACGTGAAGCAATTGAAGGAACTCTTGGTTGCTCAAACCAAGAAGGAAGATCAAGGACAAAGGAACAACAACAATGGATACCGTAACAACAACAACGGTTCCCGGAACAACAATTACAACAACAACAATAGAGGATCCAATAGCAACAATTGGAGGGCGAACAACCAAAATTCTGGTAACAATCATTCTAACTCCAATTCTAACGAATCCTCTAATCCTTTCCTCTCTTCCCCTTCTTCTTCTTCTACTCCATTAAAGATCCAAGGGCAAGGATCAAGTTCGTCTCAGCCGGAAAAGAAAGACGCAGTGCTGGAGGCTATCTTGATCAAGCTTCGCGCTATGGAGACTTCTATGACTTCATTTTCGAAGGGCCAAAAAGCCTTTGAACAACAACTTGCAAGTAGGGCGAATGAAGCGCCAAGAGATCCAGGGAAGCTTCCAGCAAGGACGGAAAGCAACCCTAAGGGCCAGATCATGGCCATAACTACGAGGAGTGGACTGAAAACT
The DNA here is from genome assembly GCA_033239045.1 of Fagopyrum esculentum. Taxonomy (NCBI): domain Eukaryota; kingdom Viridiplantae; phylum Streptophyta; class Magnoliopsida; order Caryophyllales; family Polygonaceae; genus Fagopyrum; species Fagopyrum esculentum. The sequence goes on along the minus strand of BSUD01000003.1, from coordinate 97,206,286 downwards.
GCAGATCCAGTGCCTCGGTCGGTGCCAATACCGACGAAGACCACCTCGGTCCAGGTGCAGTCGAAGAACACTTCGGCCGAGATGCCAACCGAGGTGGAGCCACAGAAAGCGGAGGGGAAAACTGAAGTTTATGTTCCACCTCCTGCATACAAACCACCACTTCCATTCCCCCAGTCAAGGGTCAGAGCACATCTAGACAAGCACTTTGGTAAGTTCCTTGACTTGATGAATAAACTGCACATTAACATTCCTTTCCTTGATGCTATTCTAGGGATGCCCGCCTATGGGAAATTCTTGAAGGAGATCCTATCAAGGAAGAGGAAACTGGAAGATTTTGGTGAAGTTAGGATGACATCTAAATCCTCAGAGCTTATTCAAATCATGAAGGAGAAGATGCCACCTAAATTAAGAGATCCCGGCTCATTTTGCATTCCCATTCAAGTTGGGGATGTCACTTGTGAAGCCCTTTGTGATCTAGGAGCCAGCGTGAGCATCATTCCGCTGGAGCTATGTGTGAAGATCGGACTTGGAGAGCCTAATCCGGTCAAGATTCGACTATACATGGCGGATTGCTCCATCACCCATCCCGTGGGAATTTTGGAGGACGTTCCGGTCAAGTTAGGTAACTTCTATTTACCAATAGATTTTGTTGTACTTGACATTTCCGTAGATTATCCTGTTCCTATTATTCTCGGGAGGCCATTTCTAGCAACTTCGGGTTGCAACGTGGATTGCAAGAACGCCAAGTTGAAATTCAACATTAGTGAAGACGAAGTGGAGTTCGCACTACTTGCAGCCATGAAAGGGGAGCAGCTAAGCGATGATATCTTCAACATCTACGATGAAGAAGAATCAAGAGAATTGGTGAGCTCTATCCTTATTAACGATCCACTCGAAAGATTTATTAGTTTCAGTATAAATGAGGAAGGTATAGATGCTTCTTGTGATGCAGATATACGGAGCTTAAAAGCACTGGAAGAAGATCCAGGAGCTAAAACTGAGAAGCTAATCCAGGAGACAAAGATCTCCAATTTCGGTTCCAGTTGCAGTACCTCGACCGAGGCACTATCTGGATTGAACAAGGCGACCGAAGAACATCTCGGTCAACGCCTTTGCGCCTCGACCGAGGTCAAAGGCGAGATGATGTCAACTGAGACTACTGAAAATAACAAACTTCTTACTCCTTTCTCTGACATTCATCCTCAGTTGGTGGAACATTCTATCCACCAACTTTCTGATAATAAAGGACCTTGGTATGCTGATATTGTGAATTATCTTGTTTGCCAGGAAGTACCGCCCGGATTGACGTACTCTCAAAAGAAGAGATTCTTCAAGGAAGTACGCCATTACTAATGGGATGAACCGCTGCTATTCAAGCGCGGGCCGGATGGGATGCTTCGAAGATGCATTCCGGAAGATGAAGTTAATAGCGTCATACGGCATTGTCATTCACTTCTTGTGGAGGACATGCTAGCACCGATAAAACATACGCTAAGGTATTACGTTCCGGTATCTTTTGGCCTACATTATTTAAGGATGTGCAATCGTTTGTTGTCTCTTGTGATGCATGCCAAATAACAGGAAATTTATCGAGGAGGAACGAAATGCCGCTTAATAACATCCAAGAGGTGGAAATCTTTGATGTATGGGGGATAGACTTCATGGGACCTTTCCCATCCTCCGGAGGAAACCTCTATATTCTTCTTGCAGTTGATTACGTCTCTAGATGGGTTGAAGCCATTACTTCTCCCACTAATGACGCCAAGGTGGTTGTGAAGTTCTTAAACAGAACTATCTTTCCACGTTTTGGAACCCCACGCATCATCATCAGCGATGGAGGAACGCATTTCATCAACCGGAAGTTCAAAGCACTTCTATCGAAGTATGAGGTAACCCACAAGGTATCAACCCTTATCACCCTCAAACTAGTGGACAGGTCGGGATCTTGAATAGAGAAATCAAGGCAATTTTGGAGAAGACCGTCTCTAGGACGAGGAAGGATTGGTCCATGAAATTGGACGATGCTCTTTGGGCCTACAGGACCGCATTTAAGACTCCCATAGGTACCACCCCTTATAATTTGGTATATGGGAAGTCTTGCCATTTGCCCGTTGAGTTAGAACACAAAGCATATTGGGCGATCAAATGGTTGAACTTCGACATTAAGGAGGCCGGCGAGAAGCGGCTATTGGATATCAACGAGCTGGAGGAGCTGCGTTTGAACGCTTATGAGAATGCCAAAATCTATAAGGAGAGGACGAAGAAATGGCATGACAAGCGTATCATCCCAAAGGAGCTTAACGAAGGAGACTTAGTTCTACTCTTTAACTCCCGCCTCCGCCTCTTTCCAGGCAAGTTAAAATCTAGATGGACCGGACCTTATGTTGTGAAACATGTTTTTCCTCATGGTGCAGTTGAGATATGGGGCGAAACGAGCGGAAGCTTCAAGGTCAATGGTCATAGACTCAAGAAATACAAACCGGAAACTCCGGTTGAGGAGGTTGTACCAATATACCTCGTTTGAGAGACGCACTATGGTCCAGCTAGCGACCTTAAACCAATCGCTTCTTGGGAGGCAACCCAAGGTATTGCTTTCTTTTCCCTTTTTCTAGTCTAGCTTAGATAGTTTTGCTTTTGCTTTGCTTTATTTTGTTTTGGCATCCTAGATAGATAACAGGTGACATCTAAGGAAGGAGTACAAACCAGGAGCATAACTGGAAGGACAGAAGATCGAGAATTTGAGAAGACGAAGTTTGACTGAGGCACATCTCGGTTGCTGTCAGAGCACCTCGACCGAGATGATTCTTGAGCAACCGAGGCGACTAGGGTTTCTGAAGATCCACCTCGGTCTGTACCACCTCGGTCTAGTCGAGACCACCTCGACCGAGGTGACAGCAGTTCCAGAAAGGGTATAAAAAGGGAAAATTTTCTTTTTCTTCTCTTTACCTACCCCCTCGACCGCGGCGCTCCCTTTCATCTCGCCTCTTCGATTCTCGCTCGTTTTCGAAGATTTTCGCTTCCAAACTGCGATTAAAGCGTAGAGGATTCCAGTGCAACGCCGATATGCGAAGAAATCAAACCGAAACGGCCAAACGTGGTAAAAAGAGTACAAAACCCTAACCTCGCTATTTTTGCTTCGATTTGGGCTTGGATTGCCCCGCATTTGCTGAGAAATAAATTAAGTACCCCATAGGAACCAGTTGTAGTGATTTTGGGGGAAAAGAACTGGATTTCTGAGAGATAAGATCGCACAGTTTTTCGCCTCGGTCCAGACGTGCTGTGCCTCGGCTGAGGTGTTCTTGAGTATTGTCAGACCGACCGAGGTGATCTGACAGAAAGAATTTTGAAAATGAGTTCTGACCAACGTCTTGCCATTAGGGATAGATCCTCCCCTTCCCCTTCTTCCTCTTCTTCCCGACCTTATCGACCGGTGATCCACGAGCGACACCGGGTCGATTACGACCGTATAGCAGCCCGTCCAGTGATAGCACCTCGCTTCCTGGACGTGTCAGCCTTTGACTATCTCCATGTGGATGGAGACCTTAGACGTATGATATCGACGGTAGGATTGGATCAGTTTACTGAGATCCGCGCACCTGCCTATTTGGAGCCCACCTTAGAGTTTATTAGCTCCTTCACCTACCTCCCCACAGAGCGTTTTGTGAAGTACCGGTTGATGAACCGGAACTTCTTAGTGCCATTAAAGTATTGGAGGGACATTTTTGGTTTTCCTGCCCCGACCGCTATTGATTTCCCTTCCCGGACTGTAGCTAGGGAGTTTTGGGGACAGATTGCTCACGTGGTTGAGCACGCAAACAGGTGGCGCCTTGGAGACTCCAGGGAGAAGGTTATTTTTTCACTTAGCTTTTAGGTTAGCCCACCGCATTTTCAACGAGACGCTTCTACCGCGTACTGAGACGCCCCAAAAGGTCCGACAGGGGGAGCTTTTTAGCCTATACTGCATGGTGACTGGAGGGATCCCCGACTTTGGCTTGATGCTGGCAAAGGATCTGCACAGGATCAAGGCTAAGGCGAAGGGGGACATCTGCTGCGGAGGACTTGTGACCCACATCGCCAGCTATCAGGATATGGATCTCAGCGCTTGCACTATGGTGGCGGCTGCCAAGCCGCTTGGGCTACAGGAGATGATCACTCGGCGGATTCTGGTTCCCCGAGGACTGACTACGCCATATGTGGCGATGCCATGGGAGCTGACTGCACCGCAGGGGATCAGATGGTCAGCCCAGTTTACAGTTTATGACCCTCATTACTAGCAGACCGCTTGGGCCCCACTGATGGAGGATTATAGAGAGGCAGCAGCTACACCAGCTGAGGAGGAGGAGGTAGATGATGAGGAGACTGCTGATGACAGAGATGGTGGAGTCCCGATGGATACAGGGACAGATACTGCCGGGACGAGTGCGCCGGTTATTGATCTGGATGATGATGATACTGAGCCTACACCTGCCACATCTCCAGTGAGACGTGCTAGGCGTAGGACACGCCGACACAAAGATCCAGAGGCTCACCATCGGATCGATGATCTGACGGATCACATGATTGATTCTTATGCCGCTCTATCACTGGATATCCGCGAGATGCAAGAGAGGCAGCATTACCAGCACATGATGGCCCAGATTCAGTTTGAGCACATCATGGGTTATCCATTTGACCCGTCTCAGTATCCATATGTGCCACCACCACCACCACCGGATCGTGACTACTGAGAGCTGCAGGATTTTCTTTCTTATTTTTATGCAGTTCAGCTTATTATCCGGTGAGTATTTTATTCCTTAGACTTATTTCGACCCACTAGGACAGTGTGTCCCAAGTATGGGGTATTTATGTATTATTTGACTCATGGATGTATGACTTGACCTTCTATGATATTTATGCTTCATTTTGCTTCTATATGTTTATCTGAGATTGCATGCATACATACAAGTTATTTGATTGAGAAAAACGTCGAAACTGAAAGAAAAAAATGGTTTTAAAAAAAAAATTTGACCTCGACCGGGGGATTTCTGGCCGAACGAGGTGTTTCACCTCGGTTGACCTAAGAACACCTCGACCGAGGTGGGTTAACTGAGAGTTTTTGAAAAAAGTTTTGTGCTTCTTATCTGGATATGATCTCAGTGAAGATCTTGCTTACTGACTGGTCTTGAAATCTTTATGTGTTTGAAAGGTTTTATAATATGTTTAAGTTGCTAAATGCTTTGTTTGAAATTTTTTTGGCATGTTTAATACTTTGTTTTTATCCAAATTATGTTGAATTTGAAGGTTGACACCACGTTATGAGTTCTCTCACTTTCTTCCTGGAAAGACCAAGGCAATTCATTCTTCTCTCTTCTTCTTCTTGATCATGCTTAGCCCCTCATATACATTTTTGCCTCCCTTTACCTATCCGGGAATTTGGAAGCAAGCGAAGTGGTGAAAGTAAGCGAAGTGGTGAAAGCAAGTGAAGTTAAAGTTGAGAAGTTGGCTGGAAGTGAAAGTGTTAGAAAGTAATAATAGGTTTGGGGAAGTCAATCATGATGATCAGTAACTCGGCACCATTCACATAGCCGGGTGTTTGTGTCTTGCCAAAGTCGGATTGAGCGATATTCCTAACGGGTCATGGTATGTGCATCAAGGGTTTGATGCATCTCAAGAAATTGATGATTGTTGATTTCCTAGGCTTCGGTTATTGTGCACCTCTGTCCAGGCATCCCAAAAAGTAAAGTAAAAAGAAAAAGTGTGAAATAAGCAAAGCTTATTGGTGGAAGATGTTGAAAGTCAAAGTGAAAGTGAAGTATATCCTTTTCCCGGATTCTAGCACCACATTACATTACATACATCCCTACCCTACACGTTTCTTGACCTTTCTTTTGGAAAGCCCTTGAGACCTCGAGCTTGTTGATTGACTTAGTGGTTTAAACTGGATTATGCATGATTAATTTCGATAATTATGACTTATTATGCATTCTATGATTTTATGCAAAGATGAACAACTTTCTTATATTTATAAAATGTTTTGATCATATTTTGATTTTAAATTCCATGAAGTATTCTCTTAGAGTGATCTATGATTGTAGCACACCATAAAAATGTTTTGAAAGACTTTTCATTGATTTTCTTGACTTATAATCCATTTTATCTTGCCTTTTATATGCGGAACTTGCTTGGGGACAAGCAAGGGCTAAGTATGGGGTATTTTGATAGCATGAATTATAGTCTATATTTTAGGGTTTGTTTGGACGTTATATCTTCAATAATCTGCATGTTTGTATGTATAATATGTGATTATATTACCATTTCATCTACCTTTGCGAGAATCGAGGTCTACACCAAGTTTTGTTGTAATCGTAGGTAAAATGGCACGTTTTGCATCAAAAAGGAGCAAAAGGAGCTATGGAGTCATTGGAGCTACATTCAAGAACATAAGGAACCATCCAGGAAGCATAGCCATGGATTAGAGATTCACTTTGGACCAAATTTGAGAGATTTCACATTCAATTGTGACTCACCTCGGTTGACCACAGATTCACCTCGACCGAGGTGATCCAGAGAAGTCGACTCGACCGAGGCGAACACCTGGGACGCGGCGAGAATATTTTATTCTTGGCTGAGATCTTTTATCTTTGGAAAGAGATCTTATATTTTTGGGCTTGGCTCCTGGAAGGAAGAAGATATGCTAGATCATATATTTTACCTATTTTTATGGAAAGAGATCTTTCTAAGATATCTTATCTTTGGAGAGTAATTTTCCTATAAAAAGGGTCGGATTTCCCACAAATCCGACATCCGCATACAGTTGGATAATGCTATACCACCGATCAGGGTTTATACACCACAGCAGCCATACTCCAGTTGGGAGATTTGAAGAACCTTTTTGAAGGTTGAAGAAGGAAGATTGTAGCTTTTATAGCTTTTGAAGGGTTTTTGTAAGATCATCTTAGATTCCCTTCCTTGTTATCTTGTCTTGATGGATTTCTATCCAAGGAACGCTTTGTTGTGATATTTGATTCAGTTATTGAAGTCTTTTCATTAAATTCTTCTTGTTTAAATATTCACAATTTTCCCATATACTTGATTAATATTTTCATGATGATGAGTGGCTAATCTCTTTGTGTGATTCTAGGGTGATTGGCTGAAGGTTGTGGGAAAAACAATGATAGAATAATCTTAATCACAGTAGGACCTTGAAAGTTCGAGTCTTTAACCTTAACCCTAAGCATCTCGCTCAGTCGATGAACATCTCGGCCGGGGTGGAATTCTTCTGACCGAGGTGACTTATCTGATCCGAAACTGAGAGTTAAGTATTAGAGTTTGCCAAATCCTATTCTTATTACACCTTTCCTGGTTCAATGCAAGCCTAGGATGAGACTTACCCGGTAATTCCTTAGTTTGTTTACCTAAGATCATAAGTGTAGGTAATAAAGGTTTATCCTTTATTGGGGTTTGAGTGTGCTTTCATCCCATCTTTGTGAGTTAGCCTGAGACTTACCCGGTAAAGGTTGATTCTATTCCCTTAGATGGTGTGTTAGTTTGAGGTTATAGTTCTTTATCTTAATTCCTTGAGACTTACCCGGTAATAGGAGTTACGGTTTTGGATTAGTGAGTAGTGAGACTTACCCGGTGATCTATTCCACTTTAGTAACACCTTCCCTATGCAAAAACCTCAGCTTTGTCCACTTATCTTTAGATCTTGAGTTGGAACCACAACTAGATGCTTTAATCCCTAGAATTGCATATTTCCTTTATTGACTTTTATCATCTTTGATTGTTTTAATTGCTTTGTGGTTAGTGATTGCTTAAGCTCACCGTAATTGGACTTTGTTTCACTATGTCCCTGTGATCGACCCCTGGAATTCCTTGCTTTTTACTACAATTGACCCGTACACTTTGGGTTCGCATCCTTGTTTTAAGCTTACGTCTAGGGTTATAAATTTAAAGCTTGCACACACCGTTTGGAGCGAACAAAGATACTCTAGAAGGGGGGTTAATTAGAGTATGGGAACTTTTCGCAAAAACCTATCTCAAGGCTTTGAAACTGATTTCAAAGGCCTTGATGTCGATCTGAGCTCTTTGTGAGAAACTTTGATTTCAAGGGCTTTGAAACTGATTTCAAGAGCCTTGACTTTGTTCACCCGCAAGACAAAGTTAGTCACAATAAAGCAGATAGAGTGTATAATGTAAAAGATCGACACGAGGATGTGTTTACGAAGTTCGTCTCTAAATAGCCTACTCTCCATCCCAAGGTATAGCCGTAGGATCTAACTATCTATTATCAGCTTCAAAGGGTCCTAGATACAAACTAGAAGAAATCCCCTTCGTCTCTCAGTGTAGCCAACGCTACGATCTAGCTCTAACTCTTCACCTTGCTATAATAGTCTAGTTACTTCGCAGAGTAACACACACTCTAGTATAACACTCTTTAGATATACCAATGGAGTTCTCTAGTTTTATCTCTGGGCTTTTTGTAAAAGAGAGAAAGAAAAACTTGTTTGATTAAATGAAGATGTTTTGGATTGCTTGAAGACTTTGAATGTTTCCGTGTAAACTTGTGTATCTTTTTCTTCAATCGACATCTTCATTTATAGTCTTTGATGGAGAGGTCTTCTAGCCGTTGGGAAGATGACCGTTGAAGATGATTCTTCTTCTCCATGAAAGCCGCTTCTTGGTTGAGATGAGGTAGACGTTTTAGATCTTCTATCGTCTTCATTTTCTTAAAGCACGTTGATCTCCCTTGTCCGTAATCTTCTCAAACTTGTTGTAAAGATATCCAAAAAATCCATTGAGAGAGGATCTTTGCGCTTTTGGTTGAGGATCTTTGTAAGATCCTGTTTTGAATTCAATCTACTTGGTCGGTTGAGATCTTCTTTGAGTGTGGTTGCTTAAGATCTTCCTTTGAGCGTATCTTCTTGTTGGGCATATCTCCTTAGAAGATTTTATTTGATGCTTGGTAGATTTGGTTGTTGGAGTTTTGAAATCCTCCCGGCAGTTTTGATTCTACTTCAAGGCTTTGGCTTCTGATCCCTTGAAATAGCTTTCAAGGCCTCCGTGTTGAATGTCTCTAAACTCTTTGTTTGTCCTTGTATTCGATGTCAAGGCCTCCGTCAGTCCTTCAAAATGCGTTTCAAGGCCTGCATACATTCTAGACAAAACACCAAAACAAACCAAACAACTAGACATATAATCGATAATTTGTTAGTATTAAAAACCACTTCATTTGTGTTTAACTCTTCCATCATCACCTATACAAATATATAATGAAGGTGGAGTTTTCAATATGAATACTACTAGCTTATGTGTGGCCATCCTCCGGCTAATCTTATACATACACCGACGGCGGGTGAGTTCGACATCGGTCGGGTGTATGTATACACCTCCATGGTTGGTTGACATTATTTAAATTTATGGTGGTCTAAATAGCAAACCTTAAGTTTTTGTTTTCATTAATGATTCTAATGGTAGAGTATTAGACATAGTGGAGAATTAGGTACCACTACTAAATTTATAATGTAATATATTTGTAATAAAATTATGAGGTATTAGAAGTTGGATTACATGATGAAGTATGAGTAGAGAGATTATAATAAAGCTTAGTGTGTTTTGATTAAGGAAATGAGAAGTTTGTGGTTTGACTATGGGCTATAGGTAATAAGTAGTGAAGATAGAGAGAGTTAGTATATGACGATTGTAAGCATGATGGACTTATATGTAAGTTTTATATCTCGCTTTTTTACATGCTTGCTTAATGCTTAAGATTTAAGATTCTGTTGTTGATTTGAATCAATACATAGCCAATTAATTTAATGCAATATTTTGAAAATAATAATTCACTAAATTCCATAGGCGATTGTGGCATATGGTAGGGGCAATATGCTTGTTTGAACTCTACAGTAAAGCAGTGAGTCAGTGACTGACAACTATTTTGAAGCCTCCCTCAGATCACATGGCCTCCCAATCCCACATGGGAATCTTTATGTTCAATCCGGGGGTAATACAGTAAATTACTCTGGGGATGTAGGACAAAGGAGGGATCTGCTTTTTGGAGCCGTTGGGAAGTCACCACCACGCCCACAAAGTCTTTTACCCACTGCACTGCACTGCACTGCACTGCACTGCGTATTGTCTCTACTACTTGAATAATTAGCGCCCTTTTTCTTATTTTAATTTAATGCTCCCATGTATCTTTATAATATTAAAAAAAGGAACTTAAAAATGTTTTCCCGCTTACCTAGATTAGATTTGATGCGCACTGCAACACATATTTAACACACCAAAAATTAGATATTCAAACAAAGCATAATAACATCAAAACACTAGGACCATCTGCCTTCTAAAACTCTTTAAAGAGTTTAGTTATTTCTAAAAAAATTTATTCAAACAATTATCTTACTCACCTCTCTCTTCTCTATTAAATTTAATATAATTTTTAAATTACTAAAAACCTCTTATTTTCTATAATTCAGCGAATTTTTTTTTTATTATTTTCTTACTTTGCGAATCAAGCGAAAACTTGACAAATTTGATTTTTTTGCCCAGAAACTTATTATCACTCATTATATTGATTTTAACACATTATAATATTTATTTTTATTTTTATGTCAAAAAATAGCTACAGATATTCTCAATATCTAGGATGTAGATGCTCCAAAATCCTAATGTTTTGCACTCGTCCATAGTCCAAACCCAAAAAAGGAGATATTCCACACTTTTTCGGATACTAGACAATAAAAAAACAGGCCTATAAAATCATTGTAAGGTGTCTATTTTCACCTAATTCACTAAACTACATTTTCCTTGAGATGCAACATAGTATAAAAATCACTTCAACAAACAAACTAGGACCTCTATTATATCAAACAAAGTTTCTTTTTTTAGATTATGGTGGATGAAAATTTTTTGAGTTTTTTTCTACATTCTTGTCCCCATTAGATTACTTTTAGAAATTCTTTATCATATAGAATAATCAAATATAATACAATCTTTAAACCTCATCTAATACCAAACAGTTGTCGAAATATAATTATCACCTAAACAATCTAAATGAAACTCTTACAATCTAATATCAGACAGGCACTAACATACTAATTTTATGATACATAAAAATATTTTATGATATAAAATTAGAACGAATTTGTCAAATATCATCTCACACCTATATGCATATCTTCACATTTATATAGAAATATTATAGAGTTTGACTTAAAGTGACTGATAACACCCCATTAAAAATAGATATAAAATATATATACTTTCGTAAAAATATCTATTCAATTACCTACTATTTTAGTTCTTTTACAATTATGATAATCCTTCTTCAACCTTTCGTAAAAATAAATTTTATCATGGAGGTGCATATATCAAAGATATATGCAGATGCTCACCTAATGTACGAGCAAGCTTGTGGTTGGATCGCCGCCTATTCAAAAAATATATTAGACATATACATTTTAAAACAAAGTATAAACAAAATTAAAAATAAATTTGGGGTTTTCTGACGAAAAAGATTCTGGTTTAATAATTAATTTATTTATCAGTAACTAGTTTTTAAATTTTGTTAACTCTAAGAAGATATCTCGCACCAATTCTTACCAATTGAATAAGATGTACTTACAGTTTTTTGAATAATTAAAATTATATCATTTAAACCTTACTATCTCAATTATAATAACCTAAGTTATGTCTAAAAATTACACCCGAACACAAATTCCAGATAAAAGACGTCTACTTAACTTACTAATAAACTAGTTTATATCCTGTTTTTTATGAATATTTTAATAATTTTTTTTATGTATATCAATTATATATATAAAATATTATTTTAAGTTATATTTATCGATGGCAATTACAAGGATACAAGTTAATGTGTGCCGGTCACAAAGCCGCCCATCCACGCACGAAAGCCCACACTAATTACACATGAATAAGTATCCATTTATTTAAATGTACTTAGGATTTGACGAGTAAGTATTTGTTACAAAACAATGTAGGTAAATTATATTGTAATATAATGTCAGTTATAGCGTCAATAAATAATCAATTTGTTTAAATGTACTTAGGATTTGTTTTCAAACTTAAGAATAAAATGGTTTTATATTTTAAATCTACATTTTTAAGTTTTCATCTATAACTAATATTTAAAATTGGGGCATGTTATATACACGGTGCTCATATGCACAAGGACCAACAAAACTCGCAAGGTGTTGACGTTTAATTTGAAAGTCAACACCTTGCGAATAAAATGGTTTATGTTAAGGCTCAAGAGAAGCTAGAAGCACTAACACTAGAAGTACGATCGAAGACTTTCGACCACTAAAGAGTACTGATAAAGATAGGCAGAAACAGAGTTGGAGTTGATCCGTCATCCAAGGGATCGATGGTTTGAGCTGTAGTGGACCTGATTGGAAGGGTTGTTCGGTCTAGTGAGCCGGAGAAGTGGTCGAGAGTAGAGTATGCCAATATTGGAGTAGGAGTTTCTTGATTATGGACGAGGCCCGATGCAGGAACGAACGGGTTATTCCTTTACAGGACATCTTACTCCGTGGGATCCGATTTAGGGACGAAGTCGTGGTAATGGACGTGTGAATAATATCGTGGATACTTAAGAAACTCTTTCGTGGGTGTTGGAGCTGAGGAGCCGGCAACACCAACTACTACAAGTACCATTCAGATTAATGGTTTACTTGTTAGAGTTCTTTTTGATACGGGTGCTACACACTCGTTTATTTTTTATGCATGCGTTGAGCATTTGGCCTTAGATACGATAGAAGGGATACCCTTTATTATAGGGTTACCCGATGGTAGTAAGGTCAGAGGTACCCGCGAGATACGTGATTGTCCCATTCATGTAGGGACTCGTGATTTGCTTGTAGACTTTTTTGTCATTGAAGAACCGAATAGGTGAATAATAAGGATATAAATACTCTAGAAGGGGGGGTTGAATAGAGTATGACAATTTTTCGCAAAATCGTATATCAAGGCTTTGAAATCAATCTCAAGACATTGAAGTCGATTTGTGTGCTTAGTGACAAAAATGATTTTCTAGGCTTTGAAAGGGATTTCAAGGCCTTGACTTCGAAACCTGCAAAATAATGTTAGTCACAATTTAAGCGAATAAAGTGCGGAATGAAAAGATCGACGCTACGATATGTTTATGAAGTTTGGCCCTAACAACCTACTCTCCGCTTAGGGTCTCAGACCCTAGGATTCTAACTATCTATTATCTTCTTTTTGTGATTCCTAGATATGTTCGCTCCAAAAGGTGTGTGCAATCTTTAATATTTATAACCCAAGAAGTATGCTTGAACAATATGCGAACCCGCAGTGTACGGATCAATTGTAATAAAAGCAAGAATTCCAGAGGTCGAACACAGGGACTATGGTAAAACAAAGCACGGAAATTAGGTTGTCAAATAACTAATGACCACGAATTAAAGCAATCAAAGATGATATAACGTCAGATAAAGGGAATACGGATATTAGGGATTAAAGCATCTAGTTGTGGTTCCGACTCAAAATCTCAAAGGATAACGTGGACAAAGCTGAGGTTTGCAAAGGGAAGGTGTTTTCTAAGGTGGGAATAGATCACCGGGTAAGTCTCACTACTCACTATCCCAAACCAAAGATCCTATTACCGGGTAAGTCTCAAGGTACTAAGGAAAGGAACTATAATCTCAAACCAACTCACCACCCAAAGGGATAGAATCAACCTTTCCCGGGTAAGTCTCAGGCTAACTCACAAGGATGGGATGAAGGCACACTCAAACCCCTATAAAGGATAAACCTTTATTACCTACACTTATGATCTTGGGTAAACAAACAAAGGAATCACAGGGTAAGTCTCATTGTTCGCCTCAAAGCGTGCATGTAAATAAGTTTTAATTATAAAACCGAAACAAAATCAAGCGAACCCGCAGTGTACGGATCGGCGTAGTTAAGCTAGTATTCCAGAGTATCGAACTCAAGGATTTGGGGAGTCAAATTCAGTTTCGAATAATCGAGCAAGTAATAATATAAAAGCTTTGCAAATATTGGGGAAAACAGCAACCCTAAAGATCCAGGTCTCTAATTGTGGCAATCGATTCAAGATATTCTATAAGTATAAGGACAGAGTTAAGGTTGCAAAGGTATAACTATGGTAAGGTAATGTACGATGAAGTTCCAAAACCCTATATGTCTAACCCAAAGATTCTCTCTATAAAGGCTGTTGAGGCTGCAATATAGAAAGGATCAAAGGATAAGAATTAGTCTCAAATACTCATTCCCAAACCCAAGGAATCAAAGATAAACTAAAACGGTTAAGGTTGTGACACTCGAAACCGAAATAGAGGATGTTGAGTCTCACTACTACCTAGGAAAGGCAAGCCAAGGTTAGGTTAAAGCTAATCTTTAACTTTGGATTAAAGTAAAAGCAAAGGTCGTAAAACAAGGAAAATCAAGGCTTGATCTTGAGATTCCACGGCCGTGGAACTCAAGAACAGACCGTGGTTTAGGGTGTCGACGATGTTTCTCACACTATCAGGGTCCAATCAAGTTACGATCGATCTATCATCATCTAAGTCACAATTATCAACCCTTCACCTTAGAATTGCTAAAGGATTTTAGCCAATAATCATCATTATGATATCAATAATCAAATTAAGAAGAATGAAAGATGAAAACCCTACAAAACTCAATAACAACTCAAAGTTAATCTCGAAATCCGAACAACAAAATATGTTTATGAATTCAGAAAAATAGAAATAGAAACCCTCACAATGATCTAGAGAAACCACAAAGAACGGGATGTCAATCCGTTCTCCAATGAAAACCCTAGAATATCCAAAAGTACACAATCTCTGAAATCACGTCCTCCACGAATCTCCAATCCTCAAGGTCGAATGAAACCCTAAGGTTGCCGTCTCCAAAGCTCTTCCAAGGTGTAAGCAAAGGTCCTCGAAACTCTCTTCTCAAGCCTTCTTATAGGTGAAAATAGGGTTACGGGAAAAGCCCAATAACGTTGTTGACGTGGCAAATATGACACGTCATAAAAATCACCAAAATCACGGTCATGGACAACTTTCCACGGCCGTGGTTTAGACCGTGTAGCTTTCTGTTGTGCTCCAAACTCACTTCCACAATCATGTTGTCAAATCAACGGCCGTAATTTAGAGCGTGGTTCTTCCAATTCCTTCTCCACGACCGTAATTTTGGGCATGGACTTCACAACTCTTTGTTTTTGCCTTTGTTTCGTGACATTCTTCATTCATGCTCCTTCCTTAGCCTCTCTAATGCATCTTCTTGCCATCGAGCATGATCAAATACTCCTTTCCTTCCTCATTTTGCTCCAATCCAAGTCTTTATTCACCTAAAAACAAAACAAAGCTAGTGTAGATCTCTATATTGACAAAGTGGGTGAACTAGCTCACAATTGCTTCATACTCATATCTAAGAACACAATAAAGAGGGAAAAACAACTAAAATAAGTGCCTAAAATATAGTCATATTTCATGCTAACAAAATACCCCATACTTGCCACTTGCTTGTCCCCAAGCAAGGTTTTCAAAAGCTTAGAATATATGGTAGAATGAAATATGAATGCAAAACAAAACAAAACAAAACAATCTTATTGGTTAATGTGCTTCTAGTCAATAGATCATCCTCAAACCTTGCTTCATTCATCCTTGAAAACATTCATATACATAAATCAAAATATGTAAAGCAAAGGAACTTCATAAATTGTAAATACTTCAAGACAAACATCATAACCTTCAAGCATTATCAAAATCAAGCATGTGAAACTTCAATTTAGATCACTAAGTCAAATAACACTCTTATGATCTCAAGGACTTTCAAGTAAGGCCAAGAATGCGGAAAAGGTGGGAAACTTGTAAAGGAATGTGGTGTATAATTCCGGGAAGAAGGAACAACACAAACTCTTTTCTTTTCACCATTCGAACTAACCACCAACTTAGAGCTTTGCTCTAGACTTTTTGCACATAATTTTTCGACTTTACTTTTGGAGTTACGGACAGCGGTGCACAAAAAGCGAAGCCTAGGAGATTGGCGTTTCTCAATTTCGAGATGCCTCAAATCCTTGATGCACATACCATAATCCGTTAGGAATATCGCTCAATCCGACTTTGGCAAGACACAAACCCCTGGCTATGTGAATGGTGCCGAGTTACTCATCGTCATGATTGACTTCCCCAAACCTATAATTTCCTACACTTTGAATTTAAACAATTGCTTTCATGGCCCTCCCACATCAAACATGCCAAGATCAACTCTTCCTAAATCGCGGATAGGTAAAGGAGGAAATTATTTTCATTGAGGGGCTAAATGATCAAAGAAAGACGTAAGAAATTGAGGTGCCTTAATCATTTCATAAAGAAGTATAAGAACTTATATTGCGATTTGAACCTTCGTTTCTCAATATGATTTAGGTAAAAACCTTCACATTATGAAACTTGCAAGAAAGGATAAACAACATACTCAATCTCTTTACAATTCATAATTCAATTCAAGCATACAATTGTCATCAAAAATTCATTCCACAAGTGGTTTTCATCATAAAATTCATCTCTAATATTAGAAGCACAAAATCTTTTCAAATTTTCAAATTTTCATGGGTTTTTCAAAGCCTTTTTCATGCAATGCAATAATGAAACGTGTGACAACGAAAGGAAACATGCAAGTGTTCATAGACATGCAAAGCAAAGTGAGTAGAGTTAGTACAAACGATAGTTACACCCCACCCCATACTTGAAACATACATTGTCCTCAATGTTCAAAAGAAATAAAGAAAAGAAAAGAAAAGTAAAAGAAATCCGAGCTAAAAGGCCGCCCAAACTGCTGGCGGTAGACATCTGTTCGCTCTAAACGGTGTGTGCAAGCTTTAAATTTATAACCCTAGATGTAAGATTAAAACAAGGATGCGAACCCGCAGTGTACGGGTCAATCGTAGTAAAAAGCAAGGAATTCCAGGGGTCGATCACAGGGACTTAGTGAAACAAAGTCGGAATAGGTAAGCTTTAGCAATTACTAACCACAAGCAATTAAAACAATCAAAGATGATAAAAGTCAATAAAGGAAATATGCAATTCTAGGGATTAAAGCATCTAGTTGTGGTTCCAACTCAAGATCTAAAGATAAGCGGACAAAGCTGAGGTTTTTGCATAGGGAAGGTGTTACTAAAGTGGAATAGATTACCGGGTAAGTCTCACTACTCACTAATCCCAAACCGTAACTCCTATTACCGGGTAAGTCTCAAGGAATTAAGATAAAGAACTATAACCTCAAACTAACACACCATCTAAGGGAATAGAATCGACCTTTACCGGGTAAGTCTCAAGCTAACTCACAAAGATGGGATGAAAGCACACTCAAACCCCAATAAAGGATAAACCTTTATTACCTACACTTATGATCTTAGGTAAACAAACATAGGAATTACCGGGTAAGTCTCATCCTCAGCTTGCATTGAACCAGGAAAGGTGTAATAAGAATAGGATTTGGCAAACTCTAACACTTAACTCTCAGTTTCGGATCAGATAAGTCACCTCGGTCAGAAGAATTCCACCCCGGCCGAGATGTTCATCGACTGAGCGAGATGCTTAGGGTTAAAGTTAAAGACTCGAACTTTCAGGGTCCTACTGTGATTAAGATTATTCTATCATTGTTTTTCCCACAACCTTTAGCCAATCACCCTAGAATCACACAAAGAGATTAGCCACTCATCATCAGGAAAGTATTAATCAAATATATGGGAAGAAAGAGAATAATTGAACAAGAAAACCTTAAGAGAAAGGCTTCAATAACTGAATCAATTATCAAAATAACAAGCGTTCCTTGGATAGAAATCCAACAAGACAACAACAAAGAAGGGAATCTAAGATGATCTTACAAAAACCCTTCAAAAAGCTATAAAAGCTATAGACTTCCTCCTTCAACCTTCAAAAAGGTTCTTCAAATCTTCCAACTGGAGTATGGCTGCTGCGGTGTATTAGGTGTAAGCGAGGTGATAGCGGATGTCGGATTTGTGGGAAATCCGACCCTTTTTATAGGAAAATTACTCTCCAAAGATAAGATATCTTAAAAAGATCTCTTCCCATGAAAATAGGTAAAATATATGATCTATCATATCTTCTTCCTTCCAGGAGCCAAGCCCAAAAATATAAGATCCTCTTTCCATAGATAAAAGATCTCAGCCAAGAATAAAATATTCTCGCCGCGTCCCAAGTGTTCGCCTCGGTCGAGTCGACTTTTCTGGATCACCTCGGTCGAGGTGAATCTGTAGTCAACCGAGGTGAATCACAACTGAATGTGAAATCTCTCAAATCTGGTCCAAAGTGAATCTTTAATCCACGGCTACGCTTCCTGGATGTTTCCTTATGTTCCTGAATGTAGCTCCAATGACTCCATAGCTCCTTTTGCTCCTTTTTGATGCAAAACGTGCCATTTTACCTACGATTACAACAAAACTAGGTGTAGACCTCGATTCCCGCAAAGGTAGATGAAACGGTAATATAATCACATAATATACATACTAACATGCAGATTATTGAAGATAAAACGTCTAAACAAACCCCAAAATATAGACTATAATTCATGCTATCAAAATACCCCATACTTAGCCCTTTCTTGTCCCCAAGCAAGTTCCGCATATAAAAGGCAAGATAGAATGGATTATAAGTCATAAAGATCAATGAAAAAGTCCTTCAAAAACATTTTTATGGTGTGCTACAATCATAGATCACTCTAAGAGAATACTTCATGGAATTTAAAATCAAAATATGATCAAAGCATTCTATAAATATAAGAAAGTTGTTCATCTTTGCATAAAATCGTAGAATGCATAATAAGTCATAATTATCAAAATTAATCATGTATAATCTAGTTTAAACCACTAAGTCAATCAACAAGCTCGAGGTCTCAAGGGCTTCCCAAAAGAAAGGTCAAGAAACGTGTAGGGTAGGGATGTATGTAAGGTAATGTGGTGCTAGAATCCGGGAAAAGGATATACTTCACTTTCACTTTGACTTTCAACACCTTTCACCAATAAGCTTTGCTTATTTCACACTTTTTCTTTTTTTTACTTTACTTTTTGGGATGCATGGACAGAGGTGCACAATAACCGAAGCCTAGAAAATTAGCAATCATCAATTTCTTGAGATGCATCAAACCCTTGATGCACATACCATGACCCGTTAGGAATATCGCTCAATCCGACTTTGGCAAGACACAAACACCCGGCTATGTGAAAGTTGCCGAGTTACTCATCATCATGATTGACTTCCCCAAACCTATTTATTGCTTTCTAACACTTTCACATCTAGCCAACTTCTCAACTTTTACTTCACTTGCTTTCACCAATTCGCTTGCTTCCGAATTCCCGGATAGGTAAAGGGAGGCAAAAATGTATATGAGGGGCTAAGCATGATCAAGAAGAAGAAGAGAGAAGAATGAATTGCCTTGGTCTTTCCAGGAAGAAAGTGAGAGAACTCATAATGTGGTGTCAACCTTCAAATTCAACATAATTTGGATAAAAACAAAGTATTAAACATGCCAAAAATTTCAAACAAAGCATTTAGCAACTTAAACATATTATAAAACCTTTCAAACACATAAAGATTTCAAAACCAGTCAGCAAGCAAGATCTTCACTGAGATCATATCCATATAAGAAGCACAAAACTTTTTTTCGAAAACTCTCAGTTAAACCCACCTCGGTCGAGGTGTTCTTAGGTAAACCGAGGTGAAGTACCTCGTTCGGCCAGAACTGCCCCAGTCGAGGTCAATTTTTTTTTTTCTGTCCAGTTTTGACGTTTTTCTCAATCAAATAACCCACCTTGATCTTGTGCAGGTCCTCTGCCAACAGTCAAGCCAAAGTCTGGGATCCCTCCAATCAACATGCAGTAAAGGCTGAAAAGCTCCCCCTGTCGAACCTTCTGGGGCGTCTCAATACGCTCCAGAAGAGTCTCACTGAAAATACGGTGGGCCAACCTAAAGGCTAGGTGAAAAATAATACGCTCCCTGGAGTCTCCAGGGCGCCATCTGTCTGCGTGCTCAACTACATGAGCAATCTGACCCCAGAACTCCCTAGCTACAGCTCGGGAGGGAAAATCTACAGCAGTCGGAGCCGGGAAACCAACAACTACGCCACTTGCATCACACATAACCTCGAACGGGAGATTCCAGTCCGGAGGTTGGATAATCGGGACTGAGATGAGAGCTTCCCGGATCTTATAGAAAGCATCTAAACAATCTTGCGAAAAATCAAAAACTGCATCCTTCATCAAAAGATTAGTTAGCGGTTTTGAAATATTAGAAAAGTCTTTGTTAAAACGTCTATAAAATCCAGCATGTCTTAGAAAACTTCTTATCCCCTTCACCGAAGATGGAGGTGAAAGTTTCTCTATAGTCTCTATCTTCGCCTTGTCTACTTCGATCCCTCTACTAGAAATCAAGTGTCCTAGTACAATGCCTTCCCTAACCATGAATTGACACTTCTCCCAGTTAAGAACTAGGTTAGTGTCTTCACACCTTTGCAACACAAGAGAAAGGTTAGAAAGACAATTATCGAATGAGGAACTGTTACGCTTAGGATGTGTGTTAAACGCAATAAGCTTTAAATTTATACTCGTTATATTTCTCCTAACTCCTAGCGAACCCGCAGTGTACGGGACGTTTGTAGTAGGGATAGTATTCCGAGGTCGAACACAAAGACTAAGGTGAGATCGATTCGATTTGTGATTTAGTTTAGTGAAAATCTAGGTTAAGAAAAGGGAAAGGAATAAAGAAATGAAAATCTCCATGTTTTTGGTAAGTTTTTAGGTGATCAATCAAGGATCACCAATCATGCGAAATAAGCAATCAACTAAGCTAACAAATCAACACAAACAAACAAGCTAAAACGAGATATGAGATCAAAGAGAGAAAAGCGGATTCTAGGGGTTGGAAATTCCGGTTATGGCATAGGACTCAAGCTATCTAATCATTCCTTGGATTAACTATGATATGTTGGGAGTGAGTATTTCTAGATTGGGATCAATCACCGGGTAGGTCTCATGGTCCACTAGTCCGTTCCTAAGGTCTCATCACCGGGTAAGTCTCAAAGGCCCTTAGGAATGGAATTCTACGCAAACCGGATTATCGCCTAGGAATCTAACCTATCCTCACCGGGTAAGTCTCGGAAGGGTAAGTCCTAAACAACTATCCTAGCACACTTAGTCCAATGGCGGCTTATGAGGTTCACCACTACCTAGAGTTTATCATCTTCGAAATCTAAGAGTAAGAATCACCGGGTAGGTCTCTTCTAACACTTAGGTGCTAACACTAGGTCACCCTAGATTTAACTCAACAAACACTAGGATTTCAACATTCTAACAATCTAGAATTTAGATCCATCGAACCAGGCAAACCACGGGCTGTTCTACCACTTCCACGGCCGTGGACTGGCAAGAACAAACCGTGGACTACAGTAGAGGCTTCGTTCAAGTAAACAAGTCATCCAAAGGCAAATCTAAGTCCATCCTATCATAGTCCTAGCCATAGCCATCCTTTCCTTACCCTAGAATCGCATCTATTTAGCCTACAACATTCATCATAACAATTGAAATCATCAAACATAAAATCATGGCTTCCATTTGCAAGATAATAAAGAGAAAGAGATGAACAAATGAAGCAAGCAAAACCAAGCTGAAAGTAAGATTAGAAAGACTCGCAACCCTTCCAAAAGAAGGTTTAAACGATTCTTACAACTCTAGAAAATCGATTCCGAAAATCTTCACTACAAACCTATCAAAGTCTAGCAATGGTGTGTTCTTCTCTTCTTCTCCAATGGAGCTTTTCTCTTCCTCCAATGGTAGCTCTCCTCTTGAGAGAATCTTCTTGTTGAGAGTGTGATAAAGAATGTAGTAGTGGATGGTGGATAATGGATGCCTTCTCTCAGCCTTTTAGGACCACTTTTATACTACAACTTTGCTAGAGAAGGCCATGAGATCGTGGCACAGCTGTCACAACCGTCTGGCAAAAACCACGGTTGGTTTCCACGGCCGTGGTCTTGCCGGTGACCGTGGTTTGGTGCTTCAGCTTTGCCTTGGATCATTAAGCTTCGATTTGGTGCATGGCTTGTGTTGACAAGGTTCCATGAGTCCTCCTTAGCCCTTAGCTTGCATTCCAATGAGTCCGAAAGTGTGTCATATCGAGGAGCGACCCTCGAATGCATCGATTAAGCTCCTAAATCTCCCAAAATACCTATAAAGCAAGCAAAAGTCCGCGTAGACGTCTTTCTCGACAAAATACGTGATTTGAGTGCAAACGTCGTGAACTAATGCTAGACCATGCATGAATGAGTGAAAAATCTATCTAAATGAGTGTCTAATCCTAATTCATAAATCGTGTTATCAAAAATACCGTATACTTAAGGTTTGCTCGTCCCCGAGCAAATTCCCAACTATAGACTAAGAGATGACATGATTTATGCATGCAGAAAAATGGCAAAACCTTTTTGGAGTTGTGCTTCTAATATTGGATCACCTTCAAGGTCTTGTTTCATAGCAATGGGCAAGCAATCATGCATCGAATAAATGAAGACACGGAAAGACAATTATACTTAACTCGAAAGCATGCATGAAATGTAAAAATGAAGAAATCAAGATGATCAAGAGCATATCCAATCTAGACTACTAAGTCTTACAAACATGCAAATAGGTCATAAGGTCTTGTGAAATAAAAGGCCAAGAAACGTTGTGATTAGGTGGGGATTTTTCTAGGCTATGTGATGCTAATCCGGGAATGGAACTAACTCCACAATTTTGTCCTCGATCAACTTCCCACAAGTGTATATTTTCTCCATCTTTTCTATCTTTTTCTTTTACTTTCACTTATTTTTGTGACAAAGGCATTGGTGTACAAAAGCCGAAACCTTGGTGATTAGCCGTCCTCGGGTTTTTTCTATTTTTCGAGGTGCATCCACACCGGGCACACATACCAAAGCTCGTTAGGACTATTG
Source organism: Fagopyrum esculentum (assembly GCA_033239045.1). Classification (NCBI taxonomy): domain Eukaryota; kingdom Viridiplantae; phylum Streptophyta; class Magnoliopsida; order Caryophyllales; family Polygonaceae; genus Fagopyrum; species Fagopyrum esculentum. The sequence goes on along the minus strand of BSUD01000003.1, from coordinate 97,183,303 downwards.
GTTTATTTGACTTTGGCAAGGCACAAACACCCGATTATGTGAATGGTGCCGAGTTACTCGTCGTTTAAACCAACGTCCCCAAACCTATATTTTTGTCTACACTTTCACAACAAATTCAGCATTTTATTCATGACATTCTTTCATCAACATCTTCACCCCACACTTGCTTTTCACACACATCAACACACTAACATGCTCCTATTCCCGGATGGGTCAAAAGAGGTCAAATTTATATCAATTGAGGTGCTCAAACATCATGATCAAGATGAGAAGTAGAGAAAGATGAATTGCCTCATTCATTCCTAGATGATGTGCAAGAACTAGCATGTAATTTTGACTTTCAATACTCAATCTAATCAAGGCAAACATCATGATCACAATCCATTCATGGGATTCAATATAAGTACTTCAAGTCCACATATGCAATTCATAAATTTAACACATAAGGCCATCCATAGCCAAACCACAAGACAAGATTCATCATTAGGGTCATATCCAAGCCTAGAAAGCACAAAATTTTTAAATTTTCTGATTTTTTTTTTTGGAATTTTCGTAATATTTATGTACAATGCAAGACATGATGAAGCATGTGACTAAAAGAAACTACCCTAGATGCTAGTCATGCAAAAGATCATGCAAACCCCACCCCATACTTAGAAACACATTGTCCCCAATGTGTAAATGAAGTAAAGAAGAGTGAAAGAAGGTTCTCACAATGTAAAAATGGTTTGCTTCGGTATTTGGAATTACTCAAGTGGATTGAAGGTGGATGATTCTATCAACAATGGTAGAGAGCTCTAAGTGTTCATCAAGGCGTCGGGACCCACGCTAGGCACCGCTAGCCGTCCAAGTTCCGCGTCCGCTCCACCCATAATTGATGAGGGATTCATCATCATCATTCACGTGCCATGCAAGGCTTCCAATGCTACCAAGACTCTAGCACACACACAAAGCACACCAAACACACAAAAACAAAAAAATCAAAAACAAAAACAAAAACGAAAAGGGAAAACGTTACCAATGGGTTGCCTCCCATCAAGCGCTTCTTTAAGGTCATTAGCTTGACCAAACTCGGGGGCGTCTACTCAAGGTGAAGTGGGGCAATCATATCCACCGGAGCTTCCGGGATATACTTCTTCAACCGGTGCCCATTTACCTTGAAATCTCCACAATGCTCCCCTCCTATCTCAATTGCTCCATGGGGGATGATTTTCTTTACCACATATGGCCCGGTCCATCTTGATTTTAGCTTTCCGGGGAAAAGCCGCAGCTTTGAGTTGAAGAGAAGGACAAGGTCGCCTTCACTCAACTCCTTCGGGATGAGGCGCTTGTCATGCCACCGTTTGGTCCTCTCCTTGTAGATCCAGACATTCTCATAGGCATCCAACCGGATCTCTTCAAGAGCATTCATATCAAGCAACCTCTTCTCTCCGGCCTCCTTGAGGTCAAAATTTAGCCACTTAATGGCCCAATAAGCTCTATGCTCCATCTCTACCGGAAGGTGGCAAGACTTGCCATAGACTAACTTGTAAGGAGTGGTGCCAATTGGTGTCTTGAAAGCGGTTCTATATGCCCACAAGGCATCATCGAGCTTCATAGCCCAATCCTTTCTCGTCCTAGAGACCGTCTTCTCAAGAATTCCCTTCATCTCCCGGTTGGAGATCTCCACTTGGCCACTAGTTTGGGGATGGTAAGGTGTTGCCACCTTATGAGTCACCCCATACTTAGCCAAAAGTGCCCCAAAGTTCCTATTAGTGAAGTGCTTCCCTCCATCACTTATGATCACCCTTGGTGTTCCAAACCTAGGGAAGATCACTCGGTTGAAGAACCGTACCACAACCTTGGCATCATTTGTGGGAGAGGCGATTGCCTCCACCCATCTCGAAACATAATCAACCGCCAATAGGATGTAGAGGTTGCCACAAGAAGAGGGGAATGGTCCCATGAAGTCCACACCCCACACATCAAGTATCTCCACTTCTTGTATGTTGTTCAAGGGCATCTCATTCCTTCTTGAGATGTTGCCCGTCCTTTGGCAAGCATCACAAGCTACCACAAAGCTTTGCACATCCTTGAACAAACTTGGCCAAAAGAAGCCCGATTGCAACACCTTTGCACATGTCTTGTGGGAGCTAGCATGGCCTCCACATGGCAAGGAATGACAATGGCGGATCACACTCTCCACCTCATCCTCCGGTATGCATCTTGTAAAGACTCCATCCGGCCCTCTCTTGAACAAAAGTGGTTCACTCCAATAGTAGTGCCTCACATCTTTGAAGAACTTCTTCCTTTGGGCATATGACAATCCGGGAGGCACTTCCTCACACACAAGATAGTTCACAATGTCGGCATACCATGGCTCACTTCCTCTAGACACTTGGAACAAGCACTCCTCCACCATTTGCAATTGCTCATCCCGGAATGAGTCATCAATCGGGATGTCATCTCTCTCAAGCTCCAATGGTGGGAGTCTACTAAGGTGATCCGCCACAGAATTTTTGGATCCCTTCTTGTCCCGGATTTCCAAATCAAAGTCTTGAAGAAGAAGGATCCACCGAATCAACCTTGGTTTGGCATCCTTCTTTGTAAGGAGATAACGGATCGCAGCATGATCCGTATAAACAATGACCTTCGCTCCAACAAGATATGAGCGGAACTTCTCAAATGCATACACCAACGCTAGCAACTCTTTCTCGGTTGTGGCATAGTTAAGTTGGGCATCGTCTAGCGTCTTGCTAGCATAATAGATGGCATGTGTGCGCCCATCTTTCTTTTGTCCTAAAACAGCCCCAACGGCCACATCACTTGCATCACACATCACTTCAAATGGTAAGCTCCAATCCGGAGGTTGCATGATGGGGGCGGAGATTAAAGCATCCTTTAACCTACAAAAAGCTTCAAGGAAATCCTTGGAGAAAACAAACTCAACATCTTTCATTAGTAGGTTAGTAAGAGGCTTAGAAATTTTAGAGAAGTCTTTAATAAACCTCCGGTAAAAACCGGCATGCCCTAAGAAACTCCTTACCCCCTTCACCGAGGTAGGTGGTGGCAACTTCTCTATCGTTTCAATCTTGGCCCTATCAACCTCAATGCCACGGTTGGACACCAAGTGTCCCAACACAATACCTTCACTTACCATGAAGTGGCATTTTTCCCAATTCAAGACAAGGTTTGTCTCCTCACATCTCTTAAGTACTAATGACAAGTTAGCTAAGCAATTATCCAAGGAAGAACCATAAACAGAAAAATCATCCATAAACACTTCCATGATATTCTCAATATACTCAGAAAATATAGCCATCATACACCTTTGGAAGGTGGCGGGTGCATTACACAACCCAAATGGCATTCTCCTATATGCAAAAGTACCCCATGGAGATGTAAATGTGGTTTTCTCTTGGTCATCGGGGTGGATAGGGATTTGGAAGAATTCACTATAGCCATCTAAGTAGCAAAAGTGAGAATGTTGAGCTAACCTCTAACATTTGGTCAATGAAAGGAAGGGGGAAGTGATCTTTCCTAGAGGCCATGTTCAATTTCCTATAGTCAATACACATCAACCATCCTGTAACTGTCCTAGTTGGGATTAGTTCATTGTTCTCATTAGTCACTACGGTCATCCCACCCTTCTTAGGAACTACATGAACGGGACTAACCCACTTACTATCCGAAATAGGGTAGATAATTCCCGCATCTAGCAACTTAATGATCTCTTTCTTGACTACCTCTTTCATTATGGGATTCAATCTTCTTTGATGTTCAATAGAGGGTTTATGGTTATCTTCCATCAATATCTTATGCATGCACAAAGAGGGCTTAATACCAACTAGATCATCAATAGTATAGCCAATGGCTCTCCTGTGCAATCTTAGCTCATGCAACAACTTAGCAAGTTCATCATCATTCAAGCATGCATTCACAATCACCGGATATGTAGAATTATCACCAAGAAAAGCATACTTCAAATGAGAGGGGAGGGGTTTGAGTTCAAGTTTAGGAGGACCTTTATCGAGTGGAGACGATCCAAATAACGTTGGTTGAGATGAATCCAAAGCAAAAGAAGGCTCTCCAAGGCTCCTTGAAGCTTGATCATCATCAAGGGCTGCTTCTGCGGAAACCACGGTTGGCTCCACGGATCCTGGCACATCCACGGCCATGGAAGTTGCCAAGCTTGCTCTTCGGAGCTTTCCAGAGAGTTCTACGGCCGTGGAACACCTTCCACGACCGTGGTTCCTACAGGAACTCAACATACTCTCGTGGTCTTCAATTTCAGCTCTTGTCTCCTTTTCTAATGCTTCTAAGGCCTTGATTTCTTCATTGCAAGCCTCCTCAACACCTTCCTCCATCAAACTTAAGCTAAGAACCTTCTCCAAGGGGTCCTTGATCAAGATCGAGCTCACAACTTCTCTAGACTCCTCTTGCTCGACTATGTTGAATACATCTTCATCAAGGGTTGACCCTTTCATCATTGTGAACAGCTTGAACTTGATATTCTCTTCGCCAATGTTGAAGGAGAGAATTCCATTCTTGCAATCCACTAAACACCCGGATGTGGCTAGGAAAGGTCTCCCTAAGATGATGGGAACCGGATAATCCGCCGGGATGTCCAAGACAACAAAATCAATCGGCACATAGAACTTCCCTAGTTGCACCGGAATGTCTTCCAAGATCCCAACCGGGTGAGTGATAGAACGGTCCGCCATGTAAAGGGTCATCTTGACCGGCTTTGGCTCTCCTAGCCCAACCTTGTTGCGTAGTGCAAGCGGTATGATGCTTACACTTGCCCCAAGATCACAAAGGGCTTCATACTTCACTTCTCCCACTCCGATTGGCACACAAAATGAACCGGGATCTCTTAGTTTATGAGGCATTTCCTCCTTCATCGTTTGAATCAACTCCGATGACCTCTTAGTCATCCTTATTTCCCCATACTCCTCCAACTTCCTTTTGTTGGAGAGTATCTCCTTCAAGAACTTGCCATATGCCGGCATACCTAAGATAGCATCCATGAACGGAATGTTAATATGCAATTTAGACATAAGTTCAAGGAATTTACCGAAGTGCTTTTCCAAACGAGCTCTTGCTCGTGATTGTGGGAACGGTAGTGGTGGTTTGTATGGAGGCGGTGCCACATATGTTGGCTCAACATCCTTGCTCTTGCCTCCATCTTCTTGCAATATCTCTTCTTCTACCACTACTTGCTTTCCCTTAGCATTTTCCTTGGGCAAGGGATCCTTCATGCTCAACCCACTCCTTGTAGTGATGGCCAACACTTGGCCTCTTGGGTTGTCTTCGGTTCTTCCGGGAAGCTTTCCCGGATCTCTATGGGCTTCACCCGCCTTTTGGAACACTTGTGCTTCCAAAACCTTTTGAGCTTTAGAAATGGAAGTCATCGTGCTCTCAAGACCACTCAACCTTCCAAGCAATTGCTCAAACATCATTTCGTGTCTATCCTTTGGAGGTTGAGTAAATCCGGGTGGAGGTTCTTGTGAGGCCTTTGGTGGTGGAGCTGAGCTTGTGGAAGCGGGAGGGTTCAAGGCTCCATCCAGGTTAGAATAGGAAAACCCGGGATGGTTATGATTTGGCCGGTAATTGTTGAATTGCCGGTTGTTGTTGAAGTTCCTTGGACCTTGATAGTTGTTATAATTGCCCCTTCCCATGTAATTCACATCTTCCTCCTTGGAAGATAAGTTTGCTTGCACTTGTACTTGAGGAGTTGCTTGGTTTTTCAAAGTTGTAGCACATAACTCCCTCAAAGACTTTAGCTCGTTGTTGATGGCGTCAAGCTTGAAACTGCTCATGGTGACTTCAGTCACCTTATATGCTCCCGCCTTTCTACCATCACTCTTCCTATAGGAGTACTTCTCAATCACTAAAGCTTGTTTCTCTACAAACTCCCAAGCTTCATCCACATGCTTTTCCATGAAAGTCCCACCGGAAAGAGATTGGAGCTTGAATTGGCTATCTTCATCAAGTCCTTTGAAGTAGATCTCCAATAGCTCAATTTTTGGTATACCATGGTGTGGACAATCTAGGAGAAGGTCTTTGAACCTCTCCCAAGACTTGAACAAACTCTCTCTATCCTTCATCACAAAGGCATTGATCTTCCCTCTTAATTCGGTAGTCTTGGAAGGCGGGAAGAACTTAGTCAAAAACTCGGTTGTCATCTCCTCCCAAGTACCAACTCGCCCTTGTGGAATAGATTGATACCAAGCTAAGGCTTTGTCCTTAAGAGAGAAGGAGAAAGCCCTCAGCTTATGGTTGTTGCTCTCCAATTTAGGCGGTCTAAGAGTCTCCATCAAGATCTCATAATTCATCAAGTGTTGATGAGGAGACTCTCCTTTCATCCCTCCAAATTGATTATGCCGGATCATTTGTAGAACTTGAGGGCGGAGCTCATAATCATGGGCTGCGGGATCCCCTAAGTTCACACCCGGACGGTGTGCTCTTTGTGCCAGATCCATACGTTGCCCTAACGTTTGTGGCTCTTCCATAGCAATGGGTACAACCCGAATATTAACCGTCGGCTGCGGTTGTGGTGGAGGTGGAGGAGGTTGTTGACGGTTAAGCTCTCTTTGCACAAGAGCTTGCCTAATCTCCTCAATCTCCCTCCTAGTTGCCTCTTGCCTCTCATTGGCAAGTCTCCTTTCATTCTCCAAATCTTCGTCCCTTATCCTAATTTGCTCTAAAGCCTCATCTAACTCAGCTTGGAGATCTCTTCCGGCCATCTCTTTTCCCTTTTTAATGCTCTTGGATCTAGATCTAAGGGTTTTCTCCAGTTCGGGATCGAATGGAGCTAGATCCTTGCCACCTGATCTTCGCATACACCTAAAGAGTGAGAGATGTCCTGAAAAGCAAAGACACAAACCAAAGAGAGATCAAAAGCAACAAGAAAGATCTACACTATAAACAATCACAAAATAGACTCAATCTAGACCTAGTCCCCGGCAACGGCGCCAAAAACTTGTTACGCTTAGGATGTGTGTTGCACGCAATAAGCTTTAAATTTATACTCGTTATATTTCTCCTAACTCCTAGCGAACCCGCAATGTACGGGATGTTTGTAGTAGGGATAGTATTCCGAGGTCGAACACAAAGACTAAGGTGAGATCGATTCGATTTGTAATTTAGTTTAGTGAAAATCTAGGTTAAGAAAAGGGAAAGGAATAAAGAAATGAAAATCTCAATGTTTTTGGTAAGTTTTTAGGTGATCAATCAAGGATCACCAATCATGTGAAATAAGCAATCAACTAAGCTAACAAATCAACACAAACAAACAAGCTAAAATGAGATATGAGATCAAAGAGAGAAAAGCGGATTCTAGGGGTTGGAAATTCCGGTTATGGCATAGGACTCAAGCTATCTAATGATTCCTTGGATTAACTATGATATGTTGGGAGTGAGTATTTCTAGATTGGGATCAATCACCGGGTAGGTCTCATGGTCCACTAGTCCGTTCCTAAGGTCTCATCACTGGGTAAGTCTCAAAGGCCCTTAGGAATGGAATGTTACGCAAACCGGATTATCGCCTAGGAATCTAACCTATCCTCACCGGGTAAGTCTCGGAAGGGTAAGTCCTAAACAAATATCCTAGCACACTTAGTCCAATGGCGGCTTATGAGGCTCACCACTACCTAGAGTTTATCATCTTCGAAATCTAAGAGTAAGAATCACCGGGTAGGTCTCTTCTAACACTTAGGTGCTAACACTAGGTCACCCTAGGTAGATTTAACTCAACAAACACTAAGATTTCAACATTCTAACAATCTAGAACTTAGATCCATCGAACCAGGCAAACCACGGGCTGTTCTACCACTTCCACGGCCGTGGACTGGCAAGAACAAACCGTGGACTACAGTAGAGGCTTCGTTCAAGTAAACAAGTCATCCAAAGGCAAATCTAAGTCCTTCCTATCATAGTCCTAGCCATAGCCATCCTTTCCTTACCCTAGAATCGCATCTATTTAGCCTACAACATTCATCATAACAATTGAAATCATCAAACATAAAATCATGGCTTCCATTTGCAAGATAATAAAGAGAAAGAGATGAACAAATGAAGCAAGCAAAACCAAGCTGAAAGTAAGATTAGAAAGACTCACAACCCTTCCAAAAGAAGGTTTAAACGATTCTTACAACTCTAGAAATTCGATTCCGAAAATCTTCACTACAAAACCTATCAAAGTCTAGCAATGGTGTGTTCTTCTCTTCTTCTCCAATGGAGCTTTTCTCTTCCTCCAATGGTAGCTCTCCTCTTGAGAGAATCTTCTTGTTGAGAGTGTGACGAAGAATGTAGTAGCGAATGGTGGATAATGGATGCCTTCTCTCAGCCTTGCAGGACCACGTTTATATTACAACTTTGCTAGAGAAGGCCATGAGATCGTGGCACCGCTGTCACAACCGTCTGGCAAAAACCACGGTTGGTTTCCACGGCCGTGGTCTTGCCAGTGACCGTGGTTTGGTGCTTCAGCTTTGCCTTGGATCATTAAGCTTCGATTTGGTGCATGGCTTGTGTTGACAAGGTTCCATGAGTCCTCCTTAGCCCTTAGCTTGCATTCCAATGAGTCCGAAAGTGTGTCATCTCGAGGAGCGACCCTCGAATGCATCGATTAAGCTCCTAAATCTCCCAAAATACCTATAAAGCAAGCAAAAGTCCGTGTAGACGTCTATCTCGACAAAATACGTGATTTGACTGCAAACGTTGTGAACTAATGCTAGACCATGCATGAATGAGTGAAAAATCTATCTAAATGAGTGTCTAATCCTAAGTCATAAATCGTGTTATCAGGAACCATAAACAGTAAAATCGTCCATAAAAACCTCCATTATTTCCTCAATATACTCCGAGAAGATGGCCATCATACATCTTTGAAAGGTGGCTGGGGCGTTGCAAAGCTCGAATGGCATCCTTCTATATGCAAACGTCCCCCATGGGCATGTGAATGTGGTCTTGTCTTGATCGTCCGGATGGATCAGAATCTGGAAGAAACCACTATAACCGTCAAGATAACAAAAATAAGAGTGTTGTGCTAACCTCTCAAGCATTTGGTCTATGAATGGTAGCGGGAAGTGATCCCTCCTTGTTGCATTGTTCAGCTTGCAGTAATCAATGCACATCCTCCATCTTGTCACGGTTCTTGTAGGAATGAGCTCATTATTCTTGTTAGTGATAACCATCATTCCTCCTTTCTTCGGGACAACTTGAACGGGGATCACCTACTTGCTATCGGAGATAGGATAGATGATACATGCGTCAAGCAACTTAAGAATTTCCTTCTTAACAACCTCCTTCATGATCGGATTTAACCGTCTTTGAGGTTGTCGCGAAGGCTTAAAATCTTCCTCCATTAGAATCTTGTGCATGCATAATGATGGTTTAATTCCTACAAGATCCTCTATGGTATAACCTAAGGCTTTCCTATCTTTCCTTAGAACAACCATTAGTTTCTCATGGTCATCTTCATTTAATTCGGAACTAACAATTACGGGAAAAGTAGAACTAGTTCCGAGAAATGAATACCGAAGATGTGTGGGAAGTGGCTTCAATTCCATTGCTATTGATGCCTTTGATAAGTTTTGAGGTGTGTCCGACACTTCCTTAGAAGTCTCTAAGGGTGTAGGAGTGATGGAGGAAGACTCAAGAGCATTTGTGGAAAGAACGGAATTGTTCTCAGAAATTTCCAGAATTACGGCACCACTGTTACTTCCACGGCCGTGGTTTAAGGCGTGGAACTCAATTACGGTACCATTATGATTTCCACGGTCGTGGTTTTGGCCATGTAACTTACTGTTGCTCTCAAAATAGCTGGTTACGGTCATCTTGGGTGAAACCATGGCCGTGGAATAGCACGACTGACCGTGTTTCCTCACGTTTTCTGTCCCTTCGTAAAGGTTTTCAAACTCTTCCTCTCGCACTTCCTTTAGATCTTCCAAGGCTTCAATCTCATCATTGCAATCCTCTTCTTCTCCCTTTTCCATGATGCTAATGGTTATGACCTTTTGCAATGGATCTTTGAATAGAATCGAGCTCACTTCTTCTCTAGATGCTTCCTCGTCATAGATATTGAACATGTCCTCTCCAAGAGCTGGCTCTTTCACCAAAGTTGAGAGAACAAATTCAACCTTCTCTTCTCCTATGTCGAAAGCTAATCTAGCATTGTTACAATCCACCATACAACCGGATGTTGCAAGAAACGGTCTTCCGAGTATGATCGGAACCGGACAATCTGCAGGAATGTCAAGCACAACAAAATCAATTGGAATGTAAAACTTACCATGCTTAAATAGGACGTCTTCAATGATACCGACGGGACGAGTTATGGATCGATCCGCCATGTATAACGTCATCTTCACCGGTTTAGGTTCACCTAAACCGATCTTCCTAAACAAGGCAAGCGGGATGATGCTTACGCTTGCTCCCAAGTCACAAAGGGCGTCACATGTGACTTCTCCTACTCCAATTGGAATGCAAAATGACCCCGGATCTCTCAGCTTTGGGGGCATCTTTTCCGTCATCGTTTTGATGAGCTCCGAAGATTCCGAACTCATCTTGACTTCTCCAAAGTCTTCTAGCTTCCTCTTGTTAGAAAGGAGCTATTTCAAGAACTTCCCGTAAGCGGGCATACCTACAATAACATTAATGAAAGGTATATTAATGTGCAGTTTGCTCATTAGTTCAACGAACTTACCATATTGCTTGTCTAGACGCGCTCTTGCTCTAGATTACGGGAATGGTAGAAGAGGTTTATAAGTTGGAGGAGGAACATAGGCATATTCCTTCTCCTTCTCCTATTATTTTCCCTTCTCAGCTGGGACTTCCACAAACTTGGGCTGCGGGTCGGTGGTTATCACGCCACTCCTAGTAGTGATAGCCATCACCCTTTCCTTTCGGGCTGTCCTCCGTCTTCCCGAGAAGCTTCCCTTGATCTCTAGGAACTTCTCCGGCCTTGCTGAACATATTGTTTTCCTTATTGTTTGAACCATTTGATGTTTGCTCCTGGCTTTTCAAAGGAGTAGAAGAAGAAGGAGGTGTTAGAGCTTTTTTAGCATGTGAATAGGGATTACCTAGATTTTGTTGGTTGGATCTCCAATTGTTGTTGTTGGATTTCCTATTGTTATTGTTATTCCAATTGTTGTTCTGGTTGTTGTTCCGGTAATCATTCCTATTCCCTTGGTGGTTATCTCTCCCTAGATAGTTGGCCTCTTGCTCCTTATACTTTTGAAGGCTAGTTTTGATGACTTCCTTCAACTCTTTGATCTCATTGTTGAGGGAAAATATTTGGGTTTGTGCAGCTTGTGTTAGCTTAGCTCCCGAATCCCCTTGATTCCGGCTGTTTGGATCCACCTTCCGGTGGGAATACTTCTCAATCACTTGGGCTTGCTTCTCAATGAAGTCTCAAGCGTCATCTTCTCTCATGTCCATGAATGTACCACAAGAAAGAGATTGGAGATTGAATTGTGTTTCCACATCCAACCCTTTGTAGTAAATCTCCAATAACTCCAGCTTTGAAATTCCATGGTGTGGGAAATCCAATAAGAGGTAATGAAATCTTTCCCATGATTGAAACAAACTTTCGTTAGCTTTCATAGAAAATGCATTAATTTTACCTCTCAACTCCGCCGTCTTGGATGGCGGAAAGAACTTGGTGAGGAACTCCGAAGATAGATCCTCCCATGTGTTAAGCCTTCCAGCTGGAAGAGCTTGATACCAAGATAGAGCCTTGTCCTTCAAAGAAAAGAAGAATGGCTTGATCTTGTAGTTGTTGTTGGTAGCCCTCTTCGGCTTCAAGAGTCCGTGGTTCATCCCCTCCATGAGCAACTCTCACATCTCTAGCGGGAATGCGAGGAACAACCGGTGGTCTTGGGTTGTCACGAGCGGGATGAATCACCGGATCAATATCCTCAAGTGGTGGCATATTCTCATCCTCATCGTCAGATGATTCAGCTCTAATGGACTTAGTTGGTTTCTTGACCTTCTTCTTCTTCGCATCATTCAGCTCCAACTTGATGTCCATCATCATAGTTTTAAGCTCATCAATTTGGAATTGATGACTTGTTAATTCTTCCAAACGAGCCTTCTCACTCAACGTAAGTTGAAGTTGAGCTTCATCCAACTCCGCTTGGATGTTTCTCTCGTTGTTTTCAGCCATCTTTTTCTCTTTCAACTTTCTTCTCAAAGTTTTCTCAAGTTCTGGATCAAAATGAACTAGATCTTTGGTAGATCTAGTCTTTTGCATACACCTAAAGAATCTGCAAAAATCACTCAAAGAGAGATATCAAATAACAAGAGAAAAGCTCCCAAGCTCGTCAACCGAAAACCGGAATTGGCTTAGACCAAGTCCCCGGCAACGGTGCCAAAAAACTTGTTCGCCTCAAAGCGTGCGTGCAAATAAATTTTAATTATAAAACTGAAACAAAAGCAAGCGAACCCGCAGTGTACGGATCGACGTAGTTAAGCAAGTATTCCAAAGTATCGAACTCAGGGATTTGGGGAGTCAAATTCAGTTTCAAATAATCGAGCAAGTAATAATATAAAAGCTTTGCAAATATTGGGGAAAACAACAACCCTAAAGATCCAGGTCTCTAATTGTGGCAATCGATTCAAGATATTCTATAAGTATAAGGACAAAGTTAAGGTTGCAAAGGTATAATTAAGGTAAGGTAATGTACGATGAAGTTCCAAAATCATATATGTTTAACCCAAAGACTCTCTGTATAAAGTTGTTGAGGCTGCAATATAGAAAGGAACAAAGCACAAGAGTTAATCTCAAACACCCATGCCCAAACCAAAGGAATCAAAGATAAACTAAAACGGTTAAGGTTGTGACACTTGAAACCGAAATAGAGGATGTTGAGTCTCACTACTACCTAGGAAAGGCAAGCCAAGGCTAGGTTAAAGCTAATCTTTAACTTTGGATTAAAGCAAAAGCAAAGGTCGTAAAATAGAGAAAATCAAGGCTGGATCTTGAGATTCCACGGCCGTGGAACTCAAGAACAGACCATTGTTTAGGGTGTCGACGATGTTTCTCACACTCTCAGGTTCCAATCAAGTTACGATCGATCTATCATCATCTAAGCCACAACTATCAACCCTTCACCTTAGAATTGCTAAAGGGTTTTAGCCAATAATCATCATTATGATATCAATAATCAAATTAAGAAGAATGAAAGATCAAAACCCTCGAAAACTCAATAACAACTCAATGTTAATCTCGATATCTGAACAACAAAATATGTTTATGAATTCAGAAAAATAGGAATAGAAACCCTCACAATGATCTAGAGAAACCACAAAGAACGGGATGTCAATCCGTTCTCCAATGAAAACCCTAGAATATCCAAAAGTACACAATCTCCGAAATCATGCCCTCTACGAATCTCCAATCCTCAAGGTCGAAATGAAACCCTAAGGTTTCCGTCTCCAAAGCTCTCCCAAGGTGTAAGCGAAGGTCCTCAAAACTCTCTTCTCAAGCCTTCTTATAGGCAAAAATAGGGTTACGGGAAAATCCCAATAACGTTGCAGACGTGGCAAATATGACACGTCATAAAAATCACCAAAATCACGGTCATGAACAACTTTCTACGGCCGTGGTTTAGACCGTGTAACTTTCTGTTGTGCTCCAAACTCACTTCCACGATCATGTTGCCAAATCCACGGCCGTAATTTAGAGCGTGGTTCTTCCAATTCCTTCTCCACGACCGTAATTTAGGGTGTGTACTTCAAAACTCTTTGTTTTTGCATTTTTTCGTGACATTCTTCATTCATGCTTCTTCCTTAGCCTCTCTAATGCATCTTCTTGCCATCGAGCATGATCAAATACTCCTTTCCTTCCTCATTTTGCTCCAATCCAAGCCTTTATTCACCTAAAAACAAAACAAAGCTAGTGTAGATCTCTATATCGACAAAGTGGGTGAACTAGCTCACAATTGCTTCAAACTCATATCTAAGAACACAATAAAGAGGGAAAAACAACTAAAACAAGTGCCTAAAATATAGTCATATTTCATGCTAACACTCATCCTAAGCTTGCACTCAAACCCTAATAAAGGATAAACCTTTATTACCTAACACACATCATCATCGGTATACAAGCAAAAGAATCAATGGGTAAGTCTCATCCTAGGCTTGCGTATGGACCAGGACAGGTGCAACAAGGATAGGATTTGGAAAACTAAAACCTAAACTCAGGTATGGATCAAAAAAGGAAACGCCTCGATTAGTTCATGTCCGATCTCGGTCGAGATGTTCTATGAACGGACCAAGGTGATGTTCGGTTAAGGTTTGACTTAAGCTTTCAGGGTCCACTGGGGTAAGTCTCATTCTTTCATCGTCTTTCCCACAACCTTCAACCAATCACCCTAGAATCGCACAAGAATTTGGCCAATAATCATCATGATAACAATAATCACATATATAAGAAAAGATGCAATATCCAAACAAGAAAAACTTAACACAAAGGTCTCAATAATCACTCAATCAAACAATGAAACAAATAGCAAACTGCGTTCCTCAATCATAAACCAAAAGACAACAATCAAACAATCTAAGAAAACCTTACAACTTCCTTCAAAAGCCTTCAGCTTTATCTTCAAAGCCAACTTCCTTCAACTTCCTTCCTTCCTTGGAATATCTTCAATCTTCCAAACTAATCAACCAACCAGACCTTGCTTCCATCCAAAAAATACATCCCAATATATAGGAAAATCACTTGCCAAAAATAAAAGATCTTATGGGTCATGGGCCGTCCGTCTCGATCCAGCCTAGCGAAGTCACCTCGATCGAGGTGATCCTCAACTACGTGCAAATCTCTCCAATCTGGTCCAAAATCAAACTTCTGTCCAAATTCCATGGTTCCTAAGCCTTTCTTGTAGCTCCTCCATGTTCCATAATGTAGCTCCAATGACTCCTTAGATCCCTTAGCTCCTCCAAAACGTGTTATTTTTCCTACAGTTACAACAAAACTAGGTGTAGACCTCGATTCTTGCAAAGGTAAACAAAACAACATAATGATCAAGAATAGACATCCATGCATGCAGATTTATGAAGATAAAACGTCCAAACCAATCCCGAAATATAGACTATAATACATGCTATAAGATATCCTTTAAGAACTTCCCATAAGTGGGCATACCTAGAATTTCATCAATGAAAGGTATGTTAATATGGAGTTTACTCATAACATGCCATTTGCCATACTAGGATGTATATAGGGTAATGTGGTGCTGAAATCCGGGAATAAGATCTTTACTTCACTTCTTTGAATTCCAAACATCTTCTACAAATAAGCTTTGCTTATTCTTTCTTGCATACTTTCACCTTTTTACTTTACTTTTGAGAACATGGAAAGAGGTGCACACTAACCGAAGCCTAGGAGATCAGCAATTCTCAATTTCTCGAGATGCCTCAAACCCTTGATGCACATACCATGACCCGTTAGGACTATCGATCAATCCGACTTTGGCAAGACACAAACACCCGGCTATGTGAATGGTGCCGAGTTACTCATCATCAAGATCAACGTTCCCAAACCTATTTTTCTAACACTTTCAACCATAATCTCAACTTCACTTCACACGCTTTTCATCAACTGCATCCATATTCCCGGATAGGTAAAGGGAGGCAAATATATATATATATATATATATATATATATATATATATATATATATATATATATATATATATATATATATATATATGAAGGCTAAAGCATGATCAAGAAGAAGAAGAAGAGAAGCAATGTGCCTTAATCATCCCATGAAGAACGTGAGAAAACTTATAAAGTGGTTTCAACCTTCAAATTCAACATGATTTTGATAAAAACAAAATACTAAATATGCTAGTGTTTCAAACAAAACATTTAGAAACTTAAACATATCATAAAACCTTTTGAACGCATAAAAATTTCAAAGCTAATTTACAAGGAAATATCATCATCGAGGTCATATCTGGATTAGAAGCACAAAACGTTTCGAAAATTTCTTCAGTTTTAAAAGCATTTCGGTCGAGGTGGTTTGACAACACCCGAGATGATCGACCGAGGTGAACCTCACTTGTCTCTATCTCGTTTGGCCAAGTCGTCTCGGTCGAGGTCCAAAAACTTTTTCAAACCAGTTTCGATGTTTTTACAATAAAAAATCCTTATGCAGTGCATGTAAATAGACATATAAGCACATGTAGGCAAATAAGATCATAAGGAAAGTCATCCAAGCAACAATTATTTCATATTATAGATCCATGTAAGTCAAATACCCTATACTTGAAATACATTGTCCAAATGGGTCAAATATAAGTCAGAATCAAAGGTACTTACATAATGAAAAAGCAGAATAACAACAAAAACAAGAACATGATCCGTAATAAGCTCAATCGTCGACTGGAGGTGGAATGTATGGATACTAAGTAGGATCGAAAGGATACCCCATCTGCTGCTCGAACATCAACATCGCCATCTGACGCTGGTGGTGTTGGATCTCTTGTATTTCCTGTGTCCACGCCTTAATAGAGCGAGTCTGAGCAGCAAAGCGCTGGGTTATGTCAGTACGTAGAGCTTGAAAAGACTCTGTCATCTGTTGTGTAAGGTCATCAATCCTCCGGTGCCCCTCTGGATCACGACGGCGGCGAGCTCGCTATTGTGATGGCTGAGGAATCTCTATTGGAGCAGTTGGTATCTCCCTCTCGTCCTCAGTAGCCTCGTCGTCAAGGTCGACGGTGGGAACACTCGAACCAACTGTATTTGTACCGGTATCCATCGTCGCGGCTCCACCAGTGCCATCAATATCCTCATCAGATCCCAACTCCGCATATATAGCAGCCTCCTCCATGATAGGATACCAAACTGTTGACCAGTTCTTAGGGTCGAAGATTTTGAACTGTGGCGACCATGGAAGGCCTCTAGCAAATTTCGTTTGCCAAGGCATGGCCAAATAAGGAGGGCCAAGACCGCGGGGAACGAGAACTCTACGCGTAATATACTTCTACAGTCCAAGCGGCTTCGCCACCGCAGCCAAAGAACAAGCTGACAAATCTAGACCCATAACAGTGGCGATATTAGTCACCAATCCCCCAAAGCAGATATCACCCTTCTTCTTCTTCCCCCTTCACCTTTTGAAGCTTCTCTGCCAGCATGGCAGAGAAGTCCGGAATACCACCTATAACCATACAAAACATAGCAAACAACTCACCATGGGGGACCTTTTGGGGCGTTTCAGTACACGCCAAAAGCATCTCATTGAAAATCCTCTGAGTGATACAGAAGGCGAGATGGTTGATGATGCGCTGTCTGGAGTCCCCTGGCTGCCATCTGTATCGATGGAAGGTGATGTGTTCAATGTTCTCCTAGAAATCACGAGCATGTCGGCGGATTGGGAAATCAGTTAAGAAAATGGGACTTTATTCCCTTCTTCTCATAGGATCTTGTTAAGCAAATGAAACTTGATTCCCTTCTTCTCTGGCACATAAGTAAAGGAGCTAAGAAAGTCGAACGTTAGCTCCAAATAAGGCGGCGCATGAATGGTTACAAAGGTCTCTAGTCCAACCATAGACCATCTTCTGCAAATCCTCAACAACATCTAGACAATCAAAATTACTAATGTCGATATACTACGGAGCATTGATGGTGCAGTCACAAATGCGATCAAAGTCCGCATGGAATCTCTCATGGATAACCGGGACTTGAGGCTGCGAGGGAGGTGATGGAGAAGGTTGTCGAGAAGCAGGACTATCTTTGAGAGCCAACTCACGATTGGAACGACGCAAATTATCCATCATCGTAGGTGATCTCGGTTGGTTCTTGCTGTGTCTCAGCCGAGATGCGCACTGTGGATCGAGGCGAAGAGGTTGCATAGATTGAATCTCCAAATCACTAACTATTTCCCCCAAATCTCACTACCAAAGGCTTCCTAAGGGGTACTTAACTAGTTTCCAACAACAAACAGCAGCAAATATCCTCTAATCTGAACAAAAACTAACCGAAATCGAACGAAAAGGGTTTCAAACGAAATACCCAAAATTTTGCACCATGGGATGGATTTGAGTGAGGTTTTATGCCTGAGATCCGTATGTCTTGCTTCTCCCGATGATTTAGAGCCAAAAATCGAGCAAAACGGGGGATTTGAAGATTTGAGCAAAAAGGGTGCCGATTCGGTCGTGATGAGAGAGAGGGGTTAGGGTTCGAAGAGGGAGAAAGTCTTTCTCTTTTTATACCTCTCGTATAATTTGATTTCATCTCGGCCGAGATGGTTGCTTGAACGAGGTGCTGGAACAAGGTGATTCCTAGTTAACCTCATCTTGTTTTCTTCAAAAGTCATCTCGGTTGAGATGCTTTGACAACATCCGAGGTGTGTCTCAGTCGAACTTCGTTCTCTCAAATTCTCGAACATCAATCCATCCATGTGTTTCCTGAGTTGTTTTTCTTCTTCTTGGGTAACGGCTCATTCCTGTCTTAGAGGACACACAAACACGAAGCAAACTAAACTAGTCTAGAAAGGGAAAAGAAAGCAATACCTTGGGTTGCCTCCCAAGAAGCGCTTGGTTTAAGGTCGCTACCTGGACCGTACGTCACTCTCAAGGAAGATGCAAAGGTGCAATCTCCTCAGCTGGAACTTTCGGTTGATACTTCTTCAACCTATGACCGTTGACCTTAAAGCTTCCACTAGTTTCACCCCACATGGGAAAAAATATATTTTTCACAATGTAAGGTCCTGTGCATCTAGATTTTAACTTACCTGAAAAAAGGTAGAGGCGGGAGTTGAAGAGAAGAACAAGATCCCTTCTTTGAGCTCCTTAGGGACGATGTGCTTGTCATGCCATTTCTTAGTTCTTTCTTTATAGATCTTGGCATTCTCATAGGCATTCAAGCGTAACTCTTCCAACTCATTGATATCGAAAAGCCTCTTCTCTCCAGCTTCCTTAAGGTCAAAATTGTGCCATTTGATCGCCCAATACGCCTTTTACTCTAACTCAATGGGAAGACGATATGACTTCCCATATAGCAAATTGTAAGGGGTGGTACCTATGGGAGTCTTAAATGCGGTCCTGTATGCCCAAAGAGCGTCATCTAACTTAGTAGACCAATCTTTCATTTTTATTGAGATGGTCTTCTCCAAAATTGCTTTGCTTTCTCCATTAGAGATCTCCACCCGCCCACTAGTTTGAGGATGATAAGGGGTTGCAACCTTGTGGGTTACCCCAAACTTCGATAGAAGTGCCTCGAACTTCTGGGCAGTAAAATTTGTTCCTCCGTCGCTAATGATGATTCGAGGCATTCTAAAACATGGAAAGATAGTCCTATTGAAGAACTTCACAACCACCATGGCGTCATGAGTGGGAGAAGCAATGGCTTCTACCCATCTAGAGACGTAATCAACCGCTAAGAAAATGTAGAGATTTCTTGCTGATGATGGGAAATGTCCCATAAAATCAACTCCCCACACATTGAAGATCTCGACTTCTTGAATATTGTTAAGAGGCATCTCCTTTTGCTTAGATATATTTCCTGTTCTTTGGCATGCATCACAAGAAGCAAGAAACGTATGCACATCCTTAAATAATGAAGGCCAAAAGAAACCAGAATGCAGTACTTTAGCGCATGTTTTGTGAGCGCTATCATGTCCTCCACAAGGAAGTGAATGGAAATTCCGTATGACACATGTAGTCTCGTCCTCCAAAACGCACCGTCTAAGCATCCCATCTGGTCCTCTCTTGAAAAGTATAGGCTCGTTCCAATAGTAGTGACATACATATTTGAAGAACTTCTTCCTTTGAGTGTACGTCAATCCTAGAGGTACTTCTTGACAAATAAGTTAATTAACAATATCAGCACACCAAGGCTCATTACCATTAGAAATTTGATGAAGCCAATGCTCCACCAAATGCAATTGTTCATCGGGATAAGAATCTGAAGAACCGGTAGGTGAAATAAAAGGTTAAACGATACTCTATAAGGGGGGTTGAATAGAGTATGAGAACTCTTCGTAAAACCAATCTCAAGGCCTTGAAATCAATTTCAAGGGCCTTGATGTCTATCTTAGTTCGTTGTGAAACTTTGATTTCAAGGGCTTTGAAACAACTTTCAAGGGCCTTGACTTTGAACTCTTGCAAAACAAAGTTAGTCACAATAAACAAGATATGGTGCGGAATGTAAAAGATCGACACGAGTATATGTTTATGAAGTTCGGCTCTAAATAGCCTACTCTCCGTCTCAGGGTATAGCCTTAGGATCTAACTATCTATTATCAACTTCAAAGAGTCCTAGATACAAACTAGAAGAAATCCTCTTTTTCTCTCACTGTAGCCAATGCTACGATCTAGCTCCAACTCTTCTCTTTGCTATAATAGACTAGTTACTTCGCAGAGTAACACACACTCGAGTATAACACTCTTTAGATATGCCAATGGAGCTCTCGAGTTTTATCTCCCTCTAGGGGATAAAGCTTTTTAGAAGGAGAGAAATAAAAACTATGTTTCAAAAATGAAGATAACTTTGGATCGCTTGAAGACTATAGATATTTCTGTGCAGGCTTCTGTCTCTGATCTTCAATTGCCATCTTCATTTATAATCTTCTATTGAGAGGTCTTCTAGCCGTTGGAGAGATGACCGTTCGAAGATAATTCTTCTTCTCCATGAAGATCGCTTCCTAGTTGAGATAAGATAGTCGTTGTAGATCTTCATCTCCTGAGAACACGTTGATCTCTTGGCTCCTTAATCTTCTCGTTGATTGTTGTAACAATCTTGAAATCGATATGAGAGAATCTTCGTGCTTTTCGGTTAAGGATCTTTGTAAGATCTTCTTTGTTGGTCGGTTGAGATCTTCTCCCGATCATATCTTCTCAAATATTCTTGTTTTGAGCAAATCTCTCGTGAAAGATCTTCTTTGTGATTTTAAATCTTTTCGTTGTCCAGCCTTGTCTTCCTTGTTTCTTTGGAATATACTTTAAGGATTTTGAGATCGTTTCGTTGTGCATCCTTGTATCTTTGTGCCCTTGAAATCCTTTTCAAGGCCTTTGAATTCTTTGATAAAACCTGCACTAAAACCAAACCAACCAAGCATCTTGAAATATAATAATTGATTGGTTAGTGTATCAAACTACTTCATTTATGTTTAAGTCTTCCATCAGCATCACCTGTAAAACCTTTATAATCAAGGTGGAGTTTTCAATCTCCCCCTTGATGGAAGACAACACAAATGTTTTTCATACCTGCATTTTGTTAATTTAGCAATGCATATATATGAATATCAAAACCTAAAATGCAGAATGCAGAATATCAAATGTCGGATCACATCACATTCATTTCTCCCCCTTTGTCTCTCATCAAGGGAGAAAAATAGTTAAAGCACGAGAGTTTTTTTTTTAAAAACAATTACAACCCAAGAGTATTTCCACAAAAAACCACAAAAAAATTTCAAGAACAAGCCTTTGATAGTAATATCAAGGGCCTTGACAGTCATGGCATTCTGAGAGCTTCAGTTTTCTTTGTATCATCTGGATGAACTGCCTTTCCCATAATGCTCCTTTAAGCACATATTCCTCCATCGATTCTGAGCATTGATGAGGTCAAGTTCTTTACGAGAAAGATATGTTCTTCTCTGATCAACATTCTTATCATACTTTTTGACCACTCTAAATTCTTAAATAGTTAGAATGTCTAGATCCTCTTATGAAGGTTGGCGAATAGGTTTATCTTTGATAATCTTATGACACTATGTCATGACCTTCTCAACATCCTTCATGATCGCTTGTCCATCTTCTTTTGAAAGAGGCTTGATGCTACTGGAAGCTATAAGAGAAAGGGCATTAAAATGAAACATCTGATTTATTTTCTGGTTGATAATACCCAGCAAATCCTTTGTTTCATCCAATCGGCTAGTCACATTTGCACGGAAGAAGAAAAGATCTGATCTCAGAGAGTCTATTGCTCTTTCAACAGTTTCCAGATGCTGAACAGTAGTAAAATTCCATGCTGGTTGCTCCTTTAAAACCCATACTGTTCTAAAATCAACATGTCTCTTCTGAATTCCTATAGTTTCAAAGAATTCTTCATCCAATCCTCCATTAACAATATGTTGCACCTCACCATAATAATCACTAGAGAAATGCCGAAAAATTATTGGAAGCAGATTTCCATATGGCAGGTGACTATCAATTGGAGAATATATGCTTTTACCATATGAGGTAAAATGATTTCCGGAAGATTAACTTTATGCCCATTCACCACATGATATACAAACGCCAGTAATGTGTTGGTCACCACATCCCTGTTAGTAAACCTTGGTACCACACATCTATCCAAAATAGCATAAATAATTCTGGCTTCAAGGGTTCAATAAGTGACAGTGGGTTGTGGTAAAGCATTGGGAATAAGAAACTGTTCTCTGGCTAATTGAATGGTTCTAGCAGGGGTAGGATGATCAAAGACATCATATCGAGGGAAACCAAAGATATCAGCAATAATCTCAATAGTAATGGTGATTTTCTCACCTTTGACCACTGAGTCCAAAACCCATTCTCCTCTTTCTCTTCTGGCGGTTAAGTTTGTGTAGAACAACTTAGTTAATCGTGAGTAAGAGACTTCGCCTGGGTTGAGCATAATCCAGATAGAACTTGCTTGAAGAAACTCGAGCCCTAGTAAAGAGAAGCATGTAAATAGTTCACTGTGGACAGGCTCACACATGCATTCATGTCGGTCATCAAACTTTGTCAACCATTTCTTGGCGGCTGTTGAACTCTCAAACCAGTTTGACGGAAGCCCCGTCTTGGCAAAGATTTCTGCGTTATTCAGATAATCTAGAGAACTTGAGCTTGAATCGGACCATGAGCTTGAATCTGAGTTCGAGTCGGATGAAATATGAACTACTCTCTGTCTTTTGGAGGCAGATGATGTTGCCTCATCCACGTAAGATCTCTTAGATGCCATGAGAAATTTTTGAGAGGAAGACGAAGAGGGTTTGTGAAAAAACAAAAGAGTAAAGCACCGTACTTTCAAAAGGAAAATGAAGCGGAAGAGATAATGAAAGAAGAGAAGTGTTATTTAAGGGAATAAGTCATATCAACGTAAGGTTACTAAGATATTCAAGATCTTGGAAAAATCATTGTTGATTAAAATTCTTTCCATAAATTTTGGTAACCACTTTTCAAAATCCTTTGAATTTGAGAATAAAGCCTTTTGAAATCCCTTTTAAAAAAATAAAAATTAGATAATTGCATATCTAAAAGGTATGAATTCCTAATTGATCCGTTTTATTAATATACCCTTTGAAACGTGTTTCAAGGCCCTTGAATTGCATTTAAAGGCCCTTGAAAACATTAATTGGACTGCATACGTAGGAACAAATAAACTCTTTTAATCCCCCTTTGTTAATGTTTCCTTGTTCAACATACCAAGCTCCAATCTAATAAAACTAAATTGTTCCTCAGGAAGAGGCTTGGTAAAGATATCTGCAAGCTGCAAGTTAGTAGATATAAAAGAAATCAAAACATCACCTTTCTAAACATGATCACATATGAAGTGATGTCTTACATCAATATGCTTAGTCCTTGAATGCTGCACAGGATTTTTGGTTATCGAAATAGCACTAGTATTATCACATTTTATAGGAATACCTTTTAAATCAAAGCCAAGATCACGAAGTTATTGAGCAATCCATAGAATTTGTGCATAACAGGCTCCTGCAGCAAAATATTCAGCTTCGACTGTGGATAGGGCGACATAATTTTGCTTCTTGGAGTGCCAACTGATTAGGGATGACCCTAAGAATTGGCAACATCTAGAAGTGTTTTTTCTATCGACCTTGTAACCTGCAAAGTCTGCATCTGAATAGCCAACAAGGTGAAACGAGCTTTGACATGGGTACCATAACCCTAGATCTTTAGTACCATTGAGATACCGAAAGATTCTTTTCACAGCTATCAAGTGTGACTCTATAGGATAGCTTGAAATCTTGCACACATGCACACGCTAAACATAATATCAGGACGACTAGCAGTTAGATACAACAATGAACCTATCATACCTCGATACTCCTTTTGTACTACACATTTGCCATCCTTGTCATGGTCAAGCGAAAGTGTTGAACTCATAGGAGTCTTTGCAATCTTAGATTGATCCATTTTGTACTTTTCAAGCAAGTCTTTAGTATACTTGCTTTGATTGAGAAAAATTCCTTTATTTGCTTGTGAAACTTGAAGTCCAAGAAAGAAATTTAGCTCTCCCATTAGGCTCATTTCAAATTCCCTACACATAATATCTGAAAATTCCTTGCAAAGGGAATCATTAGTAGCACCGAATAAAATATCATCAACGTAGATTTGTACTACTAGAATGTCGTAGCCTCTGGTTTTGATAAATAATGTTTTATCAATCAAACCTCTTTTGAATTTGTTTTCAAGAAGATATTTTGACAATCTTTCATGTCAAGTGTTACCATGAAATATTGTGATACTTTAGGCACGTTTTCTAAGCGTAT
Source organism: Fagopyrum esculentum (assembly GCA_033239045.1). NCBI lineage: Eukaryota > Viridiplantae > Streptophyta > Magnoliopsida > Caryophyllales > Polygonaceae > Fagopyrum > Fagopyrum esculentum. The sequence continues at coordinate 97,158,839 of BSUD01000003.1, read as the reverse complement.
TTGATTCATATTGATAGTCTTTGATTGAGCATTGTTACATTAAGTGAGCTAGTTCGCCTATATTGTCAATATGGATGTCTACACTAGTTCTATGTTGATTATAGGTACTTAAGAGCTATTTCCGAACGGAATCGAGCAAAGAAGAGTTGATTGAGTATGTCCATGGATTGAGGGAATTCTTAGGAGCAAAAAGGAGTTCAGCTTGAGGAATGCACGAGGCTAGGGAAGAATCACGTTCTTGCCCTAAACCACGCTCTAAAATACGGCCGTATTACAAACCACGTTCAGTTCCACGGCCGTGGAAGTATGCAAAGAGAGGCGTGATGCATTCCAGTAACTATTACGGTCGTGGAACATATGGTTCAAACCGTGACACTTTTCCACGCTCTAAATTACGGTCGTGAAAACTTCCACGACCGTGATCTTGGCGATCTTTTTCGCCACATTTTGAAGCCACGATCTTTTGAAGATTGGGCCGGGCCGATATTTTATCTTGCCCTATAAAAAGACGGACGAAGCAAGATTCCTTCATCCCCACTTAGACGCACTTTTGCGATCTCGCTTTAGGCTTACACTTGCGACAAGACCGCTTATCGACGGCATCCCCGCTAACCCTCGTTTGGAGGCATTTTGGAGATCTCGTTGGAGATCGACGTTCGTGCTTGGATTTGCCCTAATCTCGCATTCGGTGGAGATTATCACTGGGATTTCCAGATTTCCCGGATTTACGGAAGGTTCGGAAGGTTTCTTGCAAGAAGACTTCTCTTCTTGTTTAGGTCTGATTTGGAAGACGGATTGACATCCCGTTCTTCCTTCTTTCCTAAGATTGTGATTGTCTGCTTTATTTTGAATCTTGTGACGATACTTGTTCTTGATTGTGACTTTGAGATTGTTTTGGAGTTTATTGAAAGTTTTCGGAAGTTTTCATCTTTCTATCTTTTAATTCTTGAATTGATATCAACATGACTGTTATTGGCTAAAAACCCTTAACAATTCTAAGGTGAAGGGTTGATAGTTGTGGCTTAGATGATGATAGATCGATCGTAAACAGATTAGACCCTGAGAGTTTGAGAGAATCGTCAACGAACCCTAAATCACGGTTTGTTCTTGAGTTCCACGGCCGTGGAGTCTCAAGAACTACCCGTAATTTCCCTTAAGTTTACGAACCTGCTTTTACTTTAATCCAAAGTTAAAGATTTGCTTTAACTTAGTTTAGACTTGTCTTTTCTAGGTGGTAGTGAAGCCTCAACAACCTCTACCTCGATTGTGAGTGTCACAACCTCAATCGGTTAAGTTAGTCTTGATCCTTGGATTACAAGTTTGGGTATTTGACATTAACTCTCACCTTTAGAACCTTTCTATATTGAGCTTCAACAACCTGTATAGAGAGTGCCTTGTAGGTGAGTCATATAAGGTTTTTGGAACTTCACCGTACGATTACCTTACATTAGCATACCTTTGCATATCTTAACTCTGTCTTTATATCAATAGTAAATCTTGAATCGATTGCCATAGCTAGATAGTTGGATCTTTAGGATTGTTGTTTTCCCAATATTTGCAAAACCTCTCATACTTACTCGCTTGATAATCTGCAATTGAATTTGTTCCCACCCAAATCCCTGTGTTCGATACTCTGGAATTCTTGCTTAACTACGTCGATCCGTACACTGCGGGTTCGCTGCTTGATTCTAGTTTTATAAATTTAAAGCTTATTTGCACACACCTTTAGGGGCGAACACCAAGTTTTTGGCGCCGTTGCCGGGGATTTGGTTTAGGCCGAATTCGATAGCCGGTTGTCAAGCTTGGGAGCTTGCTCTCGTTATTTCATATCTTTTTGAGTGCATGCGCAGGTCTAGGAACACCGAAGATCTCTTACCTCTTGATCAAGAGCTAGAGAAAACTTTAAGGCAAAAGCGCAAGGAAAAGAAGATGGCTGAAGAACACGAACGTGATCTTCAAGCGGAGTTAGCGGAGAAGGAAGCTCAACTCCAATGGAACGAGAATCTCCGCCGGGATGAAATGGATCGTCATCAATCCGAAGTTAGCAAACTACAAGATACGATGTTCCAAATGAGGATAGAGTTAAGCGACCTTAAGAATAAAGGAAGCAAGAGATCCTCAAGGAGGGGATCAAGATCTAGAAGAAGAAGAAGTCATTCATCCGCTGATGATAGTGACTCTTCCATGCCGCCACTAGAAGAAATTGATCCCACGATCAATGCGAATCCTTTTTATCCACAAGGAGCTGCTAATCGCCGTGTTCCACCCAGGAATGCAAGGATAGAGCGTGTGGACGATGAGCCAAGAACTTTTGGCCAGCGGATGGATCCAACACAACAACCACGCCGCTTGTGCGTGAATTTTGATGCTGAAGATGTACAAGGGTTTAGTTTCAACCCTCAAGTTATTACTCTTGTTCGCCAAAACTAATTTGGCGGGACAAGCGCTGAATCTCCACACCAACACTTGCAAAACTTTGAGTGTATGATGGAGACGATGAGACCGAAGAATGCTACTACCAACAGCTACAAGCCCAAGCCCTTCTTCTTCTCTTTGAAAGGGAAAGCGTTGTCTTGGTACCAAGCTCTTCCTAGTGGGAAACTAGATACGTGGGAAGACCTTTCCGCGGAGTTCCTCACCAAATTCTTTCCGCCTTCCAAAACGGCGGAACTTAGAGGTAAGATTAATGCTTTTTCCATGAGACCTAATGAAAGTTTGTTTCAATCAAAGGTTTCAGGATTTGCTCTTGGATTGCCCTCATCATGGCATATCCAAGCTTGCCTTGCTGGAGATTTACTACAAGGGGCTGGATGCGGGAACGCAATTCAACCTCCAATCCCTCTCATGTGGAACGTTCATGGACATGAGAGAAGATGACGCTTGGGACTTCATTGAGAAGCAAGAAAGAGTCATAGAGAAATATTCCCACCGGAAAGTGGAGGGAAATCGTGTGGAGCAAGGAGCAAAGCTCACACATGAAGCTCAAAATCAGATTTTCTCCCTCAACAATGAGATCAAAGAGTTGAAGGAGGCTATCAAGACCAACTTCCCAAAGCAACAAGGGAAGGATGTTGGTTATTTGGGCAACAACAATGGCGGCGATAACAATAACCGGAACAATAACCGGAATAACAATTGGAATGGAAACAACAACAACCGGAACAACAATTGGAACAACAATAGGGGTTCAAACAACAACAATTGGCGTCCCAATCAACAAAATTCCGGTAACTCTTATCCTTCCAACTCTAATTCACTAACTCCACCTTCCTCTTCCTCTACTCCTTTGAGAAGCCAGGGGCAAACACCAAATGGAGGAAACCTTCGGGAAAGGAGAAGCCCGATCCCATATTGGAGACGATTTTGGGAAAGCTTCAAGGGTTGGAGAACCGCCTCATCAAGGTTGATGATCAAGTTTCCAAGGTTGATAAAGCTCAAAAGGTTTTAGAAAACCAAATGTTCAACCACGCGGAGGAAGTTCCTAGGAATCAAGGGAAACTTCCACGAAAGACGGAGGACAACCCTAAGGGAAGGGTAATGGCGATTACGACTAGGAGCGGAGTGACTACTACCGATCCGCAGCCTACGTTCGTTGAAGTCCCCGTAGAGAAGGACAAGGAGAAGGGGAAGGAGAAGGAAGATGTCTATGTTCCTCCTCCAGCTTACAAACCTCCCCTACCGTTCCCTCAATCTAGAGTGCGAGCGCGCCTAGACAAACAATTCGGTAGGTTCATAGAACTCATGAGCAAGCTGCATATTAATATACCATTTATTGATGCTATTGTAGGTATGCCGGCTTATGGCAAGTTCTTGAAGGAGCTCCTCTCTAACAAGAGGAAGCTAGAAGACTTCGGTGAGGTCAAGATGAGTTCGGATTCTTCGGATCTCATCAAGACCATGAAGGAGAAAATGCCCCCAAAGCTGAAGGATCCGGGGTCATTTTGCATTCCCCTTGGAGTGGGAGATGTCACATACGACGCTTTATGTGACTTAGGAGCAAGTGTGAGCATCATACCACTTGCATTGTGCACGAAGATCGGTTTAGGCGACCCTAAACCGGTAAAGATGACGTTGTACATGGCGGATCGATCCATCACTTGCCCCGTCGGTATTGTAGAAGACGTCCCGGTCAAGCTAGGTAAATTCTTTGTTCCCATTGATTTTGTCGTGCTTGACATTCCTGCAGATAGTCCGGTCCCGATCATACTCGGAAGACCGTTTCTTGCAACTTCCGGCTGCATAGTCGATTGCAAGAATGGGAGACTCGCTTTTGATATAGGAGAAGAGAAAGTAGAGTTCGTTCTTTCCACTCTAGTGAAGGAGCCAATCCTTGATGAGGATATTTACGATATCCAAGATGAAGAAGGTTTATCTAGGGAGGAGGTAAGTGCGATTCTCTTTAACGATCCTTTACAAAAAGTTATCACTATGAGTTTAACAGATGTAGGGGAAGAAGAAGAGTGCAAAGAGGAAATTGAAGCCTTGGAAGCACAAGAAGAGATGCATGAAGAGGAGTTTGAGAAACTCCACGATGAGGCTGAGAACGTTAGAATCCACGGTCATACCCTGTATTTCACGACCGAGGATTTCACGACCAAAATCGTGCCTCACTCCAGGGAATTATACGGTCGTGGAGAAGATGTGACAACCGTATTTCCCTTCCACGCCCTAAACCACGGCCGTGGAGGACATGATCCACCCGTAATTTTGGCCGTGGAAAAGAGTGATCGAGACACTTCTTCAACTTCTTCTGATTCTTCTCCAACACACTCAACACCCTTAGAAACTTCTAAGGAGACATCGGATGCTTTTCAAGGATCGTTGGAAGCTCCGAAAGCAATGGAACTCAAACCACTTCCTACTCATCTAAGGTACGCTTTTCTAGGATCAAATTCTACCTTTCCGGTTATTGTTAGTTCCGATCTAAGCATAGATGAACATAATCAGCTCATGATTGTCCTTAGGAAACATAGGAAAGCTATAGGCTATACTATTGAGGACTTAGTAGGAATTAAACCCTCCCTATGCATGCATAAGATACTAATGGAGGAAGATTTTAGAACTTCAAGACAACCTCAAAGGCGGTTGAATCCGACCATGAAGGAGGTTGTCAAGAAGGAAATTCTTAAACTTCTTGATGCAGGTATCATCTATCCTATCTCCGATAGTAAGTGGGTGAGTCCAGTTCAAGTAGTTCCGAAGAAGGGAGGAATGACGGTCATCACCAACAAGAACAACGAACTCATTCCTACCCAAACCGTGATGGGATGGCGGATGTGTATAGACTACCGCAAGCTCAACAACGCAACGCGGAAGGATAATTTTCCATTGCCATTCATTGATCAAATGCTTGAAAGGTTAGCACAACATTCACATTTTTGCTACCTTGACGGCTATAGTGGTTTCTTTCAGATTCCGATACATCCGGACGATCAGGAGAAGACCACATTCACGTGCCCGTGGGGTACATTTGCTTATAGGAGAATGCCGTTCGGGCTTTGCAACGCCCCAGCCACCTTCCAACGGTGCATGATGGCCATCTTCTCCGAATACGTAGAGGAAATCATGGAAGTCTTCATGGACGACTTCTCCGTATACGGTTCCTCTTTTAACGATTGTCTTTCTAACCTTTCTCTTGTTTTACAAAAATGTGAAGACACTAACCTAGTTCTTAATTGGGAGAAGTGTCAATTTATGGTTAAGGAAGGAATCGTATTAGGTTACTTAGTCTCTAGTAGAGGGATAGAGGTAGACAAGGCTAAGATAGAGACCATAGAGAAACTTCCTCCCCCAATTTCGGTGAAAGGGATAAGAAGTTTCCTAGGTCATGCTGGATTTTATAGACGTTTCATTAAGGACTTTTCTAAGATATAAAAACCTCTCACTAATCTATTGATGAAGGATGCGGTTTTTGAGTTTTCACAGGAATGTTTGGATGCGTTTAACACCATTCGGCAAGCTCTAATTTCAGCACCTATTATCCAACCTCCGGATTGGACTCTTCCCTTTGAGATTATGTTCGATGCTAGTGACATAGCTATTGGAGCTGTTCTTGGACAACGAAAGGAAGGGCGAACCCATGCCATATACTATGCTAGCAAGACGCTAGATGAAGCGCAGCTCAACTACGCCACTACCGAAAAAGAGTTTTTAGCCATTGTCTATGCTATTGACAAGTTTCGCTCTTATCTTGTAGGTGCAAAGGTGATTGTCTACACGAATCATGCTGCGATCCGATACCTCCTTGCGAAGAAAGATGCGAAGCCAAGGCTAATTAGATGGATTCTTCTCCTACAAGAATTCAATCTTAAGATCCGCGACAAGAAAGGTTCAGAAAATTCTGTTGTGGATCATTTGAGTCGTCTAACACATCTAGAGGACGACCATCTACCCATTGATGACTCCTTTCCGGACGAACACCTACACATCATAGAGGAGTGCATCAACGTGATCTCCAAAGGTAACGAACCATGGTTTGCTGATTTTGTTAACTATTTGGTTTGCCAGGAGATACCTCCCGGACTATCCTACGCACAAAAAAAAAAGTTCTTTAAGGACGTCTGGGAATACTATTGGAACGAGGCTCTCCTCTTTAAGAGAGGTCCGGATGGCATCATTCGGCGATGTGTGCCGGAAGATGAAATGCAAAGTGTCATCCGTCATTGTCATTCACTACCTTGTGGAGGACACGCTAGTTCGAACAAGACTAGCGCAAAGGTATTGCAATCTGGATTCTTTTGGCCTACTTTATTTAGAGATGTGCAATCCTTTGTTTCTTGCTGTGATGCTTGTCAAAGAACAGGCAATATCTCTAGAAGGAATGAGATGCCCCTCAACAACATCCAAGAGGTGGAGATTTTCGACGTTTGGGGAGTTGATTTCATGGGACCATTCCCATCTTCTTGTGGAAACCAATACATACTATTGGCGGTAGACTACGTTTCTAGATGGGTGGAAGCAATTGCCTCTCCCACCAATGATGCCATGGTGGTGGTTAAGTTCTTCAACAAGGCCATTTTCCCGCGATTTGGGACGCCAAGGACGATCATTAGTGATGGAGGTTCTCACTTCATAGCCCGTCGCTTTGAAGCTCTTCTAGCAAAGTATGGGGTTACTCACAAGGTCGCCACCCCTTATCATCCACAAACAAGTGGACAAGTTGAGATCTCAAACAGGGAAATCAAAGGAATTCTAGAGAAGACGGTTTCAAGGACTAGGAAGGATTGGTCTTTGAAGCTTGACGATGCATTGTGGGCATACCGGACTGCATACAAGACTCCTATAGGAACCACACCATACAACCTTGTGTATGGGAAGTCTTGTCACTTGCCGGTAGAGTTGGAGGACAAGGCGTTTTGGGCTATCAAGTGGCTGAATTTCGGCATGAAGGAAGCAGGAGAGAAGCGTCTCCTTGACCTTAATGAGCTGGATGAACTCCGCTTGAACGCTTATGAAAACGCTAAGATCTACAAAGAGAGAGCAAAGCGTTGGCATGATAAGCATATCATTCCAAAGGACTTCAAAGAAGAAGATCAAGTTCTCCTCTTCAATTCCAGACTTCGCCTCTTTCCAGGTAAGCTTAAATCTCGTTGGACGGGACCTTTTCTAATTAAGCGTATTTTCCCCCATGGTGCAGTTGAAGTATGGGGTGAAGCGAGCGGAAGTTTTAAGGTGAACGGCCAACGACTAAAGAAGTATATGCCGGAACTCCAAGCTGAGGAGTTCGCGCCTACCACACTCGAATAAGTGCGAGATTGGTCTAGCTACGGACCTTAAACAAAGCGCTTCTTGGGAGGCAACCCAAGGAATTGCATTTTCGTTTTTGTTTTCGATTCATAGTTTAGCTTAGTATAGACGTTTTTGCTTTGTTTTTGCCTTCGATTTCGTCCGATATGTTCGTGTTTTTGGTTGTAGGATCGATGGAAAAGGAAAAGGGAAGGATAATGTCGAAGAAAAGTGACGAAATTTGGACTTAGGAGCTTTACAGAGGGTTCCACGGTCTAAATTACGGTCGTCATAGCTACAGTGCCCGTAATTTCCAAAAGCCTTTGAAAAATCACCAAAACCACGGTTCCGTACACTTTCACGACCGTGGAACACCCCGACAGACCGTGATTTTCAAAAATTTTTCTTGTGACTATATAAGCCACATTCTTCACAAAAAAAAAACCACCCAAAACCCCTCTTTCCACGACCTAAGTGCCGAAAACCCACGACCCTCTCTCAAATCTTCGTTTCCTAATCGTTTTCAACGATTCTTCTTCCTAAACTGCAGCAAATTCAACCACAAACAAGATCCAAGCGATGAATCGAGCGGAAATTCATCAACGAACGCACAATTCGGATTTTTCAATCCGAAAAATAGGTTTTTTCTCTCTTCTTGATTCTCGCCAATTTGGTTCGTTTTTGCTAGAGATTTTTAGGAAGAACTGATTGAGATTGGAAGGAATTAGACTAGGACTGCCTGTTGTGGAGATTGATTGTTGATTTGCTGAGGTTTGTGATTTTCTGAGACGAATCACGGTCTCTGGGCAAATTACGGCCGTGGTTTCTGAAGAACAGACCGTAATTTTGAGCAGAATGGATTTTGTGAGAAGAGTTTAGGGAAGGATAAAAGAGAAGAAGAGTGGTCAGAATAAGAAAAGGAAGGGTAATCCCTCCTCCTCCTCATCCTCTAGGGCACCACCACCCTCTTCCCCTTCACCTTCATCTTATCCTTCACCTACATCCTCACCTTCACCTCCATCTTCACCCCCTCACCCTAGAGTCCCGACCATACACGACGACCATCTTGATGCACTTGATAGGATCAAGGAGAGGCCAGTGATTGGCCCTAGATATTTGTTGTTGGAGGATCTAGCTCCTCTCAACATTGTGGAGGATCTTACTTTGCTCTTGGATAGAGCCGGATTAGTTGTCTTCTCGGCTATCCGAGAAGACGCATATGAGGAGATTACACCGGAGGTTGTGACATCCTTTGAGCACAGCCACGTAGACAGGACCGTCTCTTTCCGCCTCATGGAGAGAGACTACCATTTGAGCATCTGTGAGTTTGGGACCATTTTCGGGTTCCATGAGACCTTTAACGGTCGATTTCCGAGTGGCGTTCACGCCAAGGACTTTTGGAAGGAGGTTGCGATGATTTACGCCGACGAGGACCGTTGGCAACCCGCTGATACCAAGGCTAGATTGATGTACCATCTAGCCTTGAAGATAGCTCACCGTGTTCTTTCGGAGTGTCTCTTTCCTAGGACGGAGACGCCCCAAAAGATCAAGACGGATGAGCTATTCTTGCTTTACTCCATGCTTTATGGACGCCGTGCAGATTGTGCTACTCTCTTGGCTGCTACGATGAGCAAGCTCAAGAACAAGAAGAAGGGCAACATAGGATATGGTGGGATAGTTACCCACATTGCTAGGAGCTTTGGTGTTGATTTTTCTACTTGCACCCGCATACCGGCCGTTCCTTTAGGGCTACATGCTTTCATGGTTAGGGGTCTCATTTTCCCCACACATAGAGGTCTGCCTTATGCGGGCATGCCTTGGGAGAGTAGGACGGGCAGGGGTATAGAGTCGCTGCCAGAGTACTCCATTATGGCGGGACGCCATAATTGGAAGGAGACGTTCGCTGCTATGCATGCGAACAGGATAGTAGCTCCCCCTTATGTCCCACCACCGGTTGTCGAGGAGGAGGATATGGGAGATCAGTTTGAGAGTGGAGGAGGAGCCGAGCAGGAGTTTGGCACGTTTCCGGATCAGCCGGAGGCGGCCCCAGATGTACCTAGACGCTCTCCACGTCCAGCTAGAGCCTCAGGCTCGTCTTCTCGCCGCGCTAGCGTGAGTGAGAGGCCTACGTGGATGACCACACCTCCCATATGGTATGGCGTTCCCCCTCCTTGGTCCACAGAGCAGCCAGCAGCAGCACCACCAACACCATCCGACGCCCCAGCATGGTACAGTCAGGCCCCGGGATGGTACGAGCAGATGCCGGATTGGGCTACCGGACTTTCAGAGAGAGTAGGAGCATTGGAGATCCGAGCCGATGATAGAGACGGATGCCTAGACGACCTCGACCACATGATGAGGGATGTCTACCGCCAGCAGTTTGGGCGGTTCTATGAACCGAGCATCTCTCCATTCCCGCCTCCGCCAGCGCCGCAGTGATTTGATGCATGACCGTTCGTTTTAGACATTCCACCACCACTTTGTGAGTTTCTTTTTCTTTTCTTTCTTTTCCTTCTTTCTTTTGAACATTAGGGACAATGTTCGTTCTAAGTATGGGGTGGGATGTACTAAAAGTTTGTAATAACTCTACTCACTATGTTTGCTTTCATTCGAGACTATCATTGCATGTTCATTATGTGTTTCACGTTTCATTATTGCATTGCATGAAAAAGAACTTGAAAAAACCATAAAAATTGAAAAATTTTGTGCTTCTAATGAATTGAGATGATTTCCATGATAATCACTACTTGTGAATTGAGTTTGATGACAACTGCATGCTTAAAAGAATAGTGAATTGAAAAGAATTTGAATGAATGAATTATACCTCTTTTGCAAGTTTCATAATGTGATCATGTTACCTAAATCTTGTTAAGAAATTGAAGTTGAAATCACATTATAAGTTCCTATACTTCTTGTTGAGATGATTAAGGCAATTCGATACTTTCTTTCTTCTTCCTTTGATCATTTAGCTCCTCATTGACATATTAACCTCCTTTACCTATCCGGGAATTTTGGAGAAGTGAATGAAAAAGGCATGTTTGATGTGGGAGGGCCATGAGAGCAATTATTTGCAATCAAAAGAATAGAAAGAAATTATAGGTTTGGGGAAGTCAATCATGACGATGAGTAACTCGGCACCATTCACATAGCCGGGTGTTTGTGTCTTGCCAAAATCGGATTGAGCGATATTCCTAGCGGATTATGGTATGTGCGCTAAGGGTTTGAGGCATCTCATGAAAATTGAGAAACGCCAATCTCCAAGGCTTCGGTTTTTGTGCACCTCTATCCATAACTCCAAAAGTAAAGTCGAAAAATGAAAGGAAGAAGAGCGAAGCTCTAAGTTGAAGTGTTGCGGAAACCGCAAAAGAAGAAGAAGGTAGTTGTCCACTTTCCCGGATTCATGCACCACATTCCTCTAAAGTTTTCCCTTCCCTTTAATATTCTAGACCTTTTTCTTTGGAAGTCCTTAAGATCAAAAGAATGTTATATGACTTGGTGATCTAAATTGAAGTTTCTTATGATTGACTTTGATAATGTTTGAAGGTTATGATGCTTGTTTAGAAGTTTGATTGATTCATGAATCTCCTTTGCTTTTTACTCTATGATTAAGTGTGTGAAAGTTTGATAAACGATTGAAGCAAAGTTTGAGAATAATTTATTCTTTAGAAGGCACATTCATCCAAAAGAAGGTACACATATTTCATCCTAACTCTTGTTTTAAAGGCTTTTGAAGGACCTTGCTTAGGGACAAGCAAGTTGCAAGTATGGGGTTATTTGTTAGCATGAAATATTGTGATACTTTAGGCACGTTTTCTAAGCGTATTTGATTCATATTGATAGTCTTTGATTGAGCATTGTTACATTAAGTGAGCTAGTTCGCCTATATTGTCAATATGGATGTCTACACTAGTTCTATGTTGATTATAGGTACTTAAGACCTATTTCCGAACGGAATCGAGCAAAGAAGAGTTGATTGAGTATGTCCATGGATTGAGGGCATTCTTAGGAGCAAAAAGGAGTTCAGCTTGAGGAATGCACGAGGCTAGGGAAGAATCACGTTCTTGCCCTAAACCACGCTCTAAAATACGGCCGTATTACAAACCACGTTCAGTTCCACGGCCGTGGAAGTATGCAAAGAGAGGCGTGATGCATTCCAGTAACTATTACGGTCGTGGAACATATGGTTCAAACCGTGACACTTTTCCACGCTCTAAATTACGGTCGTGGAAACTTCCACGACCGTGATCTTGGCGATCTTTTTCGCCACATTTTGAAGCCACGATCTTTTGAAGATTGGGCCGGGCCGATATTTTATCTTGCCCTATAAAAAGACGGACGAAGCAAGATTCCTTCATCCCCACTTAGACGCACTTTTGCGATCTCGCTTTAGGCTTACACTTGCGACAAGACCGCTTATCGACGGCATCCCCGCTAACCCTCGTTTGGAGGCATTTTGGAGATCTCGTTGGAGATCGACGTTCGTGCTTGGATTTTCCCTAATCTCGCATTTGGTGGAGATTATCACTGGGATTTCCAGATTTCCCGGATTTATGGAAGGTTCGGAAGGTTTCTTGCAAGAAGACTTCTCTTCTTGTTTAGGTCTGATTTGGAAGACGGATTGACATCCTATTCTTCCCTCTTTCCTAAGATTGTGATTGTCTGCTTTATTTTGAATCTTGTGACGATACTTGTTCTTGATTATGACTTTGAGATTGTTTTAGAGTTTATTGAAAGTTTTCGGAAGTTTTCATCTTTCTATCTTTTAATTCTTGAATTGATATCAACATGACTGTTATTGGCTAAAAACCCTTAACAATTCTAAGGTGAAGGGTTGATAGTTGTGGCTTAGATGATGATAGATCGATCGTAAACAGATTAGACCCTGAGAGTTTGAGAGAATCGTCAACGAACCCTAAATCACGGTTTGTTCTTGAGTTCCACGGCCGTGAAGTCTCAAGAACTACCCGTAATTTCCCTTAAGTTTACGAACCTGCTTTTACTTTAATCCAAAGTTAAAGATTTGCTTTAACTTAGTTTAGACTTGTCTTTTCTAGGTGGTAGTGAAGCCTCAACAACCTCTACCTCGATTGTGAGTGTCACAACCTCAATCGGTTAAGTTAGTCTTGATCCTTGGATTACAAGTTTGGGTATTTGACATTAACTCTCACCTTTAGAACCTTTCTATATTGAGCCTCAACAACCTGTATAGAGAGTGCCTTGTAGGTGAGTCATATAAGGTTTTTGGAACTTCACCGTACGATTACCTTACATTAGCATACTTTTGCATATCTTAACTCTGTCTTTATATCAATAGTAAATCTTGAATCGATTGCCATAGCTGGATACTTGGATCTTTAGGATTGTTGTTTTCCCAATATTTGCAAAACCTCTCATACTTACTCACTTGATAATCTGCAATTGAATTTGTTCCCACCCAAATCCCTGTGTTCGATACTCTGGAATTCTTGCTTAACTACGTCGATCCGTACACTGCGGGTTCGCTGCTTGATTCTAGTTTTATAAATTTAAAGCGTATTTGCACACACCTTTAGGGGCGAACACCAAGCTCTAGGAGCTTGTTTAAGACCATAAAGAGTTTTGTCTAATTTAAAAACGTGATCTGGAAATTCATCATTTACAGATCCAGGAGGTTGAGCAACGTAGACTTCTTCTTCTAAGAAGGCATTTAGAAAAGCACAATTTACATCCATTTGAAAAAGTTTTGTGTTCATAAAAGATGCAAATGAAATTAGCATACGTATGACTTCTAACCTGGCAACTGGAGCAAAAGTCTCCTCATAATCAATACCTTCTACTTGGTTATAACCTTGTGCTACAAGTCGTGCTTTATTTCGTATGACTTTTACTTTCATCCAACTTATTTCGAAAAACCCATTTCGTGCCAATGACGGATTGGTGTTTTGGTCTTGAAGTAAAAGTCCAAACCTTATTAATTTCTCTCAAATTCGTTTAGTTCATTTTGCATGGCAATGATCCAATCAGGTTCTTGAAGAGCTTGGACGTAGTTCTTTGCCTCGACAAGAGACACAAAAGTGGAGAAAGCACATAGATTGTTCACTTTAGATTGAGTTTGAACTCCAGCGTTTGGATCTGAGATCACATTCTCTTTTGGATGATATGAAGAGTGTTGAACTTTTCTTCTTTTGATAGATGAAACAAATCCAGAAGGTTGAGCCTCATATGTTTGACTAGATTCAGGTACCGTTGATATATTACCCTTGGATCCAATCTCAAGGCCTTGAAGTTGAGTTTCAAGACCTTGAAACGGAGTTCTGTCATCACAGTTTTTTGTTTCAAGGTCTTGAAGATGTGTTTCAAGGTCTTGAGAGTTTTCTTCGGTATCTTTAATATTTTCCTGCATATTCTTTTCTTGATCTTTAGGATCTTCCTCTTCATCCGAATTATGATCTTCTCGTTGATTCAGATTTAGTACGTTTGTTATAGACACGATAAGCTTTGCTATTTAAAGCATATCCAATGAATATTGCTTCATCACTACGTGCATCAAATTTCCCAACGTTATCTTTGCCGTTGTTATGAACAACACAAGTACATCCAAAGGGTTTGAAATATGAAATATTTCCTTTAAAGAGTTCATAAGGAGTCTTTTTCAAGATAGGGTGAATTAAACATCTATTCAAAATATAATTTGCAATATTCACTGCTTCAGCGCAAAAAATTTTTGGCAAATTATTTTCTAAAAGCATCGCCCTAGACATATCCTCAAGAGTGCGGTTCTTACGTTCCACAACTCCATTTTGTTAAGGAGTTCTAGGAGCTGAAAAGTTATGTAAAATACCATATTTTGCACAAAACAAATCAAACTTTAGTTGATCAAATTCTCTACCATGATCACTTCTTATAGAAACAATTGATAGGTTTTTCAAAGTTTGTAACTCCTTACATAATTTTGAAAACTCAAATAATGCTTCAGACTTTTCACGTAGAAACGAAATCCATGTGAAACGAGAAAAATCATCCACAATGACAAGGATGTACTGCTTGCCTTTGGGAGATTTGACTCGCATAGCTCCACAAAGATCCATATGTAAAAGTTCGATGGGTCAAGAAGAGTTTACAACTTTCTTAGGTTTGAATGAACCTCTTGTTTGTTTACCTTGTGTACAAGCCTTACATAGTTCATCTACCTTGAAATTTAGGTTTTGCAAACCACGTACCAAATCTTTTCTATGTAGCTTCTTCATTGTGTGCATGCTTACGTGACCAAGTCTTCTATGCCAAAGCCTTGGATCATCAGTCAAGGCCTTTAGATATTTTAGCTTAGTTCTTTAAACTTGGTTAGTACTCATGGAATAAACATTGTTACATCTAGGAGCAGTAAGCACAATTTCACCCGTCTTTTTGTCTTGAACCTCACATTTTTCTGAATCAAATAAAACTTTGTTGCCTTTATCACATATCTGAGAAATACTAAGCAGATTATACTTCAACCCGTCAACCAAATAAATATCATCAATAAAGTTAGATGAATTATAACATATTTTACCAATACCAATAATGTCACACTTTCCTTTATCACCAAGCGTAATGGTTCCAAATGATTGCTTCTTTAAATCTGAGAATAAAAATCTTTCTCCGCTCATGTGTCTTGAGCAGCCACTATCTAATATCCATTTATGCTCCTTACCTTGGTGATATCCTGCAAAACAACAAGCATCAACCTTTTCGGGTCGACCAAATGACATATTTTGGTCCATATTCAGGTTCGATTATGTTTGGTGGTCTAGTACCTTTAGGAACCCAAATTTGTTTGACATGTTTCCTTAAACATAACGGCTATGTGTTTTTAATAATATAAGGATCATTCTCGGGAGAGCCACTGGAGGATGACATCTTCAACATCTATGATGAAGAAGAATCAAGAGAATTGGTGAGCTCTATCCTTATTAACGATCCTCTTGAAAGAGTTCTTAGTTTTAGTTTAATGGAGGAAGGTAAAGATGTCTCTTGTGATGCAGATATACGGAGCTTAAAAGCATTGGAAGCAAATCCAAAAGCTAAGATTGAGAAACTAATTCAGGAGAAGAAAAGCACCTTAGGTTTCAGTCCTAGTTCCAGTACCTCGACCGAGGCATTCCTGGACTAAGCGAGGTGTTCTTATCTAAAGAACATTTCGGTCACCCACCTCGGACACTGACCGAGATAACAAGCGAGATGTTGTCAACTGAGGACAACAAACTTTCTGACTCATTTTATGGGAGTCACTTACGGTTGGTGGAGCACTGGCTCCGCCAAGTTTCTGATGTTAAAGAGCCTTGGTATGCTGATATTTCAATTACCTTGTTTGTCAGGAAATACCGCCCGGATTGACGTACGCTCGAAGGAAGAAAATCTTCAAAGATGTACGCCATTACTACTAGAATGAACCTCTACTGTTCAAGAGAGGTCCGGATGGTATGCTTCGACGATGCATTCCGGAGGATGAAGTTGCTAGTGTCATATGGCATTGCCACTCGCTTCCTTGTGGAGGACATGCTAGTGCTCATAAGACGTGCGCTAAGGTATTACATTCAGGTTTCTTTTGGCCTACATTATTTAAGGATGTGCAAATGTTTGTTGTTTCTTGTGATGCATGCCAAAGAACAGAGAATTTGTCAAGAAAGAACGAAATGCCACTCAACAATATTCAGGAGGTTGAGATTTTTTATGTATGGGGAGTTGATTTCGTGGGACCTTTCCCATCATCCGCAGGGAACCTCTACATTCTCTTAGCTGTTGATTACGTCTCTAGATGGATGGAATCCACTGCCTCCCCCACTAATGACGCCATGGTGGTTGTGAAGTTCTTCAATCGGACTATCTTCCCACGTTTTGGGACACCACACATTATCATCAGCGATGGAGGGACACATTTCATCAACCAGAAGTTCAAAGAACTTCTATCGAAGTATGGGGTAACCGACAAGGTAGCAACCCCTTATCACCCTCAAACTAGTGGGCATGTTGAGATCTCAAATAGAGAAATCAAAGCAATTCTGGAAAAGACGGTCTCTAGGACGAGGAAAGATTGCTCCATGAAGTTGGACGATGCTCTTTGGCCTTATAGAACTACATTCAAGACTCCAATAGGTACCACGTATATGGGAAGTCTTGTCATCTACCCGTTGAGCTGGAGCACAAGGCATATTGGGCAATCAAATGGTTGAATTTCGACATCAAGGAAGCCGGAGAGAAGAGACTATTAGACATCAATGAACTGGAGGAGTTGCGCTTAAATGCTGATGAGAATGCCAAGATCTACAAGGAAAGAACGAATAGATGGCATGACAAGCATATCATTCGAAAGGAGTTCAAAGAAGGAGATCTAGTTCTACTCTTCAACTTCCACCTCCACCTCTTTCCAGGTAAGTTGAAATCTGGAAGGACAGGACCTTACGTTGTGAAAAATGTTTTTCCCTATGATGCAGTTGAGATTTGGGGTGAAACAAGCGGAAGCTTTAAGGTCAACGATCATAGACTGAAGAAATACCGACCGGAAGTCCCGGCTGAGGAGATTGCACCACTACAACTCGTTTGAGGATGACGTACGGTCCATCTAGTGACCTTAAACCAAGCGCTTCTTGGGAGGCAACCCAAGGTATTGCTTTCTTTTCCCTTTTCTAGCTTAGCTTTAGATAGTTTGCTTCGTTTTGTTTTTGCATCCTCTAGACAAGAACCATGTACTTTCTAAGGAAGGATTACAGCTCATGAGCTACACTGGAAGGTCAGAAGTTCGAGAAACCGAGAAGATGAAGCTTGACTGAGACACATATCGGTTGTTGTCACAGCACCTCGACCGAGATGTTCTTGGGGCAACCGAGGCGATTAGGTCTGACATCTAGTCATACACCTCGGTCCGGTCGGGACCACCTCGACCGAGGTGAAATCAAAATTAGCGAGGGGTATAAAAGGCGAGACGGTTTTCTCTCTCTTCACTCTTTCCATCCCAAAGCGAACCTCGATCGCGGCGTGCCCAACCCCTAAAATCTTCGAATCTTGCTCGTTTTCCACGATTCTTGGCTCGATTACACCGGAGGAAGCAAGAGGATCAGTTTCCAAGCATCAAACAACAAGGAAAACGCTCCAAATCTGCAGAATATGGGAGGAGTTCCTGATTTTGCTGGTACGCTAGCTGAGGACTTGTAGAGGATCAAGTGCAAGTCGAAGGAAGACATCTGCTGTGGTGGTTTGGTGACCTAGATTGCAACTGCTATGGGTCTAGATATTTCAGCATGTACATTGGTTGCGGTTGCGAAGCCGCTGGGATTGTAGGAGATGATCATGAGGCGTATCCTCGTTCCTCGTGGCCTTGGAAAACCTTACATTGTCATGCCTTGGGAGACGACTGCACCACATGGCATTTTGTTGTCATCTCAGTTCTCTATCTTCGACCGTCAGTATTGGTCTGCTGCCTGGTTTCCCTACATGTAGGATGCCAGAGACGCTGCTGCTGCTGATGATGAGGGTTATGATGGAGGAGCTGCCATGGAGACCGGTATTGATACCGGCGGCTCTAGTGTTCCCGTTGTCGATCTAGATGATGAGGCGACGGAGGAGGAGACAACAGAACCACCACCACCACCTCAGCGCAGATCCCGCCACCGCTTTAGAGATCCCGAGGCACATCAAAGGATTAATGATCTCACCGACCAGATGATTGACGCCTCCGCAACCTTGGCAATCGACATGCCCGAGCGCTTTGCTGACAAGCACCGAGATATTGAGGGTTGGACGCATCAGATGTTGGAGAGCCAACATTATCAGCGTCAGATGATGGAGATCCAGCATCAGTAGATCATGGGCTATCCATTTGACCCGTCCCAACACCCTTACATTCCACATCCACCACCACCAGCTGACGAGGATTAGAGCTTTATGGATTTCTTTTGTATATTTATTATGCAGTTCAGCTAGGTCCGGTGAGTAATTTTTGTTCTTTAGACTTATATTTGACCCATTGAGACAATGTGTCCCAAGTATGGGGTATTGTGGATGTATTACTTGACTTATTTGCTTCGATGCTTGTATGGTTTGTATGACTATTTCAATTATTATTGTTTATTTGGCTCTATGTGCTTATCTCCCATTACATGCATACATACATGTTTTTGTTTGAAAAACAGGTCGAAAAACTGGTTTGAAAATTTTTTTCATGACCTCGACCGGGACTTTCATGGCTGATCGAGGATGAACACCTCGGATGACGCCAGAACACCTCGACCGAGGTAGGGTTTTAACTGAGAGTTTTTGAAACGTTTTGTGCTTCTTCTTTGGATATGACCTCAATGATGATTCTGTTTGTAGATTGGTTTTGAAATCTGTATATGCTCAAAAGGTTCTACGATATGTTTAAGTTGCAAAATGCTTTGTTTGAAGTTTTGACATGTTTAATACTTTGTTTTTATCAAAATTATGCTGGATTTGAAGGTTGAGACCACATGATAAGTTGTATCACATTCTTCTTGGGATGATTAAGACAATTCATTCTCTTCTCTTCTTCTTCTTGATCATGCTTAGCCCCTCATATACATATTTGTCTCCCTTTACCTATCCAGGAATTTGGAAGCAAGCAAAGAAAAGCAAGCGGAAGTGAATTTGAGATATTGGTTGAAGGTGTTAGAAAGAAGCAATTAGGTTTGGGGAAGTCAATCATGATGATGAGTAACTCGGTACCATTCACATAGACGGGTGTTTGTGTCTTGCCAAATTCGGATTGAGCGATATTCCTAACGGGTCATGGTATGTGCATCAAGGGTTTGAGGCATCTCGAGAAATTGATGATTGTTGATCTCCTAGGCTTCGGTTATTCTGCACCTCTGTCCATGCATCCCAAAAAGTAAAGTAAAAATAAGCAAAGTTTATTGGTGGAAGATGTTGTGATTCAAAGAAAGTGAAGAAAAGATCCTATTCCCGGATTCTAGCACCACATACCCTATATACATCCCACCTTTACACGTTTCTTGACTCTTTTGGAAGGCCTTGAGACCTCGAGCTTGTTGATTGACTTGGTGGTTTAAACTGGATTATACATGATTAATTTCGATAAATATGATTTATTATGCATTCTATGATTTTATGCAAAGATGAACAACTTTCTTATATTTATAAAATATTTTGATCATGTCTTGATTTTATTTTCCATGAAGCATTCTCTTAGGGTGATCTATGAGTGGAGCACACCACAAAAGGCTTTGAAAGTTTTTTTCATTGATTTTTCTGACTTATAATTCATTCTATCTTGTATCTAAGATTTGGATATTGCTTGGGGACAAGCAAGGGACAAGTATGGGGTATTTTGGTAGCATGTAATATAGTCATAATTTTGGGATTGGTTTAGACGTTTTATCTTCATAAATCTGCATGTATGGTTGTATATTCTTTGATTATATTATTGTGTTGTCTACCTTTGCGGAAATCGAGGTCTACACCTAGTTTTGTTGTAATTGCAGGGAAAATGGCACGTTTTGAACCGAAATGGAGCTAAGGAAGCTAAGGAGTCATTGGAGCTACATTCTGAAGCATTGAAGAACTATAAGAAGATCTCAGTAAGCATGGAAATGACTAAGAGGATTGATTTTTGACCAGATTCGAGATGATTTACATTTAGCTGAGATTCACCTCGGTCAGCTACAGTACCACCTCGACTGAGGTGATCTTGAGGAGCGTCCCGACCGAGGTGAACACCCTGTCGCCGGCGAGATCTTTATTTTTGGTTGAGATCTTCTATTTTTTGAAAGGGAATATCATATATTTTTGGCTAGATTTCTGGAAGGAATATATTATATTTGGCTGATTTATTTTGAGAGATATGGATATATTTTCTAGGAAAATATCTTTTTAAGATATTCTTATCTTTGGAAGACAATTCTCCTATATAAAGGGCTGATTTTCTACAATTCAGCCATCTAGCAATTGGCGGATCAACCATTCTCTAAAGTTAGAAGGAAGTTTTGAAGTTCAAGGAAGGAAGGAATCATAGTTGAAGTTAGCTTTTGAAGGAGTTTGTAAGATCTTCTTATATTGCTTTTGGTTTTATTGTCTTTTCTGATTGTGACTTGAGGAAAGCTGATTTATTGTTTGATTCATTCAGTTATTGAGACCTTTGTGTTAAGGCTTTCTTGTTTTAATATTGATTCCTTTCTTATAGATTTGATTATTGTTATCATGATGATTGTTGGCTAAGTTTCTTATGCGATTCTCGGGTGATTGGCTGAAAGTTGTGGGAAAGACGATGATAGAATGATCTTAATCCCAGCGGGACCCTGAAAGCTCGAGTCTTTACCTTAACCCTAGAACACCTCGGTCAGTTATTGAACATCTCGGTTGGGATGGAATATAACTTAATGAGGTGAACCTTTCCTGAACCTTATCTGAGTTAAGAGTTTAAGTTTGCCAAATCCTATTCTTATTATACCTTTCCTGGTTCAACGCAAGCCTAGGATGAGACTTACCCGGTGATTCCTTTGCTTGTTTACCTAAGATCATGAGTGTAGGTAATAAAGGTTTATCCTTTAGTGGGGTTTGAGTGTGCCTTCATCCCATCTTTGTGAATTAGCCTGAGACTTAACCGGTAAAGGTTAATTATATTCCCTTGGGTGGTGTGTTGGTTTGAGATTATAGTTCCTTCCCTTAGTACCTTGAGACTTACGCGGTGATCTATCCCACCTTAGAAACACCTTCCCTTTGCAAACCTCAGTTTTGTCCACGTTATCTTTTGAGATCTTGAGCCGGAACCACAACTGGATGCTTTCATCCCTAGAATCCGCATTCCCTTTATCTGACTTTATATCATCTTTCATTACTTTGATTTGTGGTTAGTAGTTATTTGATAACTTGATTTCCGTACTTAGTTTAACCATAGTCCCTGTGTTCGACCCTTGGAATTCTTGAATTTATTACAATTGATCTGTACACTACGGGTTCGCATATTGTTCAAGCATAATTCTTGGGTTATAAATTTTAAAGCTTGCACACACCTTTTGGAGCGAACAACACACTCGAGTATAACACTCTTTAGATATGCAATGGAGCTCTCGAGTTTTATCTCTCTCTAGGGGAAAAAGCTTTTTAGAAAGAAAAATTATGTTTCGAAAATGAAGATAACTTTGGATCGCTTGAAGACTATAGATATTTCTGTGCAGGCTTCTGTCTCTGACCTTCAATTGCCATCTTCATTTATAATCTTCTATGGAGAGGTTGATAGGTGATGGAATCACTATCATTTAGGACAGTTTTCAGAGTCTTTTTATTGCATTTGTGTCGGTTTATGCTACTAACTCCTTGGTCCAGAAGAAGAAGAAAAAAAGAAGCTAAGAAAGGAGTTATAAGCACTTAGGAGTGAAGATCGTTCACGAAGCAAAGCTTCTGCTGTATCACCGCCCCCGCAGAGCCTTGTCACCGCCCCTGCGGGTAACACCTTACTCCGGAGCGCTCCCTGCGCCCTCGCCAGCGCCGGCCACGAAGACTGTCACCGCCCCTGCGTCAACCCCTGGCGCCCCAGCGGTGACTTGCCCTGAAGAAGAGAAGACCAGCACCCCAGCGCATTCCTCTGCGCCTCTGCCTGCGCCTCAACCTGGGAGCTGGAAGGTGAAGAGTCTGTGTCACC
This sequence comes from Fagopyrum esculentum, assembly GCA_033239045.1. NCBI lineage: Eukaryota > Viridiplantae > Streptophyta > Magnoliopsida > Caryophyllales > Polygonaceae > Fagopyrum > Fagopyrum esculentum. The sequence continues at coordinate 97,136,488 of BSUD01000003.1, read as the reverse complement.
ACCCCTGCGTTGACATCGGGACGCCCCGATGGCTTGGCATCAGAAATGGCAGAAAGTTGTAAGGTCAGACGTTTGAAGAGCATTAAAGATCCGCCCCTACGGAATTGCCTAGCCGCCCCTGCGGTCATGAAGAAGATCAAGCGTTTTCGCCTTCACCGCTCCTGCGGAGCTGAAGGCCACCCCTGCGGTTCAACGACAGAAGCTTTACTCCGGCTGTTTACACCACCTTTATGCTATTAAAGGTGGCTGTTTTGGGCCGGCCATTTACTCCTATTTAGTGTCTTTTGTAGTATAAATAGGCCTTGGTTGATTGTTAGAATGATCCAACTTGTTATCCATCATTTTCCACTTAGAAACCAATTTTCATTTCCATTGTAATGAGTTGCTAAGTCCCTTGCTACATTGGGTTAGTTTGAAGCTGCGTTATTACTTTGGTTGTAAGTTTTCTTTAATATAAGTTTTCATTCAGTAATGCTTTGTGTTTCCTTGATCTTCATTGTCTAATTGTATGTTTTACTATTACTTGTGATTGATCACCTTAGGTTCTAAAGTGCATGCAAAGAACTAGGATTAATAGGTTCCGGGTTTGGGTCTTTAATCTAGTGGTGAACTTTAAGTAATAACGGGTTGTAATTACTTATAGAAAAGGAACACAAATATAAAGATAAGCTTAACGGTTTTAATCTTTTCTTTATATCCCTTAGTCTTTGTTTGAAAGCTAACTTGTTATTTATTCTTGTAGGTTTACGGAACACTAACCTGTAAAGTTGTGTTGATGACGGTTGGCTCAACACATATATATGATCGAGACGAGAGATTACTTGAAAACTTGTAAAAAGAAACTCACCAAAGTAGCAATTGCATGCTTAGAACCAACCTAGTGTAGATTCACCTCTTATTGTCTTACTTGTTGCGTTATTCATTTTCATAAGTTTTTGTGCATCAATTTAACCAAACCCCCCCCCCTTTGTTACTTGTTTCTATAATCAATAATTACATCTAATAAAACACCTTAACTCTCTTGGATTCGACCCTTACTTAACTACTATACTTGTTTTAGTGCTAAGTCTGGATTTACTTTTGATTGGGTATAGACGACCATAGAAATACCCCCAGTCAGAGGTCTTCTAGCCGTTGGAGAGATGATCGTTCAAAGATAATTCTTCTTCTCCACGAAGATCGCTTCCTGGTTGAGATGAGATAGTCGTTGTAGATCTTCATCTCTTGAGAACACGTTGATCTCTTGGCTCCTTAATCTTCTCATTGATTGTTGTAACAATCTTGAAATCCAGATGAGAGAATATTCGTGCTTTTCGGTTAAGGATCTTTGTAAGATGTTCTTTGTTGGTCGATTGAGATCTTCTCTTGATCATATCTTCTCAAATCTTCTTGTTTTGAGCAAATCTCTCGTGAAAGATCTTCTTTGTGATTTTAAATCTTTTCATTGTCCAGCCTTGTCTTCCTTGTTTCTTTGGAATCTACTTCAAGGCTTTTGAGATCGTTTCGTTGTGCATCCTTGCCTTTTTTGTGCCTTTGAAATCCATTTTAAGGCCTTTGAATTCTTTGACAAAACCTGCACTAAACCAAACCAACCAAGCATCTCGAAATATAATAATTCATTGGTTAGTGTATCAAACTACTTCATTTCTATTTCAGTCTTCCATCAACATCTCCTGTAAAACCTTTATAATCAAGGTGGAGTTTTCAGAATCATCAATGGGGAGATCGTCCCTTTTGATCAAGGTAAGTGGTAGCCGGCTTAGGTGATCGGCTACAAAATTCTCGGATCCCTTCTTATCGTGAATCTCCAAGTCAAATTCTTGAAGCAAGAGAATCCAACGAATAAGACGCGGCTTTGCATCCTTCTCAACTAGAAAGTATCGAATAGCTACATGGTCAGTATAAACAATAACTATAGCTCCCACCAAGTAAGAACGAAATTTCTCAAATGCAAAGACAACTGCCAAGAGATCTTTCTCGGTGGTCCGGCCATCTTTCTTCTGTCCAAGAACTGCCAAGACCTCTTTCTCAGGAGGTTGAATGATGGGAGCAGAGATCAATGCTTCCTTTATCATGTAAAAAGAATCAAGGAATTCTTGCGAGAACTCAAAACCATCATCCTTATTCAAAAGGTTATTAAGCATTTTAGAGATTTTAGAGAAAGGATAAAGGAAGCATTGATCGACCTCTATACCTCGGTTGGAAACGAGGTGCCCTAGAACAATTCCTTCACTAACCATGAAGTGACACTTCTCCCAATTCAAAACGAGATTAGTGTCTTCACAACGTTGTAACACTAGAGAAAAGTTAGCAAAACAATTATCAAAAGAGGAACCATAAACCGAAAAATCATCCATTAATACCTCCATGATCTCTTCAATATACTCGAAGAAGATAGCCATCATATGTTCGCCCCTAAAGGTGTGTGCAAATAAGCTTTAAATTTATAAAACTAGAATCAAGCAGCGAACCCGCAGTGTACGGATCGACGTAGTTAAGCAAGAATTCTAGAGTATCGAACACAGGGATTTGGGTGGGAACAAATTCAATTGCAGATTATCAAGCGAGTAAGTATGAGAAGTTTTGCAAATATTGGGAAAACAACAATCCTAAAGATCCAAGTATCCAGCTGTGGCAATCGATTCAAGATTTACTATTGATATAAAGACAGAGTTGAGATATGCAAAGGTACGCTAATGTAAGGTAATCGTACGGTGAAGTTCCAAAAACCTTATATGACTCACCTACAAGGCACTCTCTATACAGGTTGTTGAGGCTCAATATAGAAAGATTCTAAAGGTGAGAATTAATATCAAATACCCAAACTTGTAATCCAAGGATCAAGACTAACTTAACCGATTGAGGTTGTGACACTCATAATTGAGGTAGAGGTTGTTGAGGCTTCACTACCACCTAGAAAAGACAAGTCTAAACTAAGTTAAAGCAAATCTTTAACTTTGGATTAAAGTAAAAGCAAGTTCGTAAATTTAAGGGAAATTACGGTTGGATCTTGAGATTCCACGGTCGTGGAACTCAACAACAGCCCGTAATTTAGGGTTCGTCGACGATTCTCTCAAACTCTCAGGGTCTAATCTGTTTACGATCGATCTATCATCATCTAAGCCACAACTATCAACCCTTCACCTTAGAATTGTTAAGGGTTTTTAGCCAATAACAGTCATGTTGATATCAATTCAAGAATTAAAAGATAGAAAGATGAAAACTTCCGAAAACTTTCAATAAACTTCAAACCAATCTCAAAGTCACAATCAAGAACAAGTATCGTCACAAAATTCAGAATAAAGCAAACAATCACAATCTTAGGAAAGAAGGAAGAACGGGATGTCAATCCGTCTTCCAAATCAAACCTAAACAAGAAGAGAAGTCTTCTTGCAAGAAACCTTCCGAATCTTCCGTAAATCTGGGAAATATGGAAATCCCAACTATAATCTCCACCAAGTGCGAGATTAGGGCAAATCCAAGCACGAACTTTGATCTCCAACGAGATCTCCAAATGCCTCTAAACGAGGGTAAGCGGGGATGCCGTCGATAAGCGGTCTTGTCACAAGTGTAAGCCTAAAGCGAGATGACGGAATTTCCCTTCGTCCGTCTTTTTATAGGGCAAGATGAAATATCGGCCCGGCCCAATCTTTAAAAGATCGTGGCTTCGAAGTGTGGCGAAAAAGATCGCCAAGATCACGGTCGTGGAAGCTTCCACGACCGTAATTTAGAGCGTGGAAAAGTGTCACGGTTTGAACCATGTATTCCACGACCGTAATAGTTACTGGAATGCATCACGTCTCTCTTTGCAAGGTTCCACGGCCGTGGAACTGAACGTGGTTTGTAATACGGCCGTATTTTAGAGCGTGGTTTAGGGCAAGAACGTGATTCTTCCCTAGCCTCGTGCATTCCTCAAGTTGAACTCCTTTTTGCTCCTAAGAATGCCCTTAATCCATGGACATACTCAATCAACTCTTCTTTGCTCGATTCCGTTCGGAAATGACTCCCAATCACCTATAATCAACATAGAACTAGTGTAGACATCCATATCGACAATATAGGCAATACTAGCTCACTTATGCAACGATGCTCAATCAAAGACTATCAATATGAATCAAATACGTTTAGAAAACGTGCCTAAAGTATCACAATATTTCATGCTAACAAATAACCCCATACTTGCAACTTGCTTGTCCCTAAGGAAGGTCTTTCAAAAAGTTTTTAGAATAAGAGTTAGGATGACATATGTGTACCTTCTTTTGGATGAATGTGCCTTCTAAAGAATATATCATTCTCAAACCTTGCTCCAATAGTTTATCAAACTTTCATACACTTAATTAAAGAGTAAAAAGCAAAGAAACTCATGAATCAATCAAACTTCTAAACAAGCATCATAACCTTCAAACATTATCAAAATCAATCATAAGAAACTTCAATTTAGATCACCAAGTCATATAATATTCTTTTGATCTTAAGGACTTCCAAAGAAAAGGTCTAAAATATGGAAAGGGAAAGAGACTTTAAAGGAATGTGGTGCATGAATCCGGGAAAGTGGACAACTACCTTCTTCTTCTTTCGCGGTTTCCGCAACACTTCAACTTAGAGCTTCGCTCTTCTTCCTTTCATTTTTCGACTTTACTTTTGGAGTTATGGATAGAGGTGCACAAAAAACGAAGCCTAGGAGATTGGCGTTTCTCAATTTTCATGAGATGCCTCAAACCCTTAGCGCACATACCATAATCCGCTAGGAATATCGCTCAATCCGACTTTGGCAAGACACAAACACCCGGCTATGTGAATGGTGCCGAGTTACTCATCGTCATGATTGACTTCCCCAAACCTACAACTTCTTTCTATTCTTTTAATTGCAAATAATTGCTCTCATGGCCCTCCCACATCAAACATGCCTTTTTCATTCACTTCTCCAAATTTCCCGGATAGATAAAGGAGGTTAATAATTCAATGAGGAGTTAAATGATCAAAAGAAAGAAGAAAGAAAAATCGAATTGCCTTAATCATCTCAACAAGAAGTATAAGAACTCATAGTGTGATTTCAACTTCAATTTCTCAACATGATTTAGGTAACATTCTTCACATTATGAAACTTGTAAAAGAGGTATAATTCATTCATTCAAATTCTTTTCAATTCACAATTCTTTTAAGCATGCAATTGTCATCAAACTCAATTCACAAGTAGTGATTATCATAGAAATCATCTCAATTCATTAGAAGCACAAAATTTTTCAAAATAGTTCAATTTTTATGGTTTTTTCAAGTTCTTTTTCATGCAATGCAATAATGAAACGTGAAACACATAATGAACATGCAATGATAGTTTCGAATAAAAGCAAGCATAGTGAGTAGAGTTATTACAAACTTTTAGTACATCCCACCCCATACTTAGGACGAACATTGTCCCTAATGTTCAAAAGAAAGAAAGAAAAGAAAGAAAAGAAAAAGAAACTCACAAGGTGGTGGTGGAATGTCTAAAGCGAACGGTCATGCATTAAATCACTGCGGTGCTGGCGGAGGCGGGAATGGAGAGAAGCTCGGATCATAGAACCGCCCAAACTGCTGGCGGTAGACATCCCTCATCATGTGGTCGAGATCGTCTAGGCGTCCGTCTCTAGCATCGGCTCGGATCTCAAACGCTCCTACTCTCTCTGAAAGTCCGGTAGCCCAATCCGGCATCTGCTCGTACCATCCCGGGGCCTGACTGTACCATGTTGGGGCGTCGGATGGTGCTGGTACTGGTGGAAGTGCTGCTGGCTACTCTATGGACCAAGGAGGGGGAACGCCATACCATGTGGGAGGTGTGGTCATCCACGTAGGCCTCTCACTCACGCTAGCGCGGCGAGAAGACGAGCCTGAGGCTCTAGCTGGACGTGGAGAGCGTCTAGGTACATTTGGGGCCGCCTCCGGCTGATCCGGAAACGTGCCAAACTCCTGCTCGGCTCCTCCTCCAATCTCAAACTGATCTCCCATATCCTCCTCCTCAACAACCGGTGGTGGGACATAAGGGGGAGCTACTATCCTGTTCGCATGCATAGCAGCGAACGTCTCCTTCCAATTATGGCGTCCCGCCATAATGGAGTACTCCGGCAGCCACTCTATACCCCTGCCCGTCCTACTCTCCCAAGGCATACCCGCATAAGGCGGACCTCTATGTGTGGGGAAGATGAGACCCCTAACCATGAAGGCATGGAGTCCTAAAGGTACGGCCGGTATGCGGGTGCAAGCAGAAAAATCAATACCCAAGCTCCTAGCAATGTGGGTAACTATCCCACCATATCCTATGTTGCCCTTCTTCTTGTTCTTGAGCTTGCTCATAGTAGCAGCCAAGAGAGTAGCACAATCTGCACGGCGTCCATAAAGCATGGAGTACAGCAAGAATAGCTCATCCGTCTTGATCTTTTGGGGCGTCTCCGTCCTAGGAAAGAGACACTCCGAAAGAACACGGTGAGCTATCTTCAAGGCTAGATGGTACATCAATCTAGCCTTGGTATCAGCGGGTTGCCAACGGTCCTCGTCGGCGTATATCATCGCAACCTCCTTCCAAAAATCCTTGGCGTAAACGCCACTCGGAAATCGACCATTAAAGGTCTCATGGAACCCGAAAATGGTCCAAAACTCACGGATGCTAAAATGGTAGTCTCTCTCTATGAGACGGAAAGAGACGGTCCTGTCTACGTGGCTGTGCTCGAAAGACGTCACAACTTCCCATGTAATCTCCTCATAAGCGTCTTCTCGGATAGCCGAGAAGACAACTAATCCGGCTCTATCCAAGAGCCAAGTAAGATCCTCCACAATGTTGAGAGGAGCTAGATCCTCCAACAACAAATACCTAGGACCAATCACTGGCCTCTCCTTGATCCTATCAAGTGCATCAAGATGGTCGTCGTGTATGGTCGGGACTCTAGGGTGAGGGGGTGAAGATGGAGGTGAAGGTGAGGATGGAGGTGAAGGAGAAGAGGGTGGTGGTGCCCTAGAGGATGAGGAGGAGGAGGGATTACCCTTCCGTTTCTTATTCTGATCATTTTTCTTCTCTTTTATCCTCCCCGAAACTCTCATTACAAAGTCCATTCTGTTGAAAATTACGGTCTGTTCTTCAGAAACCACGGCCGTAATTCCCCCAGAGACCGTGATTCGTCTAAGAAAATCACAAATCTCAGCAAATCAGCAATCAATCTCCACAACAGGCAGTCCTAGTCTAATTTCTTCCAATCTAAATCAGTTCTTCCTAAAAATCTCTAACAAAAACGAACCAAATCGGCAAGAATCAAGAAGAGAGAAAAAAACCTATTTTTCGGATTGAAAAATCCGAAATGTGCATTTGTTGATGCATTTCCGCTTGATTCGTCGCTTGGATCTTGTTTGTGGTTGAATTTGCTTCAGTTTAGGAAGAAGAATCGTTGAAAACGATTAAGAAACGAGGATTTGAGAGAGGGTCGTGGATTTTTGGCAATTAGGTCGTGGAAAGAGGGATTTTGGGTGGTTTTTGTGAAGAATGTGGCATATATAGTCACAGGCAAAATTTTTGAAAATCACGGTCTGTCGGGGTGTTCCACGGCCGTGGAAGTGTACGGAACCATGGTTTTGGTGATTTTTCAAAGGCTTTTGGAAATTACGGGCACTGTAGCTATGACGACCGTAATTTAGACCGTGGAACCCTCTGTAAAGCTCCAAAGTCCAAATTTCGTCGCTCTTCTTCAACATTATCCTTCTCTTTTCCTTCTCCATCGATCCTGCATCCAAAAACACGAACATACCGGAAAAAATCGAGGCAAAATAAAAGCAAAAACGTCTATTCTAATCTAAACTATAAATCGAAAACAAAAACGAAAATGCAATACCTTGGGTTGCCTCCCAAGAAGCGCTTTGTTTAAGGTCCATAGCTAGACCAATCTCGGACTTATTCGAGTGCGGTAGGCGCGAACTCCTCAGCTTGGAGTTCCGGCGTATACTTCTTTAGTCGTTGGCCGTTCACCCCATACTTCAACTGTACCATGGGGGAAAATACGCTTAATTAGAAAAGGTCCCGTCCAACGAGATTTAAGCTTACCTGGAAAGAGGCGAAGTCTTGAATTGAAGAGGAGAACTTGATCTCCTTCTTTGAAGTCCTTTGGAATGATATGCTTATCATGCCAACGCTTTGCTCTCTCCTTGTAGATCTTAGCATTTTCATAAGCGTTCAAACGGAGTTCATCCAGCTTATTGATGTCTAGGAGACGCTTCTCTCCCGCTTCCTTCGTGCCGAAATTCAGCCACTTGATAGCCCAAAACGCTTTGTGCTCCAACTCTACCGGCAAGTGACAAGACTTCCCATACACAAGATTGTATGGCGTGGTTCCTATGGGAGTCTTGTATGCAGTCCGGTATGCCCATAATGCACCGTCAAGCTTCAAGGACCAATCCTTCCTAGTCCTTGAAACCGTCTTCTCTAGGATTCCTTTGATCTCCCTATTTGAGATCTCAACTTGTCCACTTGTTTGTGGATGATAAGGAGTAGCGACCTTGTGAGTAACCCCATACTTAGCTAGAAGAGCTTCAAAGCGACGGGCTATGAAGTGAGAACCTCCATCACTAATGATCGTCCTTGGCGTCCCAAATCGCGGGAAAATGGTCTTGTTGAAGAACTTAACCACCAGCATGGCATCATTTGTGGGAGAGGCAATTGCTTCCACCCATCTAGAAACGTAGTCTACCGCCAATAGTATGTATTGGTTTCCACAAGAAGATGGGAATGGTCCCATGAAATCAACTCCCCAAACGTCGAAAATTTCCACCTCTTGGATGTTGTTGAGGGGCATATCATTCCTTCTAGAGATATTGCCTGTTCTTTGACAAGCATCGCAGCAAGAAAAAAAGGATTGCACATCTCTAAATAAGGTAGGCCAAAAAAATCCAGATTGCAATACCTTTGCGCTAGTCTTGTTCGAACTAGCGTGTCCTCCACAAGGTAGTGAATGACAATGGTGGATGACACTTTGCATCTCATCTTCCGGCACACAAGAGCAGCCCGTAATTTAGGGTTCGTCGACGATTCTCTCAAACTCTCAGGGTCTAATCTGTTTACGATCGATCTATCATCATCTAAGCCACAACTATCAACCCTTCACCTTAGAATTGTTAAGGGTTTTTAGCCAATAACAGTCATGTTGATATCAATTCAAGAATTAAAAGATAGAAAGATGAAAACTTCCGAAAACTTTCAATAAACTTCAAACCAATCTCAAAGTCACAATCAAGAACAAGTATCGTCACAAAATTCAGAATAAAGCAAACAATCACAATCTTAGGAAAGAAGGAAGAACGGGATGTCAATCCGTCTTCCAAATCAAACCTAAACAAGAAGAGAAGTCTTCTTGCAAGAAACCTTCCGAATCTTCCGTAAATCTGGGAAATATGGAAATCCCAACGATAATCTCCACCAAGTGCGAGATTAGGGCAAATCCAAGCACGAACTTTGATCTCCAACGAGATCTCCAAATGCCTCTAAACGAGGGTAAGCGGGGATGCCGTCGATAAGCGGTCTTGTCGCAAGTGTAAGCCTAAAGCGAGATGACGGAATTTCCCTTCGTCCGTCTTTTTATAGGGCAAGATGAAATATCGGCCCGGCCCAATCTTTAAAAGATCGTGGCTTCGAAGTGTGGCGAAAAAGATCGCCAAGATCACGGTCGTGGAAGCTTCCACGACCGTAATTTAGAGCGTGGAAAAGTGTCACGGTTTGAACCATGTATTCCACGACCGTAATAGTTACTGGAACGCATCACGTCTCTCTTTGCAAGGTTCCACGGCCGTGGAACTGAACGTGGTTTGTAATACGGCCGTATTTTAGAGCGTGGTTTAGGGCAAGAACGTGATTCTTCCCTAGCCTCGTGCATTCCTCAAGTTGAACTCCTTTTTGCTCCTAAGAATGCCCTTAATCCATGGACATACTCAATCAACTCTTCTTTGCTTGATTCCGTTCGGAAATGACTCCCAATCACCTATAATCAACATAGAACTAGTGTAGACATCCATATCGACAATATAGGCAATACTAGCTCACTTATGCAACGATGCTCAATCAAAGACTATCAATATGAATCAAATACGTTTAGAAAACGTGCCTAAAGTATCAGAATATTTCATGCTAACATCATACAACACTGAAAAGTGGCGGGTGCGTTACACAATCCGAATGGCATCCTCCGATAACCAAATGTCCCCATGGACAAGTGAAAGTGATCTTCTCTTGATCATCCAGATGGATAGGAATCTGAAAGAAACCACTATAACCATCTAAATAGCAAAAGTGAGAGTGTTGTGCTAACCGTTCAAGCATTTGATCAATGAATAGAAGAGGAAAATGATCCTTTCTCGTTGCCAAATTCAATCTTTTATAGTCAATGCACATCCTCCAGCTTGTAACGGTCCTTGTGGGAATCAACTCGTTGTTCTTGTTGGTTACAAAGGTGATCCCACCCTTCTTGGGAACTACATGCGCCACACTCACCCATTTGCTATCTGATATTGGAAATATGATGCCTGCATCAAGCAACTTAAGAATTTCTTTCTTCACAACCTCTTTCATGATCGGATTCAACCGTCTTTGAGGTTCCCGTGAAGGCTTATGATCATCATCCATTAGTGTCTTATGCATGCAAAGAGAAGGCTTAAAACCAAAAAGATCATAAATTGTATAACCCAAAGCCTTTCTATGTGTTCTCAACTCATGAATTAACCTAGACAGTTCATCTTCAGTAAGAGTAGCACTAACAATGACGGAATATATAGAATCCGGACCAAGGAAAGCGTACCTCAAGTGATTTGGAAGAGGTTTAAGTTCTAAGATAGGAGGTGTCTTAAGTGTTGAATTCGTACCTCCTTCCTCTATTGAAGAGGATTCGAAAACATCAGAGGAGATGGAAGAAACATTTGCATCATCTAATAAGAAAACGTCCTTTGAAGAAGTGGAGGTGTCGTTTGCCTCAGGTGAGACTCGATCGAGGCGTTTAGATTTAAATCGAGATGATGAACCGAAATGATCTCTAGTTGACCTCATCTCTTTCGCATAAACCATTTCGGTCGAGATGTTGGGTGATGGACAGAGGTAAGTTCCAGTTAACTTCACCTCGTTTGCTCCAGAAGTCATTTCGGTCGAGATGGTGGATGATGGACCAAAACCTGATGTGATTTTCAGCTCGTTGACGAGTTTTTCAAATCCAGCTCTTGGATCCTCTTCCAAAGCTTCCAAGCTTTGTATATACGCATCACATGAGACATATACACCTTCCTCCATCGTACTAAAAATCAAAACTTTCTCAAGAAGGTCTTTAATTAAGATAGACCTCACCAATTCTCGAGAATCTTCCTTGAAGCACCGGTAGGTGAAATAATTAAGTTAAAGATACTCTAGAAGGGGGGGGGGGGGGGGAA